>CM040177.1:20261175-21461175 GCA_022606695.1 Vaccinium macrocarpon | reverse complement strand
GTTTCCATGCAACATGGGAAATGGAAGATTTCATTTTCAAGGTGGTCAAGTGCATATTTTCCATGAGTTTGTATGGGAAAAGATTGAAAATGTAGGAAATATGGAACATTTGTTGAAAACAGATGAAGAATGCCTTAGAAAGGGATGAATGTTGTTGAGAAAGTAAATGGAGAGTCCCGACGTATTTCTGAGGCAGAAAGTATGGAAGTGCAAGGAATCACCTCGGGAACAACTGGAGTCTACCCACTAGAACAAACATTGAGCGCTCAAATTACCACATCGAGTGCTCAAATTACCACATTGAGCACTCAAACCCCACTTTGAGGGCTTGAACTCTGCAATCTGCAGAATCTATCCTTTTGTGTTTTGACACCCCAAAACTAATTCCAAGCCTTTTAAACCTTCTCCAACTGTCAAAACATGTTCCAAGTGAGTGTTTTTTTACTTCACGAAGTCATTGGATGGTGAAAATAACAAGCAGGTGCATGAGTGGTACATCAACGGCCATTCAAGGCCTTGGAATAATACATGCAAGCGGTGTTGGTGTTGGTCCCCTCATGCAACGAGTCACAATGAGCATTCATGATGAAATCAAGGCGGGGGCATGCTCATTCATCAAGTTTCAAGTGTCACATGCAAATATTGTTTTATGAACATGCCTTATGAACTCCAAAATCCATGCTAAGGTCATTTTGTTCCAAACCAATGTACTGTGTCAAGTTATACATACTTTGTTGGTTAGTTTAGATTGTTCGAGTGTTAGGTTTAAGGCACGTATGTACATAATTGGGTTGTGTCAAGCAATAAAATGTCTTCTTCAAATTCATAGGCATATGTCATTTCTTTCAAATGTTGGATGAGATTCATGGATTCAATTGCTTGGATTCAGTGTCGTGTGGATGGTTTTGTGAGTTCTACAACACATGCTTAATGTTGTTTGTTCAAAACATCAAAATAAGAAACATGACGAGTGGACAAAAGAAAGTGCAAATCTGATATATCTCTAGCATAATCCATGAACCAAGGCATGTACATGAAAGTCATCATCTCTAACATGTGTCAAGCAAATAGAAGCCCAAAGCAAAAACAGGGCATGCAGGGCCAACTGTGCAAAACCTAGCTACTGGGGCACACAGGCCTAATCAGAAGGAAAAAGAAAAGGACTCAAGGTCTCGTCTCTACTTTGTATTAACTCGAATGGCCTCCATCATCATCGTTGTCGTCGTCATCGTCATCGTGCCCTTGAGGAGCACCACAAAAGTCTGGGTCTGATATAGAATCATCGCCGTCTCCTGAAGCTAACCTTGACTCCTCAACCACAGAAGGTGTCTCCTCAACTGTAGCAGTTATCATCGCCTCCACCCTCCTGCGAGTCGACCTCCTAGGACCCGCTGCCTCGGGGGCTGTCTCCTCCTTCTCCTCAAAGACTACATCCTCGCCTAATCCAAACTGAGCATTCTTTGAGCGGCCAAGTCGGACGTAAGTAGTCCTAAAACTGCTGGCACCATCATGATTCCTCTTCTTGGTAACTGGCGCCTGCACAAGAAAAGAACCACAGAGAATTGAATTAGCAAAAGATGAAGTCTGAATAGATGGAATCTAAAGCTAAGAACGAGCAATTCATTCTGAGACTACTGTCGCAGGAGGAGGAACAAAGCAGGTGGTGGTGCAATATCGTCTCCACGACATAAGGGCACCCCACTCCCAAGCATCAACTGGCGCAAGAGGATACACATTCCCTAATTCTACTCATATAGTGTATGTGATAGCTCATATGCGACCTGCAAGCAAGCAAGAAAACAGATGTCAGTAATGTGGCGATCTAGACATCAATAATCAAAAGGAAATGCGAAAGGCAATAATGAACACTTCATACTAGTCTCTACAGTGGCCTTAGTCCAGGTGGTGGCCGTGGTATCTCAAACTCGCCCTCCTCTCCGTCAGGAGTACTAACCCACACTAACCACTCGGGTGCCTCAGTCACCCCAACCTCCTCCTCTATTGGGGGCACCCTCGCTCCTCAATCCACCTCATTGGGAGGTCCCTTCTCCCGTAGCTCCCGTAGCAATAGCAGTAGCCTTATCCAACTCAGCATTTATCTGTTGCATCCTTGCCTTAACCACTCTGAATGGGCCAGTCAAGCGCTCCACTCTATAAGCCTCATAGTCCAAGTTCGGGCGCAAGAATTGACCCAACTTCCTCTCCAACATTGTGCACCTCTATATCTCCTCAAGTATATAGTTGTTGGCCCTCAGTACACGAGAAGGAAATTGGCTAGGAACTTGTGGAAAGGCACCACGCAACTACTGGCGAGTAACCTTGTCTCCAAGGTACCACAACCAACCGTAAGGCAACTCAAGAAGTATCCTCCCTCCAGTGATCTCCCTACTCGAGGTCAAGTAGTCTTCATCCAAACCATCCCAAATGCCCCAGTGAACCTACATTCACAAGTTCGAGCATCACAAACAAGTTGAGTATGCAAGGGAAATGAATTTAAATGTATTATGTGAAAAGCTTACCATGCCTTCAGAAAGTCAGTCAAAAAAAGTACGGAAGGTGTCCAAACTCAAGCGAGGGTTTGGGGGTTGATGGAAGTCTTTCCCTAGCACAAGGCACGAGGAAGCACAGAACCCGTCTAAGGGTGAGTCATCTTTGGGGGATGTAACCCCAACACCTCATAAGCCCAAAGTTGCACAACGGGTACAACAAGATGCATATCAGTGCAAGTACAACAAGTAAAGCAAGCATAAGAATCCATAAGGAAATCTAGTGCAGCAGTAAATAAAGGAGAGTGCAAGTTTTATACCTCCTAGATACTCCATAGCCCACCCAAGCTTATCCCTCTCCTCCTCGACACGGCACCGATAATAGTGTAGCAAGTGGCGAGTGAGGGGCCTCCCCAATCATACTGTGCAGCTCTCTTAAAGTCTCTCAGTGCATGCAAGAAAGCAAAATGTACCTTACAACGCCGGTTGGTGTACAAGGATGCCTCGAAGACATAAAACAAGTAGCACCGGGCCTTCTGCTTAGCCTATCTTTGTGTCATGGGCACTCCCGTGCACTGTCGTCTGAACTGACCATAATGGGCCATGTCTCTCTCTTTGTTGGGTATAAACCTAAGGATCCAAGTCAACGCTGCCTCATCTTCCCCTAACCCATAGTCGTAGGGGATCGGCTTGCCACCCACTCTTAAAGCATCAACACAGAGAAGTCTAGCGAGGTAATAGTAGCCTCCCCGAACCGTAGGTGGAAGGAATTCATAGAATCCCTCCACCTCTCTACTAGAGCTGTCAGCACATTGTGATTGTGCAAAGTCCTCGAGAGCGTGAATATGAACGGCCTAAACCCCGCCAGATCCACCAACCTCCTCACATCCTTGTGCAGCTGATGGTAGAGCTCCAAATTGCGAGTTGAATTACCATGAGCTGGTATCCTCTAGTTCTCCTGTTCGAACAACAAAACCATCATTTACCAATATGCATAATCCAATCAAGAATCAATCAATCATGTGTAAGTAATTGAAAGTACAGTAAAATAGAAATTAATTGAATCACATACCCTGAGATTACCCCGTGACAGGTGGACCTTGGGGTCCAGCAGTACCTCTTCTCCAACATACTCTTCCTGGTGCGAAAGGTACGCGTCCACACTCGAAGGAACAAACAAGTGTTATAAGTAGTAGGGTCGACAGTTGGCCTCGCTGCCAACCAACGGCAAGCCTCCTCCATTACTGTAACTCAAGGCACAGCCGCTGCCTCCTGTTTAGCAACCCAAGCCTGAGCCTGAGCCTCCTCATGTAACAACTCTTGCTCAAGCTCCATAGCGTAAGTCTCAGCAATCAACCTCTCTTGCTCTTCAGCAGTAGCCCTCGCTCTTGCCTCAACCTCACGCCTCTCCCGTATAACCTCTCCCACTACATCAAATACCTACGGGTTTTCAACGCCCGCTACCATCACATCCTTCGGTGAGGCGAACTCTGCATAGTCCTCCTAGGAGATACCCACTGGCCCTTGCTCCACAACTGGAATCTCCATTGCCACTTCCTCACCCCATGGGTCGCTAACCCCAGAGCGACTACAAGTCACCGGCCTATGTACTACTGATGTCACCACTATCACAAGTGCCTCTAGATGATTGTCTATCACCAATGGAATCGATGGACTAGCTCCTAGAGTACTAGCTGTCACCCCTCTCGCTGGAGTAATGCCTTTGCCACTAGCCGCTACCCTAGCACTCCTCCTCATAGCACCAGTAGCCCTTTGACCACTGCTGGGTACACCTCTACCCATAACACCCCCATTGATGCTAGGCATACCACTCCTAGTCACCCCCATGCTGCTACTGGGCATGTCACCGCCCATCACACTCCTACTAGGAATCCCACCACTCCTCCTACTTCTCCTTATATCCTCCATCACATTCTTTACACTCCATGGCTCCTTCACATGATACTTTACCTTCACTATAGTAAATGTGCACTTTGCCAAGGTTGTCAGGTAACACTCTTACCCCTCATCCCTACTCTGTGCACTACCACTACTACTCGAAGCCTAACCACCACCACGAACTACTACCCTCTTTCCACTAACAACGCCCAAACCACTGCCTGAACCTCCCTCAACCCTCTTGGCAACCCCTAGAAGAGCTACCGCCTTACCACCATGCTTCGCCATGGTGGTTTGAGCATTGGTCTCTATCGTAGGGACTTCGGCAACCCCAACACCATCATCTCTGCCACCTTTCGACGTCCCTTCACCATCCACACCACTCCTTATCGCTCCATAGCCCCCCAAATCGACATTACCACCATCACCACCACTGGTGGGACCACCAAGGGTTACTGAACCACCGTTGCCTATAGCAGAGCCACTGTCGTGGCCTCAGTAGCATCGTTGGCCCTCGGTGAGGGCGTGGGTGACCTGTCCCCATCGAAATCCGCCATCAACAACTCCAGTTGTGAGAAAAATTGCCACATGGTTGTAAACCGAAACCCTAGACTTGCAAAGGCTCGTCGACTAGTGTGATTTCATTTGATTTAGTGTTTCGACCTGTGAAGGCTCATCGACTCGCGTGATTTCGTTTGTCTCAACGGGCCGGAAAACCCGTTGAGTTTGTTTGCATATGCCCTCAAGAACAACGTCGGTCTGATCCATACAATGGGGTACGTTGGCAGCCTGAGTCACATGATCGTGATTTTAACATTTTACTTTCCAACTTGAGAAAGGCCCAAGGAACAGATCGGGATGTCTTTGTCTTGAATGCAACTCCAACCAAGAAATGGTATAGAGTTCCATCCAAGAGAGGCAGCTGTAAACACCTCAATTTTGACCCGGGATACTTATCAACCATTCCTAATGATGAGGAAGATCACCTGTGCATACCTTGAGGCTGAGAACAAGGCTTGAACTCACTCAAAACACCCTAAACCACCTTAAACCCTTTCTAAACAACCCCAACCAAACTAAAAGACTTAAATACCCCTCAAACTAGAAGAAAAACCCAGAATAAACCACTATGCTTAACACACATTGAGTGCTAGTTTGAGCACTTAAACTCTGTCTTGACAGCTTTTTGCAGAGCATGCATGGGGGCGTATTAGTCATCGTATTATTGGGTATATACATATATTGCCCCATAAAAAAAAAAAACCCTAATTAGCTTTAACTATTCCTAATTCAAATTGGCCATTTCCCTCCCATTTTACTCTATATAATCACCTCACTACCTCTTTTACAGGTGTTCATTCTCTGATCATCATCTCTCTCTCTCTCTCTCTCTCTCTCTCTCTCTCTCTCTCTCTCTCTCTCTCTCTCTCTCTCTCTCTCTCTCTCTAAAACTTCATTTCCATTTCAACCAACAAAACCCATTTGATCAACCTCTCTAAAACCTCAAATACACCTGCATCCACTTAAACACCGCTAAATTGGAAAATTGGATCACATTTTCCATTCTACTGTCCGAAATCACCCACATTGTACCCATAAACTCAGCCACTACCTATCTAATCATCAAAACCTCAAGTTTAAGTCTTGATCAATGCAAAAAAGGTAGAAACTTCATTTCCATTTCAACCAACAAAACCCATTTGATTACCTCTCTAAAACCTCAAATACACCCGCATCCACTCAAACACCGCTAAATTGGACCACATTTTCCATTCTACTATCCGAAATCACCCACATTGTACCCATAAACTCAGCCACTACCTATCGAATCATCAGAACCTCAAGTTTAAGTCTTGATCAAAGCCAAAAAGGTAGAAAATCCATGTAAAAGCTATGGGTTGATCATCATGTGGGAGACCATTGGGTTCATGAAGGTCCTTTATACCTTCTATGAGCTCGCAATGTCCTAAATATCCAAGAAAACAACTTTCAAAAATCTCAGCTCAAGATGGCTTGTGCGCGCTCAAACTGTTTAAGTTCTTCTCATGTTTTTATAGTTTCTTATCATGTTTGATGTTAGTACCTCCTTTCTTATGGCTTTTGTTGGTCTGTATTCTCTTAAATCCTTTCATCTTATTCTTAATCATTGATCAAAGACTTCAAAAGCCATAAGAATGATATTGATCATCATCAAACGAAGGTTGATGCTATTTTGTGAAATAAACAGAAGTACTACATACTTTTGAAAATTGATGATCATGTGATTTCAGTTCACAAAAGCACCAAATAATGATCAGAAACCAACAAAAGCTCATAACCCTTGAATGGAATCTGAGCGCTCAAACTATGGTCATTGAGCCTCATACCTTGTTCCTGTTTTGTGCTTGTTCTTTGTTTGTTCCATCCTTATATCATGTTACAAGTCCATCATAGAGTGTGTGTGTTGTTGTAAGGCATTAATAGACTGATCCACTCATCATTCCCTACTCTAACTTCATTCATGCTTGGTTCAATGTGTATCTCTCACTCATGTGGACACCTCAAGTTTATTTTATCAATGTTTTTGGAGTTTTAAGTACATTTGTGTTACATAACATCATTCTGAGGTTATCAATGATTAAACAAGGGCAGGAAAGCACCAGTATGCTCAAGTTAGGAAGATGGTTTGAGCACTCAAACTCCATAGTTTGAGTGCTCAAACTGTCTTCTGATCCATCAAAATATTTTCATCATCTGAGTTACTTTACAAGATTCTGAGCATTATGGGATGGCTTCTAGCATCTTATTCAGTGGATCAGATTAGTTTTGCTTCATGTGTGTTGGTCATGTCACTTCTGGTCTTCTATTTCTGTTTCTCATGTACTAACATTGTTGCTCACTGTTTTGTGTCTTTATTAGTGTTTTGTATATCACCCTCACTCATGTAGATCACCAATCATGAGCATATACTATCAATCTTTTATGTGTTTACCATCATTGTGTGTTTCCCATCCCCCCATTCTTCTCAACTTGCTCACGGTTGAATTACATCCATTTCATACAATCCCACTATAGGTGATGGTTCTTGCTTTTAGTCAAATGTGATGAGCTGGAGAGGTATGGATAGTCAATAGTAAATACACAGTAGGGGAGGAGAATAAGGTGGTCTAGAAGAAGGGTGAAGAATAGAGCAGGTGTGCATAGAAAGCACTAAGGCAATGGATTGCTCTCAATCTAATCTATGATACCCTGGCGACCTAGGAGATGGGGACTGACTCGTAGAGAGAATGTTCTCCTCTCAATTAGCAATTACCCTTTTCTCTCTCTAAAATGGCATTTGTTCTGCCAAGATCTCACCAACCTCTAGGCATTGAAAGAGAATGTCCCATATTTATAGGCACCTTGGACGAATGATCAGGAGCCAGGCTGTCACACTATAATATGATGACACATGTCCTTTCCGTACAACTTGACCGTACGGATGAAGTCATCACTGCGCGGTTGACCCACGTGGTGACGAGCCATTCCCCGCGTAAAGATCCTCTTGTTCTTTATAGCCACCAAGCCACTGGATATCCCTTATTCTCGGTAGGGCAAGGTCATGACCTGTTCGGTCGTGCCTATACCGCAATCAAGCCTCAAGAGGCCCCCGAGGTCCAACCTTTATACCGCAGTAGGTATTAATTCCTGGGTTTAATTGGACTAGCTTCTCACGTTCTCGCCATGTCTTGGGCCGAAGCTAGTCTTTTGGGCCATGGGCGTTTCTCCTGTTCGGATGGCCCATGGCTATCCAAACACTGCCCTAATTGGGCCTGGGGTGTGCGCTACTGAGGCACCTTGTGCAAGAGGATCTCACGTCAGTGGCTCCTCTTCCTGCGTGAAGATTTGTTCCCACGCCAGTGCCCCCCTTGCGTGGAGGTTTGCGCAGAGCATGCCACGTGTCGCGAAGAGGCCACACCACCTAGGTGACACTTGTCATTACTCTATTGGATGGTCAACGTTGACTCTGTTCAATGTGGTAGTCTTGTGCTGACATATCCGACACCCACAAAAGTCAAGTGGAGACTGGTCTTCGAACTGGGAGAGGGGGTGCCGTAAAATCCTTCCCCTCTCGTAACTAAACTCCTGAACTTAAGATAGTATGGTGATGACAGGCGAGTATCCAAACCTTATCCTAAATATGAGGCATTAGTCAATTGAGTTCAGTTCCTCGGGGGACAATCCACTAAAACCAGGGTGGCGACTCCAAATCAATGAGAAATCTCTAGAGGGACGTCCACAATGCTTTTGCACATGCACTATCCCACTTGAGCATTCATTGGCCTCAAATTTGGTTCACGCGTCATTGATATTTCGATGTGAGTTGACTTGTCTGTGGATTAATTGGAACCCCTCTCCCATTGAAACAAAAATTGTGTTATATTGATATTGCTTATCCAGGCGTTCATTAAGTAACCGGGCAATCGGGGTTTGCTCCCACCAAATTATTTGTGTTATAAGATGGATAAACCTTATGAAGGCATTGTTGCATGTGGTTAGTTTGGGTCTCTCCTTGAAGCCTTTTTTTACTCAAGCAATTAAGTCTAAGGGGTTTTTTTTTTTTAAAAACTTGGTACCCTAAAGCCATCTGGCTTGGGGATGGCTGATCTAAAACTTGCTAAAAGGGTCAAGTAGAAATCCAGAGAGATCCAATCATATCGCAACCACAAAAAAAACAAAGAGTAAAGGAATCAAATGAATAAAGGGAGGGGTAGTGTAACGGATCAGTTTTATTTATTTATTTATTTTAATATGTTTATATTTATAAATACAAATAGTTATAGGGTTTATTATCCTAACAATAAGATAACTATGGATATGTATTTACATGCATATATATTAGTTGCATTATATATATATATATATATATATATATATATATATATATATATATATATATATATATATTTAAAACTCATCCTAATTATCCCAACCTACCCTATCCCTTATCTTATATTTTTTTCTCTTATCATTATAGTCTCCTATTTCTTCTTGAACTCTTCCATATCACTAATCTTCTTAGTTTTTAAACTAAGTAGAACTCCTAAATCCCTCCCTCACTCTCTCGGAAATTCCCTCTTCCACAGGTAATCCATACTTCTTCTTTTTCTTCTTTCTTCATTCTTTTTTCCTTTGGTTCTCTTTCATTTTCTCTCACAAAGGGAAAAAAAAATCCTTTGGATTATATCTCCTCCACCATTGGTAAATTCCTCTCTTTTTCTCGCGGAGTATATTTTATTTTATTCACACGGATATTTAATTGCCTTTGTACAGATTTCTCCACGAAGTTGTGATTTTTCGATCCTATCGTTTCGCTAGCGTGCTAAGTTTGTCGGAGGAGAGGTAGGACATCTTTAACCTAACTTTTACTTTAGTATATTATTTTTGTATAGTTGTGTGTACGTGGAAAAAATAATAATTTAAAATTGTTGGAAGTCGGATCATTATTGTATGGGTAGTAGAAGTAAACAAGTGATGATGTCGGAAAATAGAGATTTTGCGCACAGTTTCGTTTCTGCTAATTTTTGACTATTTCTGTTCAGTTTCAGAGAAAACTCAAAACATTAAGATTGTAGATCTCGAAAAATTAATTGGAGTCCATGTAGAACTCGTCTTAATCCGAGTTACGTAGAATTTAGTGTGATTTTTCGAAGTTTCTGCTGTAGTGGAAAAACGAGACAGATCACGATTTACTTTTAAAACTCCGTTTTCAACATCTTAATGAAGGAATTGGAACTCGAGCGAAACACATTATCTGTTCGTATTGGAAAGTATAATATCTCTATAAAAATTCGTGATTTTAAGAGTTAACTTACTATTTTTAACAAATCGAGGAAGTTGCCCGTTTTACATGCCGTATTAAGTTTTTCTTTAACCTTGTGATTATTTTATTGTTATGTGAGACTTATATGAACAATGACCCATGTGATGCATGAACCCAATTGTTAAGTACTTATTGATCGAAATGTTAAAGTTTAAGAATGATTGGATTTAATCACAATATTGGGGTTGGGACGTGTCCGGTATGGGTCTTGAGCCATGCGCAGTCTATACTTTTAGGTAGCTTTGCTGTGTGATCGGGCGCCGAAAGTATACTGTGGGTGGGAATCGATACCGGACAGAGATTGAACAATGTGTGATAAATCGTGAGCCTTGCACAGTATACCCCGAGGTGGCTTTGCTGTGTGATCGAGCACCAAGGGTATATTGTGAACGGAGGCCGATGATGGAAAGTATTTGTCGGAAATGAGAATGAGAAAAGTGGAATTTTGAGAAGCGATGTGCTGAGTAATGATGATAAAAATCTGAGTATTTCATTCAAATAAAATTCCAGTTATGTGTGTATTTGTTGCATGAATATTTTTAGTAAAATGGTGGTTTAGGGAGCCCTATTGAGTGTAATTTTATCACTCACTGTGCTACTTTTGTGGCTCTGACGTCCCCAATGCCAAGTGCAAAAGGAGATGAGGAGCCGCCTGCTGATTATGAGGCGATGAAGCAGCTAGATGGGAATCAAGTGGCGGACCCATGGCTTTATCAGTAGAATTGGCTAGGTGACTCTGTTATTTTATTTCCATTGGGTTTTCTTTGAATAAATGTTTAAGTTTCTCAGACAATGTTCTGATTCAATTTATTTCAGTTGTAATAAGCTAGTTATTCTTAATTTTTGTAAAAAAAAATTATTAAGTATTCTTTGGATTTTTTTTTTATGAAGTTGGAATTTTATTTAAATAATTTTACAATTTACTCCCTCCGTCCCAATTTCTTGGTCCTTCTTTCCATTTTGGGATGTCCCAAAATATTTGTCTCACTTCTAAAAACATTCATAAAAATTGGGTCACTTTCCAATTTTACCCTTAAAAAGTACTTTTTTCATCCTAATTGGCTAGTCTATTATCGTTTATTTTATAACGGTTTTTATGATTTTGAAAATTTTGTATAATAAAACTAATTGATATCTATCAAACAAGATCCATATTGAATATGTTTTGACTTTCATATAATAAATTAGCCTCACAAATTTAGTTACAGTAATATTGACTGGATTTAAGGGCAAAACAGAAAAGTCAATACAAAGTTTTCACACCCCTTAAAAACCCGCTTCCCCAAAAGGGGCAAACAAATTGGGACGGAGGGAGTATTTATTAACATACCAATTTTCGGGGCGTTACAGGTAGATTTAGAGAACCACCGGGCTATCGGTGGTGTGTGAACTGTTATCGAGATTGGTGAATTTCTATGTGTGGTTTCCACTTTCACGCATGCCATTTGAGAATTCGCTATCCTATGCAGGTGAGAAGGCTAAATTTTTTGATAGATTGAACACGAGGATTCACTTGCTTAACTTTTTGCATGAATGAAGTATCTTGCCATTGACTAGCCCAGCATTCATTATGGTACTGTGAAAGGTTGTCGGTTGGGTTTGAGTTGCATTTGGGTATTTGATTCATTTGTGTTTTATGGGTGATCATTACTGAAAACCCTCAAGAGACTCCATTCGTCCTACCGGGGCTGCCCAAGGGATCAAAAGAGCTATCATTTAATTGCATTTAGTTAGTAGTTTAGTTCTCCTCTTTGCGAGGGACTAGCAAGGTGTAAGTTGGGGGCATGTGAGGTGCTGAAAAGCACCCGTTTAACCTCTCCATTTTGCACTTTGTTAGGCCACTTAGGTTATCATTTAACTAGTGTTTGTTGGTTATTGGTGTTACAAGCGTCAGATGTGCAAGGAATTGAAAAACATGCTTTGGAGTGGTTTGGAAGTGTCAAGGATGCGAAGAGGAGCTAAAAAGGAGTCAAGAGTGAACAATCTGACTTGCTGGTCCAGACCATCACTTTCCCCATTCGGACCAGAGACTCTACCAACTTTAGTGAACAATCTGCCTTGCTGGTCCGGACCACCACTTTCCTCATCTGAAACCAGAGTGATGGGAATCAACGTTTTCACATATTTTTAGATAATTTTTGGGCTCCAAGTATAAATAGAACTTCGTAACAGTGTTTTAGGATTCCGAATTACTTTGAGAGGCAACTGAGAGAGAGAAAACTAAGGTTCTTCATGTTCTTCGTTTCTCCTTCAATAAACCCCTAATCTAGGGGGAGAAGCTCTTCATCAAGTAACCTCGTTTTTCTGTATAGATTATGATTATTTTTTGGATTGGATGATATTTTTAGAACTCAGTTTCATAAGGTCAATGGAATCGTTTTTAATTCTTTCAATCAGTTGAGTATTTGTATACATGTGTTCAAATAACGTTCATATAATTGTTTCCCTTGGTGCGATAGGAGTTTTGAGATGGATTATGCTAGTGAGATGGTCAGTGCTATAGGATAGTACATGCATTTTAAAAATCTCTATACTTTCTTGTATCGTCAAGTTTTGCAAGTCCTAACGATAATCCTTTGCGATTCAAATATTAATCATGTCTATACAATACTTGGTTATGCGGTAGAAGTGGATTCTAAACCCAAGATCTTTTTTCCCAAATAGGTTCACCTTAATGGGATTCGCCTGGGTCCTTGATCTCCCATTTCTATACTTAAAACTAGCATTATCCCTGTCCAATGTACAAGGTGTCAAAGAATCAGGGGGGAAAAAAGAGGAGAGGGAGAAAGAACAAGAAGTTAAACAAAGTAAATTTTATTAGTAAGAGACAGATGAACTAATTTTCTTTGAATTTCACACGAAATTATAATTTACACCCAAAACAAAATAAGCATGAATTGTTTGGTAAGAATACCTCATATTGTTATGCATGGTTCATTAGGATCGAGAACATCTATTGAAAGACTATAGGAGACTATGATGCCCCAATCCGGCCAGATCATAAATTGTGGCAACAACCTTGTTTTTATTAGTGGTTTTGATCCAATGGCTGAAATTGATCCATTTTCCAATCCAAAGGTCGACATTCATGGGGGCATCCATGCCCCAATAACACTTTGGGCACGGAAAAAAAATTTAATAGAAGAGATACATGGAATTACCTCAGGTTCAACTCATTTTGCACAATGAAGCAGTCACATTTTTCCAACATCTTCCAACTGAATCAGTGAAAGACAATCCTGACTTAACATGTTCACATGCAATTTAGAACTCCCAATCTATCTATCCCAGGGGAAAAAATTGGAGAGGAGATAGAGATTGCTTCGTGGGGGATTTTTCCTTTTCCTTTGCATACTCTTTTTTTTTAAAAAAAAAAAAGTGGTTATCTATGAGATTAATCCTTTTCAAAATTCAAATTTTTTTGCAATCAATCATCAATCGATATACTAAACAAATGTGTTTTACCTTCAAAAGCATCTAAATACCCAATTCTAGAATTTTGATTTTTTAGATTTTTTATTTTTAATTTTTTATAAAAGTAAAGATAGAGAACCATTGGGAGGAGAGGGAGTAAATTGTGGGAAGTGAGGGGGAGACGTCAGGGAAGTATGTGTGTGTGTGTGTGGGGGGGGGGTATCGTCACATCGTGTTCCAAATTCATTCTCCACCACACATAAGTCTTTCAATACATAGAATTTCGTTTGATACACGGGGGCAAAAGGAAAACACAAATGTGATTTTTTGTCCTGTGCATCGAACAAGCACAACACTAGTAACTGTATTAGGGCAAAGGGATCATGTAGAGAATAAATCTCATGCACATCAAGGGGAGGAGAGTGGTCTGGACCCATGGAATGGAATGCATTTCAGCAATGGTCTCCGCCGGGGATAATTAAATTAAATTTTGATGCGGGGGTGATGTTCGCATCCGTCAAGGAGGAGAGGGGTTGGTAGGGAGAGGTTAGGATGGGCGCTTTTTTGTTGCTCAATGTATATGGCATTGGATGGGATATTTTGCTGAAGCACTTGCAGCTGGGGAAGGACTTATTTTGGCTTCTACGGTTGGGATTTCAAGAGTCCAATTTGAAAGCAATTCTCTAAACCTTATTAAGATGATCAAGAGTAGGGGTGTAACCGGTTCGGTTCGGTTCGGTTCGGGAGGGGTTTTGACGAAACCGAATGAAACCGGTTCAGGGACTTGAAGGAACCGAAACCGAGTTTTGATGGTCGGTTCGGTTCTCAGTTCGGTTCCTTCGGTTCTGTTCGGTTCTCCCGGTTCTCAAACGTTGGGCTTTTTTCGGGCCAAGCCCAATTAAAAAACAGTAGCCCAATGATAGTATTACAGCCCACAAAATTTTTTTAAGCCCATTTAGAGATATTACAGCCCATTTAAAGCTGTTTTAGCCCATTCAAATCAATTCTAACCCACTACCCTCAATGATCTTATCAATTTCAACCCCCACACACAAATTAGCCCATTGAAAAACAATTCAACAATTAAAAAACAATACCATTGCGGCATTACCAGCCTGGAAAGAAAAAAAAAACAAAAAAAACAAAAACAAAAACACATTACAAACTAAGTCTTATGTTTAAGGCTTTAAGCATGGCAGTAACAACTAGTAGCAACATGAATTACAACATTAGTAGCAACATGAATTACAAGTTTACAACATTAGTACATTACATTAGTCCAAACAACAAAAAGAAATTAAACCAAAAGGCATTCCAGCACACTTTCCAGCAGCACATCTCAAGTCTCACTCTCAAGTCCAGCTCAAGGTCTGGTTCTGATGGCGTCTCTTTCCCTCATTTTCTGATGGCGTCTCTGTTCTTCTTCTTCTTAACAAAGTGGTAGATTTCTGCAACAATGCCTAGGAAAATGAAACCGAAAACAAAACTCAAACCGATTCCTAAATTACCAAAAGATACCATCTCTTTTCAGCCTAGAAATCTCATCTCAAACCGATTCCTATATCACTCAATTTGGTTGATGAAGGACAGTGGGGGTTTCTTCAAGCTGAAGCTGCAATAATAATAGCCAATGGTCCAAGAAACCTAAAAGGGACCCCCTCTTTCTCAACCAACGCAAATTGAAAAGTGAAAGTAGCTACAAAGATGAGATTTTTACTGTAAAAACACAAAACCCAGAATCTGGAATTCTCTCTCTCTCTCTCTCTCTCTCTCTCTCTCTCTCTCGTGTGTGTGTGTGTGTGTGTGTGTGTAGATGCACGAGTATTGACTCATTACTTGTAAGAGATGAAAGGCATGTTTTTTAGCATGAAGGATTCACTGATTAAAGTATGATGATTTTTAGTTATTAGTACATTACCTTGGTGACATTTACCCATATTTCTCCAATACTTTTTTGAAATTATACCTCCGTGGCACATGACTCTTCCAAGTTAGCTTCCGAAACCACTAAAAAAGAACAAAAACACGGAAGTATCGAACAACTTAAAAGATGAAATACGTAAAACAAAACTAAAACAAACAAATTATAGTTAAATAGTTGTACCCGATTCAAGTTCCTCCACCTCATCTAGCATATCTCGAAGAGATATTTCGCACGGGTACCTCAACCAATTTTGTGCACAAATAAGGGCCTCCGCCATTTTGGGAGAAAGAGAGGTCCGGTATGGATCAAGAATCCGTCCTCCGGTGCTAAAAGCGGATTCGGATGCAACGGTAGATACCGGAATAGCTAGAATATCTCGTGCCATTTGAGAGAGAATACGATACCTTGTACAATTAGTGGACCACCAAGTCAAGAGATCAAACTTTTCATTTTTTCGATCTTCCATAGCCTCCAACCAATACCTCTCTAACTCCGACTTGCTCACCATATTAGTCTCCTCTTCCATGTGTTGATCAAATTCCGAATCCAATGCCTCACTCAAATCCATGCTCCGCTTTCCATTCTTGTCCTTGTTCTTAGAGGTCTCAACATTTGATGCTTCGGCTTCCTCATATTCAAGAGTCATCTTCTCATACCAATTATAAAGTTTTTTCATCCCTTCCTTGATTTCAACAACCTTGCTTTCAACCTCCCCATCGGTTAGATATTTTCTCAAGCTCCATCTCACATACTCAAATTTGTAACGGGGATCAAGAACATTAGCATACAACAACAATTGGTTAATTTTATCAAACTTACCCCAATACTTGTCAAACTTCAAGTGCATACCCTTAGCCAAAAGCAACAACTTTGGATCCTCACTCAATTCCAATTTAGCAATTGCATTTTTAACGGTTGTGACCTCTTTGTAAAATGTATTGCAAGTCACATACAAAGAACCCGATAATCTCTCGGTCACAATGTAAAATGTTCTAAGAATTTCAACATACATTTGCACAACATTCCAATCGTCACTAGTAGGAGTACCAAGCTCTCTCCCTCTCCTTGACCCTTTCTCTCTCCCTCTCTCGCTTCCCCCAATTATTTCCCCTTCCAACACATTTTCAATTGCATTGTCATTGTCTACACCAATCACATCTTCTCTAACACCAAGAACAACATTTAGACTATCTTCCTCTTCCAATCTCTCAAATGCTTTTTGGTAAATGACGGCCCTTTCCAACATAAAGAAAGTTGAGTTCCAACGAGTAGGCACATCTAAACAAGGCACAAGTTTAGAATCAATTCTATCTCTTTCGACACATTTTCTAAACTTTCGGTACCTTTGGGGCGATGATCTCACATACCTCACAATGTTCCGCACCCTTACAATGGACACATCAACCTCTTTCAAACCCTCACGGACAATCAAATTCAATATATGAGCACAACACCGAACATGTAAAAACTCGTGGTCTAGAATAGTGTTATCTCTTTTCATGGTCTTCTTCTTCAAGAAATCAATTATGCCATTATTGGAGCTTGCATTATCAATTGTGAGTGTCAAGATTTTCTCAATCCCCCATGCCACCAAACATCTTTCTACCTCCTTACCAAGTGTCTCGCCTCTATGATTTGGAACTAAACAAAAGTTGATGATTTTTTTATTTAGTTTCCAATCACCATCAATGAAGTGGGCCGTAAGACACATATAGTTAATATTTTGAAGAGAAGTCCAAGTGTCCGTGGTAAGACATATTCGTTGATTCTTAAACACTTTTTTCAAAGTTTTCTTCCCATCTTTAAACAATTGTAAACAATCTCTTGCTACCGTTACTCTAGATGGGATTTTGGTCCACCTTGGTTGCACCACATGCATGAACCTCTTAAAACCTTGACCTTCAACAAAACGGAAGGGCAATTCATCAATAATAATCATTTCGGCCAACGCCTTTCTACATGCCTCCGCACTAAAGCTAACAGCGGTAAGCTTTGAACCCGTATCTCCTGGACCAACGGGTTCAAACCCTAGGGTTTTTTGCCTCTTATCCCCCCCCCCATGCTTCTTCATATAGGCATCGCTAAGCTCGTATTGTTTACATCTTCTAATAAGATGGGTTCTCATTGACGATGTCCCATTATGATCGGAACTACAAGCAAATTCAGTTCCACAATAGTTACAAGTAGCCTTTTGCTTATAACCTGGTGGTGGTACCTTAGGCTTGGGTAGTCTTGTAAAATGATCCCATACAAAGGAAGAATTCTTAGCTTTTTGTCTCGTTTTTTCGGGTTCATCTTCCTCATAATTCCCTAAGATGGGGTCATCATCAATTTCGATATCATTATCAATATCAATCGTATTAGACCCAGATACGTCCATCTACAATAAAAACAATACAACCACACAAAAAGCAAATAAATATCATAGTCCATACTCCATAACACAAAATCACATGCAGAGCAACAAGCCAACAAGCCAACCGAACTCCCATTATTCGACAATAACCACCAATTTCAAGTTGAACTAAGGAACATGTAAAAACTAAAAAGGAGCAGAAGGTAGATAACTAAAAAGGGCAGAACTTTTAATACCTTTGCCTTTGCCTTTGACATGCCGAGTCAAAATACAACAAAATCCTTGAAACTTAGTCACGTAGTCCAAAATTCCTATAACAGAAGGATACAAAATTACAAATGCATATCAGCACATTGATCTTGTTTAGGTTAATACCTTTCGATATTGTTGAGGCCTTAGGAAATTAAAGGAAAAGAGAAACACTTTAAAACAACACTATACAATTCAGCGTCAAACACCCTCTCATGTCTGTCAGAAGGTACACCCTAAATCACATGATTCGTAAATCATGTCCAGCAGTAGTTTAAACAACTCGGGAACAACTGGGTATCATTATCTAAATTAGCCATTAGAATATTAGAAGACAATGCTGAAAAGGGAAAAAGAAAACGTCATTTGTGGAAAGGATCAAATGGTCAAATATTTGTAAATCTTAAATTTCATGTTCTGTAGATGATATGCATCATGTGATTTGTGCCCAGAATCTTAACTCTTAAGTACATCCAATTAAACACAGCTAAGGATACATGTTGGCAACACGGATCTTTTAGTTTGTCATCACATAATTCAACATACAATAAATAGATAGTCCCTTTAACTGAAAATTGAAAACCAAATTTTTTAAAGATGTTTTTCTTTGCATCAGACCAGGGTGTTAGCATAACAAGAGGTCAAAAACAGTAGAATATCAGAATAGGTAGAATCCCTAAGCTGAAGAACCCTTGGCTATATTTCCTCATTAGGGCTTCGTAAACAACGTTCCGATATGCATATAGTGGTTTACCATGTATAAACTGACACTTGTCAACCAAGTCTCAATATGAAATACGGCTTTTCCCACAATTATGATGCTGAATGGCATTAAGTAGCTCCTGCTTCAGACTACATAAAAGTACGAGAATCAAGTTGTCCAGTTTCTCTCAATGACAGCAGAATTAGTAAACCCTAAACAACAAGATAAAAGTCCTGCATAAGTTAAGTAGGAAACCTTACTTGATATATACAAGTAGCTTCATTTGAATCTTCAGCTGCTAGTTTAACATAGATCTCGTCTCCCTTCACAAGTGAAGGCCTTCTCTCAGCTAGTCCTGGTACCTCAAGGGTCAAAAACTTTCCCTTCTTCCTAAAATAAATGTGCTCCATATTATAAATCGTTATTGTAAGGGAAAGATCAATAAATGTTGTGTATGGTGAAAATAGAAGCTATGTGTTGGATGATTAACCACAGCTAATCACAGCTATATACATACTACATAGTACACACGCGAGAGAGAGAGATAGAGAGAGAGACAGAGAGAGAGAGAGATTTCACCAGAGCTCGAAGTCCGATCGGTGAAGTGGTGAACCAGAGCCCGAAGTTTGATACTTCAATCGGTGAAGTGGTGAGAGCCCGAAGTTTGATCGGTGAAGTGGTGAACTACCCAAATTCCAAATTTAGTCGGGCCGTCGACCGTCGCTACCTGACGAGAGAGAGAGAGAGAGAGAGAGAGAGAGTGACTGTGTGTGTGTCGGCTGTGGTGTGAGAGAGAGTGAGGTGAGTTACCGAGTTAGGGTTAGGTTAGCAGTCGGGTAGTGACTGACTAGTGAGGTATATATATTTATTATATTTTAAAAATATTTAATATATATATATATATTAAAAACCGGTTCGGTTCGGTTCGCCGAAAATTTTCAAAAACCGAGAACCGAACCGGTTTCAAAATTTTTTAACTCAGGGAACCGAACCGAGTAATGAAAAAAACCGGAAAAAAAAAACCGGTTCGGTTCGGTTCTTGCACTCGGTTCGGTTCGGTCGGTTTTTTGTTCACCCCTAATCAAGAGGGAATTGGCTATTCATTAAGATATTGAAGTAATAGTACATGATATTAGGAGATTTGCGTGTGGCTTTCGGTTGTGTGAGTTTGGCTTTGTTAAACATAGTGGCAATGGACTGGCTCATTGGTTAGCTAGTAGGGGTTATGATTGCGTAGATATCTCCACTTGGGAGGCCTACCCTCCGGTTTGACTATCTACACCTTTGGCGAAGGATTGATATCCCTTTTAATGTTTTTCTTTCTCTTTGTACCGTTTATCAATGGATCAGTTATCTTGTTGGCAAAAAAAAATGTGGCTCAAATAAGGGAAACCACGATTTGGGCTTGAACTTAACTGATAATCTCTCTCTTCCAAATCAATAATAAGATGCTGCCTATATTTGGAGGCCATTGAGGTACAGTTTGGTTCTTTTTACTTCTTTGCAATGGAAAATAATTATATGCGAGCGTACCAGAGAGAGTTTCAATCTCCTCCCTCAGATTAACTTTGGAAAAACCAAATCTAATCAGGCGATTGTGTTTTGTTGGTTCAATTACCTCAATTCAGAGGATTTTTCTTAATAAGTGAAGAAATGCAAATCAATAAACTTAGGAAATCAAAGAACAATAAAGAAACAAGACACTTCGATTGATGAATCAAAGATAAACTTACTTTGAAATTGTCTCCAACTTCAAATACAGAGTAACAGAACTTCGAACAGGTGATTGTTACAAGAACAACCGAGATAGGGGTGATTGTCACAAGAACAATCGAGATAAATCCTAATCTAATTCCTAATCTACTTCGAACTGAGTTCGAAATCCTAAACTACTTTGCCAATGAACAAACCAAGCCTTAGTTTTTTTGATAGCTGTTTGTTGAAGATTTGTCCGGGGGATTTTCACTCTTCAATTTCTTCTATTTATAGACACTGCTTGTAATTTGAACTTCCCGCTCCATGAATTTGAATTTGGACTGCTTCGAACTCTAACTTCCACTCTGGGAGTCGGCAGTTATTCTTCCTCCACGTATGAATTTGAATTCTTTCTTCTTCCAGAAGCTTTAAATCTGCACGTTTGTTTACCAACTCAAATGATAACATGTTAAGGGAATAACAGCCTTCCAGAAGTATTCCACGTGTTCTAACTGCCAATTGCCTTGTTTCGCAAGTTTACACGTGGAGCTTGTGTGTTTAGCAGTTAATATTATGGCTTCGAAGCCAAACAATGGCTTGTAACTGCCAATAACTGCTCTTCCAGTTTGAGAAATGATACGACAACGTATTTACTCAATTTTACCTTATTAATCCAGTGTATCTTCATTGACAAATAATTGCCAATGTTTGGCACTTTTGATTACGTATCAATTAATTATTGGATTGGTTAATTTTATATGTAAACATACCCCCCACATTAACATCATTGTTCAAGGGATTTGAATAAATGTTAATGTGCTTTTTGCCGTTTCGAATTCCTGTAAACTTCTAAAATAGAAGTTATTGGCAGTTTTTGTCACTTCCAATGATACAGTTGTCATTAAATCTCTTCATTCTCACGAGAGATTCATGGATAGTGGACAGTTAACATCCACGTTCTCCATTTCACCAGAATTTGAATCATTTCAAACTTTAAAATTCTGCTTATAAAAAAGGTTTAATCACTAGTAAAAGTCAATCACCAATTTTCTTTGCAAACTGACTTTCATCTTAATTCAATCATGGCTGATATTTCTAGCACCCAAAATGCCTTCGAAAACTTGGTTCTTAATGACCCAATCTCTGCTAATACTAGAAACGTTGTCACGCCAATTGTTGGTGAGATGCGAAGGGATGATCTTACATAGTGGCTCAAGTAGAAACTTCTGAGCCTATTGATCCATGGAATCCTCCAACTCCCCCTACTCACAAGCCCTTTCTATGGGGTTTACCATCTAAAGTAGTGGTGGTAAAAATGGATGATCCTGCTGGCTACAAAGGTTGGAGCCACTATCGCTCATTAGCTATGAGCAGATATTTGTCCCCTTTCATCAGATGAGATCCTAACATAATGTTGCTCGATAGTCTCATTGTCTTACTCCTGCCTTCTTTAAAGTCTATGAAGATGAAAGGTCAGACTTCGCTGGCTATGGAGAACTTAAACAGAAAGCCAGTACTCAATTTATATACTGGTTGCATGAGGTTCGAAGGCCTTATTTCGAAGGAAATTTCATTGATCCTTCCAATCTTTCTCTTCGAGACCTTCCAGAGAACACAGATTGGTTCGAAGAGTTAAAGAATATCAAGTTCGACCCTACTCCTTTTCATGCTAACTTCTCTTATTCTCTTTATCCACATTCTGATTCCATCAAAGCCAAAAAACTATTGGCTGCTTTTGCTTTTTTGGATATAGGCATTCTTGAAGAGGATGTACCTTATAAGAACTTTTTATGGGCTTGCGAGACTATCCAATGTAATATCCAAGCTAGCCCTTTTCTTCATTCTTTTCTGAATCAGTTTCCTCTGCTTCGAATGTGGATGAAGAACAACACTGCTACGTTTGGTTTTAATCAAGACCTCCATGATTATGAAGTACTACATGATCAAGTCTCCAAGCTTCATAGGAAAATGGAAAGCCTGAAAGGGCATTCCTTCGACATGCCCGCTGGTGCTTCTAAGAGGCTTCGAAGGAGGTTTAAAAGCCGTATGAAAAGGAATGCTCTTAAGTTGGCCAAGTTCAAAGTCAAAGCCAAGACCCTGGTTCTGAAAATCAGGCCACTAATTGAGAAGAAATTCAAAATTGATGAAGAGAACAGGGTTAGAATGATGGAAAAGGATTTTTTCAGTTTCACTTGGGCAAGATTCCATGCCTTAGTGACTTGGAGCTTTCCTCACTATTTCTATATCATTCCCACTCCAACAGTTATTTCACCACTAGTAGATGCTTAGTTTCTCCTCTATGTAATAGGATTTTGTGGCATGTAATTTCCTTATTTTTAATGAAGTATTAGTTCTTTCTATGATTTGTTTCGCACTTTTAAATGCCTTTCAAAGCACCTAATTATGCTTTAAACCAGTTCGAACTCTTAAGAATAACTTGATAAAGTATATTTCATGAAAATAAACCAAAAATGGTTTGAAGCATGAAATAATTTAAGATTTGGAAATAACCATCAAACAACAATTTGAAATCTAAACTTGGGCCAAAAGAATTATAGGCCCAATTACTTTTAAACGGATAACCCGAACCGCTGTATCGTCTCCTCGTAATGTATAAATCTAGGGCTTGCAAAGTGTTCATTTCACTTTCAACTTTCAAAACACTTTGCTCTCCCTCTCTTTCTCTCATACCTCTGTACCCATGGCTTCTGAAAGTAATATTCAAATGGGCACCTCTTCGCTCGTTCTCAGAAGATATGTGGAAGAGGAAATGTCAAACTCAGGCGGTGATTTACATAACCAGATCTTTATAACAAATCCCGATAGAGTTGATACCCACATCCTAGGGCCTGCATTCTTTGATCTTCCTCTCAAGTTTACGCCATGCTATCCTATATTAGAAGAAGGTAAACTCATAAAAGATCAAGAGTTGAACTTTGCAGATTGGCCTACAAGAAACTTTGTATGCTAGCCAATTCAAGATAATGATTGGGGCAAATGGACTGAGCATATTTTGAAATATAAGAGGGCTGATTTAGAGGAGATTGGAATCTGGCACATTATCTCACTGCTTCGAAATGGTATTCCACAAAACCCTGCACTCATACATGCTGCCCTAGCTTTTTGGGATTCGTCATTTAACTATTTTCGATTTAACTGCGGAATGATGGGCCCTGCAATTTTAGACGTGTCGTTTCTTACTGGACTTCCCCCATTTGGTCCAATGTTTAATATTTCCAAATCTGTTGATGTCCTGCCTTTGAAAGACATGAAAACCTCAGGTTCATACGCATCGTATGGAAACTTTCTTCGAAATGAGGCCAAATTTGAAGATGAAATGTCTGATAGGGAGTTCTTTGCATATCTTTTATACACCTTTTGTAAAATGATCTTTTGTCATAGTGGTAAGAAGATTATGCTTGAATTCACCCCTTTAGCATATTGCCTTTCTCAAGGTCAGAACTTTGATTTGGCTTCATACTTTTTGGAATATGTTTATAAGATAGGATCTGATAGCCAATTAAAACCACTCATGTTCAACATAGGAGGCCCTCTTTGGTTCTTGCAATTGTGGATCTTGGTGTATTTTCCCATCTTCAAAGTTGTTGTTTCAGAACCTGTTAATGTTTATGGGGACAAGTTCAGGATTATGGCTTCCAAACCCTTAGCATTGGTTGGATATCTACAATATTTCTACAACATGGAGGAGGGTAAGGAAGAATCAGAATTCTATCCTTTTGTTGATTGGAGCATTGGGCCTGTCTGGATAAAAGATATGATGGAGAAACGAGGGCCAATACTTTTTGTCTGTAACAGGGAAGTATTCTACTTTCAAGAGAAATATTCATAGGTGGGATTGTTGGGGGCTGTAAACAAACCCATGCCGAAATTTATTGTCCTGCCCAATTTGCCAGACAATTTGGTATGGTACAAGCCATTCCATGCCCTTACCCTAGAGAGGTTAATGTTCGTCTGTATGCTAGAAAGAAAGTTGACAAGAATGTACTTTCACGTCTTAATGTGCAGTTCAGAAATTCCAGGGCAAACTTCAGACCTTGCCAATTTACTATGGACAGTCCAATCTTCACTAGATTTGCCAGTTGGTGGCATAATCTTCTTAACCTGTTCAACCAAACCAACATAGCTCGAGGTTTTGCAAACCATATTGGTTGTCCTGCTCCAGTTGAGGGTGAAGCACATTCTAGTTCACTATCTGTGTCAGATGATGGATTTGGTTTTGAAAGAAGAAGTGAGTCTCAATCAGAACCAAGAGAAGCAACACCAGATGTACATTCTTCTGCTTTGGTACCTGCAGCTTTACATGTCAAACCACTCCAGTCTGTTCCACAAAGGGTGACTAGATCTCAACAACAAAAACCCCTCCTCCTTCTCCATCAAGTTTTTTTTTTTTTTTTGATGATCTGAGTATTAGTCATAACTTCAAATCCTTTCTGCTTTCTTACTTTGTAATTTGACACATAGAGTCTGTCCCCAAGAAAAGGATGAGGAAAGAAACAGAAATCGCACAAACTCCTATTTCCTCTGGTTCGAAATCCAATAACTCTCTCATCCATTCCTGTTAACTTTCTGATTCTTCACAAAACTAATCAAAGTTCCCTTTATCCTTTCAAAAGCCAAGAAAAGTCATGAGACCTTAGCATCCAAAGGAGGATCTAACCAAGAAAGAGTTAAATTTGCTAAGGTTTATGAGGCTTCAAAACGAAGAAGGACAATACTAATTGAAGAACCAGAAGAAGAAGACACAGAAGATGTCACTATAAGCCAATTTGTGAAAGGTAAACTTCATGAATTCAACTTCATTAAGACCCTTGATCTCGGCTTCATGCTTTCTCATCTTTGAGTAATATCTTCTTTTTTTTTAGAGAAAACAACAAAAACAAAGCACGCTGAGACTTCGAAGGCTTCTTCGGATCCCATTCGACATATTTTTGCCGAAATTCGAAGACTAGTTAACCCATCTATTACTAAGGCCACTGAAGCTTCCAAGTCTGATATAGTTGCCACAAGGAAAGCTGCTTCTGATATTGTTGAGAAATCCACTGAGATGGCACAAGCTCTTCAACCTCAACCACAGGTCACAATGGAAGGCATGATTCCTCCTGTTATCAGTATTGTGGCAAGAGCTTTAGCCTCAGAAGGTATTCGAAGTGGACCTATCGAAATGCGCCAATGAGGGCAAGCTCTACTTCGCAGGGGACTTCTATTGAGCAAAAATGAGGCAATAACTGAGAAAACTGTTCTCAGTCAGTCTCCAGGAACTAATATCCCTACTAGACAGATTCTATCAGAACAAACCCATCCATTTGAGGTATTGTGGTCCATTATACTTAAGCTTGTATTTATCACATATTACTTATAAAATTTAAGCCTAAATATGCTTGATATATTCCCTTTGGTAGGAAATTGGTGCTTCTATTAGCACCGTTGTTGGTGATCCCCTTCCATTGGAGCAGTTTAAAGCAAAAGTTAGTGATTTCTGTCAAAGAATCACCAACCCTAAGGCTCCACTTCCTTCTCCAGAATCTCCTATTGTCCAACTCAAGGCTCAACAAAGTTTATCTACATCTGAGTTGGTCAAGCCTACTTTCTCACAAGAAGAGATTCAGGAGTTGAGGGAGATTCTCCAGCAGTTCTCAAAATTGAATTTTGAAACACTAGCTGAAGGAGATCTAAAGGTGCGCTTGGAGATCTGCTGTCAAGCTGCTTGGGTGTTAAAGCCTGCTTATCGGGAGTTACATGCACACCTTTTGGCTAAAGCATCAGAGTTCTAAGTGAAGGCCCTTCAACTCTGTGAGGTTCAAGAAAGACATCTTCAAAGATAGAGTTGGAAAGCAGCTTTGGCAAATGCAAAGGATGAAGCACAAAATGTAATCTCTTCTTATGACCAAGATGCTGCCAAGTTAAATCAATTAAGAGAAGAAGAAGCTCGTCTTGAAGAAGCTTTGTTTGCAGTCAGAGGAGAGATTGCTCAAACCACTTCCCTCATACAAGCTTATATGAGCAAAGCTTCTTCAACAGTTGGAACTATAAGAGATCTCAAGAATCAACTACAAAGAACAACTGATCAAGGAGAATTTTATGAATTTGTTTGTAACAAGGGTGCTCTTGTATTGGCTGGCCTAACAGACACCATTGTACAGTTTCTGAGTTAATCAATGAAATATCTCTTATTATTCCAATCTCATATCTGTTCTTACTGCTTGGAATGTTGATCCCATCTTTTGAATCATGAGTTTCAATCAATAAAATTGTTTGTTCTTATGATTTACCTTGAACAGCACAAGCAATGAGAGATGAACTACTTTTATAGTTTTATCTTCTGTTAAAGGACTCCCATATAGTTGGAACATAGGCCTTTAAATATCTCTCATTAATCTTTCTTCTATGGACATAACCATTTAAATCCTTTAAATGATATGTCCCTCTTTTAAGGACTCTATGAATTTGAAAAGGTCCCTCCCAATTCGGAGCCCATTTTCCGAGTCCTTGCTTTCTTTCTTTGATAGGCAACACTACTTTCCATACTAAGTCCCCTATATCAAAGCTTCAATGACCACTCTCTTATTGTAACTTCCGCCACTCTTAATTTTTGCTTGTGAGACCGATTTAGAGCTTTAATTCTTTCTTCATCTATTTCTTCCAGCTCCATGTACATTGCTTGGTGGTATGTTCCAATATCTAGTTCATTCTGAGAAGTAACTCTTTGTGACCTTACCGCAATCTCCATTGGTAAAACAGCATCATGCCCATAAGTTAGAGCAAAAGGAGTAGTCCCAGTACTGGTCCTTTTAGTGGTTTGATATGCCCATAACACATTTAACAGCAAATTTGGTCATTCTTCTGGGTTCCTATCAACCATTCTTTGGATACCTCTTTTGATAATCTTGTTGGTTGATTCAGCTTGACCATTCGATTGGGCATAATAGGGTGTAGAGTTAATCAAAGAAACTCCATGAGAGACTGCAAAAGCTTTCACTGCTCTACCTTTGAAAATGGATCCATTATCTACTGTTATAGTTTTTGGAGATCCAAACCTATAGATGATATTCTTAATGAATTCAATCACTTGCTCTTGAGATACACTCTCAAAGGCTTGAGCCTCCACCCATTTGGTAAAGTAATCAGTAGCAACTAGTATGAATTTATCCTCACCTCTAGATGGAGGGTAAATCATATCAATCATATCCATTGCCCAACCCCTAAATGGCCAAGCCTTGATTACATACTGTAATTCAGTAATTGGTAATTTTTTGAGAGGCCCTGTCTTTTGACAAGCTTGGCAACCTTTTGCATAATCAATGCAATCCTTGAGGATAGTAGGCCAATAATATTCATACCTTCGAATTAACCATCTCATCTTGATTCCTGCTTGATGAGCTCCACAGATACCTTCATAAACTTCTGCCATAACCTTAAAAGCATCGACTTTGTTTAAGCACTTAAGCAATAACCCATCTGCTCCTCTCTTAAAAAGTTCTCCATTATACATGATATAATTGACAGATCTTAGCCTTGTTGCTCTATCTGTTTTGGCATCAGGTCTTGTTAAATAACCAATTAATGACTGTCTCCAGTCATTCGAACTACGAGAAGTAGTAATTTCACATACTTCGAACTCAATATTCCTGACCTTAAGCATTGGCAAAGACTTCCTTAGAGTTAATTGACAAAATTCTCTACTGTCATTAGGGATAAACTTGAATCCCGATGCTCTTTGAACCACTACATCAGCTTCTTCATTGAGGAATCTTGGAACATATGTAAGAGAAATCATGTGGAATTGTTTAAACAATAATCTCGCATGTTTATAATAAGGTTTTAAACCAACATTGTGGCAACCAAATTCTCCATTTACTTGGTTTATAATCAACTGAGAATCTCCACACACTTCAGCTATGTCAATCTTCAAAGTAAGCAAGAGTTCTAGACCCATGATTAGAGCTTCATATTCTGCTTGATTATTAGTACATTCCCCTTCATTTATTTGAAATCCAAACTTGGTTTTCAAACCTTGAGGAGATTCTAAAACAACTCCAATTCCAGCCATTTGAGATGTTTTCGAACCATCGAACCACATTTTCCATGGTTTGACTGTTATTGCATTAACATCTGCTATCTCAAGAGTTCCAATTTCATTTTGATGATCAGCCAAAAAATTAGCCAAAGCTTGCCTTTTGACTGATTTCTGAGGAACATATTCTAGACTGAATTCAATTAAAGATACAATCCACTTCCCAATTCTGCCATTGAGTATAGGTTGGGACAACATATACTTCATAACATCAGTCTGAGAAATTACATAAGTTACTCTAGGCATCATATAGTACCTGAGTTTCTTTGAAGCAAAGAACAAGGTTAAACATAACTTTTCTACTGCAGAATATCTACTTTCACAATCATTAAGAAACTTACTTAGATAATAGATAGCTTGTTCCTTTCCTCTTCATTGTCTTGAGCCAATAAAACTCCTATTGAGTCATAGTTTGCTGCCAAATATAGTTTGACAGGCTCTCCCCTTCTGGGTGGAACAAGAACTGGTGGATTGATCAAGTACTTCTTGATGGCCTTGAAAGCATCATCATGCTCCTTTGTCCATTCGAAGTCCTTTCCATCCTTTAATTTCAATAAAGAAGAAAAGACTTTAGTTTTCCCTGCAGTATTAGATATAAATCTTCGAGGAAAATTCAATTGACCAAGAAATTTTTGTAGTTCTTTCTTGTTTGAGGGAGATTTTGCTTCGATAATAGCTTTAGCTTTATTTTTATCAACTTGAATACCTTTGCTATGGACTAGATATCCCAAAAAATTCTCTGCTATTACTCCAAAAGCACATTTAGCAGGATTCAACTTCAGTTGATAATGCTTCATCTTTGAAAAAGCTATTTTCAAGTGCTCTACATGATCATCAATAGATCCTGATTTGACAATTATATCATCTATGTAGCATTCTAGAAAACCCCATATTGTTTCATGAAAGATAGTGTTCATAGCTCTTTGATAAGTAGCACCACCATTCTTAAGCCTAAAAGGCATCTTGACCCACTCAAAGGTCCCAAGGTTACCAGGGGCTCTAAATGCAGTCTTATGAACATCTTCCTCAGCTATACAAATTTGATTATATCCTGAATGTCCATCCATAATAGACATGATTTTGTGACCTGCAGAACTATCCACAAGCATGTCTACTACAGGCATTGGGTACTCATCTTTAGGGGTTGCAGTGTTTAAGTTTCTAAAATCAATGCACAACCTAATTTTCCCATTTTTCTTGACAACAAGAACAATATTTGATAGCCACTCTACATATCTTGCTGTTCTGATAAAACCAGCGTTTAGAAGATTTTGAACTTCTTTTTTGACCAATGAAATGGTTTCAGGAGACATTTTTCTTGGAAGTTGTTTGAAAGGTTTGTAATTAGGCTTGATAGGTAATCTATGCTCAACCAAATTTCTATTCAAACCTGTTAATTCTTTAAAACTCCAAGCAAAGCATTCTTTGTTCTTTTTAAGCACTGCAATCAACTTGGCCTTCAAAACAGCATCAAGCTCCTTGTTGATCTGAACAGTGTTTGGAACAATTCTTTTTCCCAATTCTATCTCTTCTAAAGGATCTTGGGATTCGGCATGGCCTATAAAGGCTTCTTCGAATTCGAATGGCTTCAACCCCAGTCAGATATCTCAGCCAATGGTTCCTCCCAATCACTTGTTTCTTGTAATTTCTACTCTATTTCTAGAGCCATAAATTTAACTAAAGCCAAAGAGTTGGCCTCTTCGAACTCTGTCTTGGACTCACATCCAAGCAGCCTCATCTGGTGGATTGTCTGATTCATAATCAACTGCTTGTTTGAGTTTATATTTCAGCTCTGCCAATTCTCCCATTTCCAATACATTGGATGGAGGGGTGGCAGTTTGTGCAATTTCACTCAAAGGGATGATTTCAGGCTTATACATTTCTGCCTCTACACAATTTGCTGAAGTGCTAAAGGGATATGGGTCTGCTTTAACTTCTTCGACCCCCACTTCTTTCCCATTTTCATACTTCACAATCATCATGGCTTGATGCATCGAAGATGGAATGCAACCATTGACATGAATCCAATCCCTACCAAGTAGAGCATTATACTTACTTGTAAAAGTATCCACCACAAATAAGGCTGTATCAGTTTCTACTTGGCCAACTTTCAGGCATATAGAAACAATACCTTTGGGGTTTTTACTTTCACCAATGAACTCAGCGATGGATGTGCTTGTTGGGATCAATCGAACCTTTTCTTTTCCCAACTTCTTCAAAGTCCTAGAAGGCAAAATGTTCACTGCTACACCATTATCAACCAAAACTCTGTTTAACAAAATTTCATCAAATAGTGCAGATATGTATAATGGTTTCAAATGGTGCCTCATTCATTCGAAGGTGATTTGAAAGGATAAGAAAGATCAGCACAATCCAAATCAATAATCAAAGGATACTTAGAATCATTTTCTGTCTCTGGAATGAAAATTGCTTTCTCTTTGGAGGTTACTTCTGGTTCTTCTGTTGCATTTACCATAATCATGAAATCCTCCTCCTCTTCCTCCTTTTGAATCTTGGAAATTAAAGCTCCCCAACTATCATTCCAACCATTATCATATGTGAGATTATATTCCTCATCACTTGATACATCAATAACCTCCATAGGAGCAACTATTGGTTGTAATGTTCTTCGAACTGGTGAGCAATCTTGTCCAAAAGGTCCAAAGTTAACAAATGAAGGAGTTACCATGTTAATTTTGACTTCAGGCAAAGTCCGAAATTAAATGGTACTTTTTTCCTGCATTGGTAGCTCTGATCCAACTTCTGATGTGTTCATTTTTTTAGAGAACTCTGCTACAGAAGTTTTCATAGGGGAGAATGTTTCAACAGGAGACGAATTTGTTCCTCCACCTTCTTCATGTTCCACTATCATGGCTTCTAACAAGCCAGATTGATAGATTGCCAAGGAATTTGGAGAAGTTGGATTATCTTGAGGTACTTCACTGTCCTTTCTTGCAGCCAAGCTTTCCAGAGTTTCTCTTTCTGATTGAGAAAACCCCCTTCGAAGAGATTCTTCAGAATCTTCTCTTCGAAATCTATTAAACCTTGGGTTGAATTTATTACCCCCATTAGGATTCTCCTTGGAGGCATATTCCTCCATTTGGAAACTGGTATACCTCATTTGCAGCTTCCTCTTCTGTGTTCTCATCAACATAGGAATCATTTGAGGTGTCTTGGTCTTTGGATCTCTGACCACTACCCATTGACTAGTAGGAGCACTTGGAGGTTTAACCATTTTGTTCCCAATTTTAGAAGAAGTTTTACACTCTTGGAAGAGTTCTGGTTTGATTTTTTTTAGAAACCAATCAGGAACTCCTTTTACCAAGGTAAATTGTTCCTCTTCTCCTCCATTTCTTTGGCCTATTGGGGCCTTCCTAGTGTTAACCTTCTTCGAAGGAGGATAATCCCTCTTCGAAGCTGGTGGGATTGGACTAGAAGGCACATTTCTCTTTGAAACTGACCAAGACCTCTCATTTCTTCCATGATTTGGATTGATCCAGGGCTTTCTTTCATTATTTTGATCCAAAGCTTTTCTTTCCATCCTCTTTGGAAAGAAATCAACCCCCTGTCTATCCAAATCCTTGAAGATCAAATAGTTGGCCCTGCATTCCATGTACAAACATTCCAAAAAGGATGCCTCAAGCATGGGAAAATGAGACTACTTAAAACCTTTACTAAAAGAACTTCCTGATGCAGTGTTTTGACGGTAGGTTTTCCCATCATCATTTCGAAGTTGGCCAATTTTTGGCTTTCCTCTACTAAACTGCACTGAATTCATTTCCACTTGCACTTGCTTGTTTTGCCACATTTCCTTGACAGTTTTAGCCAGAGATGTTGGCACATTAGTGTTGGCAATTACTTCTTCAATTTTTGGAAATGGATCAGTATCAATTCCCATAGCCTTTTTCTGGAAACATGATTCTTCCTTTCTTGATCTGCTCCTGAATCCTATCACGGAAAACATTACAATTCTTAGTGGAATGAGTTCATGAAGCATGCCATTTGCAATAACTTTTCCCTTTTGTTTCTTCCAAAGTTGGAAGTTTAATATTTTCAGGGAGTTTGATGAACTTTTTCTTCAAAAGATAATCAAAAATTTCATCTGCCTTTGAAACATCAAATGAATATACTTTACTGACTGCTTTCTTGTTGGTCCTTGGTGCTACAGAAGAGTCCTTTCGAACTAGACATTCACACACACAAGCTCATATTCAACAATTTCAGCAGCATCAATTTCATAAGTGGGTTCTTTATAATAGGTTGAATAAGAAGAGTTATTTCTATCAACATCCTCTTCTAACAAAGACTCATACCTTGATGCTTTGTAAGTTAACTCAACTAAATCCCTAAATTCAGTAGAATCAAACTTCTTCCTAAGTTCTCTACTTAAGCCATCTTGTGCTATTCTTACAAATTCAACCTCTGGTAATTGAAGTTTACACTTATTTCTGGCCCTTTTAAATCTAGCAATAAATTGAGCAGCCTTCTCATCAGGCTTCTGCTTTAATCTTGCTAAGTCAGCCATAGTGACTTCAAGTTCAGTTTGATAAAATTGTGCATGAAATAACCCTTCCATCCTTTGCCAATTTGGAACTGACTCTGGTGTTAAGTTAGAAAATCATTCGAAGGCCGTCCCAGTTAAAGAATTAGAAAACAATTTCAACTTAATGAACCCATTATTGCCTAATTCCCTACACTGAGCAGTGAATCTAGCAATGTGTTCAGTTGTGGATTGTTTTCCATCTCCATGGAATAAAGTGAAATCTGGGATTTTAAACCCCCTAGGGACTTCAAACTGTCTATCTATCCATTCTGGATAAGGTTTTTTATAAATTTGAGTTTGTACCCCTTGGTTCAAAGGTCCATAAACTTCTTGCATATGACCTAATATTTCATCTCAAAGGGCTGGGTGTTCCCCTAAGGGTACCCTTGAATTAATAGGTGGTTCCCAAGTGACATTTCTAAGCATGTGATTTTCTGGAATCCTCTGATAAGGATCATCAAAGGGCCTAGGTTGCTTGAAACCTCCTTCCTGTTTTGCAAAAGGTTCGTACAGGTGGTTCGAATGTACCCTTCCCATCTGTGGTATCCCTAAATACTTAGGAATCACAATATCTGGATTAGGCCTTTTCACACTAGTCATATCCTTTTCATCAAAATGATTTCTAGGATCAAACCTGTAATCATAATTCCTGAAGCCTTTATCCTCATTTATACCATCAAAGTTTGGTTCGAATAGGATATTAGGGTTTTGCTTGAATACTTTCCTAGGTTTAGGGGTTTGATAATCATGAGTTTTTGCAGGTTCATACCAAGATTCTGGTATATCCTCTACATTTATAGGCTTTTTTCCAGGCCTTGACTTGAATTTGTTTTTGCTAGCCTCTCCTTTATCCTTCTCAAATGAAGGCAAAGGATCACTTCTAAGCCCTGATTGCTCTTCCAATTTTTGTAATATAAGCTTTTGGGTCTGAGCTAATTCCTTAAATGTAGCAATCATCTCAATAAACTGGCTAGATGACATATTCCCTCCAACTTCTGGATTCTTTGAGTCATCAACTTGCACAGTTTTATTATTCCTAAGCTATGTTTGGTAACACTTCTGTTTTTTGTTTTCTGTTTTCTGTTTTCTAATTTCTGTTTTTCGTAAAAAAGAAGTGAAAACAAAAAATATGTTTGTGTGAGATTATTTTCAAAAAAGAAAGAGTAAGAACATAATTATGAGTTGGTTGGAAGTGTGCCAGTGGGAGGCCGGAGGTGGTGGGTGGAGATGGTGGGTGGTGGCGGTGATGGTGGGTGGTGGTGGTGCGTGGTGGCTGAAGGTGGTGATTAGGGTGGTGGGTGGTGGTGGTTATGGTGGGTCGTGGTGGTGAGGTGGGTGGCGGGTGATGGTGGTGGGTGTGCGTGATGGTGGTGGGTGGTGGTGGTGGTGGTGGGCCGGAGGTGGTGATTAGGGTGGTGGTGGTGGGGTGGTGGCGATGGGTGGGGGTGGTGGGTGGTGGTGGTGCGTGGTGGCGAGGTGGTGGGTGGTCGTGGGTGGTGGTTGGAGGTGGTGATTAGGGTGGTGGTGGTGGTGCGTGGTGGTGGGGTGGTGGCGATGGGGGGTGGTGGTGGTGGTGGCCGGGTGGCGGTGATGGTGGTGGGTGGTGGTGGTGCGGGTGGTTGGAGGTGGTGGTGAGTGGTGGGTGGTGGTGGTTGAAGTGGTGGTGGTGGTGGTGGCTAGAGGTAGTGGTGGGTGGTGGCTCGAGGTGCTGGCTGAGAATGAGAAAACAAAAACAGAAAGTGAAAGTTAAGATTTTCAACTTCCTCAAATTTCATAAATAGTGAAAGTAAGAAGTAGAATTTGAAAGTGAAAGTGACACACAAACAATATTCCTGTTTTTAAATTGTGAAAATTCTGAAAATAGAAACAGAAAACAAAAAACGAAAGTGACACCAAACAAGGCCCTAGTATAAATTCGAGATGTCTGGCCAATTCCCATATTTAAGTCTTGACCAGTACGAGTCTCTAGTCCTATTTGAAGGCCTTCGACTTATTCATTCTCTTTTGAATTAACATTGTTCTCATCTTCTGGCGTTTGGCCAACCTGAGAATCATCCACTTGCTTCCTAAACTTTGGAGCCATTTAACACTTTCTAGTGTCCCACCGGGCATGCCAAAAAAGATGTGTTTGGTTCTTTTTACTTCTTTGCAATGGAAAATAATTATATGCGAGCGTGCCAGAGAGAGTTTCAATCTCCTCCCTCAGATTAACTTTGGAAAAACCAAATCTAATCAGGCGATTGTGTTTTGTTGGTTCAATTATCTCAATTAAGAGGATTTTTCTTAATAAGTGAAGAAATGCAAATCAATAAACTTAGGAAATCAAAGAACAATAAAGAAACAAGACACTTCGATTGATGAATCAAAGATAAACTTACTTCGAAATTGTCTCCAACTTCAAATACAGAGTAACAGAACTTCGAACAGGTGATTGTTACAAGAACAACCGAGATAGGGGTGATTGTCACAAGAACAGTAGAGATAAATCCTAATCTAATTCCTAATCTACTTCGAACTGAGTTCGAAATCCTAAACTACTTTGTCAATGAACAAACCAAGCCTTAGTTTTTTTTATAGCTGTTTTGTTGAAGATTTGTCCGGGGGATTTTCACTCTTCAATTTCTTCTATTTATAGACACTGCTTGTAATTTGAACTTCTCGCTCCATGAATTTGAATCTGGACTGCTTCGAACTCTAACTTCCACTCTGGGAGTCAGCAGTTATTCTTCCTCCACGTATGAATTTGAATTCTTTCTTCTTCCAGAAGCTTTAAATTTGCACGTTTGTTTACCAACTCAAATGATAACATGTTAAGGGAATAACTGCCTTCCAGAAGTATTCCACGTATTCTAACTGTCAATTGCCTTGTTTCGCAAGTTTACACGTGGAGCTTGTGTGTTCAGCAGTTAATATTATGGCTTCGAAGCCAAACAATGGCTTGTAACTACCAGTAACTGCTCTTCCAGTTTGAGAAATGATACGACAACGTATTTACTCAATTTTACGTTATTAATCCAATGTATCTTCATTGACAGATAATTGCCAATATTTGACACTTTTGATTATGTGTCAATTAATTATTAGATTGGTTAATTTTTTATGTAAACAGGTACACACTAAATTCTTAGAGTATTAGTGGATCAAACTCACTCTACAATTCCACTGAAAATCACTTTGTACCGGTTTTTGGTGTAATCGTGTGCCAAGTGATTTTCAGCCAAAGAATTGCATGATTTTCAGCCACAAAATTGCATGAGATTTACGCATTTGGCTAAAAATCGCTTGGTAGATGGGTACACCCAAAAAATCCGGTATTGAGAGAGCTCTGGAAATTTTAGAAATGTTGTGTTCACTTCACATTTTCGAAAGAATTTCTAAAAAGATTGTTTCTCCATCTCTCATCTCTCCAACATCAATTACATTTATTTCTCTACTCACACTCATCTCTCCAATCATTATTTGATTTCTTTTTCTATCTCTCTTCAATTATTGCACATCCCTCTAATTAGAACTTTTTTCTAAAAAATCATCAAAACACTATTTCAAAATTATTTTTCAAAATATTCTTCTTAAAACTCTCAACCAAACACAATGAGTGTGGACTGTGGAGAGAAACTGGGTGGCGGAAGTATCTTTGTGTGTGGATTAAGGATCTCCCCTCCAAGTCGGCAACACAACGAAACGACGACTTTTCATAAAAAGCCTCGCACACTCTCTCACCCTCACTGAACCTCCCCAAAAACCTTCTCTCGCTCGTCGAGCCTCGAAACCCTCTTTCGACTGCGGCGGACAGTGGTCTCTCTCTCTCTCTCTCTCTCTCTCTCTCTCTCTCTCTCTCTCTCTCTCTCTCAACATTAACACTCAGTCATGCTCCATGTACTCGGTCTTCTAGGGTTTACTGTTCGATAAGTCGAGGCCTTCTCGATGTTCTGATTTCGGTAACTTCCTCTCGAGACCCTAATTAATTTATTCTCTTTTTTTCTTACTCATCGTGGATTATTACAATATCGGTTCATCCCGAAGTCTATTGATCCATGTATTGGAAATGAATTCTTAGTAGTTTCAGATTGATTTTTAGGGTTTAGCATCCAATTTATGCCTTTCGTATGACACGCTTTTGCTCGCCGTGTTGAATCGGAACTTTCTAGTTTGGTTGTATTACTCTCGAATTTTCTATTTACCCTTCTTTTTGCAACTTTTGGGTTGCTTGTATATGTGAAAAGGGTTTTGGACTTTTGGGTTTGTTTTCTTTATTTATTAATGTGGAGTTTGGTGATTTTCATATTGGAAAGGAATTCAGATCTTAGTTTCCGATCGATTTTAGGGTTTCGCATTATCTGTGAAATGGTTTTGGGTTTGTTTCCTTTATTTATTAATGTGAAGTTTGGTGATTTTCTTTTTGGAAAGGAATTCAAATTTTAGTTTCCAATTGATTTTTAGGGTTTCACATTCAATTGATGCCTTTCGTATGACACACTTTTGCTCGCCATGTTGACTCAAACTTTCTAGTTTGGTTGGATTACTCTCGAATGTGCTATTTACCCTTCTTTTTGTAACTTTAGGGTTGCTTGTATATGTGACATGGTTTTGGGTTTGTTTTCTTTATTTGTTAATGTGAAGTTTGGTGATTTTCTCATTGGAAAGGAATTCAGATTTTAGTTTCAGATTGATTTTTAGGGTTTTGCATTCAATTGATGCCTTTCGTCTGACACCCTTTTGCTTGCCATGTTGAATCAAACTTTCTAGTTTGGTTGGATTACTCTTGAATTTTCTATTTACCCTTTTTCGTAACTTTAGGGTTGCTTGTATCTGTGAAAGGGTTTTGGGTTAGTTTGCTTTGTTTGTTAATGTGAAATTTGGTGATTTTCTCGGTGATTTAGTAATGTTAGCCAGAGATTCCATATCATCACTCAAATTCTACGTGGAAGATTCAAATCTTGATTAGACTTTACAATAGAAAAAAAGTTTTTTCCTAACGTTTTGATTCTCATATTTGTGATTTGAGTAGGAAATCTAATATTTGAAACAGGAAATCATGAATTGACATGATTAATGTTGTTGAAGCTACTAAAGTGAATGGGGTTTGTAACTTCTTTGACACATCAGTTGTTCAAGCAATTCTAATTGGTAGATTGTACAAGTTGTAGATATTAAAACAGACTCTGACATTTTATATAATAAAAGAAATCAGTTATCGAGGAGTGATTGAAGCATTATCTTTCTAACAATTCCATAGCAGGTAAGAGTCGAATTCAGGATTCAATAGTCAATATCACAGCTCTGATTGGTTAAACAATTGTCAGAGAAACTACGGGGGATAATGAGGAAAAAGGTTGAATCATACTCAATAGTCAATATCACAGCTCTGATTGGTTAAACAATTGCTGATGGTATTTTTTTTCACTTTCTACTTCTTTCTCTTTGTATTTAAGCAACTATTTACCATACTCTGGAATTGCATTACTCTCAACTGTTAACTATTACACATTAGGCATATGAGTAATAGATTCCTTTCGGTGAATGTGAATGTTTATCACCTCCTCTCTCACTGCAGCAGCAGAAAAATAATCGTAGGCTGTCAGTTGTAAAATGTTCTTATCAAAACTTTGAGAGTTACTTGCGCGTCGAATCCTGCAACTATGATGGTTGTTTTGGTGCTAACTGCTGTCGATATTTGTTGCAGTTATTTTTGAATTTCCTTTTTCCACCACAGGCTCATGCTAACTATTTTCGAGTAATTTTCAAAGCAGGCACATAGTTGCATCTATGCTTGCGTAAGAGTTCAGTGGTTATGGTGTCAGGAAGCCAATCTGGAAATCTGAAGGTCGCTCCTCTTCAGTTTTTGCAGCTTCCAACCATGATTACATCTGAAGAAGTGGTAACTCAGAAATTGAAGATCAGAATTCCCTTAAAACGAATTGACGCTGAAACTGGAACAGAATCATGTAAATCAGGTCATAGCACTCCAGCTAACGGAAAAAAGAAGTTAGTGATTAAATCACACAAGTCAGTGATTCCCTCTTCCGGCGATGCAAAAGTGTACTCTGATGCTGATAACTTAAAGGTGAATTCCTCTGCAATTGGCTCTCATAAGCGTAAGCTTCCAGTGGTGACAGATGGTCAACAGGAGAAGAGACGGAAGATGGATCGCAGTACGTCACGTCAGTGTTCTATTATTTTGAAACAATTGATGACGCATCCTGCTGGGTGGGTTTTCAATCACCCAGTTGATCCTGTGAAATTGAACATACCTGATTATCATTCTATAATCTCTGACCCCATGGATTTGGGAACAATAAAAACAAAATTGGAGAAGAATACCTATTTCAGTGTTGAAGAGTTTGCTGCTGACGTGTGGCTGACCTTTTCCAATGCCATGGTTTACAATCCCCCTTGTAGCGAAGTTCATCACATGGCTGAGCAACTAAATAACATTTTCAATACAAAGTGGAATTGTTTTGAGGTGAGATGGAATCGTGAGCATACAAATGTGGAGCAGGAGAGTATATCAGGTATTGATAAGGATACTGATAATCCAGGACATAATAATTACCCCTTGCATGTTAAATTGTTGCCCAAGCTGTTGATATCAGCTGAGGAAAAGGAAAAGTTGAGAAAACAGCTGCTGGAATTGTCAAGGGAAAAGATGCCTCGACACCTCCAAGGTTTGCTTAAAAAATGTGGTATGAACTGGCAAAGTGATGGAAGAGTTGAGATAGACATCAATGCCTTTGATGACAAAACCTTACTGGAATTGAAAAGAAGTATAAGAAGCTTCTTGGTCCCAAAACCTGCCAGAGTAAGTGATTTCCTTGGGAATAAATGTCAGATGTCCTCTTTAAGCTCCCATTATATATTTTGGAAAATAGTCCCGTCTTCTGCTACTAGCAGTATTGTCCGTGCTGACAAGCATGTCATGGTTGACAATATTCAGTATGCGTACACCTTCTGTTGTGTTTGTTTAATCTTTAAATGTAACTGGAGTTTGTGCTCGTGTATGACATATTTTTGACATCTGTATATCTTGCGCAGGCTGGATCTGCTATGAAGGCAGAAAATGGCTGCCCAAAATCGTTAGGGAAGATTGTCCATAGAGGTATGAAGTGGCAGAGTATGGTTTATGTTTTATGGCGCTTTGCGGGAGCTAATTGGCAATGTGTCTTATAGGCACTGCTGATAGTGGCAATGGAAATGTTTCTGGTTCTGCCACTGTCTATCAACAAAACTTAGTTGCTTCCAAATGTGGTTTATGTGGCAGTATGAGATGCCAATGCAGCCTTCAAAGTGATCCTGCTCGTGCATCCTCAAGTGGTTAGTTGATTTTGTTCTCATGCTGCTTCTGTAACAGGGGCGGAGGTAGGGGGCTGGCAGGAGCTTTGGCCTTTGCCCCACACCCCCACCTCCATTTTTTGTGAATGATAGTGTACTGTATAACTTTGAGTACTTACAGTATGCTAAAAATGTTAGTTTTGCCTTATTAAGGTTTGTCCTAATTTAGTTCAACTAGATATTTGTTGGTTTTGGTTGCCAATAAAATGAACCAGTACCTATCTTATGCAATGTTTTATACAGAAAAGAAAATGGTATATGATGATAATAATAATAATAATAATAATAATAATAATAATAATAATAATAATAATAATAATAATAATAATAAGATGGTAATTATTTCTCTTAGTGGAGATATTTGGCTCAGCCCCTGTTCTCTGCCCATGTTTGTAGTGATCAACCAACCCATTTACTTTTTTATATCTTTCAGATCTATCATCGGAAAGATCACTGCCACGAGAATGTGTCGATTCTTCCAGAAAGGTATGTTTGTTCTTGTTTCTCTCGTGAATTTTGTTGTTACCATGTGCATGAGATTTATAGCGTGGTTAAAAACTTTTTGTGCATTCAGAACGAGGTTAAAAGCCCCTCAGCATCCCAAATGAGCAAGTCAGATCCGGAGTCCGATGGTGAGGATGTTTCCACTTTGTATGATGTCATTTTTTGTCACTTTTTCATGAGTTGTTGAATGTAAATATGCTCTTGTAATGATTTGAAGGTGCTGTAAGTGCTATGGAGAAACCACCCACCAGTTCAAGCCAACAATTTTCAACTTTAGCTACCACTCCCACTTCTGGGGAAGGTGAGTCTTTCTACCAGTAATATTGAATATTTATCAGCTTCTGAATTCATGATCTTGATTCTAAATTGTTTCCACTTTTGTTGTTGCTTATGTTGTTTAGATTGGACTCCTATTGACATTCAACTATCACCGAAGAAGGCTCTTCGCGCTGCAATGCTGAAGAGTCGCTTTGCTGACACCATCTTCAAAGCGAAACATAAGGCGCTCCTAGATCATGTAATGTCTTCTTATTATAGATTTTGCGAAAGTTGTTGGTTGGAAGTTGTACAGTGTTGAGTGATAAAAGCTGGCATTTTGTGCAGGTTGAGAAAATCGATCCTGTTAAAATGCAAAAAGAAAAAGAGAGACTTGAAAGGCAGCAACTTGAAGGTGATGTACTAGTTTTTGCATAGATTTTGGTACACTAGGCTATAAATTTATGTTTTGCTGATATGCGGACGAATTTTATTGGCTGTCTCCACGATAGATGGTGATTATGCAAGCTTGAGATTAGTCGCTAGGAGGTCATTATCTATACAATTTCTCTCAGATAAATAGGTCTAGATTAATGGAACAAAAATGGCAAAATCAATGCCGTACAATTCAAAATAAAGGGTGGCTGATGTTATAACCAAACATGCCCTATCTTTAGATCTTTCTGTTGGCAAAGGAATTTCTCGAACTGGGTTTGTAGGGAGGCCTCTTTAGATGTTTCTCAGATGAAGTGATCAAAAAGAATGTTATCGATTGGCAATTCAAAATAAAGATTTAACCCAAGCGGATTCGTTTAAAAAAGTCCCATACAAAATAAATCAAGAACCAAAAGAATAACTGGAATAATTTTTTATCCTATGGATCAACTAAATATGATAGAGGGACTAGTATATTTATGATTAAATATCATATTTTCATGGCTTTAAGACTTTTTTCTTTAAAAAAAAAAAAAAAGACTGACTGGATTTGTTATTCAAGCATTGTCGCTCATAAAAATGATGTTACCCCTATTATTTTTGTAGTCTTTATTGACATAAGTTGTTGAAGTATTATTAATAGTGTGCAAATTTGTTGAAAAATAAAAAGGGAAATGAAAATCAAGTGGAACTTCAGTGGAAGAGGAAGAAAGAAAACACAAAACCACTCTAATCTCCAAGATGGTGTGTATTCTTGAATAAAGTCAGCTCTATACCGTTTTCTGATACGGTTGGAAATTTTCTTTGTTGCAGAGGCAGCGAGGATAGAAGCCCAAATCAAAGCTGCAGAAACTGCCTCACGAATGAGAGCAGAAGCTGAATTGAAAATGCAGCGAGAGAGAGAAAGAGAAGCTGCCAGACTTGCACTCCAGAAGGTCTATATTTACCCTCATTTTATCTTTATTTACTTAGGCTGTGTTGGGGTCAATGATGTAGGGAAGGAAAAGGAAAAGGAAAAGGAAATGAATAAGTCGAAGGATCCAAAAGTCTCTGAGCTTTTAGATCCATTTACTTTTTCGTTTTCTTTTACTTACCAAATATTGTTGAGATCCCAATGCAGTCTTAATGGGGTATAGTGGGGAAGGAAGATTTACCATTTTTAAATCCTCAAAAAGCAGATTGAGAAGACTGTTGAGATCAATGATAACCCAGAGATCTTGAAAGATCTTGAAATGCTTAGCGGGTTATCTCTATCCAACAATCGGCTCACTGGTGAACTGGGGGCTGAATCGGTAGTCGGACCAATTGAGGGGTTTCAATTTGGTAACCCATTGGAACGGCTAGGTTTGTTTATGAAGGATGAGTATATCATGGATGAGGATGAGGATGCGATCTTTCATGGAGATGGAGAGGAGGGGGAGGTCTTCAGTAACACCTCCATTCCTGCTTGTTCATAAACTTGTAGTGAGAGTAAAGACAGATGCTAGGTGTATATGTCTATCTTTTTACAGGGAGATGTTAATTATGCTTTTTTTTTTGTTGAGTGAATACTGGATTTATATTAACACAAGGTTAGAGGAAGATGTAATTCTGCTGTTTTGTATTTGGTGGTACTTAAAATCAATAGATAAAATATATAGGGTTCTGGGGCTTCCCATTTTAGTTGAATCTTTTATTTAGGGTGGAATGGGTGGATGTACTGTGTATTTTTATTTTGTGAAAATGCAAGAAATTAAATAAGATCGAGGTTGGGCTGGTGCTGTAGGCTCTCTCTCTCTCTCTCTCTCTCTCTCTCTGTATGTGCTGCGTTATGAAAGGAAAGAAGCGGGTTGATTTAGGTAGTGTAGAACATCAAGTTTCCAAGTCACAGCATCTTGAATGGTTAAGACATTTTTCAACAATAGCATCTATTTCGAGTCCAATTTTTTTTTCTTTTTTTTTTAATCTCAAAATATGTTCTCCTGTCGGATATTAGTCAGTATCCAATTGAATGATTTTAAGGTGGTTGTTTCCAAGTTAAAGCATCTTGTCTGGTTACAAAATGGGTTAAAAAAAATAGGCGGACGTGTGGGGATACACTGCCATACTCTTTAAATTAAATCATAGAAGTGACTCCAAAATGGGTTAAAAAATAGCCGGACGTGCATGGTGCAATACACTGCCAAACAGCAGAAAAGCCTTCTCCAATGGAGTAACTTTTAGACAAGTGACCAGCGCTGTAGAGAACATGAATGCAAAAGGATGAGAAGGAAGTGAACAAATAAATTTCCGAAAGTAGCACCGTCAATTGGCTGAAAAAGAAGAAAAGATAATGAATATTGAACAATTATCGAAACTCAATTTATAGCAATATGAATTTGCACAATCATCAGAGCAAGGCTCCTATCACTACCATTACCTCAAGGTCTTCAAGCTGAAATGTTTATAAATGAATGGAACCTCCCCGTAACTTTGCTTGGGGAGGTTGTATTGTCTGTGATCTCTGGTAATTTTCGCGTGTAATGTTGCTTATGTGTTTGCAATTTGGCACTGAATTGGGCAGGTTGCTAGAGTGACTATGTTCGTAATGCAAGGAATTTTCTAACGGACCCAATAGGGTCAACTGTATTTGCAGTTGTTTACACAGGTTCTTGGAGCCCTCTAAGGCAGTAACTGGTTGGAATGGTCATGGAAATCATGAGAGACCTACTTATATTTTGTGATTCCCCGGTGAGATGTGAGCTTGTGCCCCATCTTTCTTTGGAGAGGAGGTAACATGCTGCGGGAATTATTTTGTGGGGTTCAGAGGAGGGAGTTCGGATACCTTGATCTCATTGTAGCACACAAAAAAGAAGAGTGGGAGAATGAGGATGTTGAGGGAGTTTGGTAAGTGAGTACAAACATCTTCGATGGGACCTTTTCACTTTTACTTTTATTTTCACTTTCGTATTCGCATCTGCTATTCACATCCACTTTTACCTACTCTACTCTTCAGGTCTGGAAATCCTGGAACTGGGTTCAATTCTCTGCTAGATCGGTTGTTTTCATACAGTTTGTGTTGCATAGATATGGGTTCTCACAACTCAGTCCATGATTTGAATTGCATTTTTTAGCTGTTTGCATTTTGGCAAGCATCAGAATTTTATAATATAAGGGGCGGAAGTGGTGTTGTATCCTCAAACCTTCCCTCAACCCGATCAATTAGGCTGTGTTTAGGACGCTCATTCGAATAGCCAATTTCATGGCTCAACACTTTTGAGCTGATTTTTCCAATTTTAACCCTCCAATTGCTGGCTTCCCTTGAGGTAACTTGGGAAATAATGGTTTCGGCTTCAGGCCCTTCGGTCATTTGTTGGTTTTGGGTGCAATTACCACACTAACTTCCCAGACCTTACTAAAAATGCCCTCCATGTCCTAACTTTGTATTTTGACATTTTTGTGAGGGTTATTTCCCCTCACTCACGCGTAAACACCACCTCTCTCTCCTCTGTCCTTGCATACAGCCAGAGATATTTTGCATCTCTCTCTCTCTCTCTCTCTCTCTCTCTCTCTCTCTCTCTCTCTCTCTCTCTCTCAAATAACAATACCAGTGTTAACATTATCATGCTTAGTATAAATAAGAGTATAAGCCCAAGGCATTGAGCATTCAATCTTCTATCAATACCATTTCTAGAGTTCTCTCTATTTTTCTTGTGTGCAAGGTGTTTAACTCTTCTCTTGCGGATTCAAGAGTTCGTCTGTGAGAACGACATCTAACTAATTCGTCAACTAGAACAATATCTAGTCTTCTTCCGCTACAAGTCTGTGTCAAATTTCAACCTGTGAATAAGTACGGCAATCATAAACTATACTAGCATGCATTTGATTTTCCAGGGTAGAACATAGTAATCCACCAAAAAAACTCACAACAAGACATGAAAAATGAAGCAAGCATCCAGAAGTATAGGAATATGAGGTGGTTTGTGGACAACTGCTGATCGCATCTACATGGTACCCAAACAAAAGTGTAGTTTATATGGTGTAGCGATTCTTGGCAGCTCTGTCCAGCTTCTTTGCATCATCCTGAGAGAGAGAGAGTGGTCAGCACACCATTTAACTCAGGAACACCATTTAACTCAGGAACCAAACTAGAAAAGACAGGAAAAGTGAACGTCATATGCTTTTACCCAATACATGAAACAGATTTCATCTTACATGAACAATGAACCCTAAATTGTCAGTGTAATCAAGAAACTCCTTCCACTGTCTACCAATGCTTACCTGAAACCAACAAAAAAAAAAAAGAGGTAAGAAATGCAGGAAAGCTTGTAGGATAATGGCAACCATCATTTGTGTGTGTAAGTGAGCGCGCGGACATGTTTTGTGTGTGTAAGCGAGCGCGCTGACATGTTTTGTGTGTCTAAGCGAGCGCGCTGACATGTTTTGTGTGCGTGTGCGTGTGTGTGTGTGTGTGTGTGTGTGTGTGTGAGAGAGAGAGAGAGAGAGAGAGGACACAATGCAATATACCAGCAGTTCTGGGATGTTAATACTGTTCATAAATCTCCTGGTTGATTTTACCATTATCAGTCAATTACCATGAATATTACTCCTATAATTTTATTTTCCTAGTATGAATGTGTCATGCAGCACAAAAGCACTTCAACTAGCAAAGTCTTATGTCAGAGTGGATGTAAGCATGCATGCAAGGAGATAAAGAAATAAGTGTGCATGAATACACACATATTATAAACAAATGGGCACACTCATACACTACATGTTTTTTCTCTCCTCTGCCAGCGTCATGCTGTGCTATGTCAGTGTAACCATGTTTAAAGTATCGTGCATGGCATGGATGCATGCATGTCTGTTGCCCTGTCAACGGCTACAATGCAGTGGCCCTGCATTATAGCATCAATGGTAATGTGCACAGATGCTCGCTTATCTAAGAAGAAGCAAAATAAGCTTGTTTGCAGCTGTAGGACTGCATAATTGCTTATCAACGAAAACAAAAGAGAAATCAGCAAATAAGATTTTGTGAGCCAAGCCAAACGCTTGTGCTTATTCTTGGTTTCGCATACTGCATAATACTTGGCCATGTGAACCAAATGGGCCTGTTAAACAAGATAGCCAAACAGTACCATAGAATTATAAAGAGAATGGAATAGCCGCAACACATCAGTTCATCTGCCAAATGGAGGAACAAAAGTACAGTAATGGGTAATGCAACAGCAATGATTTTTGCAGTGCCCTTGAACCCACGTGAATTCCTTCAAATAAAAAACTACTTTTAACTAAATAAACAAAAAGTAGTGTACCAAGAATAAATCACTTCTTTTTTCTTTTCTTTTTTTGATCGGGTGGTTTCTCGTTGTCGTTGACAATTATGCTGATAAAGTTTAAACGATTTATTACTGGGTAAACATCACCTTCATAAAAAAAAACTAAGAAATATGATAACATGAGAAGAACAGTCTAATGAAACAGGTAGATTGTTTGCAACTACCTGAGCAACTTCATTTGCAGCATTCTTGGTCCACAGAGCTATCTTTTCCTGCGGCTGCCTAGCTCTGACATTGACAACTGCTCCACAGATTTCATCTCCATGATCAAATTGTTCTCCAATCATCGCCAGCAACTATCTCAAATTCATACAGAAAATTAGAAAGCTAATTAAATGCATAATCCAGACAGATGGCTATTTTTCAAGTATACCGTATACAGCCAACAGGTGTCAGATTTCCCCCTGGAGAAGCTCATAGTCCACTTTCCTCCATTCGCACATACAGGGTCCTCCCATTTTGGCTCAATGTTATTTTTAAAACAATGCAAGTCAGCTCCCACAGGCAACTTGCTTGGACGGTGTATGTTGTTGTAAAGGCTGCAGAAAAAGTAAGTTCAGCAGCAAACTTGTAGGACAGACGAAAGAATGTTGGCACAGACAATTCAGTACAATTTCGCTTAACCAAGTGGCAAAGGGCTACAATAAAACCAAGTATAATCAGACTGTATAACACCATTGCACAATCTCACAAGGCAACATTTGAGGACCGCGGTTTTTTTTTTGGTAAATCAGAAATTTAACATGGCTGTTTATACCATAAGGAAAAACAAACCAACTAAACAAGTACTCCCTACTAGACAGCTCAGGCTTGAGTATTTTGCAATTTGGTGGAAGATTTTGAGCTTGGTTCAAGACCACAAGCTAGGCAATGGAAGCTCGGAGTCTTGGTGTGCTTTTGAGCCAGCTGGGCTAAGCTCCAGTCATGTTTATTCGAAATGACTTCTCAATTTTCCTTTTGGCGGGAATTTGAAATAGATGAAATGGAAAACAGGAAGACAGTGACGCATACGTCCAGTGAAAGTGAAGAAGCAAGGTAGCTCCGACATCACCTCATTAAAAATGCGAAGTAAATGATTCACGAAACGCAGGACATCATGAAGAGTGCGATGTGTTACTAAAGTTCTATTCACCTCTAATCAAAATGCATTATTTTAACTAGTCAAAAAAGATATCATGCCTAATTGCCTGTGTCATAGAATAGAAATATGCCACCCTGTGTGAAAAGCAAGGACGTAGTCAGACCAAGGTTCTAAATCTCGTACCGGCTTGGGTACCGGTTTTCTTAGTAGTACGGTACCGGTACCAGTACCAGTACCGGATACCGTTTCAGATTTAGCGGTATATATATATATATATATATATATATACACCGGTGATCCAGTCCGGGATCCCGGATTTCCCGGACTGGAGCATTTTTCGGTGTTTTGATGCTTTTAAACATTGTTTTTGGGAAATCCGAGCCGTCCAATGTGTTCAAAAGATGTTTTCCAAGGCCCCCGAGAAATCTTCAAAAAATGCGGGAAGGGCTTTGATCCAGTAGTTTTTCGCAAAAATCCGTAAATATAAAGTTTTTATAAAACCGCTGGATCAAGCCCTTCCCGTATTTTTTTGAAGATTTCTCGGGCCTTGGAAAACACCTTTTGAACACATTGGACGGCTCGATCGCCAAAAAAAATATCGGGAACATGGAGTCCCGGATCCTGGACTCCCGGACTAGAACACTACTCTATATATATATATATATATATATTGTGATTTTCTTATCCGGACATCCCAGATTTAAGAACAAATGAATTTTTTTTGTTTTGCAATTTGTTTTTGGAAAATCCGAGCCGTCCAATGTGTTCAAAAGGTGTTTTCAAATAGTTTTTGCGAAAAACTGCTTGGATCAAGCCCTTCCCGGTATTTTTTTTTTTTTGAAGATTTCTCGCGTGGACCATTGAAAACACCTTTTGAACACATTGAACGGCTCGGATCGTCAAAAAAATGCTCAGATCATGGAGGTCCAAAAGTTTGGATCCCGAACTAGAAGGGGACTCTCTCTCTCTCTCTCTCTCTCTCTCTCTATATATATATATATAAGGGGCGGATCTATGAACACATTTTGCACACACATTTTGACACTCCATCTCAGCCATTGAGATGGAGGGTTCAGATTAAAAATTAAAAATTAAAAATACTCTCTCCTCACGTTTTGCACACACACATATATATAGTCCACTTCCTATCAAGTATACATGATGGGCTTCCCATCAGGGACTCCTATTTCCTGATCAAATTTTCATGATCCGAACCGTCCAATGTGTTTAAAATGTGTTTTTAAGGGTCCCCGTGAGAAATCAATGAAAACAAATATCAGGAAGGGCTTTATCCAATCAGTTTTCAATAAAAACTACATATATACTTTTTTTTTATCGAAAACTGATCAAATCAAGCCCATCTTGGTATTTTTTTTATTGATTTCTTGCGGGGACCCTTAAATATGCCTTTTAAATATATTGGACAGTTTGGATGATTATAAAAATTTGATCGGGAAATTGGAGAATTGTAAGACTTCCTGATGGGAATCCCATCAGGTATACCTGATTGGAGGTGTGGTGTATATAGGAAAATTTTCTAGTAAGGACCTCCCGTAAATAAGAAAAACTGTAATTTTTTCGCATTAAAAATTGTTTTTGGGAAATCTGAACCATCCAATGTGTTCAAAAGGTATTTTCAAGTGTCCATGCAGAAAATCTTCAAACCAAAATGCTGGGAAGGGCTTGATCCAAGCAATTTTTCGCAAAAAACTGTATATTGGTTCAAATCGTCAAAAAAATGCTCGGATCACGGAGGTCCGGAGTTCAAATAGGAAGTGGGACCTATATATATATATATATATATATATATATATATATATATACGACACTTCCAATCCACTCTCCCGGATTTTAAAAAAAATCCACACCTCATTGATCCCGATTGAATTTTGTGAAAAACGGCTCGGATCAAGCCCTTCCCGGTATTTTTTTTTTTTTTGATGATTTCTCACAGGAACCCTTGAAGACATATTGGACGGTTCGGATCGTCGAAATTTGATCGGGAAAGTGGAGGTCCAGATTTTTTTAAAATCCGGGCTCCCTGACCGGAAGTGGACTCATATATTGTGAAAAACTGTTTGGATCAAGCCCTTTCCCGGTATTTTTTTTTTTGAAGATTTCCCGCGTGAACCCTTGAAAACACCCTTTGAACACATTGGTGCGGACCCCTTAATAAGGGATCCCTTATTAAAATTTGGTGCGGGCCTCACCTTCCCGGATCAAAATTTTGATGATCCGAACCGCTCAATGTTTTTAAAATGCGTTTTTAAGGGCCTACGTGAAGATTCGTCAAAAAAAAAATATCCAGAAGGGCTTGATCTAAACAATTTTCGATAAAACTATACATATGTATAGTTTTATCGAAAACTGTTTGGATCAAGCCCTTTCGGGTATTTATTTTTTTAAGATTTCCCTCGTGGACCTTGGAAAACACATTTTAAAAACATTGAGCGGTTCGGATCGTCAAAATTTGATCCAGAAAGTTGAAAAAAGGCTAGGTCCGCACCAAATTTTAAATAAGGGATCCTTTAAGAGATCATGATCTATATAACAGAAGTTCACATGAGGGCTTCCTCACAAAAAAAAGTGCGGGAAAACAGTTGTGATCTGTCGGATCTATGCCCTTCACGCGATCCAACGGCTCACAACTGTTTTTCCGCACTTTTTTTTTTGTTAGGGAGCCCTCATAGAAAACTTCTTGTATATATATGGGCCGCTTCTAGTCCGAACTCCGAACTTTCAGACCCCTATGATCTGAGCATTTTTTTGACAATCCAAACCATCCAATGTATTTAAAAGGTGTTTTCAAGAGCCCGCATGGTAAATTTTCAAAAACATATACCGGGAAAGGCTTGATTCAAGCAGTTTTTCGCAAAACTTTGGATCAAGCGCTTTCCAGTATTTTTTTATTTTTTTTTGAAGATTTCCCGCGTGAGCCCTTGAAAACACTTTTTAAACACATTGGACGGTTCAGATTTCCCAAAAACAATTTTTAAAGTGAATTACTCCCTCCGTCCCAAATTGTTCGCCCTTCTTGGGAATCCGTGCATTTTGCACAAAAAAAATGATGTATAAGCATTCTTTTCTTTTCAAAAAATTTTACACCAATTTAAAGATCTCAAAAATTTTGCAGCCACTTTGTGCACTTATTGCCAAAGGTTAGGTCTGTCTCCTATCCATCCCTCGCCCATACCCCTAATTATTGGGGACTAAATGCATTATGTTATTGTTGTTGTTGTCGTGTTAAAGATCTCATTGTGTAGAAAAAAATGGCGTATTTTTTTAAAAAAAAATAATTTTCGTAAACCCATCATTTTTTGCATCCAAAATGCACGCTTTCCCAAAAGGGGAGAACAATTTAGGACGGAGGGAGTACATTTTTTCTTAAATCCGGGAGGTCCTTATTAGAACATCAGCTTCCCATAAGGGACCCTGATGGGAAGAAAAAAATGAACCCATGCATCGCTACCGTTGGATGCAATCGAGGGACGAGATTTAAAACAGGCACACGCAGGTCAAAATGCGGAAGTTTGGTTATTTGACATATGATCCTCCCAAGTCCCAACAAAGAGGCTAAAGAGTATAGTGACTGGGAAGCTGAGGATTGTCATATTCGTGTTGAGTTGTGGAATAGTATGGAACCTCATATTAGTGGCCCTCTGTTTTTCCTCGATACAGCCAAGGAAGTGTGGAATTGGGTTGCCCTGATATATTCTGGTGTTAATAATCTTCGTCGTACATATGATATCCATCAGCGGTTTTTTCTTTGTCACTTGGTACTGGATCTTTGGAGGACTACTATGCCAAATTCCGTGGCACTCATGATGAACTCCGTGTTTATGAACCTATCTCAAGTGATCCTCAGGTTATGAAGCGTAAGCGTAAGCATAAGCGTCTGGACGTCACTAAATTTCTATATCATTTGTCGTCATCCTGTGATTCAGTTCGGTCTCAGATATTGGGAGAGCAGGACTTGCCCTCTCTCACTGAGGTGTTTAGGTGTCTTCGCCAAGCTTCCGTATCCGATGATAGTTCCATTACTTAGCCACCCTGTGATCAATTTGCTTCAGCTTCAGTTATGTCTGGTGGATTTATATCTAGTCGTGGCCGTAATCGCAGTCAGGATTCTAGATTCCGTGGTTCTGGTCATGACTCTGGTCATGGCTCTGGTCGAAGTGTTGGTGGTCGTGATTCTAGGTCTAGTGGTCATGGTTCTGGTCTTCGTGATTTTGGTTATGGTCATATGTCAGGAGTGGTAGTTTTGGTCGGGGTAGCTCTAGTTGTCGGGGTTTGAGTTATGGTTATGGTACTTGTCACTATACCCATTGTGGGGTGCAAATCATACAGTGGAATATTGTTATAATCTTCATGGTTTTCCGTAGGCTCATCAGGTTGCTACTTCTGAGGATGCTGGACAATTTACCCAGTCTTCTGCCAATAGTAGGGTGACTATCTCAGCAAAGGAGTACCGGCAGTACCAGCGCCTTATGTCGATTTAACCTTCTGCTTCTGAGACTTCTTCCTCCACTGCTATGTTTGCTCAGACAGGTCCTTATGTTGCTTGTGTTGCATCTTCTTTTTCTTCTCCTTGGGTTATCGATTCTGATGTTACTAATTATATAACTGGTACTGTTAAATTATTTTCTACCTAACCAGAGCATTCATTTAGAGTGGTAAAAGGACTCAATTGCATCGACCCTTATGCTAGTAAGCGAGTTGGACAGGAGCGAAGAAAGAGTATCTTCTGTGGAAGCAAGAAAAGAAGCACTGGTGTTACTGGCTAAGGACTCATCACTCTCAGGGCATGGAAAACTAAGGGGGTTGGGCTTATTTGTGGGAAATTTTTTATAGGGCACAACCAAGAGGGCTGAAGCTGTCTTAGGCATCCCTACAAAGGAATACTTCTGCTAGGGACATAATATAGGTCGCTTGCTTGCAACTAGCTTGCAAGAGAGCTTCCCACTTGAACTGGGGCATCCACCTTTGAAAACTCGTAGGACTTAGATAACAGGGTACATTGAAAGACCAGATTGAGGGGACATTGAATACTTTTTATGCTTACCGGTAATCGCGTTTCCTTTAGCGTAAACCACCCTTTATTTAGTTTATATTGGATTGAATTAGCAAAGTAGCTTGCTTCATGGGTGTTGGTATAGTCCGGGCAGCTCGCTCATCCCATAGAAAGAAATTTGTTGCGGTAAGCCTTACTCAATCAATTGAGACCCTGTTGGAGGCGTTAGCTCTTGTGAAGACCTTAAACAGCCCTTACCCGAACTCTTCACCTCAGTGCCCCGGTCTGCCGATGTTGTTGATTTAGTGACCTGCAGCCATCCAAGACAAGAGTGGAATATCGATTCTCTTGACATTCTCCCTGTAGCAACTTCTGTAGTTTCAAGCATCTCACGTGTGGAGAGGTATGGTTGTAAAAGAAAGTCAGAAAATCGATTTAGGCTAGGAAAAGCGATAGAGCAACAAACACCAATCTCGTTCAATCGCAAGAGGAAAGCAACTAACGAAGACCGACCAACAAAGACCTTTGTGGCACAAACCAAGCACTGTAGCACATGGGCAGGAGATGAAGAGGTAGAGCATTGAGAATCCCCCTCAGATGAGAAGGGTCCCAAAGTACACCGACGAAGCCTCCGATGAGGAGTTTTTTGGTATTTTTAAAGTTCTCTCTCTTTCCATTTCGGATAGTGCGCAGTTGTGCACCTAAGACAAAAAGGGGATTGATTGCAAGTCTGACTCCCAAGATGGAGAATTGTTTCCTAAACAAAACCACATTCACCAGTAGCTAGGAAGCACAGGTACGGGTACGGGAACGCGATATGGCAAAAACCTAAAAAAGTAGGGTACCAGTACGGTTGGGTACGTAAGTGTAAATTCCCCCTATTTTACCATGTTTCATTGCACAAAATGAATAATAAACCCATTTACCACAGAAAATCAATTAATATCACAGAAACATCACATGAAATCGATTAATATGCAGGCACAGCTTAGGATGATCTGTTCGTTCATGAATGTGTAGATCTGACTGTGACAGACTTGAAGGATAAAGTCCTTTCAGTCGATAATATGTAGACTAACCGAGAGAGAGAGAGAGTACACAGCGAGAGAGAGTACAGCTGACTCTCTAGTCTTTACAGATCTCTGTCCAACTGCAGCACGAGAGAGAGAGAGAAAGAGAGAGTACACGCAGACTATGAAGCACGGATACGGATACGATACGATACGGATACCCGGATACACGATTTTTCCAAAAAGTCGGATACGATACGTTCGGGGATTCGTTAAATATTAAAAATAAAAAATAAATATATTATAAATATAATAATTTTTAGTTCCTAAAACTTCATTAGATAAGTTCACCATTACAGCACAGAAAAATAAATAAATAAATAAACCCTAGAAAACGTATCCGAATACTCTAAAAACGTATCGGATACGTATCGGTAACGTATCGGAGCGTATCCAAAACGTATCCGAATAATAAAAATTTAATTTAAATTACGGATACTCTAAAAAACGTATCCGATACGTATTGGGAGCGTATCCGTATCCGATACACGTACGACACGTGATACAGAGGTCAAAATAGAGTATTCGTGCTTCATAGCACACACACACAGAGAGAGAGAGAGAGAGAGAGAGAGCGAGCTAAGCTTCCGTGGTTGTTGCTTGACAGTAGAGAAGCTGTGGCTGCTGCTTCTAAGAACCCTAACTGATGAAACATAAAACACGTCTATTGTCTTAAATTGGGTGTCAAAAGTACACATGAACCCCTGAAGTTTCAATAATTTTCATTCGGGCCCCTTAAAGTTTTGAAGATTTTACAAAATGGTCCAAACGTACCCAGCCAAGTACCCAATCGGAGTACCCAGGAGTACCAATGCCGTACCCAAACAGTGCAAAAGTACCCGGTACGATTTTGCCGTACCTGGTACGTATTTTGCTGTACCAATACCCGGTACTCGTATGGCGACAATTTTGGAGTACCCATGCTTCATAGACCAGTAGGAAAAGGTGCTTATGCCAAAAATGGAATGAGACGCTACTACAGAGATTAGTACAGTGGCATTCAAAACGGATTTGGTAGTACCTGGAATTGAAGTGGGAGCTCTAGAGGAGAGGCCCTCCAATGCATTGATGCCTTTCATCAGATGATCAATCTTGTCTTCTATGCCACTAGAAGCAGCGGTAGAAGCTCTATCTATGTCAGTAGTCAGTATTGGGTGCAATGGTCTCTGAAGTCGCTAAATGAGCATTTCTAGCATTGCCCGTTGGTCAACCGTGAAGATCCCAACAAGTATCTCTCGTATGGCCAATCTTATTACAGTATGTACATTTCCTGGTCTCATTAGGATTTTGAGCTCCTCTCCCACAGCCTCTACCATGGCAACCTCCACCTGTAACTAAAGTAGACCTCTCAGCTGTATCAGGAATAGGGCGAGGAATGGAATTTGTCTTTCCTCCTCATTAAGAAGGCATAGCCCGAGAGACATTGGTGATGTCAATATGACTCAGGAGCTGGATCTTAATCACTTTTTTTTAAATCGAAGACCACCCGTAAGCCGGAAGAGAGGTCGGCGCTATACATACTGCCAAGAGATCGGCCTAATCCACATGTACATGGACAAGTACATCGTGGTGGTGTGGAATGGTTTGTGCCAACTCCTCCCATAATGACCGGAGTTTATTAAAAAGACTCCGCCAACGGATTAATATGTCAGATATTTGTTTTTAAAGCTCAAATTGGTCAATTTTAGCAAAGATTCCCATCGCGAGTAGAGAGCCTCGAGATGATCCCAAGACCTCCTTAGCAATATCCATAAACATCAACCCAAATAATCTAGGTCCCCAGGGGTCAAAGTCGTCCAGTTGTTCTAGCCTACGCCAAGACCGAAGTTTTCGGAGCTGGGCCGCAAAGCCCTTTCTGGATAGGGGATTTGAGAGGAAGATGATGAATCCATGGTAATAATAGGGTTTTGGGGTTAGAACAAGTAAAGAAAAGAGAAGTAAGAGATGTTTACCGCTAGAGAGACAAGGAGAGCTGACTAATGTTGAGGTCTTCGCACACGATCTAAAAAACCCAAGGAGATCAAGAGCACCTAATGCTCTAATACCATGTGACAGATTCAAGTTGAGAAATTGTTGTTTTATAGTTCCCTGTTAAGAACCACTCCAGTATGTATCAGCAAACCACCTAGTTGTTTAGTTCCTCAATGCTACTTGGACAAATCCTTTTGCTAGTGCACTTAATGCACTACATACTATTACTGGTCAATTCATGATTGGAAAAGACACATGGCTATCAAGTGTCATTTTATTACATCGATTTTTCTATGTCATTTTACCTATCATCTCAGTCCTCTTTTGCTTCTTTTGGTTAGCGTAGAGTGAGATTCACCTCGGATCAGGCAAAAAGAGTCATCATTGCTCCTTGACCTGGTAGTTTCTCACGTGCTTGACTCCAACTCCTTATTGCACCATTGAGATTCATACACATTGATGGTCCCAGTGCTCCAATTCTTGTCGAAGACCCCGGACATGCATGAATCTTTCTAGCTATTTTTTTTAAGTCCCCTTATGGATGGAAAGGTTCCCCCTTCAGATAGCTCCCTATAGACTAAAGACTAGCCAGTGTTGGTTCTAGCATTATCAGCTTCAGTTGCAGTTCCAGAGATTGGCTTGGCTCTATTTCGCAGTTCTTGTGAGCCATCTGTTCGGCCTATCCCTTAAACGAACCAATAATGGAAGTTTTTATTACCTTTTCCCCGTCTTACATGACTCTTTGATCTAGAAGTCGCTACCCGACAGTATGGAGATCAGAGTCCTGGCTTATCCTTTAGGTTTCATACCTCGAGTTCTAGTTTTTATCTATCTTTTAGTAGCCCCTCCACATAAAGATTCAATCGATGGACGGGGGAATTGAAAACGTAGTATTAGGTAGTTGGTCAGGTAAAGGCTGACCAAGCCAATGATCAGAGATACCTCACTTGAACTGCCAAGACTCGATTTTTTTTTTGTTGTGGTAATGCCCTTAACGAATTATTTAATTATCCTCCTTGGTTCTTTAGTTGCCACCCCCTCCTGGCAACGACTCAATTAGGATCTGATATTAGTGTCTACATGTGAACAAAAAGGGGGCGTACCCCAATACATACGCGAATGAGTAGGTCTTATGTGTCACGACGAGGGAACCACGTCCTATGGGGAACAAAGGACGAAAGACTAGTGTTGTCCCTTTGACTTTTCTGGATTGGAGAGTCAGAGTTGGTAATCCAGGAAATCGATCTCTTGTTGACTATTGTTATTTTCAAAATTTAGCTACTATAGCGTATAGCCGTAATACAGGAAATCGATCTCTTTCTTTCGCAACCAGGAATACCTATTTATGTAGCTCCAGGGACTAAAGTCAATCAATGGAGCTACTACTCCAAATCCCTCGATGGAGCTTACGAGAATTAATCCATCTATTCTGATACCGCTGCACTTAAATGCCCTTGTTTATTTCAAGAAAACAACCCCGGAAAGATTAGAATTATAAAGAAAGATATTTAGCTTCTTTCTCAATCAGTAGCTCGTGCCCTAAGGCAAAGCCCTTTGAGAACACCTACTAGTCTATGTGGATGATTTGATCATCACCGGAGATGATGACGGTGAGATCCAAAGGACAAGGGAGAACTTGTCTGTACGGTTTCAAAAGAAAGAACTTGGAGAACTGAAGCATTTTCTTGGCCTAGAGGTTGAAAGATGCAAGGAAGGTTTATTCCTCCGCCAGCAGAAGTATGCGTCAGATCTACTAAAGAGATGCGGGACGCTAAAATTCCAGCCAATTTCTACTCCGATGCAGGCCAGGTCAGAAGAAGGAAAACACTAGGAGGACGCTACTATGTATCAACAGCTAGTAGGTATAGTTGACCGGTTTATGCAAAAGCCAAAGATACTGGAAGCAGTACGCCGAATACTACGGTATTCCCAGGGTACAATTGACTTCGGTCTCTTGTACAACAAAGGTGAACCATGGTTGGTGGTTGGTTACTGTGATGCTGACCATGCTGGTGATCATGACACACGACGATCAACTACCGGATATGTGTTCATAATAAAGGAGGAAATAGTACTTAGAGTATTAAGCCTCTTTGACTGCAAGTCTTTCGTGTTAGCCAAGGAAGAGCATAAAGAGAGTGGCTACCATTTCCATATTGGAATATTGAACACTTCCGCTCATAGGAAGACGCTAATACGTCCAATTGTTGTCGCGTGATAGATGCAGATAGGGCATAATCCAACAAGAAAAGATTGTATAGATTAGTCCTGTAGATAACCTCTGCTGGAAAGGCTATGAGGGCCAGCCGTTACCTTCCTTTAAGATAGTTCCTCGCATACTATACTAATTTCTTTCATTTCTTCTCTGTCTTTGCAATCTAGAGGGGTGCTTATCCCTTTTCGACAAGAGAAAGAAGATTAGTAAATTAGTGAATGTTCCAATGGTTGATGGTTTTGGGTGCAACTATTCCAAGAGAAAAGGGCAATAGAAAGGGATTGGTTTTTTTCGAAACAAGAGTTGGACTTCACCTATTTTTTTCTCCAAGGATTGGGACAGCAACAGAAAGAGGTGAGTTCATTAGGACTGAAGCTTATCTCTATCAAGATAGAATGTTTCCGCTAAAGTATACAGTAACCCATCGTAGAGTTATTCTTAGTGGAAGGACGTACAATCTAGAGTAAAGGGAGATGCTCAAGAGGGGTCTGCCACCAAAGAAAAGATTAGTCAACTACTGTATTGTATGGAAGGATTGTCCAATGAGTGAATGCGTTTCATGTGATATTTCGTTTTTAGCTGCCACCCACGTTTTGTACAATCTGAGACGATGGTTTGTAAGCTAAGTGATAGAATTGTGTTGAAGGATGTCGGGCTCGTAGTATGGGGAAGATGTGGCTAAACTATCTATATAGTAAATACATCAGCAACTACAGGAAATAAAATAACCAAGGAAGGAGTTTGACTCAAGTGACGATGAACACTGAACCTAACAGCCGAGGAGACGATCTCTGGTACCCATGAAGAGTAGATTACCAATCCTGTCACCGCTCCGTGGGCTTCTATGATTACACTACTCACGAATCTATCTATCCAATTTCTTACTGAACCTTTTTTTTACCTGTCTCCGATTGCCATGCTGCTTTTTCGGCTGCTACCTTACATTAAGTGATTTCACTGTCGATGTTCATGCAGCAGACAGAGGAAAATCAGATTGTCAGAGAAGCAGGAATGTAGCTATTAACAAGATATTAAGAGGGCAAGGGAAAGGTCAAAGGCGAGGTGGTTTACCACAAGAACTATCTGATCAAGTTTTCTTTTTCCTATCACAGGCAGCTGGCCGTGTTTGATCATCGCATACATGCTCTGTTACAGCTTCATTCATGCGCCAATCAATTGCCTATAGTACAGGAAGCAGAGAAGGAAGGAAGAGTTTTGATCACCGTGTGGCTAGTCCCTGTTAGACTCTACCTACCCATACTGATGAATGAAAGAAGTGAGGCGCGATGATAGGACACAAGCGATAGCGGTTCCATTCTTGTTCCTATTCCATGCCATAAGCAGACACCTTTGATTCATCGACATTGGCGCTAAAGGCTCTACCCCCACCCACCAGCCCTTTATGGTATGGAGTTACTGGACCAAGAGAACAAATTCCCCGATATCATAAAGTAACGTAAGAAAGGGCAAGGGCCCATTGAAAGAGAAAGCACTAAATGACTTCTATGACGTGGCAGAAATGATCCTAGATTACTAGGGCAAGCACAAGATTCAAAGCTGGAATTTTCCTATTCTTGTTAGTTGGGACAGAGCATCTTGTTGATTCTCTGATAAACAATGATCATTATATAACTGCTACTGTCAAATTATTTTCTACCTATCAGTTCATTGATAAAAACGTCTCATGTTACCTGAGAAGACGGTTCCACTACTGCGGTTACTAGTGTGGGTTTGGTTCTCGTCTCTTCATCCCTTACTTTAAACTTTGTGTTACGTTTCATGCTTACCCTTTAATCTTGTGTCTATCAGTCAACTTACAAAATCCTTAAATTATTCCGTCATCTTTTCTTCTCATGGTTACGTGTTTCAGGATCTCAAAACGGGAAGGAAGATTGGTGGCGGAGATGAATGCGGTGGCTTGTATTACTTGACCAATAATCCTGCTCAATCAGTTGCTCTTTAGTCGTCAGAGTCCCTCTATCAGCAACATTATCGGCTTGGCAATCCATCTCTATAGAATTTGAAGCATCTAGTACCCTCACGTGCATAGTTGTCAAAGGCGCGCCTACGCGCGCGCCTAGGCGAGAGGCGCAGCGAGGCGCACCTTTTGCGCCTGGGGTATACCCAGGCGAGGCGAGTTAAAAAAGGCGACGAAAAGGCGCGCAAAGGCGAGAGGCGCAAAAAAGGCGCGCCTCTTTCAATTTTAATAACAGCCATAGATTTTGTGACTTAGGTTTAAAAACTGATCTTGGCCGATGGTTTTTTTTACTGTATCTCAGAATATAAAACCCCTCTCAGCCGTCATATCTACATCTCTCACTCTCTGGAACAACTGAAGTATCGAACATCTCTCTCTCTCTCTCTCTCTCTCTCTCTCTCTCTCTCTCAACGATTCATCTCTCTCTCTCTCTCGAACGATCGAACACTCTTAAGAACGAAGACATTTCGCTGATTGTCATTTTCACGCTGTAAATTGCAATTTCCCCTGCGCTGATTGTCATTTTCACATTGACAACTATGCTAGTTGACCATTTTCACGCTGTAAATTGCAATTTCCCATGCCTCTGTAAACCAGAACTCATTTTTTAGAATTACAGATTACCAATTGGCGAGATTTACGAGACTAATCTTGCAAAAATTGTACTGAAGCTTGCTAAAATTGTTTGAATCTATAATTTCTTTCGCTTGTTGTTGGGGTTTGTAAACCAGAGCTTGATTTGATTTACGAGACTGATCTTGCTAAAATTGTACTGAAGCTTGATTCGATTTTGTTCTAAAATCTTAAACCAGCGCTTGATTTGATTTTGTAGCAAAAATCTATCTGGCGATCTGCATTTCATTTTCAAAGCAATCCCCAATGTTTTCCCCAAAATGTCAATTTTTTATGGCATGTACAGAGAGAAAATGGAATTTCAATGGGAGAGTGAATTCATTTAAAAAAAGAAAAAAGAAAACAGTGATTACATGACTAATTCACTGATTATTTTAATTTTAACTTTTCTATAAATATTAAGTTGTCATATAATGAATTTTTGCAAAAAGAGAGGTCAGAGAGACAGAGTCAGAGGTAGCATTTGGTGTTTCATTTTAAAAAAATATAGAAATTTGAGATCTTATCTTACTGAGTTACTGTTAAAAGCGACTCTAGCTGTCTAGCATAAATTAAATTTAATAAATTAGACTCGTTTGTGTTGTTTTTAGATGTCAAGTGGAGGAGATAAAGTTAATACTAGAACGGATCCCGCATGGAAGTATAACCATTTGCCGGATCCCGCAAACACTAACAAAATGAAGTGTAATTTTTGTAACAAAGTAACCAATGGAGGGGTTAGTCAGGCAAAGAAACACCTTGTGGGAGGTTATAGAGACGTGACAGCTTGTCCAAAATGCCCAGCCGATGTGAAAGAAGAGATTCGAGAGTATATGGGAAATAAAAAATCATTGAAAGAGCAAATGCAAATGATGCCGGATATTGATGATTATGGTTTTGATGAGGATGATGATGATGTTGTGGAGATTGCAACTGCCAGAGGGCGAGGTAAATCTGTTGCAACGGGGAGCAGTCAAGGCTCCGTTTCTAAACCTTGGCCAAAAAAGCCAAAGAGGAAAGGGCCTATTGATGTATACTTCACTCCCGATGCGGATGTTGTGGTGCAAAATCGTAAAGGGAAGCAGCCAACTATTGATGCGAATGACCCATACAAGAAAGAACTAAGAGATCGTGCAGTTACAAAATTCGCAAGGTGGATGTATGATGCCGGTATTGCTTTTAATGCAGTTAAATACAAAAGCTTTGGGCCCGCGATTGAAGCTATTGGGCAATATGGTCCGGGCATGAAACCACCAAGTTACCATGAGACACGGGTCACCTATTTGAACAAGGAGGTGGTTAATACAAAAAATTTGATGAAGGATCACAAAGAGGATTGGGTGAAATATGGATGTTCTATAATGGCTGATGGATGGAGTGATAGGAATCAAAAGACCCTGATCAATTTTTTAGTGAATTGTCCAAAAGGAACAATGTTTATCGAGTCCATCGATGCATCAAGCTTTGTTAAGGATGGCCAAAAATTGTTTGAGCTTCTTGACAAATATGTGGACCTCGTCGGTGAAGCCAATGTAGTTCAAGTTGTCCGCACGCATGCGGCCTCGGCTAATGTATTGGCGGGTAAGAACTAAGAACCTTATATCTTACTTCCTTATAAATAAAAAAAAGTTTATAGTTTGTTTTTATAGTTACAAATTTTTAGTTTGTACTTTGTACTTTGTATTAATATTATCTGTTGGTTTAAACTTCTAATAGGAAAGTTTTTGGAAGCAAAGCGACCGAATCTTTATTGGACACCATGTGCGGCCCATTGCATTGACTTGAAGTTGGAAGATATTTTCAAGATACCAAAATTTAAGCAGGTTTTCGAAAGGGCCGTCAGAATGAATGGCTACATTTATGCTCGTCCTGGCGTACTTAATATGATGAGGCGTAATACCCGAGAAAAGGAAATGGTCAGGCATGCAAAAACAAGATTCGCAACTGCTTTCCTCACTTTATCTAGGATTCATCTACAAAAGAACAATTTGAGGAAGATGTTCCTTTCAGAAGAATGGACAAAAAGCAGATGGGCAAAAGAGCAGGCAGGTAAACAAGTGCAACGATATCTAATGATGCCCTCATTTTGGAATAATATTGTGTATGCTCTTAAGATCGCGGGCCCTCTTATTAAGGTGTTGAGATTGGTTGATAGTGAGAGGAAACCTCCCATGGGATACATCTATGAGGCTATGGATAGGGCAAAAGAAGCCATAGCCCAATCATTTGGTGAAAAGGTTGAGAAATACGAAGAATTTTTTAGGATTATTGACAATAGGTGGTCAATCCAATTGCATCGTCCTTTGCATGCCGCGGGGCATTTTTTGAATCCGGAGTTCTTTTACTCAAACCCACAAGTTGAGCAAGATGTTGAGGTTATGACAGGGATATATAATTGCATAACAAAGTTAGTTGCAAATGAAGAGACCCAAAATCAAATCACTTCTCAGATGACTATTTACATGAAAGCTGAGGGACTTTTTTCATTGCCACTAGAAATTAGGCAAAGAACTACAAGGGCACCAAGTAATTTAAAGCAAACTATAAACTTTATAGTTTCTTTAAAATTTCTAGTATTGATGCCTAATTAGTTCAAATCCACAGCTGATTGGTGGGTTGCATATGGTTCTACGACTCCTCAGTTGCAAAAGTTTGCAATAAAGGTTCTTAGCCTCACGTGTAGTTCTTCCGGTTGTGAACGAAATTGGAGTGTATTTGAACATGTAAGTATCTACCTAAAGACGCATGTATTCCTATTTTCTATTAGTTTTTTTAACATCCTTGTATAAAATAGTATTTGATTATCATTCTTGCAACTCCATAGCAAAAAAAGAAATAGGCTCCAGCAAAAACGCCTCAATGACTTGGTGTTTGTCAAGTATAACAGGGCATTAAAGCGACGATACGATATGCGAGATACAATTGATCCTATTTCTTTGGCAAATGTTGATGAGAGTAATGAATGGTTGCGCGGGGTGTTGGATGGAGAATCGGATGAAGATAATGAGGCGGTGTTTGGGGATACTAGTTTAACTTGGGGTGATGTGGCTAGAGCTTCAGGAGCAGGAGAAAGTAGCAATGCAACAAGATCAACAACAAGGGCACGAGCAAGGGCAACAAATCCAATTGATATAATAAATGAAGAAGAGGCAAATTCTGAAGAGACGGAAGAAGAGGAAGATGAGGAGGGATACAAATCCGCTAATGAAGATGAAGAAGATGTGGATTTACTTGGGATTGAAATTGACGATGATTAGTACTTGCTTTAAATTGAGATAACTACTTGCTTTAATTTTATTTCAAATAGTGAACGCTTGTGTTTTGTTGATTTCGATATATTAGTTCTACTCTATGCGAGAACCGTAAACTATGTGCGATTTGGTAGGTGTTTTTATGTATCTTTTGGATGGTATGCTATCTAAAACTCATTGGCTTAGTGTTATTAGTTAAAGTATTGCTATATGCTATTTTTTCTAAATTTTTTTACGTAGGTGCCTTTTCTTCAAAAGGCGCTAGCGCCTCTCTCCTTTAGTCCCCACGAGATTTTATACCTCGGTCGCCTTTTTTTCGCTTTGACAACTATGCTCACGTGGTTCTCTTAAAGAGTTATCATGCGAAGTCTGTGAGTTTAGTAGACATTGTCGAGTAACTTTTTATCCTAGAGTTGAGCGTCGTGTGTCAAGTCCTTTTCAATTAGTTCATTCAGATATTTAGAGGCCTATTCATGTGCCCAATGTAATGTTTTTATTTTCAATACTATTTTATTTTTGTTGATTTTTTTCGTGTTACATATTTTATCATATGAAAGAGAGATTTGAGTTGAAGTCTATTTTTAACTCCTTTTATATGGAAATTAAAACTCAATTTAATACTTGCATTCGTATGTTTTGTTCCGACAATGCGCGCATAATACTATCTCAATTTTTTGATGATCGTGGTATTATTCATCAGTCATCATGCGCTCAGACTCCGAAACAAAATGGAGTAGCCAAATGTAAAATTCGACATTTATCAGAAATTATGCATGCACTGTTATTTCAAATGCAAGTTCCTAAGTCTTACTAGAGTGACGTGGTTCTTACCACCTGTTATTCGATTAATCGTATGCCCTCTACTGTCCTTGGGTTTGAGATAACCCATAGGGTCTTGTTTGCCAGTTGTCCACTCCACTCATTACCCCCTCGGGTTTTTAGGTGCACGTTTTATGTTCATGTTTTGGATCCTGACTAGAGCAAATTGGACTCTCAATCCATTAGGTGCATTTTTCTTGGTTACTCTCACACTTAGAAAGGGTATAAATGTTATTCTCCCTCTTTACGTCATTATTTTATGTGTGCTGATGTCACATTTATTGAGTCACCCTCTTTTTATTCAAGTCTGTCGCTACCAACGATCTGCCTACATATGAGTATGTGTTTCCTATAAATGTCTCATCTAGTACCTTTCCTCCACCACAACCTTTACAGGTGTATGCTCGTCATTCTAAAAATCCACTAGTGCCATCTCAACCAGCATTATCTCCGCCAAAGCCATCTCAACCAGCAACCCCACCTTTGCCTACCGCTCTGTCTTCCCCTCCATTGCAGGGTCCCGACGACCTTGATCATCCTATTGCTCAATTTGTTTCCTATAATCATCTATCACCGTCCCTTCGTGCTTTTACTACTTCGATCTCTTTCAGTTTTGTTCCTAACACTGTTCAGGAGGTCTTATTTGTATGTGAGTGGCGGACAGCTATGGAGGATGAGATGTGTGTTCTTCATCATAATGGCATTGGTTGTTCAAAAAAAAAAAAATCATAATGGCATTGGGAGTTGGTTTCTCTTCCTGCCGATAAGTCTGTTGTTGGCTATTATTGGGTATTCACTTTCAAGTATCTTCCTAATGACACTGTTAAGCGCTATAAAGCTCGCCTTGTTGCCAAAGGCTACACCCAAACTTATGGTGTTACAGTGTTGACTACTCAGAGATATTCTCTCCTGCTGCCAAACTTGGTTCTATTCGGATTCTTATTTCTCTGGCTATAAATCATGGCTAGCCATTGTTTCAGCTTAGCTTTCAGCTAGATGTCAAAAATACCTTTCTCCATGGGGATCTCCAAGAGAAAGTGTACATGGCGCAACCACCTGGGTTTGTTGCTCAGGGGGAGCGTAATCAGGTGTGTTGGCTTCACAAAGCTCTATATGGACTTAAGCAATACCCTAGGGCATGGTTTGGCAAGTTCAGTGATGCAGTTTTGTGGTTTGGCATGCATCGTAGTAATTCTCATCATTTTGTGTTCTCTCTTACTTTGGATTGAGGGAAAGTACTCTTGATTGTCTGTGGATGACATCATCATTACCAGTGATTACCGGTGATGACTAGCAAAGTATTGATGAACTAAAAACCTTCTTACGTCAACAATTTCATACTAAATATTTGGAAAAACTTCGGTACTTCTTAGGTATTGTCCGTATTGAAGTGGGCCTATCCAAAGATGGTATTAGCTTATCACAGAGAAAGATGTGTTGGATATTCTTGAGGAAAAAAGTTTTGTTGGGAACTAGGCCTATTGTGATTCCTATGGATCCCAACGTCAAATTGTGTTTGGACCAGGGAGAGCTGCTTCATAATCCGGATCAGTATCGCTGGTTGGTTGGTAAGCTCAATATTTTACAATTACACGTCCGGATATTTCGTTTCCAGTTATTTTGGTGAGTCAGTTTACGTATGCTCTTCATCATCCTCATTTGGAGGCGGTTATCAGAATTGTTGAGTATCTTTAAGTTACATCCAGGATGGAGTTTGTTGTATCAAGTTAGTGGACACTTACATGTTGAGGCATTAATAGATTTTGATTGGGCAGGAGGACCATCTGATAGGAGGTCCACTATTAGATATTGTGTTTTTCTTGGTGAAACTTAGTCAATTGGAAAAGTAAGAAGCAAACAGAGGTTGCCCGCTCTAGTGCAGAAGCAGAGTATAGAGCAATGACACACACAACATGTGAGGTTGTATGGTTGCAATCATTTCTCGAAGCAATAGGGTTCAATGTTCAGTTGCCCATGCCTTTGTATTGTGATAATCAAGCTGCTATTCACATTGCTTCCAATTCGGTATTTCATGAGAGGACTAAGCATATTGAAGTTGATTGTCATCTAGTGCGTGAGAAGTTGACTGGTGGTATGATAGTTACTCTGTATGTGTCTCGAGGTGCCCGGTTGTGTCTCCAGGTGCTCAATTGGCTGACATGTTTAAACCAAATTACTATTCAAACCACGGTTGGAGTTGTTGTGTAACAAGCAGGGCTTCTCTATATTATAAATAATATTGACATGGGTTACAGTTAGTTAACACCATATACATTTTCTCTCATCTCAATTAACAAACTTCAATTTCACGCACAAGACAAAAAAATAAAGATTATGAAGAACGCAAGCTTCAAGCCCTAGAGTACCTAATTTTAACTTTTACCCCAACACCCAATTTCTCTAAGCATCTCCATTCCTTACTCTTTTAATTGACTCAGAACCAAATTCCGAGTAGCTATCATATTTTTAACCACAGCGAAGGACAATCCAATTTTTGAAAGCTAGTTTCCCTCTCCACAATTAACGAATATGCCATTAATGAAGCTTTTACTTGAATTTGTGCTTATACTTGGGTTTTGTCCATTTGAGTACCCCATACCGAATGAAGCTTTTGCTCAAATTTGAGTAAAAACCTTAGTAAGCTGGAGATGCTGTCACAAAAACCCGAAAGCAGGGGAAAAGACAGATAAAACAGATAAAATAGATAAATCTAAGATGGCGCATAAACATATTATAGGTACGTAAAAAATCTAAAATAGAAATATTAATATAGAGACAATGTATCATACCCCCAGAACTGTTCGATGGTGGAGAAGGTGTAGACGGGGCGAATGGAACTGCCCCAAGCGGCTTGCTTGTTCTTGGCCGAGGGGTTGTCGAACCAAAAGGTCCACGAGTCCTCCAGCGGGTGTGGCTCCGCAATTATGGTCGTTGATTGGTTGGTGTGAGACTCGTCGTCGGTAAGGATCTCACCTTCCTCCGGCTCTTCGCCGTGGTCAGGAGATTGTGCCCTAGGGTTATTGTTGTTTGGTTCTTCTGTGGCTGAAGATCTCTCTACTTCCTTCACCATCCCCTCTCACTCTCTCTCTCTCTCTCTCAAACTAACTCTGTGATATGAAATTGAAAATAAAGAAACAATAGAAGTATAAATATATATATATATATATATATATATATATATATATATATGTATCCAAAAACCGAAGGCCAAGAAAGATCTAAGGATGTTTCAATTTCATGTTGAGCCATTTTTGCCAATTTGGACAATTTGACCCATCAATTTGGTTTGCCCGATGTTGGTATTTTTGTAGTTTGAGCTGATTTGGTTGGCCTCAATGGTCTTTTTTTATTTGCTAATACCCCTTCCAAACTTTTCCCATATTTTCCTCTGTGTCCCTTCTCATTTTTTTCCGCTAGAGATAGAGAGCAAGAGCTTCCAAGCAATAGAGAGAGAGAAAGTGGCGATTCAAGGCTGTTCGAAGCTCGCGATCGATCGACTAGAGCTTTGCGTAGGGCGGTTCTATAAGTCGGATCCTCTCCTTCCTTCTCTTTCACGGCATTAGTGATCGCTTGGTGGCGGCGATGTTGGATGCCGATTTAGGGTTCGCAGTGGCGGTGTTCTTGGTCGTTGTTCTGGTCACTAAACAACAAGATGATAGAGAAGAGAGACTCCAATCGCAACCATGGACGATTTGTTTCCAGAGAGTAGCCTAATATTACAGACAGAGGTGCAGCGAATCTGGGATCTTCTCTCTCTCTCTATCTCTCTCTCTTGTTCAACTAAAGGTAGCTATGCGATCTTCTCTCTCCTTTGTTCATTTGGGTTTGTGGATTTTTACAGTGTATTGTTAGGGTTTGGCCGGATTAGATCAAACTTGGTTTTCCCATCCTGTTTTTGGGTCGATTATCGTGTTTCATTTGTATGATTTTGGTCGAATTGGATTGGTTGTAATATTAAGATTTTTTGTAGGATTGATCAACCTTTGATGCAAAAGCAAGGCAAGAGAGGAAGGTAGAACAAGTTGTGCTCAAATTCAGGTTCGTGTGCCCCATGCGTTCTATTTGTGTATTCTTGTTTATGATTCGGCATTTGTTATTTTGCAAGATCTAATAGGACTAAATTTTGGATTTTGATGCTAAGTGCCTTTTAAGGCCACATGGGTTTACGTATTTTAGAGTTTTTAAAATCCATAATTTTGTTCAAACCCCCAGAAAAAGAAAAAAAAAGAAGAAAAAACACGGTTAATGTTATTAAATGAATGAAATTTCCGTGTTGGATGTTATTCTAGGCCCCAAACTCCACCTTTCTTTTCTACAACAGAAGAATTGCACAGCATGATTCATGCAGCTAACCTGAAAATAGCCAATAGCTTATTAGACAGCTTTGCTGGGCTGGAACTTTCCAGTTCTTGTTATTGATTTTGGTTGTGATGATTCCCAAGGGCTATTGAGACCCTGGAATGAAGTGTCCGGTTTTTCATAATTTTGCTTCTTAGAGCATCCATATTGGCTTAACCAAAACCAAAAAGTTGTTAGGGTTTGCAATGTTTGTAAAAAAAAAAAGTGTTCACATTGGAATAATCAAACTTAACAACCTTTTAGCAACTAACCAAATTTTGTTACTTGGATAACCAAAACTAGAAACCTTTTGCTAATAACCAAATTTAATGAACCCTGCATCTATCCAATCAAGTACACCCACCATTACACAAAATGACAAAAATCTTCTCTCTCCTCTCTCTCAACAATGTTTTCAAAAGTTTAATTTAAAAACTGTTTTTCTTTTTCAAAAGTTTAATTTAAAAAACTGTTTTTCTTTTTCAAAAGTTTAATTTAAAAAAATGTATTTTTTCAAAAGTTTATTTTAAAAAACTGTTTTTTTCAAAAGTTCATTTTAAAAAACTGTTTTTATTTTCAAAAGTTCCTATTAAAAACTGTTTTTTTTCAAAGGTTCTTTTTTTTAAAAACTGGATTTTTCAAAAGTTCATTTAAAAAACTGTTTTTTTCCAAAGCATATTTTTAAAAACTTTTTTTTTCAAAATTTATTTTTAAAAAACTGTTTTTTTAAAAAAAAATTGTTTTGTACTTAAAGAAAATTCAAAATATTTTTTTAAAAAAATTTCAAAACTATTTTTTTGTAGTTTGAAAAAGTGATATGGCAAGTTTTGTTTATCATTTGAATAAGTGATGGAGGGTGTCCATTGTTTTTGGTTATGGAAAAAAAAACACCAATGTGGGACTTGACATTGCTAACTTTAGCAACCTCTAAATGGATAACCAAAAGCTTATGTGGCAACTTTTGGTTATCCAATTTTGGTTAGGCCATTGTGGGTGCTCTTACATTGGAAGTATAAGTGTTTTTCTATCATTACATAAGAATGCAGCCTACCACGGGGATGTGCCAGTGTGCTGGGAAAACTTCTTTAGTTACATCTTATGTCATGAGACTGGACAACATAATATTGATAGAATATAGAAATCTGGTCTTAGTTTAGGAGCTTTTGATGGTTAGAAATTGAAGTGGTAATGCTCCAACTTTTGAGGGAGATGGACGTTGGAGTTGTTTGCCTCTGATGCTGCAACTGATTTATATGCAATGTAAAATCTATCTATTCTTTTGTTGCACTCTAGAATTTCAGCAAATTGCTTGATAGAAAAACTTAATTTTTCAGTTATATGATCTGGCATTGTATGTGAATTCTGGGCATTAGATACTCCATCCCTTATTAGTGATCACTATCGGAATACCTCCATTTCGATTCTCTCTTCAAATTCTTTGCATTAAAGCTCACAAAATATCCAACTTCTTTAGCTTAAGCATAGGAAAAAAAAGGCAAACAACACACAGGCATCACACTCGTGCTGGGCACAAGAGCTTGCAACTAGTAAACACAAATTGGAGTCCAGTCAGGACTCACGGATGCAACTTAAATCCGAACTTTTCACCTTAGCCATTGAATGAGATCCGACACCCATGATAAAAGAATGACCTTCGCAAGTCTAAAACAAAGAATCTGGGTCAGGATTTAACTCGTGGGTACACCAAACCTGCCCCAGATCCAAACTTCATTTCGCACAACAAAAACGAGAAAAAGAGAGAAGAAATTGAAGGAAAAGAAGAACAAGAAATCAAAGAAGGCAATTTCAAAGCATTACAAACCCTAAACCGACAAAACTGTTTGTGAAAACAGCTCGGATCAAGCCCTTCCCGGCCCGGTATTTTTTTTTTTTGATGATTTCTCGCCGGGACCCTAAAAAACCCCTTTTAAACACATTGGATGGTTCTGATCATCGAAATTCGATTGGGATCAATGAGGTCCATAACTTAACAAAATCCGGGAGTTTGGAGGGGAAGTGGACTGTATATATATATATGGTTCGATATATTTAGAGCAAATTAGGGTTTTTTGTGTGTTTTGTAAAATTGTTTCTAGATGTGTGTGTTGATTTTGTGGAAGAAAGATGGAACTTGATGTGTGTGTGTGTTTCGATTTGGATGGGTTAGGGTTTAGTTCGTCACAAGGGTACATTGAAATAAAAAATTAGGTTTTTTTTTTCCTTCAAACAATTAGTTTTTTTTTTTCAAACGGCAACTGCTAAGTTATGTTAGAATTCTTATAAACAGGAATGAAATTTTTCGATAGACCCTTGAACGTTTAGGGATGGATGGTGAGCTAATAATTAGATTGGGAATTGCCTACTGTGTAAGAATGGTATAAAACAAAATTATGTTTTTTTTTTTCAAACAATTCAGTTTATTTGGATGCATCAAAGTCATGTTATTATAGCATTTCTCTTTTCATGTTTACTACTTTGTATTACACCATGCTTTCATCAGTTATAATTGGTAATCGTTTTTATCATCCTTTTGATTTCTTGAAGGAGAAAAAAACAAGACTATTGTCATTTATTTTATGTCTTATTGTGAGCTTTACGTTTTTCATCTATAGATAATCTTTTCCATGATTCACGGCTTAAACTTGGTCATAGATTGTCTTTTCCTTTAAGATTTTTCTCCTTTGTTCCTATGAAGTACGGACCCTACTAGATGCCGATTCATCCGCATATATGACACAGGTTCACGGGGACATGCGGGGACACGTATTGACACGCCACATGGCATGTCCCTCAAATTAAATTATTTTTTTAGAGTGGGACACAACATAGACACGCATGTCCCACGTACCTAGCCTTTTTGGACGAAATCCCCAATTTTTTAACCTAATTGCCTAGCCTTTTTTTGGATTTGATAGGTGGCATTTTCCCCTAATACTATATGCAAGTGAATGCGCTTAACTTTTTACTCTTTGAGTAGACTCGAGTTGTATTGGCATAAAAGTGGGTGTGGTGGGGATTTTTCGTGAGGATGATTCCTTCAACGTGTACCACCTTCTACACTTGTAGATCCTACACCAGAGAACACCGGTTAGTGTCAGTTGGGCCTCTTGCCGAAGGACACTCTGACGATGAAGTCAGTATATAGAAGGAGAGAGTACAAAGAGTAGTAGATCTAAGATTGTGTGTACCTTTAGGGTTTATCCCTTGGTATTTATAGATATCCATGTACTTGCTCTCCAAGCTACGTGACGTCACTCGTCACATTCGTGGTCACATGACATGGCCAATAATAAGACTCCACGTGGTCACCTAGAGGCTTCTAGAAGCCTTTTCCACAGTGCCAACTATCCCTTGGCACGTGTTCTAGTAATCGCCTTACTGACCCAATCGGGTAAGCTCATGAGTCAAGCCTTAACTGCCAACCCGCACACTGCTTGACCCAATAGGCACATTCCTTGATTCGGAACCATACAATCATGCCCTACGGTCTCATCAAAGTTTCATCGCGCTCCTACGATGTCATGTTCCGTCGACTGTAATGGGATGTAACACTTCGTATACTCATGAGATACGACCTTATTATGTATACAGCCTAATATCGTTGTATTCGGCCCCCCACAATAGCCCCTCAACTTTCCATCTCCCAAAGTGGAGAGTTGAATGGTTCTGGTGCCGAATAGAAATAAACGCCGTATACATCTCTTTCAAAAACTGCACCAATTATACCTTCAACACGTGTCAAGTTGCAAGCGATATGGCTTGACACACATCATTACGACATGACATTTCAGAGATAGCCCCATGTAGGCCTTGTACCCATTTTGCATCGCGTGCCTCTTTGTCTTCTAACCCCCTCCCTATAAATAGGGTTAGAAGTAAAGAGAGAACACTTTTGTTGTTTTAAAGTTGAGTTTTCGCTTCACCATCTTCCACCGCTGCTTGATTCTTCAATTCACTCCAAGAAGACCCACAGCTCCCTTCAATCCACAAGTTAGTCGTGCTCTGATCTTTTTTAATACCCCCATTTTCCACTTTTCTCCCATTTTCTGATTACTTTTGGGGTTTTTGATACCTTTTCTCTAGGGTGGAAACCCTTAAAACGCTGTCAAATCATCCAAGAATTCATGTTTAGGACGAACCGTGAGTTCCTTAGACTAGACGTAGGTTTAACTTTCCAACCGTAGATACTAACAGCTTCACCTGTGCACTTCCAGGTCCCTAAGATGTCTGACGATCTTCGTTCAACAACCACTGATGAGGGCGATGAGGTCAGAGATTATGACCAAGGCCGTAACGACAAGACCTTACTCGATTCTGCCGAACATATTGGTCCTTCAGTGGAACCACAATCCGAGCCTTCAACCTCTCTAACCCAAAGTCAAGCCAACCCAACTGTAGGGGCCCGTAGATCAAGCGATCGCCAAAGAGGAGGAAGTATCCGAACGTCAACTCGTCATCGTGGTCATGGGCCGACGATATCTAACACATATCGTGCTTTCTTTGCCTCAACAGATGCCCTTTGGGATTTTAAGGAATCCTTCCAAATACCGGCCGATGTAGAACTTGAACTCATCTCTTTAGACCCAAGCACACACCACCTTCCTCATCGTCATGAGACCGTAGTCCCAATCTTTGCCATTTGTGTCACAAGTTTGCGATTTCCTGTCCAAAACTTCACCCGTGAATTCCTCCATGTCCTGGATGTGACTCTGGCACAACTGAGCCTAAACACTTTTAGAATCGTTAATGGGATAGCCGAACTTAAGAGGATACATAACTTGGACTTCACCTTAGACGACCTGTTTGGCATATACCACATTGGTCAAAACCCGATGGTCGGCCGTGTCTTCCTCTCCCTCGATCAACGGGAGAGTGTAGTTAATTTATTTTCCACCTACGCCCTTCCTATCACTTCACTCCTTGACTTAGATAAATACGCCAATGACTTCATGTTCGTAAGAGGGAATTAGGAGTTTTGCCCTAAAGAACACAATGTTTTCCTAGTACCTCATACTCCCAAACCTGCAGTTGGTAATTTCTCTCTATTTGAATACTTCATTGCATTTTGAATTGGCCACTTATCAATTTTTATGTTTCAGACAGGTCACTTGCATCCACTCGGCAACGCTATGCCAACTGGCAGAGGATTGAAGCTCTCTTCCACATCCAAGACCGTGCCGCCCCGCGCTACTCGGTTACATGCCGAATTACTACACGACACTTGATCAACGGTGGAGGCAAAGACATGCCGAAAAGATTACTGCCGAAGAAAGGGTCCACAGTACAGCTCTAAAACGTTCTTCCATCTGGCACAACTCAAACAACATCAAGAACTCTACTTACACAAGTATTGCCGCCATCTATGAGCCATCCACTACGTGGGTCCGAGCATCTTCCTTTAGACAGAGGCTCGCTTGACCCCTTTGCTTCTACCGACAATATTATGGGGCGTCGTTTCACCCCCAAGTCTCTTCTGTATACTACCGGAGCCCCTTTTGCCCCTATCATCTCTGACCCCTAGACACAAGCCTCTCCTACTACCGATGCTCAGCCTACGGTCTCCGAATAAGAGAGACGAGAACGCTCGATTGAAGGAGGAGAATACAAAGGCTAAAGCCGATGCTACCTCGATGATGAGAGATGCTGCCGATATCACAAAGGCACTAGGAGAACTCAACCAAAAATATACCAAAGAACTTCATAAAGCCACATTTCTTCAGGCTGAGGTTGAGAAGATACCCAACGCCTGAACGTGAAAGAGGATGAGGCGTGGGACGAGGCTAAGAAGATTATTAACAAAGCTTACGAGGATCAAGTGTCGAGCTTGCTACAATACGAGTGCCAATTTGCCTGGAAGGTCGCACTTGAATTGGCCGGAGTTCCAGCCACCTCCCCCCTCTACAATGAAGTCCCAATCTACCCTCGCCCTCGACTCCGTAGTCCATCATCCTCAACGGCCGACCCCCTCTTAAACCCTAAGGAAATTCACCAAGTCACTAGGGATGTTCCAACGATCCTACTTGATGGTTAGCCAATACATGAGGAGCCATTATCATAGGTTTATTTTTGTTTTTGAGTGATGTGAGGAATTTTTCTAAACTTTTTATTCAACCCGGTGCTAGACTTTCGGCATTCACCAAGCATTGGCTTGTAATAACTTTTAAATACCGACGCTTTCTTAGGTCGGTTTTACTCTGTCTTTTGTGCGTTTTTCAAATTCTCTTTATCGTGCATTTCTTACTATCCTCTGTCCCTATTCTAGGTTGTGTTAGGATATTAATGCAAGCCTGAATGCATGCATCTTATCGTTGAATGTTTTGTACCTCCAGTCTTAAAAATACCTTGAATCAAAATGTGTTTCTCATGCTGAATTAACATTTTTGGTGCATTTGTCCATACTAATCATAATGATTTCATGATATTATACACTCTTAAAAGTAAGCGACAATTCGACTATCAACAACTGAAACATTCATTTCATGAAAGTTCATTGTACTTAAACCGTCAATTTACATAAGAGTCAAACTTCGGTTACACTACCGATCACTCAGACAAAATACTGACTCCAAATTTCAACTTCCACCCTTACCAGGGGGATCTTTTAGGGAATGAAAAATAAACGGTCGGCAACACGCTGTGAAAACATAGATTTCGGCAACATGTCGTTCAAAAGAAAAATGGCTACTAAGCATAATAGCGTCGTAGGTTGTTGGCATTCCAAGGCCTTGGTAATGGGGTTTCATCCATTGCTTCCAACTTGAAGACCCTACCCCTACAATCTTCGTGACTTTATATGGCCCTTCCCAATTGGGATTCAACTTTTTCTTCTTTCCTTTCCCGACCTCTTTCCTCAGAACCAGATCGTCGGGCTTGAAGGGTCGAAGCCGAACAAACTTGTTATTGGTTTTGGCCAACTCATCTTGGTATGCCGCAATCTTGTTCCTTGCACGGTCGCGCTTTTCTTCGACCAAATCATGGCTCAATTTGATTGCTTTGGCATTTTGCACTGGCTCGAAGCTCAAAGTCCTCTTTGTTGGCCACATAAGCGCCGTAGGAATTACGGCTTCCATCCCAAAAGTGAAAGAGTATGGTGTTTGTCCTGTAGATCGTCGAGGGGTCGTACGGTATGCCCATAACACCTGGTAGAGCTCCTCCATCCACTTCCCTTTCTTTGCCATCAACCTTCTTTTAATTCTAGCAGCTATAGTATTGTTAGTTGACTCAGCCTGCCCATTACATTGTTGGTAATGCGGGGTAGAGTTGTAGAATCGTACATGATTTTTGGCCAAAAAAGCTTCCATTGGGGAACTTGTGAATTGCGTTCCATTGTCAGATACTATCGCGTACGGCGATTCAAACCTGGTGAATATGTTCTTCCATAAGAAGCCTTTCACGTCCTCGTCGGCTATGTGAACCAACGGTTTCGCCTCTACCCATTTTGTGAAATAGTCTGTAGCTGTGATCAGGTGCTTAAATCCTCCTGGTGCCATAGTCAACGTGTAAAGAACCGCAAAATTTTGTGTTAAATAAAATAAAAATGTGAAATATAATAATGTAAAGACCCGCAAAATTTTGTGTTAAATAAAATAAAAATGTGAAATATAATTATTTTTAGCTACGTGAGTGATACTAGCTTAACTATTATGGTTGGGGGACTCGAACATGGGTTCACATCGTAATTCGTGTTCAACTTTTAAAATTTTTCTAGATGATTTTGAGCACACGGTGACATTGCCCACAATTTTCTTAGTTAGTACGAATATTTTGGGATTTTTCTGAAATCGAAACCCGGACAGTTGAAACACCGTGCAGAGTAAATTGTACTACATTATATCATGTCGGGTTGCGCGCCCAACCCACGCCTGGTCCCCCACCACTACACCTACTCCCAACTTTCCCCTTTTATTTGTTGGGGAAGAAACAAAAGAAGAAAGAGGAAGAGAGAGAGAGAGAGAGAGAGAGAGTCCGGCCGCCTAAGTCCGGCCATCTCCACCTCGTGGGATCATCACCTCCATCTCCCAAGCTACATCTCTACACGTATGCCTCTTCTCTCCGTCGTTTTTTGTTAATTTTGATGTAGAAATTCGTGTATATGTACCATTATGTACAGTAGTTTGTTGCAGCTGACTGGGTCTTTAATTTTGGTCAATTTCTCCTTCATAAACTCGAAATTTGGTTTTGGTTTCTTCTGATGAATTAAATTTAACTATGAGAGCTTTCTTTTGCCGCTAGAATCACTCAAATCCATTGAGAATTCGAATTACTATGAATTTTTGAAGTCGGGTCTGCAGATCTGGAAATTTTCTCTAAGACAGATTCGTGTAGCCTCTGTGTTTGCTTGTTTTCTCATCTTTCAAGTACGAATTAGACTTTGGTCCCTCTTGGAACTTTGAAGTTCATTTCACTACGAAAATTTTGGCACAAAAATCATTCAAAAACATTAAGAGCTCGATTTATGGTGATTTTTCAAAGTTAGACTGTTCAGTTTCATCCGGTTTGCTGCAGATCTCTTTGTTTGCCGAATTTTTGATATTTTTCCAGAACTGGTAAATTTACTAAACTTTTACTGTAGATACACATACATGTCTACTATGTTGTGGTAAAGTTTCAGAAGTTAATTTGAAATATAGAAAATATTAAAAATGTTTGTTTGGGCTGTGGTACTGAAATTCGCTGTGTTGACAGCATTGCCACATGTTACGAGAACGGCTATATTTTTGTCTAGGAAGCTTGAAATTTCAATCCGCTTATTGATTATGAAACTAATGAAACTAAACTTGTATACCTTCGAAAGTATGTAAGGTTTGTATGAAAGTATGTAAGGTTTGTATATTAACTCTTTCTAGAAAATAGCAGTTTTTGATTTGAAGTTGATGTATCGGCTGAAATTACGCGTGGAACGCGTCATGGACACATGAAAGCTTGGAGCTTGAGTTTCGGAAGTTCGGGTTTTTCTCAAAACCCAATCAAGTAGGGATTTCTCTCCTCTCTCCATATATTTATGTGTTTAGATCATGAATCTCCAATTTCTAAACTCGATTTTTGGATATATTGAAGTGTTGCGAATTTTTTTTAGCTTTTGCTCATGAATTAGGGATTTTGGTGAAACTTCTAATTAAGGGTTGAATGTTTTATTATGTTAGAATGTTTATTCGTATAAATCTTGAATCTAGTTGACTAGTGGAGGAAAACCATGATTCGCGTAAAGTTACGATTATGGCTTGAATCGAAATTGGGGCTTTTGTGATACTTATGCTTATGCTTCGAATTACTTTTATAATAATGAAATTTGGATATTTAGAAGTGCATTTGAGGTATGGATTGATGGAAATACTTATAGGTTTGACCCTTGGTGAAGTTACGGAAATGCCTTGGCTGAATGAGTTCGGCAACGACTTGATAATTTAAGTTCTTGGTAGTGGAACTATTTGTGGGGTGTCTTGTGTTAAATCCTCTGGTTTCTTTCACTCCTCAATTGAGTTGTTATGTTCATGGTGTGGTTCGTTGTGTGTTGTCTGTTCTGTGTTATTTACTGTGTGTTGTTTGTTGTGGATTGTTCCTTACATTCCTTAGTTGGTTTGATTATCTTCGTGGAGTAGGGAGTTGGGTGGTTACATTGAAAAACTAGTGTATTTGTGTGTGTTGATGGTGATATGGAAACATATGTGCATTGAGAGGTATGAGATTGAAATGGATGGACTTGGTATGAGAAGTAAATGGTTAAATGTTAGAGAATAGACTGGGAAAATGCCGTGGTGATCCTAAGGGTGGTGTTGAAATTGAAATTTAAGAATAAAGAGTACTTCTGATGAGTTGGAGACTTTCAATGCGTAATTGTGTGTACATGGGGTTTGGCGTGCGCGAGTGTGTATGTGTGTGTGTGACGATACGTGTTTTTTTTAAGGAAGAAGAACTTTTAAAAATCAGACTTATGCATTGTAAGTTCACTCACTTCCATTGTGCCCCACATACATATATAGGGTTTGTGTAGAGATTTTTCTACTGGGCTAGTGTAGCTCAACCTATCAATTTTCAGGTGTTCGATGAGGAGCATGACGTGAAGTGCATTGGGAGTGCATGCAATCTTTTGAAGGCATCATTGATTAATGTCTCTTATTGAAAACTTAGTATGTACTCTTTTGGGAGATGATCGTGTACTTTTATTAAAATTAGCATGGGTTTGTAACATTATTTTTTTTTTTTTTAAAAATCTCCTTTTGTTTGGAATAATGTAATCAATTTATTATTTCCATTCATGGTTTCCAATGGGATAAAAGAAGAAGATTTATGAAATGTGGCACTTTATTTCTAAAAATGTTTACTTTTTATTGTTTAAAAATCGAGGGCGTGACACAATGGACCGACCAAGTCAATTCCCCATTGAGCAAACGGACATAGGCTTTCTAATGGATTGAGTTCTTCGGCCGATTGTCGTGTTATCGGCGCAAAACGTTGGCATCGGTCGTAGCATCTTGCATATTCTACACTGTCGGCTTCCATGTTTGGCCACCAATAGCCTTGCGTTATTTCCCTATGAGCCAGTGTGCAGCCTCCTGCATGGGTGCCACAACTTCCTTCATGTAAATCCTGTAGGATCATTTGGACTTCGCTTGGGTGGACAACTTTCAGCATCGGCCTTGTCCAAGATCGTCGATACAAACTATTATCTTCGCTTAGAGCGAATCTTGACGATTTCAACCTTATCTTTCGAGCCTCTCGTTTATCCATCGGCAGAATATCATCCTTTAGATATGCTATTACATTATCCATCCAGCTCGGCTCGTACATTGACATCATCACTTCCTCCATTGGAGCTTCTTCTATTGTCGGCCTATCAATGTTCCCAATTGTTATAGTTCGGCCACTTCCACATTCACATGCCGTTGCTAGTCCTACTAGTGCGTCGGCATAGCCATTGTAGTTCTGTCCCACCTGCTCCATCTCCAGCTTGGAAAAGTCCTTGATCAATTCTTTCACCGAGTGGACATACTTCATCATACGGTCATCTCGGGCCTCATACTCAGCTTCATTGTTGGATGCCAAAAAGTTCAGTTTCAGGGCATGTTCATGAGTTGTTCCACAAGGGGGGATTAAAATGATGCCAGCCCTAGATTAAAATGATGCCAGCCTTAGATCCCTTGAAATTCGATGCTCCATCAACAAAAAGCTTCCATATGTCTTTGTGGACCATTTGCCACGGTCCCCCATTTTCCTTACTTCGTGTGTCTCCATCGGCTTCATTCATGTCCATAGTTGGTGAGAATTCAGCCACGAAGTCTGCCAGTACTTGCACTTTTATCACCGTTCAAAGCCAATACTCGATGTGATAGTTGCCAAGCTCCATGACCCATTTGGATATCCGATTTGAAAGTTCGGCCTTCATGAGCAAAGCTTTCAATGGGTATGCAGTTAAGACGGTGACATTGTGTGCTTAGAAATACGGCTGCAGTTTTCGTACAGTAATCACTAAGGCAAATGCGAGTTTTTCCAATGGCAGATACCTTGTTTCGGCATCAAGCAGAGTCTTAATCATGTAGTAAATGGGCATATCCTCTTTCCCCTCTTGCCGTACCAAAATTGAGCTTACGAAGTGTGGAGATACGGCGAGATAGAGATACAAATGTTCTCCTTTTTCCGCTGTGGTCAATTGTAGTGGAGAGTTGAGGTTCGACTTTAGCTGTTGAAAAGCAATGTTGCATTCGGAGGTCCATACGAACCTCTTGTTTGCTCCCCTCAGTGCCCCAAAAAATGATCGGCATTTATCCGATGCTTTACTGATGAAATGGTTAAGTGTCGCCGCCATTCTAGTCAGCCGCTAAACCTCCTTTATCCTCGTAGGCGGCCTGAGGTTATGGATTGCTGAAATTTGGATTGGGTCGGCTTCTATTCCTTTCTTGTGACTAAATAACCGAGGAATTTACCGAAGCCAATGCAGAAGGCACACTTTTCAGCATTCAGTTGTAGTTTGTGTTTCTTCAAGATTTTGAATACTTCAACCAGATCAGCCAAATGGCCCTCCTCTCTCTTGCTCTTTACCACCATATCGTCAATATAAGCTTTGACAGTATCGTGCAACTAAGCATCGAACATCCGCGTCACCATACGCTAGAACGTAGCCCAGACATTTTTAAGCCTGAACGACATTACTCTGTAGCCATAGATGCCAAGAGGGGTGATAAATGCTATTTTGTCCAGGTCCGGTTCATACATCGCAATCTGGTGGCAGCCCCGACTTGCAACCATGAAGCTGAATCTCGCATGTTCGGCGGTTGCGTCCACCAACTAGTCAATCTGTGGTACGGGAAAACAATCCTTGGGACAAACGTCATTTAGATTAGTGTAATCCACACATACCCGCTTTTTCCCATTTTTCTTCGGTACCACAACTGTATTAGCTAACCAAGTTGGGTACTGTACTTTTTTAATGTAGTTGGCTTCTAATAGGTTATTAACCTCTTTAATGACCGCATCGACGTGCTCCACAGCCGACCGTCCCTATTTTTGCACTACTGGTTTCCACGTTGGGTTGACGTTCACGTGATGGCATATGAAATTTGGGTCGATCCTTGGCATTTTCTTCGGGACCCAAGCGAAAGCTTCGATATTTTCTTTTAAGAATTTAACCATTACGGTTTTATCTTATGCGCTGAGACCGGAACCGACAAGGAAGAATTTGTTGGACCCTCACCTATTGGTACTGAAACAAGCTCTTCAATCGATTTATCTTCTGTTTTCCTCCCCATTTATTCGGTAAGGGAGCCTTTTGTAACTTCTACCCAATTAACGTGACCGTCTTTCGGGAGTCTGTAAATGGCCGACACAAAGCACGCCTTTGCTCCCTTACGAGGTCCTCTTGGCCGTTCATGCTGATAAACCGGACCACTTGATGGTATGTTGAGGCGATTGCTTGCATTTTATAGATCCATCCTTGACCCAGAATCGCGTTGTACGGTCCTGGGGCATTGACCACGGTGAAGTCCACGGTTACAGTTTTAGATCCTACAACTACTGGTAGCGAGGTTTTCCCAATTGGCCACACCGGAGACCCTGTAAATCCGACCAAGGGAGATTTTACCCGAGTTAGATCAGCGTCGGTCAATCCCATCTTTTTGAACAACGAATAATACATGACATTAGTTAAACTCCCTTGATCCACCAGGACACGATGGGCATGGCATCTCCCTTTGTAAAGTCACGACCAGTGCGTCATAATGGGGAAGCCTTACATTCTCTAAGTCCCTCTCAGTAAAGGTTATCATCCATTTGCTACCTACGTTCTACTTCATCTTTTTGTTCGGTTGGATTATGGCCATTACCTCTTTGACCGAATTTACGGCCTTCAATTCTTCCCTTAGTTGAGGCTCAGCATCTCCGTTGGCGTAACCATGGATGACTTGCACATCTAGGAGCTCTTCATCTTGTTCATCTTCGGCATTTTTCCCCCCTTTGGCCTTTGCCCTTGTCTTTTCGTGATCAATGTATTCACCTAGTTTACCTTCGGCAACTATTTCCTCCAAATAAGCTTTAAATTGGGGGCACCAAGTGGTGAGATGCCCCTTCGTGTTGTGATACCGACAACGATACTTTAGGTCACACACTGGAGGTTTTGGTCCATTTTTTGGCACTAGGGAGAACCACTCTTCCCTCATGATCTTTTTCAGGCGCTCATACAATGGTTCCTTAAACACTGTGACTATCCCTTCAAACTCTTGTGGTCTTGGTCCTTTGTAAGAATTTTGCCGAGGGTCTCTACCCTTTTCACTCTTAGTGTACTAGAAGTTATTTACATCCTTTCGGCCATGACCACCCTTCCTGCTCTTGAAATGCTTATGTTCGGCCTTCTCCCTTTCGCTTATCGCCTCATCTAACTTGTTGTGCTGGTTAATACGAAGCATGAGTTCCTCCATGTTGGTTGGTTCATTTAGTATAAGATCGGCGAATGCTGAACTCGCCGAATCAAGTCCGAGCATAAACTGTTGAATGACCACATCATGGTACTGGTTGCAATACCGACTGGCATATTGTCGCAGGGATTCTGTGCTACACTTCTTCAATGCCAGCAAACAGTCAAATGTTTTTTCTTGTTTCTGAGTTGTGATAAACTATTGGAGGAATTTTTGAGAAAACTCTTCCAAGAGGACCCAAACTAGTGGGGAACATCTTATATAGCAACGCATCACTCCGGCAATAAATTGCCATCATCTGCTGGAAGTGGACAAGATGAGCGTATGCTTCGGTCTTAGGGTCAAACTTCACAAACTTAGGGGGACTGAAGTTCTTTGGTGCCGAAGCGGCAAGGATCTCGTCAGAAAACAGAGAAGAGGCCAACTGATCCAAGATCTCATCCTCTCTAGTCCTCTCGGTTTTTCCCGTAGAGATATCGTTGGTAGGGACTTTGCTCGGCGTTGTGTACTTCACATCCTCCACATCATTTTTTCAGCTCTTCCTTGGGGATTGTTCCCTGTGAGGATGAGCGTGTCTCTTCCTTGGAGACGGGTCTCTTGCCTTCTTTAGAGGGTGTTCCAAACTATTTTCTTGATTTCGGATCTTTTTGTGTCGATTCTCTTGGTCACTGCCCCTTATAAGCCAGTCGCTCATACTCTAGGCTTGATGAGCGATTCCTTTTCAAACAATACGCTCGGGGGTCCTTGTATTGCCTCTCCCCCTATCATCATTACGGTGTCGTTCATACTGACGGTCAATCGCCGTCTGATGACTATCTCCAACAAGTGACAATGGGCAAAGCGAGAACTGGTGACTGGTGGACGGCTGTGATATCGTATATGTTCGAATACCGACCTCGGAGGCCTCTCTTCGTACCCAGCCTGTATCTGAAGACTGAGTCTATCCTTGGCCGAACATCGACATTCGCCGTTGTTCTTTTGAGAAGGGGATGGGGTCTTAGGCTGCTTGAATTACCCTGACCAAATGACTGTGGCAATCAGTTGGACGTCTTTTTGAAGAGCATCAAGTGTTTTGTCGCAGTTGGCCATAAGATCCTCCAAACTACGAATATAAGCCCGCACGTGAGTGTCAGCAAACCATTCATGACGGTTGATGTCTTCATCCTCGAACCAAGGAGGCTGAGAGGTGGTGGCGGCATGAGTTTTGCCGGTATCCACCACTTTGGTGGCAGTACGGGGTGGCATACGCTCCCCTTTCGCGAAGTTATCTTCCAAAACGGCCATGAAGGCTCAACTGCTTCAGATCTCATTCGACGATTGGAAAGAATCTTCCAAATCACTACTAAATCGTAGCGTCCCACAGGGCGTGCCAATTGTGGTGGAGATTTTTCGTGAGGATGATTCCTTCAATTTGTACCACCTTCTACACTTGTACATCCTGCACCAGAGAACACCGGTTAGTGTTAGTTGGGCCTCTTGCCGAAGGACACCTCGATGATCAAGTTAGTATATAGAAGGAGAGAGTACAAAGAGTAGTAGATCTGAGATTGTGTGTACCTTTAGGGTTTATCCCTTGGTATTTATAGATATCCATATACTTGCTCTCCAAGCTACGTGATGTCACTCGTCACGTTCGTGGTCAAGTGACATGGCCAATAGTAGGACTCCACATGGCCACCTAAAGGCTTCTAGAAGCCTCTTCCACAATGCCAACTGTCCCTTAGCATGTGTTCCCATAACCGCCTTACTGACCCAATCAGGTAAGCTCATGGGTCGAGCCTTAACCGCCCACCCGCCCACTGCTTGACCCAATAGGCCCATTCCTTGATCCGGAACCATACAATCATGCCCTACGGTCTCGTTAAAGTTTCATCATGCTTCTACAATGTCATGTTTCGTCGGCTGTATTGGGATGTAACACTTTGTATACTCATGAGATACGACCTTATTATGTCTACGGCCTAATACCGTCGTATTCGGCCCCCCACAGTGGGGTATATTGAAAGAGATTACCACCAATAGACACTGTGTGATTTTTCAATTTTTGAGAAGTTTTAACTTAAAACCCTTTCCTTTTCTTTTCTTTTCTCAGGCTTACTTCTAAAGGTTTTTTGGTTTAAATTGTTGTCACAGGACCTTCTCTTTGGCTTGCGCTGCATCTTTAGCTACATCCTCGAGTAGGTAAAGATTTTGATACTTTCCTTTTTTTGCGGCTTTCTTTATGGCAGGAAAATATAAAGTGTCTATATAAGGAGAGTGAAGATTTGATGGTTCAATCCCATAGAAGGAGTTGTTGTTGTGCTAGATATGCTGGTGTGATTCCCTTTGGCACTACTTTTTGGCTTGGAATAGCCTATTTTGGTATTTTGCTTCTGGTGCTACTGCTATGAAGCTGAGAATGCTTACTGCTATTTCCATGTTTTGGCCTTTTTTTAGGTCTTTATGTTTTGTCCTAAGGAATGGTTTCTGGATTTTGCTCTGTATTGTGAAATGTGGGTGTTTTCATAGCCATAGTCTTCTGTTTTGGCTATTGACATTTCTTTATTCCCATCCAACTCTTTGTTGGATGTTTTGTTTGTTCTTTTGGGGTCAAAAGACGTCGCACCGTGCCTCTGCACACATGCATTAGTTTACTTCGGAACACATATTTTGTCTACATGAATCAAGGCCCTTCATTTTTGGATGACTGAGATTAGTTTACTTAGGAAAATAGATGTTGTTAATAGATTTGCAGTGGGGCATCAGATCTCATTTGTCCATTTGTTTTGGGGAAGTGGCAAACGTGCCAAAAAGATTAATTGGACTCACACCCGAACTCTATAGAAATAGATTTTTCCTTTTGCCCAATTGGCTATACAAAATTCTTTTTCCCTTTGTTAGTGTATCCCTATTTGGACTCTCATTGTGCTGAATTGCCTCTTCTTTTGTATATAGACTAGAACTAGAATTTGGGACCTTTTATATATAGGATTGCCTCCTTACCACACACATGTTCAAAGGTTTTGTAGCCAAAAATATTTTTGGTGTTGTAACGTAGGCTAAATTCTCCTTTAGTTAATCCAATTAATCTATTTGTATAGAGTTCGGGTAACTCCAAAAATATGATCAGAGTTAAATATGATTTGTTGATGCCCCTTATCTCTCATGGCAGTCTCAGTGGGAGCATCATAAACATGAAAATTTAGTGCTTTTTCTCCAAAAAGGAATGGACAAGCTGCATCCATGGTCGTATGTTCTTCTAAACCAATTGGGTCCGAAGGTGTCATGCAAAATTGTGCAAAGGAAGCAAACATTGAGGTGTTCGAAATGAATCCCAATCTTTCGTCAATTCAAATTACATGGTGTTGTGCCTTCAGGCACCGGCATTCCTTAGTTTAGAGCAAATTAGGATTTTTTGTGCATTTTGTAAAATTGTTTCTAGATGAGTGTGTTGATTTTGCGGAAGAAGGATGGAACCTTGATCTGTGTGTGTGTGTGTGTGTTTCGATTTGGATTAGGGTTCAGTTCGTAGCAAGGGTACATTGAAATAAAAAATTAGGTTTTTTTTTTGGTGAAATTCCATAGAGACCTCCTCATCTATTCCTCCGGAACACAAACACCCCCTACCGTTTAAAAACACCCTAGCACACTCCCTCATCAATAACCGTTACCCACCTTCACCCCTTTTGTTAAAAAACCTTCCGTTAATAAAGCCTAATCACTTATTTACATAATTTTTGGACAAAAATGCCCTCAAGAGCAATATATAATACATGTCCCAACCTCCATAGCTCTAGTAACCAATCCTCCATCTCTCTCCTACCACCCATTCATGATCTCTCTCTCTCTCTCTCTCTCTCTCTCTCTCGGCAAAATAAGATTGGTTACTAGAGCTATGGAGGCTGGGGCATGTATTATATAGGGAGAATGACCAAAACATGGTGGTTGGAGCTAATTATTCCAAAAACATGGGCATGGTTTCTGAAATTCCCAAATCATGAGAAGGAAAATTTTAATTCCACATACATGTCAAATTATATGTGAACTACCGAAAATAACCCTCACTCTATTTTTTTTCCCCCAAATCAAACCTCTATGGCTCTATCTCTCTCCCTCCCTTTAAACCTCTCACTTCCTTCAGATCTTCAAAATCGTGCTTAGGGTTTCCTTTGATGGTCAGGTTCGATTGGCAGTGGAGTTGCTTGCTTGCTAGCCCTAGAAGAAGGAAGGTGGCCTTAAACCCAACGGCATTCCTGACATGGCATCCCAACCTCAGAAAAAGAAATCCAAAAAGGCAAATCGAACCAGATTGGACTCTGAAGAGCTCGAATGAATCGACTTGATCACTATCATGGAAACCCTCTCTCCGCCACAATGACGATCCGTTCTCTCTTTACTAGCTCAAACGAACTCGAAGGAGGTTCGTTCGTCTATGTGCATAAACCTTTTTGGTTTTGTTTTAGATCTCAGATCGATTATAATCTTCTACACTAATTTGTTCTTTTGTTCATTTTGTTTTGTCTGCAATTTTTTGTTGTAACTTTGGCATATGTAAATTATTCTTCTATTCTCGCTTTGTTTGGTTGCCCGGTAAACATTGAAAAAAGAAGTCTAAATTATTTTGGTCCGTAGATTCGGGTTCCTCTCCTTGTCCTAATAGTACTGTGTTTCAATGCCACTCAATGCATTATTAGGAAATTATTTGAATTACTCCTCTTTGCTCTAATCTGCTTTGTCCTTCTTTCCTTTTGTGAAATTTTCAGTTTAGTCTTTTATTGGTATAAATAGATGGCATGATATTGATTCCATGTTGCTTGTAAACATTTTGTATTTGATAGTCCGTCCAAAAATTGTTTTGATTTTGTTGGGCATATCAGTGCAATGTTATTGTCAAAGGGTGCCATATTATTTCACTTAAAGTGCAAAATTTGTTAATACAAGGAGCAAATACTGTTTTCCTAAACTTTTGATAAATTTGGATTAATGTGAGTGCAATGCTTTTATTGCAAGGTGCAAGATTTTTTCATTTACAGTGTAATGTTGTATACACGGTGCAATTTTGAGATTGTCCATCCAAAAAATTTGATTTGATCTCACACTAGCAAGGCAAGTTGGACTAACGTGAGTGCAATACTTTTATTGCAAGGTGCAAGGGTTTTAATTTATGGTGCAACATTGTTGCATGCATGGTGCAATTTTGAGATTGTCTGTTCATAAAATTTATGGGAAGAATAGTCACGTGCTTGTGGTTTCATACACAATGCACGTCAGTGTTATATAAAGAGCATGTTTTGTTCTTGCTCGGAGCAAGTTTTTCAGTGTCAGTGACAGTACATTATTTTTCATGGTATAAAAAGAGTGCAAAAGTCACCCCACTGACAATGGAACATCGAATGGATGGACTTGTATGCATGGTTCATGCCATCTAAAATCCTAAGGAAATAAGAAATAAAATTTCTGAGAAGAACAGTCTGGTGCTTGTTATTTAATTATTGGTCAATTAAAAATGTTAGAGGAAATACTGAACCAAGTGACAATTGACCCAACTTGGATTCATAGGTGAATGGTGATTAGCTGCGTGATACTGAAGGGATGGTTTTCTGGTTTGGAATCTGTTTGACGAAATGCCCAATTGAACGTGAGTGCAGTGCTTTTATTGCATGGTGCAATGATTTTCATTTTATGGTGCAATGTTGTTGCATACACAGTGCAATTTTGAGATTGTCCATCCAAAAACAAGTTTTGATAAAAGTTTAAGATTGATTTGTTCATGTAAAAATTGGACAAGTTCAGCAAACATAGGATCAAAATCGAGTAGCTTAATTTGTTTATAAGTGCTAATGGTGAATATGTTTGGTGCTTGTTTATTTCATACACAGTGCATGTCAAGCTTATACAAAGAGCACATTTTTTGTTGCTTGGAGCAAGTTTTTCAGAGGTCGCGACAATATATTGTTTTGCATGTTATAAAAATAGTGCAAAGGTCACTCCACTGACAATGGAATGTGGAGTGGATGGACTTGTATGCATGATTCATGCCATCTAAGAACCCAAGGAAATGAGAAATAAAATTTATGGGAAGAATAGTCACGTGCTTGTGGTTTCATACACAATGCACGTCAGTGTTATACAAAGAGCATGTTTTGTTCTTGCTCGGAGCAAGTTTTTCAGTGTCAGTGACAGTACATTATTTTTCATGTTATAAAAAGAGTGCAAAAGTCACCCCACTGACAATGAAACGTCGAACGGATGGACCTGTATGCATGGTTCATGCCATCTAAAAACCTAAGGAAATAAGAAATAAAATTTCTGAGAAGAACAGTTTGGTGCTTGTGGTTTCATATAGAGTGCACGACAAGGTTATACAAAGAGTAAGTTTTGTTGTTGCTCGGAGCAAGTTTTGTTGTTTCTCGGAGCAAGTTTTGTTGTTGCTCGGAGCAAGTTCCCAGGGATTTTTTTACCTGGGGGTATTTCTGTCAGTCGAAATATTGGTACCATGTATGTGGAATTATTTTTTTCCTTCCCATGTTATCGGTCATTTTCAAAAACCTTACCATGAAATTGGTATTATTTGTTTTAAAACCCATTTTCTGGTCATTTTCCCTATTATATATTGCTTTTGAGGGCATTTTTGTCTAGAAATTATGTAAATAAGTGATTGGGCTTTTTTAACGGAAGGTTTTTTAACATAAGGGGTGAAGGTGGGTAACAATTATAGATGAGGGGGTGTGCTTGGGTATTTTTAAACATTAGGGGGTGTCTGTGTCCTGGAGGAATAGATGAAGGGGTCTCTATAGAATTTCACCTTCTTTTTTTTCCTTCAAACAATTCAGTTGTTTATTTTAGTTTCAAACAATTAGTTTTTTTTTTTTTCGAATGGCGGCTGGTAAGTTATGTTAGAATTCTTATAAACATGATTGAGTATTTCAGACAGACCCTTGAACGTTTAGGGATGGATGGTGAGCTCACAATTAGATTGGGAATTGCCTCCTGTGTAAGAATGGTATAAAACAAAATTATGTTTTTTTTCTTCATACAATTCAGTTGTTGAAAAAAGCTTTGACTTCTTTTTTTTTTTTGTGCAAAAACATGACTTGTCATTGCGGGTTGACTACTAAAGACATCAAAGAGTGAAGCAAACCTGGCAGGAGGTACATCGAATGCCCTAAATATTCTATAAGGCCCTTTTTTTCTCTCCTAATCCGATTTTTATTTTTTGCAAAGCAAAATCCAGTTTGTGATGAAATTAGGGTTATTTTTTGGATTTTGTTTACAGATGATGTGTATACTCATTATCGTCGAAAGCAAAATCCAGTTTGTGAAGCAAAAAAATGGCTTATCGATAGCAACATGGATGGATTAGCTTTCGACGATAATGAGTTGGTTTAGATTTTGACCGATTTGTGTTTTAGGATGGGAGATGGCGATGAATAAATGTGGAGATGGAGATGCAGGACCTCTAAATTGTTGGAAATGAACTTGGTTTAGGTCATTGTTTTGTGGTTTTGGAGGTTACTTAGATGTGTGCCAAGGATAGGATAGATGGAAGGAAAAACTCTTAACTTTTTCCTTATCTGAATGTTTTGTGGTTTGGAAATGAACTTGGTTTAGGTCACTGTTTTGTGGTTTTGGAAATGAACTTGTTCCTTATCTGAATGTTGTTTATTTATGCTTTTTAGCTTATGCATTTTAACATTCAACTTTGATCGTCTGCAAGGAACACCCAAGTTCAATTACACTGAGTGAATATGTAGAGGTTTTACAGGATTAATTAGTGTTCATTTGCCAAGTTTAGGTTGTGTTTGGACCACGTATTCGTGAGAGAAACAAAAAGATGTAGACATGTAGTGAAAAAGCTAAATTTCATTGGTTTCCATACCATTTTTCCTTTACCCTTAAGCTAAATTGAAAGTGATGAATTGTCTCATTTACACACGGGGAGAGTGTGTTATAAAGAGGGACAAATAAACCTCAATTCTAGAAGGCAAGAGTTGAAATTTTTGCCAACTCTTGGGGCAAGATTACACAATACACATTACACAATTAGGTAAAAAATAGCTACCAAAATACATTTTTCTCAAGTGCACAAAACATAATTGCAAGAACTAAAATCTCAAAACATCCCAATCCCAAATACTAACTACCAAAATATTAGCTGCCAATGTCTAGTTGCTACCAAGTACTTCCCATTCGGAGGTTTGCATTTCCCATTCCTTAACTTGTGAAAATCCACGAAGCAGCCAATGCATACTCCAACTTTGCTCCCCTTCGCTTTGCAACCAAACACTCATTCTCCAACATTAAGTTTGTTCTCATCAACTTAGGAATCACCAAAACAGGATCAAGCCCAAATAAAAACTCCTTACTTAGATCATTCTTTATGCTACTTAGATCAATTTCCAAGCAATTTTGTCTAAGTCAAACCTGACAAGAGGGTGTTGTGGCCTTATAAAGCAAATTATTATCTCATTCTCTTGCAAAGAAAATTCTTTTTAAAGAAATTAATTTGATTAGAGTACTTTGTTTACTATATATGCATCAATATCATATTTTATTTAACACGAAATTGAAAGACCAGTGTGATAATTAACTTAAATATATGTAAAATAATTTATTCGAATAAGAGTTCAAAAATTCTAGAGGATAATGATATATAGAAGGGGAAGATTATATTTGCAACCCTTTTTTGTGCTAAATATAGCCAGCTAAAAACTAAAACCATAATTTCCTAAATGAAATCCAAAATTGGCTAATACAACCCCAAGGAAAACCCAAAGTTTCCCAACTTGCCTCTCCTACTTCAAACTCAACTTTATCCCTAAAATACCCACACAAAAACCTGTAACAAATACTAACTAAATCAAAACTTGTTTCCCCTCTCCCCTAAAAATTTCAATCTCCCTCCTCCCATCCCCTCTTCTCATTAGAACTCCTCTCCCTTTCGTTTTGAAAAATAATGATCACCTTCCTCTCCTCTCTCCCCCTCCCATACTCCCCCCGTCACCCACCACCTATTCTTTCCGTCTCACAGCCATCACCACCACCTACCATCACCGTCATCCATCACAACTCCCATCACCGCTGCGATCTATAGACACCCTAAATTGGCTTGATAAATATTTTAAGTATCACTACAAGCGGGCTTCCGATGATGAAAATAACACCTGAATGCTTTGGGTGAGCTCAAATGAAATTGAGATCCTTTGTGAAGATTTGTACCAAAAGCATCTAAAACCCAGCCAAAAGATCGACTGGTATATTCATTAACCAACCAATAACTCATTTTATGTACCCAAAAGAACCGGTTTTTGGGCTTTGGGAAGAACATTGGCTAATGCACTAATGTGTTGGCTGGTATATTAATTAGTGTGATTTGTCGGCGCCAAATCCATTGGCCAGCCTACAGATCAAAATATTGGCATAGCCTTCTACTTCTGTTGTATATTTCTGTATCATTGTGTGGCGCCCTATCCCCTACCCCTGTGGGTTTATTTTATAGTTTCACTCAGCCATATTAGTTCAAGGCTTAATTAATCAAATTACTTGTGAAATCTTTTTAAAAAACACCTAAACAATTTTATGTTGATCGATTACAAGCTAGCCTTTGTGGCTAAGTGGAAAAGGGTGCATAACACCTTCCCCTTGCCTTACCCTTGTCTCCCGAATCCAGAATCTCTATTTAGTTTATTGGTTTCTCAAAACCCATTGGCGACGCTAAATTGAATGAGATATGTTGTAAGAGGTACCTCAACATAAACAAGAGTTCTGACACATCATGCCAATTAGTCCGGATTGTGTGGCGACACCCTTAAAATAGGTGGGCCATCCACACCATCATCAACAACGCCATCACTACTCACTCCTTTGGACTTAGATCTACTCATCTAATGTATGTATTTCGAGCCTCATGTATTCATACCATCAACATTAACCCTGAAAAATCGAACCATTGGGAAGCCTTTGGAGAAATTTAAATCGTTCTAATTTCGAATACCATGTATTGAAAAGTAGTTTTGATTCAAAATTATAGATCGAAAATGTTTGATTCCCTGTGGTTTGCAATTTGTGAAATTTATTCAATTCAATTTTAAAATTTTGAATTGAGTCATGGAATTCATCTTTTAACGTATGAATGTTGTTGTTGATATCAATATTTACAAATTGAATAAAATTATGTTATACTTTTTGGAATAAATCTATGGATAACCGCCCATTGCGGCATAGGCTCCCCACACAAGATGGTCAATGGTGTTGGCGTTTGTCCATACATGCGTGGAGGTGCCCGTTGTAGCACACCTTTGTAAGTTTGATAGAGTCGCCAATTGGTTTATAGTTCACCAAGAAATCTTTAATCAAGATTCCATGTTCGGGAGCCAAAGGTACAATAAGGGAAGGTGTTAAGCACCCCTCTCCGCCCCGTCTACGACCAGCCTTTACTTCATTCAACCAAAACCACTTTATCCATTTATGCTTTCTACAAGGATCAATTATTAGCCGTTAGACAGTTATGGGTGATGAAAGCAGTAAATACGTGCGCAAAAAAGAACGAAAGACAAACCAAAAGGTTTAAATGTTGAACCTTCTGGTAGCCAGTATGTCGGTCAACACTCTAAATAACGTCATTATGTCGGCCACTTTTCCTCGTCTTACACCACTAAAATAAAAGAAACTGTTATGTGTTAAAATAGTAAAAGGGATAACCCACGAGGGTTATCGGTAGGAACCCGACCTTGGATCCCTTAGTACCACTTTGTAATTGTGCAAAAGGCATGATTTGCTTGTGGCTTGAGTGGATTGAAGAGCATGGAGCTTAGTTTTGGTTTTTGGACCGAAATTGGATGAGAATAAAGTTAGGTTATGATTTGTGAAATTATTCAGTTCAATTTTAAAATTCTGAATTGAACCATGGAATTCATCTTTTAATGTACGAATGTTGTTGTTAATATTGGTTTTTACAAATTGAATAAAATTAGATGTGAACACCCCATGGAAATGCCCACAAAATTAATTGCAGTTTTGAAAAATGATTTGATCGATTGGATGGAGTTGCCATCTGGGTTTGAGGAGTGTACCCGGGTTTGGGAGCTAGGTTATGCGAGAGGAAGGAATTTAAAGCACCCTTCACGCCCGATGTGACCACCGGTCTCTACTAAATGTTTAAAGGATTTTGGAAACATTATTTAAATGGACTTTAATAATAAGTTCATGCGAGAGCACATATATGTATTTGTTAAGCAAAAATGATACATGTGGATACAACATGGTGTTATGAATGAAAACACGCCACTTATTAGGAAATACCAGCATATAATACACTCAATAACTCTAAACATGTTCAATCAATGCTAGAAATCCCCTCAAATGGATCTATGAACAATGCATGACTCACACCTGGATTGTATTTTGGAACCTGAATCAAACTGGTCCAGGCGCCTCGACTAATAATGGGCGCCTGGAAAAGGGTAATCCAGGCGCTTGGAATGAACCAATATAGATGCCTGGGGCACTAATTAGACAAAAATTTCTTCCATCCAGGTCTCAAAGCAAACAACAAATACAATCTTCATGACTTGTTCTAACACTCTTAGAATGATGTTTAATGACCCCGTGAATAGAATGTACCTCAAAATCATCCTTATAACATGATATAAGCTTAATAAACCATGATTTTTAAATGCTCTATGGATGCAGTGAAACATGTCAAACTAATTCTTGGCAAGCACCATGATCTTTTATGTAGATGATGAACTATTGAATAGGTTTACAACCATAAAATAGAAAGAAATAATGTAAAATGATCTTAATCTTTTTGGTATAATGAATATGCTAACAATGAGCTTGAATGTCATAGAAATGCTTGAATGCAATAAAGATGTTCCCACACTTATTTGGAACCCCAATGATCAAATTTGAGAGTGATTGATTAGCATATGCAAGCCTTCTTCTACCCATAATTACCCCTTGTTAAACATGGTTTTTACCTTCAAAACACCCTAAGTATCCATTGTAGTGAAGATTTAACCATAAGATGGGATTAACCAAACATAAATGCATGCAAATGATCTTCCATGGACTGATTAAAATGCAAAAGAAGCAGAAAATATGATAAAGGGGGAAATGAATCCAGGCGCCTACATCAGGAAGGTCTAGGCGCCTGCAAGGGAAAGATCTAGGCACCTGGACTTGCTATAAGTGCATAAAAATTGAACTTTATTTATGTTGTTTTCCAACCTTCCCTAACCTCAAATTGACATTAATAGTTAGTAAAGGCTGGGTGGTATTCCCCTCAGGGCCTATTTGAACACATTTGGTAGATATCTACCTTTTTTGGCTTGATCAAAGTGCTTGAAATGAGTTTTTGGGTAAACTTTGTGGATAAATGGCTACTAGATTTGAGGTGAATAGGGCTTGTAAAGGCAGTATGTAGGTGTTTTGATAGAATTTAGGTTGAGAGTAAGTGTAATATGAAGGGTTAAGATGATGTATGGGTGTGTTTAAGAGGTTGAAAGTGAAGAAGTTTGAGAAGGAGTTAACTGGAGACCAGTTTCTGGAGGGGGTTTGACAGCATAATAGCCAGAGAGAAGGGTATATTGAACAACATCTGTAAATGGAGAGGTGATGTGGTTTATATAGAAACAATAAGGTCTAAAAAGGTCCACTTCGATCCTTAGGTGTCCAGGGAGGGGGGTAGCGGCAGTGCTATTATTTCTCTCACGCTCCCCCTTAATTGATTCTACACAAAATTTCCAGAAAATCTCTTTCCCGCCCATAATGAACTCAAGTTACGCTCAACTTGGGTTATGGTCCAGGCGCCCATACTATTCCAATCCAGGTGCCTGGATTAAATGTGGGCGCTTGGAATCAATCAATCCAGGCGCCTGGACTCCATCAAGGCACCTGGAGTGGAGCCATCCAGGTGCTAATGAGCTAGTCTAGGTGTATGTACTTGCTCATTCTGGGTCGATTTGTAGGGTTTTAGAAGTGTTTTGATGGGTTCTTGAAGGGTATATGGGGGTTTTCAAGTCCTCAATCAAGCCTCTCACGCTCTCTTTAGGCACTTTCATCCTTGGGGAAGTCGCACAATCCAAGGGGTCCGAATTGGGGTGTCTACATTAGGTTACACTTTTTGGAATAAATTTATGGATAACCACCCATTGCGGCACAGGCTCCCCACACAAGATGGCCAATGGCATTGGCGTTTGTCCTTAAATGCGTGGAGGTGCTCGTTGTAGCACACCTTCGTGGGTTCGATAGAGTCGCCACTTGGTTTATGGTTCACCAAGAAACCTTCAATCGAGTCGGGAGCCAAAGGTACGATGAGGGGAAGGTGTTAGGCACCCCTTTCTGCTCACAAAGGTTATTGGTAGGAACCCGACCTTGGATCCCTTAGTACCTCTTTGCAATTGTGCATATTTGGTTGTGGCTTAAGCAAATTGAAGAGCGCAGAGTGTGAACACCCCGCGGAGAAATGTGCCCACGAAATTGATTGCGGTTACCGTTTGAAAATGATTTTGATTGGTTGAATGGAGTCGCCACCCGAGTTTGAGGACCATACCTGAGAAACCATTTGAAAAATGACTTTTTTGCCCTTTGAATGAAAAATATATTACTGGCCTCGCAAAATGAGATTTCTCAGCTCCAGGAGCTAGATTACGCGAGGGGAAGGAATTCAAAGCACCCCTCACGCCCGGTAAAACCACTGGTCTTTACTAAATGCTCAAGGGATTTTGAAAATACTGTTTGAATAGACTATGATCACATATTCATACGAGAGCACAAAGATGTATCAATAAGATTAATGAAATGAATGTGGATTCTTGTGCGAGTGTCATGAATGCATGAAAATGAGGTTTCTTCCAATGAAATGCAAGAAAAATATGACTAAATGACTCAGAAAGATCCCAAAATGGACACACAAACACCACACCATGCACACCTGGACTGCATACTGAGCACCTGGATTAGGCAAATCCAGGCACCTAGAAGGCTAATCAGGCAAAAATTTCCCCTTTTCCAAGTCTCAAGGCAAACACAAATGCAGTTTTTGATGCTTCCTCCTACATATATATTGTGATGTTTAATACTATTGTGAACCAAATGAATCTTAAAAATCAAATCTAAGAAGATGATTCATGCTTGAAATATCATGACTTGAAATTTTTTATGTATGATATAGGATGGACCAAACTAATTTTCTACATATACAATGCCTACTTTGTGCTATAAAAGAAGTACCAATGCTTGAAATGAAAGAATGAATCATGAAAAGAACCAAAAATTATGATAAGAAAGAAGGGATCAAGGCGCCTGCATGGAGTGAATCCAGGCGCCTGGACTCAATGTAGGCGCCTGGAAAGAGATGATCCAGGTGCCTGGATTGAGTACTGGTGCACAAAATAGATTTCCTTCTTGATGATTTTCAAACCTCTCCCAAGCCTTCTAATGGTATAGAAGACTAGTGAGAACTTTGTTGAGTTCCCCTCAGGGCCTTTTTGAACACTTTGGTAGATGAACTACCTTGAAGACTTGATTTTTGAACTTGGGTTGATGAGTTTGGGTGATTTAGGTGGTTGAGTGGACTGAGATTTAGCCTCTGGAACTTCGAAGACCAGATTGTAGGTACCTTGGTGGAGGTTTGATTGTTGAGAATGAGAAAGTGTGGAGCTAGAATGGTAAGAAAATGGGTTTGAAGGTTGAAATTGAATGAAATAAAGAGAGATTGAGAGGGAGTTGTTTGGGATGGAATTTTCAGGTGTATTTTAGCAGCATAACAGTAAGGAGAGGGTGTGGAGAGTTGGTCCTTTCAAATGAGAGAGGGGAGGGGCTATTTATAGGCACCAAAGGTCCAAAATGAACCCCTAGGATGGCTTAGGGGTCAACTAGGGGTCAAGCTATTTTCCCTCCACTCTTTTTATCAAACTTCTGCAGAAAATCCTCAGAGAATCCTCCAAGACGCTCCTCCCCATTCACTTGACCTTGGGCATCAAGTATCTAGAGAGAGTCCAGACGCTTGCATTAAGGCAATCCAGGCGCCTGGATTCATTGCAGGCACCTGGAATCATCAAATCCAAGCGCCTGGACTTGGAGACAGCACAAAATTCCAAACTTTGCGAGGCCATTCCGGGTGCTACCAAACTCCATTTTGTGCATGGTTTGAAGCGTTGGAAAGCTTATCAAGTCTTATTTCTAACCCAAGTGGTTTGAACCCAAATTATTTTTACATCAAAATGTGTGACCATTTTACCCTTAGATGGTCGGAAAAACAAGTTGTTTTGGTAAAATGGGCACATCTCCCTCATTTCAAAATGGATTAGGACATATTATATATCAATAAAGAGGGTTTTGAATGTACTAGAAGGTGGTGTAGGATTGGGTTTATTTTGGAGAGGTTTAGGATGGGTTTCCAAGTTCACAATCAAGCTTCGCGTGCTCTTATCAGGCATTTTCATCATCGGGGATTGCCAAGGATTTTCGTGGGTTCAAATTGGGGTGTCTACACAGAGCTACTAGATGAGAACTTGGATGTCAGCGAATGCAGGTTATTTGCTAGAGGTGTAAGGATTTAGGAGCGTGTTGTGAGAGTTTCAGGGAGTATTTGGGCATGTTAGTGTGTCTCGATGTGTGGGACTTGGTATTTTTTAGTGTGTTGAGGGATGTCAAAAACATAGATTGCAGGGTCCTTTAAATAGTCACCAATTCGAATCGAAATGGAAATGAAATCGTCCACCAACTGAATGTCCACAAAATCTTTATGGCTGCGAACATAAGGTACCTTAATCATTAACAAACCGTGTTTGATCAATATGGAAGGTTTTCTATGCGTTTGTGAATTCTGGAATATTCTGAAGGATAAACATCGGCTGATGTTCTAAATAGCAGTCGACGTTCCAACTATTGACTAGTGGTACGAAACTAGACAATGAACAATGGGCAACATACTATAAAGACAGTCGACAATGTTCGTGTCAGCCAACATACTGAATATCGGACGATACTTAAAAAATGGGGTTTAGGTGGGGGCAAGGTAGGAGTGCTAGGACATACCCAAGCTAGTGAACGGTTGGTAAAGGGTAAGTTCTCATCCAGTTTACGTGTCCAAGGCTCAAAAAAGAAAACTCTACACTTAACAACCTAAGCAAACAATACAATATATTCCATCATTGGGACTTCCCCAACTTCCCCAGGGTGGGGGGTTGAACTACTTGCAAAGCCAAAAGTTTTTTTGAAAAAAGGTTTTTGCGATAAGCTAGAAAGCGGCCTATGTATTCTCTTTGGAGAAATCAAATCACTCATAGCTTGGGGCAATCATGAAAAATGAAGAGCAAAGCTAAGGGAAGAAAAACATGTCGTAGGCCATACCGAGCCATAGACATATACTTGACTTCAATTTGGATGGGTAGACCTTATAGGGGCAAGAGATGTTGGAGCGCGGGGCTACGTGATGTTGGAGCGCAAGTCTGCGGGGTGTTAAAGCGTGGCTGAGCGAGTTAAGGGCACAGAGCATTGCGAGCATAGAGCTTCAAAGGGGGCAAAAAGCATTTGGGCGTAGAGCTTCAAGGGGGCACATAGCATTTGTTGATGGGGCTACCTTTCTATTAAATGTAACTTACTGACAAATAAAAGCATTGGGTTGTTGCAAAACAACTTGACGTGAGGTTTCATAGATAGGAGCGCCGGGCTGTTGAGAAAGCGTGGGACTACAACTGTGCTTGGGGAGTTTTTAGTTGGAAATAGGAGCGTCAGGATGTATAGAAGTAGGAGTGTGGAACTGTTGGGGACAGAAGTGAAGGGCTTTCAAATCTACTGGGAATGTACTTTTGCGAAGTATAAGGCTTTGTAACCGCGACTGTATTGGTGCACAAAGTTGCTGACTGAGAGCACAGGCTGTTAAGGCCATATGAATGTTCATTTCTCTAATCCTTTCACTAAGGCTCAGTTTGGATGGCGGTGATCTCGAGGGGGAATAGGAATGTGGTGACTTCTTTCAATGATTCCAATGTTTGGAAGAAATAGGAACGGGAATGTGATGCCATGCTTTTCTGATTCATACGTTTGGAAGAGACATGAACAGAAATATGGTTCCTGTTGACATATTCAATCAGGAATCACATTTCCAAACTGAGTGGGACTCTGATTCCCCTTTACCCCATGGGAATCTCAGATTCCTGGTTCATTCAATAAGAAAAGAAAATGTTGACTTTAATAAATTTCCAAAATAATTGTTTCCTGCGTAAGATTATTGAATGAATCCAAACTCAAAAATAAAATTACTCTAGGTATCAAATTTCTCTTCCCGGTAATTACATTCCTATTCCTACCTAAGGAAATTCCCAGGAATATATGATTCCTGATAATTACATTCTTATTCCTACTAAAGATTTTGGTCATCCAAACACAACCTAACGTCGAACGGCCAAAAATAATGCGATAAAATATACCCCTTCATTCGAAATGAATCAAGCCCCAACACAAAGGATCACATGATGTCACGCTCTCGATTTTAATAACCAAAATACATATAATTTCCACCTAGGATAAGTCCAAAGTCAAACAATTCTTCTTTGAAAAGTCAAAGTTAAAGGTACAATTCCATTTTCAAAATTCAACAAGTCTCTAACCAAGAGCACTCATACCCATGCATAAAGTTATTACATATATCGAATTTTGACAAAAAATTGAAGAGTTAAAAGTTACATGATCATCTCCCAAAAATATACTAAGTATGGAGAAAATAAAATAACTTCATGAACAAATGAGTTTCATGTCATGCATCCACACTCCAAGGATCTAACTCATGTGCCTTGCCGAGTACCTGAAAATGATAGGGTGAGCTAACTAGCCAAGTAAGATACTTTTTTACTAACGCTAAGGGTATAGAGAATGAAAGATGGCACATGAAGATATAACAAACATAAATGAATCGACTAATAAGGACTACAATTGATCTACTCAATGTTAAATGTCCACAAGATATCCAAATGCCCAACCAAGTACTCGAGTGTCCAAGGAAATACCAAAATGTTCAAAAATAACTCAAGTGTTCATCGATTTCCTTTTAACCATTACGAATCATGAGCTCAGTGCACCCTTTCAGGATTTTGTGGGCTCCATTCACCCATGGCTAGGGACGCACCGAATGGTAGCGCTAGTATTCATAATTACAATTATCAAATATCCATTTAGCCCTCATGTGTCCAAAACATTCATATAATCTATTTCGTTCAAAATCTCATACTATGTCAGGTTGACACGTGTTCAAGTGCGTGAGAAATCAAGATCTGTTATGAATCATACCACGATAGACTAGCAATGAGTTCTCCAATATGTTTCGAGGTGTAAGGAATGGATATGTCAAGTACAAACCTGAACAAGCGACCAAAAACAAGGAAAGCAAGTTTTGGGCCTGAGAAGGATTTGGATTGATCAATCCACTATGGTTTGATTTGGATCTATCTAACTTGTAGGATCGATCTAAATGCCCTGACGAGTAGCTTTTTGATAGCTTCTTCAAAATGAAAGGGCGTTTCAACCAATTCAACTTTTGAGGCTCCAAATCACAACTAAACATATGAGAGGGATGTATCGACAACTAATTAATGGATCAACCAAACAACGAATAGAAATCAAGCTCACCCAAGATTAAAAATCAATTTCCATGGTGGTGTCTAAACTTAGAAAAAAATCAAAGGGGAAGGACAAGTATATTGTAATATTTCAAACCATATACACTTAAAGGAAGTAAAGATATGTTCCCTACCTCAATGAATGAGCTCCAAATGGGTTGGAAATGGAAAACCCTAGCTTGCTTCCAACGCCGACTAAAATAAGCTTCACCCATGTGATTCCAAGAAAGTTCGGACTCCAAATCACACCTAGATGACAAGTATGAGGTTGAATCTTGAATAGATAAGGTGTGGGAGGTGAATTTGTGGAGGACGTGGATAAATTTTGAGAGGAGAAGAGACAGGAGAGAGCCGGCCTTGGCTAGAGAGAAAGAGAGCGTTTTGTTTCAAAAAATCTGACCTTAACCCCTCAATATATGTCTCCCTAATTACGCACCCACCCCCTAGTGTTTCTAATGTGTTTCACAAGTACCCAAATTCAATTACCAAACTCACATTGACCCCGCTTTACTCTATTTTCATTTCCTCATATTTCTCCAACATTATTTTTGTGCAACGCCAATGCTTTGGATGCTAAATGAAAGAAGCATGGTAATGTGTACATAAATCAAAATGATTCTTGGGTCTACCCTCTTTGATGTCTTTTGGCTTTGATTTGAGAGCATGATTCCGCAGCAAACTCGACGGTATAGGGGGACCATTATTTCAGTGGTATTCTATGAGCAGCCACTTTGTGCATTTATTGTCAATGGTTAGGTCTGTCTCAAATCCATCTGTTTCAGTGGTATTCTGGGAGCAGCCAATTTGTGCATTTATTGCCAAAGGTTAGGTCTGTCTCCTATCCATCCCCTGTCCATACCCCCAATTATTGGGGACTAAATGAGTTATGTTATTGTTGTGTTGTTTCTCTAACATTATTACTAGAAAATCATTTGAAATTACTGGTCCTTGCACATGATCTCCTGGATATGTTAATGACTAAGACTCTCAATAGGGTTGATAACAAAAAAGAAGAAGTAAGTAATGCATAGTATATGCATAGTATAGTAATTACTCGTCCCAGTTATGTCAATATGTACCCAAGTTTTCTCCCTAGAGGCATCGCAATACATGGAATAGCCACACTAGAGAAATCAAAAATGAAAAGACAACCCCAATGGACCAAACTCAAAGAACCCCCTAATCTCAATCACATGGCTCGATCTTTGTCACCCGTACCCAACCCAATCTTGTCGGGATCACCAAACATCCTATCTTTTGATACCATATGACCCTAAATTTAATGTCAAACAACCAAAATTCGCATTTTGTTAGACTTAGTATACAAACAATGCTCCCATAAGGTTTCCAGAAATAGTAAAAGGGAAAACGACACATTTTACCTCGTGGTTTGACACAAATAACTCAGGGGGTGTTCCACTAAGCTAATTTTTTTAAATAAACTGGCTTTTCAAGGTTTTTTTATGTGATATATTGTGAGAGAATGACTTGTCTCGGTTTTTGGAAAAAAACAGTTTTTTGTTAGTGGAACACCCCCTCAATCAATTTACGTGTATTGACAAGTCTATAAACATTTATTGGGCAAACTAGAATTAATCTAAAGTAACGAATCATAAGGAAGTTGTTGAAGTTAGAGGTAAACATGGTAGTGAACTTGACATAACACTAGTCAATGCACCTAGATTCAAGCTTTCGGGTTCAAAGGAGGTTAATGAGTAGGCCAAACTTAAGGAGGATTAAACGTGAACTCAACACATCACCTAGTTTTCAGCCCAAGGATTTAGATAGTAATAATCAACCATGGCCCTTTATAACTCCACAATGAGTTCAAAATAAACCTTAATAAGATGAATGCATTGGATCTAGATGATGATAAAATTAAGACCAAGTTTTGACTATAGACAAACAGACGTGTTTCCAAATAACATGTTTTCACAAAAAGTAAAAAGATGCATGGTCCAAGCCTACAATGAAATGAAGACATTGGTTTAATCTTTTAAGCGATTTACTTCCCCAAACCAAAAATACCACTAAATTTTGACACTAAGGGCAACAATGTCAGCAAGATTTGGACATGAAGACGCTCACTTCAAGTTTGATCATGTTCTCATCAAATTTGGCCTAACCATTTTTTTTTTGTACTAACACCAACGCTTAGGAAAAAAACAATTTTAGAAAGTTTCAGTGGAACAAACATAGTGATGCAATAAATATGTACCAAAGAGCATAAGGTGATTCCCACTCTGCAATCCACACAAGTAACGCTCCAATGGTTTTCGACACTCCCACAAAACTTAAAACAAGACAAATACGGACTCAACATTTTGATCAATCCTATAGAGTTATAACACTTAAGTGCTTCCTGTAATACCCCAGGTTTGGGGGTAGATGGTGTTTAGTCCCACATTGGTTGTTTACATGAGTGGTCTTGGGTATACAACAGACCATGTGGGCTACTACTAGTATCTTGGGCTTAAGCATTTTAGGCCATGTGGTGTGGCTAGTGAATCAAATCAGGATACTGGCCCCCACCCTGTTCCAACTGGTGGGTAGGATGCGCTCTGCCACCATAGGCACCAGGGGAGGTTGTAGGGACTATGCAATGAGGACGTTGTATCCCTAAGGAAGGAAGATTGTAATACCCCAGGTTTGGGGGTAGATGGTGTTTAGTCCCACATTGGTTATTTACATGAGTGGTTTTGGGTATATAACAAATCATGTGGGCTACTACTAGCACCTTGGGCTTAAGCATTTTGGGCCATGTGATGTCGCTAGTGGATCAAATCAGGGTACTGGGTAGTGGCCTACATGGGGCATTACACTTACTCCATACATTATAAGAAATCAAACTTCTCCTCACTCCCACCTGACTCGATAATCTAAAAAATGGATAATGGTCTAGCATTCCCAACTCAAAATCTCGGCAAGTACCATCAAAAGATATTCTATGCTCAACAGGGTATTGACAAATCGATAGAGAATCAAGATTCTTGGTTCATAAATCCGAAGGCAATTTCAAGAGGTGTAATATGAATAAAGAAGGTTTCTCATAATGAAATTAACTTTAGTAAATAAGTTAAATGAAAAGAATGTACCTTCATGTGTAGACACCCCAATTTTTTACCCAGGATTAGTCTTAGGCATTCCCGATGATGAGGAATAAGTCAAGATCAGCAATTGCAGCTTGAGCAAGACCTCCAATCTTCCAAGAACCTCCAAACATTCACCAAAATGGCCCAAAAACTCGAAACAAAGGGAAAGCTTTGTTGGATTTGAGCACTCAAGTCAATCCACCTGAGCACTCAAATCACTCACTTGAACGCTCAAATCATCCATTCTTTTTAAGCGCTTAAGTCAGTGAATTTGAGTACTGAAGTCCATGAATCAGAGCACTCAAGTGGACCACCTGCAGATTTCTATAGGGCAGTGTTTAAGCAATATAATGTGATTCCTCTACAAATTTGATATTTTTGACCTCTGAATCACATTTTTTATGGCAAAATCAACCAAATCCTAGACCCCTAATCCAAGTTAATTTTGCATTTTTTTTCCAAATCCTCCTATAAAACCCACTTCTTTTCTTCATCTACTCTCTCTACACACATCAAGCCATAACCAAAAGCTCCCTCTGCCATTACTCTCTCCCCCATCACTGATCCAAGTTTAAATCATCAAAACCCACCACCAAATCCTTTCCTTGAGGTCCGCTTTGGCTTTAGAATCCATCAAACTCTATCAAAACCCACATTCCAGCCTATTTCCACTCTATTAAGTCCAAACCCAGTCCACCCTTTGTTCAAAAATCCAACCTTGAGTCATATCTTACCAAAAATCCCCACAAAAGCCCTAGAAACTCTTGATTTTCACCTAAAAATACCTATCAAACATGTTCAAAGCTTACACATCAATTGAGTTCTTGATCATCTAGCCTTATTCCAATCACTCCAAAAATCAATATCCAACCTTCTCTCACCAAAAATCAACCAAAAAGTCTTGTTTCAAGCTCGATAAGGAAGAAATACCTTAATATTTTAACTGTTTTTGCTTCCTGAGGGAACAAAACAAGTTTAAACTAGTTCCTCATACCAAGTTTAGGCTTGTTTTGGTAAAAAAAACCACAGAAAATCATTTTCAAAGTTTATGGTCTAAATCCACTTGAGCACTCAAGTTCATAGACTCTAGCACTCAAGTCCATTTTCACACTTTTTCTTATTTTACTATTTATGTCATATATTATCTTGTTTATCCATGTTTCCGATTGTTGTTGTCAAAAAGAGACCTTTCTAAGGTCAGACCAACTTGTGAGATGGACTAAAATCACACTTTCAAGGTTTATTTCTCTTAAAAATGAAGCATAAACTATTGGAAACATGATAAATGTTGGTAAAACAGAGGAATCTTTGAAGAGAACTCAAGAAGAAATGCTGTAAAATGTGTTGGCATGAGGGCTCAAGTCATCACTTGAGTGCTTAGGTCCATATGAGCGCTCAAGTCCATCCATCTGAGTGCTCAAATCCAACTAAGTGCTCAAATCCCCTCTCTCTCATATTGTCATTTTTTTTGTTCTTAACAGGCTTTAAATCATTTTTGGATGTTTTTATCACCTTTTAGTCTCACAATGGTTCTGTTCATGATCCGATTTGCATATGTCACGAGTCAAAAGTGGGTTTCTAAAGTTCATTTACTTTGAGAGCAGTGGTTACAAACATGAAAACATGATACAATCTGATAAGCAGAGTTGCTTTTGAAAAGAGGAAGGCTAAGAAAGGATTTTCAAGGGGAAAGCTCACTTGAGTGCTTAGGTGAATTGGAACGCTCAAGTCAATCCACTTGAGCGCTCAAGTCAGCCCATTTAAGTGCTCAGATCGTGATCAATGAGCAAATTCCTTTTTGGTTCTAGTAGTCTTCATTCGTTATATCTTGCTCAATTTGACTTTTAATCATGGATACTTTACTGCGTATTAATGTGTTCAAGCATGGATTATTTCATGGATTCTTTTATTTGGAAAATTTCACTTGTAATCGCTCATGATCTTATTTCTTCGTAGTTTATATCATGTCTTACATAGATTATTGCATGTCTCCTACACTTAGTGAAATGTCATATGTCATTATTCATGTTATGCAGGTCTTTGGCTCATGTAAACTCATGTTTTGCACATTTTTTTTTTGTATAAATCATGCATCCCATGCATCATCACTTTATACCCATTGCACAAATATCTGTCGTTTCACATGCATTCCTATTTGTGATCTTGTTTACTCGTTTTTCCATTCCCCGTCCCCCTTACATGTTTAAGGTTGAATAATAAACATTTCAGGAATCCCACAAATACTAAGTAAAGACCGACTCTCGGGTCAAGCGAGAGGGATGCCATAAAACCCTTACCTCTTGGAACCAAGCTCCCGAACATAAGATGTTAGTGGTTAAAACGGACTGGTTTTAAAACCTTATCCTAAAAATGAGGCACAAGTCATTCAAGTTCGGTCCCTCAGGGACAATCTGCTAAAATTCGAGTGGTAACTCCGAAACAAATTCCTCGGAGGGGTGTCCACAATTTCATCAAAACCCGTTCACACAATGTTTCAAAACATGTTTCTAATAGGTTCCCATGACGTATGTCCAATGGGTATCCACGATTAACCAATTTAATAACTTAGTGTTTGATTTCAAAACCATTTGTGCGACGAAGGTGGTCCAAGTACAATTACAAGTACTCGATGCGAAACAGGGCAATAAAGGCCAAACAAGTACCAAGGGAGGGACCCGAACCAAAACACAAGGTGAAGAGTCACATTTCTGCTCGGGCGAAAATTCCAGCAAGCAGGCCAAGAAATAGTTTTCTACAGATTTTCTCATGGAGTGGAATTTCAACCCAATACTCAAAATTTAGGTCCAAACTCAGATTTTCTAGTTACCAAAACAACAAATATGCATGAATAAGAGTAGGAACATCAATCAATCCAAGGATTTCATAAATAATTACATAAATCAAAGAGAAATGAAGACCAAAACTCCAAACCAAGTGGGTTTTCAATGAAAACAAAGGATACAAGGGAAATCATGAAATTTATAAAACATTCAACCCATAAACATGTAGAAATAGGAGATAAAGAAGTCTCTATCTCAAATCATGCAAAAAGCAAAACCCTAGCCTTCCAAGCAAAACCCAATCAAAATGCAAGCTATTGGAGTGAAACCATAGCAACCCAGGCTCCTAAAAGCGTATAGATTGACGGATTTGAGTATGAATTTAAATGGGTTTGAGTATGGAGGGTGGATTTGGTGTGAGATTGGAGAAAATTTGAGAGAGGAGGAAAGGAGAGGGGCTAGCCTTCAATGGGAGGGAGAGATGTGTTTTTTTTTTCCCTCTCTCGTCATGCTATTTATACACCCAATCTCCCTAATTACACTACACATCCCTCAAACCTTTAATGTATGACAAGCAAGTTCAAACCAAGTAGTGTTAGCACTATGACCCACAATCTAACATTTAAATTAATTCCACGAAATTCCCCAACTTTGTTTCCGAAAAATCACTTGAAATTACGGGTCTTTACACTAATTGTAACAACACGCATTTTCGTAAAATGGAATTTATAAAATAATAATAATAAATCATATATATTATACTATGAGCTATTTTGATTTCATTCAAATTTCAATTAGCAAATTTCGAGGACGAAATTGTTTTAAGGGGGATAGATTGTAACGACCCAGATTTTTGCTCTATTATTTATTTATTTATTTATTAGTATTATTCATGTGTTGATTTCTAATCCGTGATATTTATTTGCTAGTTACTATTGAGCTAGGATCCTAACTTAATTTTTTTTCCCCGTTCCTATAGTAACTATGCATAGTATATACATAGTATAAGTTAGTGTCTTAACTATTTTCCTAAACTCCATTTACTTCCCAACTAAACCCAAAACCCATACACATCAAACTCAAATTTTCATCACATCAATCCATCACTCTTGTTTAGCCATTTTTGGCCATCCTTTTATCTCATCCAATTAGAGTTTAACACACTCCCTAAACACTTTCCTCTACCCCCTAGTCACAAGCCCTCACCTCTCATTTGTTTACCCATGATTTTATGCCTAAAAGCTAAATCTTATATTGCCCCTCCCCTTTGTTTGGGCAAGAAAAACAATAGAGAGAGATTGAGAGATTCTGGAAAAGAAGAAGAAAAGTGGAGAAGAAGAGAAAAAGAGGAGAGCGATCACCACCACGTTTTCCTATTCTCGTCCATAACACGCATCCACTTTCATGGCCAATTTCCTCCTAGGTAAAGTCGTTTTTAGGCTTAAGTTTCTAAACAAAAGTTGTATAGGCGTCGAGTAATTTGATTTCGGTATCAGAATCACCCAAATTAGTTGAGTTTTGAGTGAGTTATAGCCATCCAAAGTTTAGTAAAATTCTTTTGGCTACATTCTCCAGACAGCTCACTGACCTTTCACAAATCTCCATTTTTGTCCTCGTTGAAGTGGATTTCCGGTTTAGATTCCTTCACGAAGATTGTAGATAATTTCAAGCCCTTCGTTTTAGGTTCAAGAATCACTCAAAACGGTTGAGAGGTGACCACGTTATTGCGGCCTGAAGTTTCTGGTCTAGTCAAACCAAGCAGCTCACTGAACCTTTACAAATCTTTATTTTACTCATTGTTGGAGTGCGTTTTAGGCTTAGACTTCTTCATCAACGTTGTAGATCACTTCGAGAGCTTCATTTTAGACACAAGAATCGCTGGAAACGGATAAGATTTGAACCCGATAACGCAGCCCAAAGATTCTGTTCGCAGTGGAGTTCTTCATTGCCACTCGTAATACCACTGGACTTGACCGTCGATCTTTTCGTCTAGACCAAAGGTAGAAACCTCTTATCCATTAACCCTTAGTATATTTAGTAGCCTTAGACTTGATATTGGGACTTGCAATGAGCCTGAACGAAATGAAATCAAAATGTGAAATGGGTCGAGAAACCCACCAAACCGATTATGGTCGTAAGGCCTAAAGATGGTTAAAGTTGATTTGTTTAACAAGTGATGATGTGTATGGTTATATTGTTTGACTGATTATTCATGTCCGTTATGATTTTTTGGTTGTCATAATTAAAATCTATAATATTGATGTTTGTTTCGATGTATTTTGTCGATTAAATTGTAGAATGTTATGTAATTCATTTAGATTAGTAAAGTGAATCTTTGTCAGTAAACTTGATCATAATCTATTATGGCATGTTTATATTTATGATACTAACAAATATATATCATCTATTATTGATACATTAGTTTTGGTAAATTACTAAAATGTCCTCCATTGACGAATTACCAATTTGCCCTCATGCATAGTTTTACCTTACAAAAAGTCTCGAACCTAATGAAGCTACTAGATTTCGTCTCTACACTTGAATAAAATATGACATCGACCCTATATTTTTATGAGTCACATTTATGACCCTTAAACTCTTTTGACTCAAACTGGTGTATTACCATCGATATGCGTAGTGACGCGGGAACACCATAAGTCGTGTATTTCGCCATGGATTTATTATGTGGTTTTATGTGAACCCTTGAAATGTCATTATCGCCTTACTTTTCTTGTTAAGATATTGTTATTGCTTTGCTTCGCTTGTGGTATTACATTATCATCAAATATTTGGATTGTAAGAATGGACAACTAGGTTCCTGGGTTAGGTGATCGTGTGCGGATATCACATAGATGATAAGGTTAATGGAAAAGTGAATTGTAATTAATTATTGGGGAGTCACTCCGAGATTTGTTGAATGGCAGTCAGCCAGCCAAGTGATTTCGTTTTGGAGGAATATTTGGCAGCCTACTAGGATTTTGAAACCCTACGATATGACAATCTGTGATTACTTCATTTGAATTCTGAGGCGTTAAAAGGGTGGATGTATTATAGACCGAGTTACAGCTATATACCTACAGGAGTTGACAGTTGTCACTCATAGCCCATTGGTACAGTTAGTCCCTGGGAAATTCATCCTTGCGAGACGGCTGACGATTGGATTAAGTAAGTAACTTCTACCTCCCCGTTAGGGCTCCCAGTCAAGGCAAGCAAGGGGGAGTATATCACAGATTGGTCATAGTCCTTAGTGGTTATTTGGGAGGAAAGTTCCCTAGGTTGAGAACTTAGATGAATATGTAAGTTAATTGTTAGTAATGAAATCAGTTATATGTTTATCTTGTACTTTATGATTAATTACCCACTTGTTCCTTTAATTACTGCTTTTCAATCTTATATGTTGTTCTTGTATGTTATGTAAGGGTTGGGGGTTGAAGTAGTTATTGAGTGATTTATCACTCACGGTGTTACACTTTGTATGACTGGTATAATACCATGATGTTGCTTCGCGACCCGGATGTATTACGCCAGATTGTGATCGAACAGGAGGTGTAGGTATCGAGGGCGATGTTTATTTTGGAACATAAGGTTTTTCTAGTTGTAGACACCCCAATTTGAACCCACGAAAATCCTTGGCAATCTCCGATGATGAAAATGCCCGATAAGAGCACGCGAAGCTTGATTGTGAACTTGGAAATCCTCCTAAACCCCTCCAAAATAAACCCGAGCCCATACCACTTTCTAGTACATTCAAAACCCTCCTTTTTGATATATAATATGTCCCAATCCATTTTGAAATGAGGGAGATGTGCACAGTTTACCAAAACGATTCATTTTTTTGACCTTCTGAGGGTAAAATGGTCACATATTTTGATGTACAAATCATCTTGGGTTCAAATCACTTGGGTTAGAAATTAGACCTTTCAAGCTTTCCAACGCTTCAAACCTTGCACAAAACAGAGTTTGGTAGCACCCGAAATGGCCCCACGAAGTTTGGATTGTTGTGCAATCCCCCAGTCTAGGCGCCAAGATTACCCTAATCCAGGCGCCCGGACTCAATCCAGGCACCTGGAATCACTTCTAGTAGGCAATCTGTAGCTGGTTTTGATTGAAACCATGGACTCCCCCCTTACATCATCCCACCTTTTTTTCACTCAAACTTCCCTCCAGCATTACATTCCTCCAAAATTTGAGTTCAAATTGCCATTTCCCTCTCTTTTTCACCCCAAAACCAACCATTTCACTCTATAAATACCCCCCTCCCACTCCATTTCAAGGGGACCAGCTCTCACCTCTCTCCTTTACTGTTATTCTGCCCAAATATTTCCAAAAACTCACCCCCAAACTGATCCCTCCATTTTCAACCATCAAAACTCAATTTCCCCCATCCTAACTCCAAAAATTCACTTGATTCTACCCATTTTTCATCATCCACAATCAAACCACCTATAATCAGTTTGATACACTTCCAATAATCAAAATTCAGTCCACTCAACTTTCAAAAATCATCCCAAATAACTCTCCAAAGTTTACAAATCAAAGTTTCAAGGTAGATTTTTCTACCAATATGCTCAAATAGGCCCTGCGGGGACACCATCCAAGCTCTTGCTAGTTCCTCATACTAGTTTAGAACTTGGAAAAGTCTCAAACATCACAGAAAGAGAACTCATTTTGTGCATCTGATTAGTGTTCCAGGCGCCCACACTAGGGGATTCCAGGCGCTTGAAGTCATTCTAGGCGCCTGGATTGTCCTTTTCCAGGCGCCCACTCTTGCTCCAGGCACCTGGATTTGCTTAGTCCAAGTGTCTAGGTTGTTATCTGGGTGTGAGTCGTATGATGTTTATGGTTGATTTTTAGGGTCTTTTAGTACTGTTCAAGCATATTTTAGTAAAGTTTAAGTGTTCTATGCATGTTGATCATCCACTCATGACTCAAAACACAAGCATCCACATCCATATAATTAATCTTTTTGATACATCTTGATGTTTTTACATGAATATGTGATTAAAGTCCATTCAAACAACATTTTAAAAATCTTTTAAACATTTAGTAGAGACCATTGGTTTCACCGGGGCACGAGGGGTGCTTTAAATTTCTTCCCCTCACGTTACCTAGCTCCCGGACCCGAGAAATCTCAATAAAAGCAAACCAGTGAAATATTTTCTATTCCAAGGGGAAAAGAGTCATTTTTCAAAAAGGTTTCTCGGGTATAATCCTCAAATCCGGGCGGCGACTCCATTCAACCAATCAAACCATTTTCCAAACAAACAACCATTTTCGTGGACGTACCGCGCCGTCTGTGGGGTGTTCACACTAGTGGATCAGGCTCAAGAGAAGCATTGGGATAAGGATTTCAACCTTAACCTGTAGAGCAAATCTCCCTTATTTTTGTGTTGAAAAATTGTAATTTAATTTTCCCAAGAAAAATACTATGTTTATTTGTACTTGAACTAAGACAATTATGTTATTTCCGCTACTTAATTAATGAGATCCTTTTTATTTATATTAATCATTTATTAAATAATTTAAATTAATGCTTCTGAAAATCGGGGCATCACACTAATGGATATCACTATTTTAACCGGAGCAAAAGTATATAAAAAAAAAAAATCAATACCGGCTTGTTGCTTAAACCTTTGTGCAACAAGTCTTCCTTTGTATTTGTCAATAGAACCATTTGGTTTGAACTTTTTACACCCAACCCATGTACACCCAATAGTTTTGCAACCCGGTGGTAAATCAACTAATTTTCAAGTATTATTAGACATTAGCGATTCTATCTCATCAGTAACAATCTCTTTCCAGAAAACAAAATGAGGTGATGTCAAAACCTCTTGTAGAGTTTGTCGAGAATCCTTCACATTAAAACTATAGTCAGGGCCAAAATCTTTTTTATCTCTAGCTCTTTTACTTCTTCTCGGTTCAATTTTAAAATTCTCTTAATTATAAATTAGGAATAGCAGAACTAGGTTCAGATGAGATTCTTGACCCCCACCATTTTAAGTTTAAAAGGAAATTTTTCTTCATGAAAAATTGCATCACTTGATTTAAATATAATTTTATTTTCCATGTCAAAAAAATTGTAGGTTATATTCCCTCCGTCCGGATTTGTTTGTCCACAAACATCCTTTTTCAAGTCCTAAAATGTTTGTTCATTTTCAAAAGTTAAAGGATAAAATATGAAAAATTTACTTTTTTGCCCCTTTTCTAAAACTTAAAATAGCAACTCAAAAACTAATTTTTTTAAAAAATAATGTGTTTACATTTCGATTTTTTTGCACCGTATTAAAGTTCTCAATGAGATCTATCAAACAAGAACCATATTGATAAAAAAATGTAACTACATTATTTTTTAGTTTGAAAATTGCACATAATTTCATAATCGAATTAGAATGGAGGGAGTATTAAATGGAGGGGTTGGGGATAAAATAAGAAATTAACGAACTCAAAAGGTAATAAAAAAAATTGAAATCCAGACGAAAGGAGTAACATTTATTGCATATCCAAGAAACGTAAAGTAATAGCTCTTACACCCAGTTTAGGTCTTTTAGGATATGTAAGCCTCTCAAAGGCTAAACAACCCCAAATTCTCAAATACTACAAATTAGACTTGTGAGCTTTTCACAATTCAAAATGTGTAATTTTAGTCTTTTTGAGGCCTACACCTTTTAACCCTTAAACTTAATGAGTCCGTCTATAGGCCAACCGATGCCAGAAGACGAGTGTGGAGGCGTCGTAAACGGGTGTGAGTCACGTCGATTCGTCTGAGCCGTTCATGGATCTCGGAATCAAATTCCGAGGGACCTCTGCGTGGGGAATGAGGCACCGGACGGTATGAGAGCTCGATCAAAAATCACCCCATTTCAAAATTTGGATGAAATGGGGTGATTTTGGATCGAGCTCTCATACAAAATCCGATTGCTCTCGATTCCCAATGCAGGGCTACTCGGAATTTGATTTGAGAACGATGAACGGCTTGGATCGACAAGTTGTCTATCCCGGCGGCGTCGGCAAATCTGCACTCTCATTTGCATTCTTACCTTAGTCAACGATTCTTACCGTAACTTAATTACTGCCTACCGGCGCACCACCTCCATTGTTCATTACTCATTTCATGGATGGGATGGAATAGATGAAGTAGAAAACGATGACTAGTTTGGAGAAAAGTAGTAGAATGTAATTGTTTGAATAAACGGTCTAGATTTCAAATAAAATAGAAGAATTCGCACGAATAATTTATTTTTAATTTGAACCGTTAAAAAAACTTACGGATAGCTGTGATTGTGCCCAGCAACCCCGCGTCCGAAATAATGAGGCGGGGGTACAGAAAAACTAACAAAGAATGGTTAATTAGGAAGGTTATCTGTGTTTTGTCGCAATTATGGACTCCAAAATAGATTTAAATGGAGCTAAATGCCCCCCAAATAACACTTCCCTCGTCAGAACTCTCTCTCACTCTCAATCATTCGCTGTTCCCTTTTCACTCCACCCGTCCAATCACCTCTCTCTGCTTTTTCTCCTACATACTCCTATAAAAATACTGGAAATATATACACTCCTTTATGGCTGCCTTGGCTCAAATAGTAAAACGAGTAATTGAGTGGTAGAAGACAATTCTCTTTCGTCACGTCACTCTGTACTTCCTTTGCGCGCGACCTGTGATCGATCATCTGTGGTTGATTCACATCTTTGCTGTTTGATCTCCAGTTATCGAGTTCGGCCTAGGGTTTGCTGACTTCAGTTCTTTCAGGTAAACTCGCACACGCACACTCTATCTATTCGTTTTATTCGTTTTTTATTTTACGAAATTTGAATTCAGGGACTGGTTTTACCTTTGGTTGCGTTGTAATCGGGTTGTTCGTTAGGTTGATTAAGCGTTTGTGAAATTGTATCGGTTGAAAGGCTGTTGGGAAAAATTAGGGGGTTTTGTTATTTTCGATAAAGGTAGCTCTTTTCAAAATCAGTTTTGCGTAATATGTTTCAGAAACTTGCCTGGCTTTTGAAATTGTTTTCGTACACATTAAATGTAGTCAAATTCTCGAATAGCAATTTTTTTTGGAGAAAAACAATGAGTGTATAGTTTTCAAAAGTGTTTATCCAATTCAAATTCTAGAAACTGCAACTTAACGGATTTTTCCTGTGAAATTGGTGCTCAGTTTTTTGTGAAGGATCCGTTGATAGGTTTATAAGTTTGCTGGGTTTTCGGAAGTGTTTATCCAAAACAAATCCTAGAAACTGCAACGTAACGGATTTTCTTGTGAAATTGGTGCGCTCTTGTGAAGAATCACTTGATAGTTTTATAAGTTTGCTGGGTTTTTTGCTTACTTCCAGTAGTTTAGAAGAACTTTTGATTCTCTGCTGGTTTACTTTTTCGATTATTTTAGTACTAAACTGGATGTAGCATTCTTTGGAGGAAAGACTCTCTCTCTCTCTCTCTCTCTCTCTCTCTCTCTCTCTCTCTCTTACCCACACATGCATGCACACGCAAACAACAAGTCAGTGCACTCGTGTTGAATTTCCATAGTTTGTTTATCTAGAGTTCAGTCATTTTGATGTGCATTCTGTGTGATGTGGTTTGTGCTATTGTCTTCCAATATGTCGTGAGTTTCTTTTGTTTCTTCATTTAGGAATTTTCTCAACTTCTTTAAATAAGAAGATGCTTGTTTGGGATTGATTACTTTGATGATAGTTCATTACTTTGATGATAGTTCATGGTTAAGTTGCTTGTAGTTTTTATACTACTTAGCTGAGATTAGATTTGTATGCCGAGTCTCATCAAAAGTTTGACCAATTGTGATTGTTTTCCTGAGCGCAATGAAGGCTTGTTTGAGGGTTTTAAACATAGGTAATTGTTAGACATGATAACAGATTCTCCTATGACCTTGCCAGTCAGGGCAAGTATTTGTCTTATTATTGGAATTTTAACTGATCAAAACATGTAAACTTGAGTTTCTGTTTCTAGGATTTCGTGGTCTTTGGAAGGCAACAAAATAGTTTTACTCCCTTTCTGTTATGCTGAATATTCATTCTGTTACAGTGTTTTGGCTTTAACTCTTTGCTATTTTTTTGGCTCATTGGTTAAAACTGTGGCATTAACATGTTAAAATATTAGGGTTCAGTATTAAGTGATTCTCTTTTACTTTATAACCCCCTTCTCCTCTTCCCCAAGTCCTAAAACATTGGTGCTCTAACGTGACACAAACTCCAGCCAGTCAAGGTTATTGGTTAGAGTTTTGGTTTCAAACTTTGGTCTCTTTTTGTGTTTGTATTCTATTTTCTTTTCATTTTCATGAATTACGTTTTACCTTTTGTAGTTTTTTATTATTGGCTGAAAGGTGATGCAATGCAGCAGTCATCGGAGGATACCTCTTCTGGTAATTTGTGACAGCCGTCTGCTTCTTATGTGACACAAAGTGAAGTTAGTTCTATTGCTGACGCATGTATGTTGTTTATGTGAGCTAGGTCAATCTAAGGTTCCACCTAATATCCCCAAGGAACTGGGAAGTGGAGCATGGGAAGTCTTATCTAGATCTGATGTCTATCATGCCTCAAGTGATGCTACCCTTTTTTCCTCTTCATTACCAGCTTTTCCTCGTAGCAAGTGTATGCATCAGATATCCTGAAGATCCCTATATGTTCGTTTTGGGAAATAATTGAACTAATTCTCTTCTTTTTGGCAGTAAACTTACACTACCCCAATTATGGTCGTCAATTTGTTGATGATATCTCTCCCAACTTGGAAAAATTCAATCTAGATGTGGATGATAATGAACTGCTTGAAGATATTGAAAATAATGCCATTGGAAGCTTGCTTCCCGATGACGAGGATGAGCTTTTAGCTGGAATTATGGATGGTTTTGACATACACGGGTTGCCAAATCAAATCGATGATGTGGAAGAGTATGATTTGTTTGGAAGTGGAGGAGGTATGGAATTGGAATCTGATCCACAAAAGAGCTTGAGTGAGGTTATGTCAAAGTTGAGTTTATCTGTGGGTGGTGTTGGGAATGGTGTTGCGCATTACGGCTTTCCTAATGGTGCGGGAACTGTTGCCGGGGAGCATCCATATGGGGAGCATCCTTCCAGAACCTTATTTGTTCGTAATATTAATAGTAATGTTGAGGACTCAGAGCTGAGAACTCTCTTTGAGGTAATTGAAGAATTGGTTGAATCTTCTTTACATTTTGGTTAGTAGAGTGTCCACACTAATGCTTTTTGTACTCTTTTATTTTACCCTCCTTCATAGTTGCTTCTGTTGTAGTATTTTTTAGTTTCTGTCTCATCAGATCTAGTTTTTCCGGAAAATGGAATTTAGGTTTTGCTTTCTTGACTGCATTTTTCATTCCACGATTTTGTATAATCTGGTTCATAATGCTAGCTTTGTGTGTGCACGTTTGTGAGCTGTATGATAGGAGGGTATCAATACCTTATATGATCTGCTAGCAAATTACTAACAGATCTCGTTTCTTTTGCAAATTGTGATATCTATATCTTCTTTAGCAATATGGCGACATCAGAACTCTATACACTGCTTGTAAACATAGGGGCTTTGTGATGATATCGTATTTTGATATCCGTGCTGCTCGAACTGCTATGCGAGCACTGCAAAACAAGCCACTAAGACGGAGGAAACTGGACATCCACTTCTCAATTCCAAAGGTTCTTAACGAACTGCCGGCTTATGTAATTCAGATTTAGTTGTTCATTGTTGTTATATCATTTTTACTCATTTTCTTCTTCTACTTGTTGAGCATCACCAGGATAACCCATCAGATAAGGACATTAATCAAGGGACTTTAGTAGTTTTTAATTTGGATCCATCAGTCTCCAATGATGACCTTCGCCTAATATTTGGGGCTTACGGCGAGGTCAAAGAGGTGATGAATTGTTGCTAACCATCATTGTATCAATTGCTCACCTTTGTTTTCTTCTTTCGGGCGTGCCCTTATAATACTTGAGTGACATCTGAGCAAATTTGATCTTCATTGTACAAGCAGATAAGGGAAACACCACACAAGAGGCACCATAAGTTCATTGAATTTTATGATGTAAGAGCCGCAGAAGCAGCACTTAGGTCCTTAAATAGGAGTGATATAGCTGGTAAACGCATAAAGCTTGAACCTAGTCGTCCTGGGGGAGCACGGCGAAAGTGCGTTTCTTACCTCTTTTTTTCTTAATTATTTCCTTTAAATTAATAGGTGTTAAAGTTTGGCACTTTCTTTACTGTATTACTAGTTGTCTAGTTTAGCATTTTTCTTCATTTGATTGGATTCTGATCCCCACAACATGTTTCACTAATTTGATTTTACCATTTTAACTGTTTCTGCTTGGCACCTTTTTCTGCTTATGCGTAACAGTATCTGAACTCCCTATGCATACATATTTCTTCATCCCCATCCATAAAGATTTCTAATGCATGCTTCCCGCCCATTTTCTTAATTCAATCCTTTCTGATTAGAGTGTTATGCATATTCACAAAACAAATATAACACATTGCAATCTTGCCGAAGGTCAAGTATTGGTATCAAACACGGACACTCGCGGACACTCGCTAGACATATGTCTAGCACTCAAATCAAAAGCGTCCTATTATTCTCATGTTCTTTTTTTCTCAGCGCTCCGCACACTCTAGAACACGCACATGACATGCAAAGATACTCTTGGAACACATTGAAAGCTTGCATGATACATTGGGAAGTAGGCTTTAAATAAAACTTGGGAAGTGTTCTTTTTGCGTGGAAGATGATGGCCAGTGGATTGCAAAGAAAAACACATGTTGGTCATGAAAAAACTTTTTCTTGGAAGCCCTTTGCAAATGGTTGAATACTCTATATGTTTAAAGGCATATGTGCCTTGTTTATTATAACGCTCGAGTCTCATTTTCTTATTCAAACATCGGGTATATAATATAACTATATAAATATACTTCTTAAAAGCGTCCCAAAGGTACTCACTTTCAAGAGTTCGCATATCAAATTGATGTTGTATTGCATTTCAGTGTCATTCCTTCATAGGCAACCGACAGTAATCCCCTCAACCAATGGAAAGCATCCCCTGATAGAACTGCAGAACTACCTCCCAAATCAGTGAATAATTCAATACCTTCCTATGAAGTTAAGACAATCAAAACTTTACGAATAAAGAGCACTAGTCACACACTAAAGGAAGAAAGATTCTTCTGTTTTATAATCCAAAATCCATTCAAACTAATTAAATTTCTTAATTCTTTATTTAATTCTATAAATCCATCAACTTCAGCACTATGTACTTTCTTGATATTCATATATTGAAATTGCTATCCATCCTCTGTCTTGTTTTGGTAGCCGCAAACCTTCCAATGCTTAATGTTGCACTAACTTAATCTACAGATAAAATGTTTGATTTACTCAACAAAAGAAGAGGACCAGCCACCAAGCACCATTATATTAAATGCAAAATTAAAGGTTACAAGCAAAAACACTAAGTCTCAGATCTATGATGTTTTAATGTTTAAGCTATATTTAGATTTAAACCCACAGAATTTGAAGGTAGAAAACTTACGCCAGTTTAGTCTTCATCAATGGGTTCTAGGGGTGGTGAAAGTTACTCCACATTGATGTTCATTTATATATTGAACTATCATCATAAAAAAATGTTCATAAACTACCTTTTCTGCCCAGCTTGGATTAGACTTAATGCAAGGAATCATTATGTCAAATACAATAGAAACATGAGTAAACAAATTTAGTTTTGCTGGTAAAAGGGGAGTTAGTGGCTTGGTGCAATTGGTATTATTAGCATATCAGTGATATGGAATCCGTTGGTCAATTCTGAACTCCACATAGAGCACCCCCCCAAGCACACACTAGTGTACAGTGGGATTGATCCTTAGGGATTAGTCGAGGTCCGCATAAGCACCAGATAGTATGATGAAAGGCTTTGGAATGCTGAGGATAATTAGCCTAAATGCCATGTCTTCATGCTTTTCCTGGTTCTTAATTTTTGTACTAGTCGTTGTCATGCCTTTATTTGTTTTTAGCTGCTCCTGTTCCTTGCCAGGTACCATGTTAGTCTGTCTCTAATTTTTCAATACTTCATTGTTGAACTCAAAGATTTTTATTTTTTATTTTTATATGTAGACTTCTCTCTCTCTCTCTCTCTCTCTCTCTCTCTCTCTCTCATCCAATTGTCTGATTGATTTATGCAAATTTTGTGGTGTTACGTATTTTATCTTTAGCTTTATGTTACAAATAAACCAAGAGCTTGAACAAGATGAATCTCTGAGTTTCCGACATCAAATGGATTCCTTAATATCCAACTCCCCTCCAGGTAACACATTTAGAAATGGTTTTCCTAGTGTTTGAGCTCATATTGTGTCTTGTTTTTTTCTATTTTATCTTTGTCTTTCTGAACTCTTTTTGAATTTGGTTCATAGTATTATTCTTCTCATCAAAACGAATGCATTATGCTTCTATTCTTTGACCAAAAACTAAAAAAGAGTTCGCTAATTGGGTTATGGTTCTTGTTATTCTATATTCTAACTGTTTCTTCTTGTACAAGCTAAGTTGCTGCTTGCATTCCTGGCAGGTAGCTGGCCGCAGTTTGGCAGCCCTATAGAACATAGTCCTCTCCAAAATCTTAGCAACTCCCCTGGCTTCAAGTCTTTGAGTCCAACACTTAGCAATAACTTGCCCGGTTTATCTTCAATTCTGCATCCTCGGGTACCAAATTCGGCAAAAGTGGCGCCTATTGGGAACGGAAGAGTTGCCAATCTGGAGCATAAATTTGCCAACACAAATACGAACCATGGAACTGCTTTTCATCAGTCTCACTCATTGCCAGAGCCAAAGCTGAACCATTATTCTGGGACGATGTCTTCTGGTGGGGCTTCAAGTTCCAATGGTTCTGGTATTGAAACATTGTCTGGCCCACAATTCCTTTGGGGAAGCCCCACCCTTTATTCAGAGCAAACTAATGCTTCCGCCTTGCGAAAACAGTCATTTACTTCAACTGGGCAGAGCCATGGCCCCCCATTTGCTAGCCGCAAAGGATCTTTAGTCAGTTCTTCTCATGCTCTTGTTGGATCTGCTCCATCCGGTGTTCCTTTCCAGAGGCACGTGGGATTTTACCAGAATTCTCCCGAAACATCATTTGTTGGTCCAGTTGGTTTGGGAGGCATGGGTTTAGGCCACAGTGATGCTAGTTTTTTGGTGAACCGAGCTGTTCCAGGAAACATGTCAAGAAACGGATCGCCTGGTTTGAGTATGATGTCTTCTCACCGGGTTAGTCCTGTGTTCCTGGGTAGTGGTCATTATCCAGGACTGATACCCACTGGATTGGTAGAGGGTTTTGAGCGTGGGTGGGGCCGACGTGTTGAGAACAGTGGGAACCAGATAGATAGCAAAAAACAGTTTCAGCTTGAGTTGGATAAGATTAGAAGTAGGGAAGATATGCGTACTACTTTAATGATCAAGAACATCCCCAATAAGTAAGTATCAGCTTTTTAAACCCTTTTGATGTGTGAGTAACTATAGTGATTCTTAGTGCTATATGTCAATATGGTATTCACTGTGATCTTCATCCAGGTACACCTCAAAGATGTTACTTGCTGCTATTGATGAAAACCACAGGGGCACTTATGATTTTGTTTATCTGCCCATAGATTTCAAAGTAAGTTTGTTATTGGGCGTCTAATTTTGTAATCTTAGTATCCATCTCAAAAGTTTGTTATTGGGCGTCTAATTTTGTAATCTTAGTATCCATCTCAACTTTTTCTGATTACTGTATGTTGGTGCAGAACAAATGCAATGTGGGCTATGCATTTATTAATATGTTGTCTCCTTCGCACATTATTCCGTTCTACGAGGTATTTCAGATGATCTGTCTCTGGAAAATGACTTCTCTTTTATGTGAAGAAAGAAGCATACCTGGCTGATGAAGTTCCTAAAAGTAACTTCTACTCATTTCCTTATTTGTTCAGGAATTTAATGGAAAGAAGTGGGAGAAGTTCAATAGCGAGAAAGTTGCTTCCTTGGCATATGCCAGAATTCAAGGCAAGACAGCTCTTGTCAGCCACTTCCAGAACTCTAGCTTGATGAATGAAGATAAGCGATGTCGTCCAATTTACTTCCATTCAGAGGGCTCAGAGGCTGGTGATCAGGTACCATTCATTTGTCCGACGAAAGGTTTATTCTGTCAAGATTCTCTCTTCCTCTATATGGCCAATAGAATATCAAATTAAATTGGTATTGCTGAAATTTCTATAACGGAACAGATTTGTTGTTCTCTTTCCGTTGCTCTAGGTCCAATCCTTGGTATATTTTGGTGTCGTTCTTGTTTTCCAAAACGAGAAATTGTTTGGCAAGCTTTTTTGGAGAATGATTTTGAGACTTTTTTGTATGAACTGGTTTTCCAACGAACAAAAGCTTATTTTGAAAATTTTGGGAACTGTTTTCAGTTGGAACTGTGAATAAGATGGAAATGGAGAAAATTGAAAACAATTGCAGACATGGGAAAATAATTAATGATGATTAATAAATTTATTGTATAGACTAGAATTAGAAATGAATTGTTTATGTTGACTGTGTTAGGCGCCAACCTATTGATTTTTTGTAGATCATCCGGGAACATCTTCCCCTGAATGACTCCAACATCCAAGTCCATCAACCGTGTGGGTCACACTCAGAGGATTCTCTGGGAAGTCCTTTAAAGGGCAGTCCAGAGGAGAAGGCATTTAAGAGCTAATGGTCGAGAGATGGAAGCGGAGTGCTACCAGACCAAATTGGTAGTGTCTGACGGTGCTGTTGTGTATATACCTCAATAATATTACGAGATGAACTGGCAAAAGAGGCATGCGTAGATTTTGTACAACTATTTTGACGTTTTGCAAAGCTGGCTAGAAGCTGCAGGAGTATATTGACTGATGCGAGGATCAATGGAACCCCACTGCCGAAAGCATCTGGGAATGGTATCCCTGATCGTCCTTCTCAGTCTTCTTGATATATTTTTGATTCGAGATTGACAAAATCAATCTCCAAATTTTATTATTTTTGGGGTACATAGAGAATATGGGGAAAGTACGTGTTCTGGGATTGAAATTTTTGGGGTGTGAGACTATCTACAAATTGTATAGTGGGAGAACAGACTGTTCTGTCAAACTTACGATGTACTCAGGACCTAAATGACTAATTTTGAGACGATCTTGGAATGCATTCTAGTATCTATTCTTGATAGCCAAATGGCTATATTTCTTGCCACTCGGTGCATTGATTGCTGAGCTACTTTTCATGAGAAGGGCTCTCGATGAGCCAAGTGGCAAGAAATAATTGGATAGAAATTATAAATTCTAAAAAATGTTTAGAGTGACTTAATCCTATAATATCTGAATTACTGTTTTGTGAATTTCAGGTACATCAAATGACGTTTAACACATTTTCAATTGTAGCACTACCATAAGTCAAAAGCATAGAAAAGCTTCTAGTGTTTAGTATAGAAAAGCTTCTTCAAAAGCATGGTGGTAAGAGTCGCAAGACTGCAAACATTTACCTTAACAGTTAGAGGCATAAAGGCGAAAATCTGAAGCATAGTCATAAAGGTGAAAATCTGAAGCATAGTCGTGAGCTAAACCACCTTGAATGCCCCTAAATTTACATGCTTTATTAACTTTTGGCAGCATGTGAAGATGCTTAATTAGTTTGGTTCACTTGTGAATTAATTACGTTCAAATGAAAAAAAAAAAAAAAAAATTCTGTACATCTACCTTACGGAGTTTAGTTCACTTATGAATTTGGTGGAAGAAAACTATTTTCAAATGAAAAATATTTTTTCTGTACATCTGCCATACGGTTAGAGGCATAAAGGTGAAAATCTGAAGCAAAGTCATGAACTAAACAACCTCAAGCATTGTGGTTGAATGCCCCTAGAAGTAACTTGCTTTATTAACTTTTAATAGTTCAGTTCACTTGTGAATTTGGTGGAGGAAAATTACGTTCAAATGATAGAGAGAAGAATTTTGTCAAAACCTGCGTCTAATTCTCAACTCAAAAACCCTTCAAAGAACCTTGTTCTTTGGTTAAAAGGTTGAAACCATCCCTCCAGATTCCAAACAAAGAAACAAAAATGTAGAACAAAAGAATCAAAATTTCCACGTTCAGAGAAGATAATAACTATACTCTATTGATGCTAAGAAAATACACAGCCCCAAGTTCTACATAATTTCAGTTCATCAAAAGAAAGCACTTTATACTACTAAAATAGTAGTACTAGCAAGACAACCTGTGGGGGGCGCTTCTCCCGAATGACCTCCTTGGTTGCCTGGTACTGTCCCGTGGGGGAGGAACTCGAATGGACCTTGCTGGAACCCTTAGAATCTTGCTGGAGAGAGTGGCAGGGATCCTTGGTGAACGCTGGGGGAGAACCTGCACAGGGAAACAACCACGTTAGTGCCTGGCCCGGACGGTAGTGGTCCACGGAGGCACTCCGATGGCTAAGTCAGCGACGGGGAAAGAAGTTTAGTAGTGAACTAGGAAAAATGCAACTCTATACTTTTTGTAGAGAGAAAAGTGTTAAAGAACCGATCCTCGTACGATGGGGGCGAGGAGCATATTTATAGCCACGGGGGCGCGTGCCCTGCACGTACACCCCTTCGGGGCCTCACGCGCCCCGTCCTTATCGCTGCATTCAATGCACGGACTGACACCCATCCATCAAGTGGATCCTCGGCTGCCTCCCAAAGCCGTCTCCTGACAGATATTCCCATCAATTAAATCCCCCACCCTCCTCCCTGCAGGCGTAGGCTGCAGGGTTGGTGGCTCGCCATAAATGCAATGCAGGTGGGGTGGTTGAACTCATTAATGTGCTACTGAAACTGTCAGAGGTGCCTCGATTGAGCCCCCCGCCAGCTGGCGAGACCCCCGGGCATCGAGGACAATCAACTCGACCCTATAGGTAGCGCTTGGGTCCGGGTCGCCGAGGTTCCGCCAAGGGGCCCTCTTAGACCAGGTTACCGAGCCGGAGCATCCGGGGGACCGCGTTCCCGAGGCTCAATGCCCCAGACCTGGTCAGCATCACCGAGACAAATCCTCCTTGGCGGACGCGGCCCTCTCGTGGAGGTCCCGGCCTCTTTGAACCGCTCGGGTATGGGGGTCCCTCTGCACCCTAGGCCTCGGCCGCTACACAACCCAAGTATAGGCTTCAACGTCTACATGACCATATCAGAACGGCAGATATTCAAGTTGTGTTTGGATGAGTTTTCAAAAGAAATTTTTGAGAAGAATTTTTGAAAATATGTTTGGTTGAGTTTTTAAAAATGAGAATAATGAGATAATGATTAGAGAGAGAAATTAAATAATAAGGTAATGAGTGGAGAGGGAATATTTTTTAATAGAAAGAATGTTTTTGAAAATTTTTTTTGAAAGGGGGAGAAAAAGGAAAGAGAACAAGGCCTCAGACTCTAGAATCCTGTTGCACCTCAAAGTTGATGTTGGGTTTACAGATACAAGAGCAAAACGGGTGAAACCATAGTAGGAAAGCGAAATTGCACAAGACCAACATTAACCCAAGCAAAAATATCACCTTCTATGAAAACAGGCTTAGGGAAACGATAAGCATATACAAACAGGATTTTTACACACTAACTACAAACAATGTGGCATCTTTAAATCATTGAACAATGATACATACACACCTTTTGTGTCACTCCCCACCACACTCTCACTCACATGGGTGTGGGGACCACATTTGGGGGCCACAATGGGGCTCACACCCAATGTGAGTGAGGGTGTGGTAGGGAGTGACACAAATGGTAATTAAGACTTTTATTTCTTGTTTTTTCATACGGAAAAAGAGTTTCAGACATGTGTCCGAGAAATGCGACATATGTCGACACGGACACGACTCTTTCTTTGAAGTGTTCGTGCTTCTTAAAGTGTCAGATCATCTTATTTCCATCTTAAGGACATGGGAGAGCCATTATGCTCATATTACCTAGTATATTCTCTGCCTTTCATGTGTCTTTGAACATTTCTAGCACAATATAAGAGCTCTATCCAGTAAATTCAAAATACCAAATGCACTTGTGGGTTGAAAGTCGAACTAATATCTCAAACACAAATCCCATGCCTTTATTGGAGTGTCAAAGTGTCTGACACGGATTCTTTAGACATTTAGAAGAGTTCAACTAACAAAGACATGCACATGTTCACACATAACAGGCGAACTTCCCTTTCCCTTCAATTGAACACTAGGATACCTAACTTTTTGTGTGATGTTCCAGAAGAAAGAAGCTTACACTTGATAGAAAGGAAAGAAGTATAACTAGGGAAGTTAGAAATCCCTAAATCCTACATTCGAAGATAATCTAAGCTTTTAGGGAGATCGCACACCTCGACAAGCACTCCCACCCATTTTTCATGACCAAGTACTTGTAGAAAATCCATACTCCTCCTTGGTTACCAAAATGAAATTTTGAAAAGGAAAAAAAAATAAAAATTAAGTGTTCCTCTCTGACTTTTGAGGAATTCGATGAACAATGACCAATTCTCCAATAGCTGGGGTCCTGAAGATGGCATGGTCACTTGTTTTCTGGTGCATACAGAAACACTTATATAAACATTAGCAGTTAGAGGGGAAGAATGAAGACATTTTTAAAAGTCGAACATCCGTTCCTCAAATTGAATCATCCACCGGCCTCAGTAACAAAGCTTCAGAGGTAAGGTATCACAGGTTTCAACAAAACTAACAGCGCATAATAAGAAACAAGCTTCCTACCGCAAATGGAAATTGAGTACTTATCCGGAACCTGAAAAGATTAATGGTACCTGATCTGCAAATGGACCAACTCATTCCCATCTTGTCTCAGATCCAAACCAGGGGATACCTTGATTTCTACCCATCCATCAGGTGAGGGTGCATAACGCACTATATTTAGGAAGAAATCCGACAAGACCTGCTGAAGTCTAACTTGATCGCCAAATAGGAGTAGTGCTTTGATTCCGTCAGGAATATCATGAACTAGTTGTATATTCTTCTCCTTTAAAAGCATCATAACCTGGCTCACAATTGCATCTACAACACTTACTAAGAGAAACTCTTCCATGTTTAGCTCCATACGGCTGCCAAATTATATATAACAGATTAATGAGTTTGAGATATTGCAACATAAGTTCAGTGGTGGAAATCTTGAAAAATTAGTAAGGATTTTTTGGGTAAGGATGACACAAAATTGAGGCCAGGAATAATACAAGTTTGGATATTTTTTACAACTAATCAATAACACGATGAACAAAGGCAAAATTTTGGAATATCACAAATTCATAAGAAATTGCCAATGGAAGGGCACACTGGTAGACCGATCATGCATGGCAAACATGAAATAACTAAACTGCCTTCGACTCATAATGGTAAAACATGAAGTGAGTATATTCCGAAGCACATTAAAAAATATAAAAAAAACACAAAGTGATGAAATTCATCAGACCGTACAAAGACATGATTCACCACCCACCCACACCTCGTGTCCCCGCAACCAAAAAAAAACACAACCATCAGAAGAAATTGTCCATATTAACAAACAGAAACGTTAGATAGCCAATAGGTACTGTTTATGTAGGCCTGCAAAACTCAAAGAAACAATATGGTGGTTGCAGAGCATTGTTAGTTCCTTAAATTGAATTCAACATGTGGATAGAGGGAATTAATTCCTCCGTACAATACCAGGAACCAGGCATAAAAGAAAGTGGTGGGCCTGATATACCAAATGATCACGAGAGACAGCATAGTACTTGAAAAAGGGATTGACGCATAACTAGACTACTAGAGTCTCACAAAAAATAACTTACCCCTCCTCTATACTTCTTAAATCCATGTCCTCTATGATTGATATTATCTGTCTTCCGCATGCATCACTTGTCTCCAGAAGTTGCTTCTGGTCCTCTGAAACACCACTACCTTCCAAGAGTTAATGGATAAAGCTTATGCCATAAAGTGGATTTTTCAACTTTTTTAGAATGTAAGCCAACTCAAGTTTTGACAAGCGCTCTCCATCCTCTTCTTTTTTTCCGAAGGCTTTCACGTCAGACACAACATTCTGCAAGAAACAAAAACACCCAATTATATTCCCAGTCTCATCAGTTCTCTTATTCGCCATTAGGACCACCTCCACATATTTCCCCTTCCTATCAAAAAATCCAAATGAGAACTTCTCAGGATCTTGATCGCCAATCACTTGGTACAAAAGAAAAGTAAATTTAGTGAGTATTTCTCGACCTTTCAGCCGACAGAAACCCCCAAAAATTTCCCCAGGGAGCGTTTTCCCAATAATCTCATCTCTCATCCATCCAGTTAGCTTTTCCAAGGCTGCATTCCACTCAGAACAGCAGGCATTTCATCCGAAGCAAATATTGGTGGAGATCGAGTTCATGCTGTCATGGCTCAGTTTGGGATAGAGGTATCACATTCAACTCCATATTATGCTCAAGGTAATGGTCAAGCTTAATCTACTAACAATATCCTTAAGGGGATTATTCGAAAAATGGTAGAAGATAAACCTAGGATTTGGCATGAATCATTATTAGACGCTTTATGGGCTTATAGAACTTCTAAATGAATGGCATCTGGTATTACTCCTTATACATTGACTTATGGTCATGATGTCGTTTTACCTATGGAAGTTAATATTAAATCATCCTGTGTTGCTTTTCAAAATGGCTTTGATCATGGAGAATATAATCAGGCTATGTTTGCAGAGTTAGAGGATTTAGATGAAATCTGTCTTTCTGCTTTAGATCATTTGGTGGTACAGAAGCAGAAGATTGCTCATGTTTACAATAAAAGGGTTAAGGAGAAATCTTTTGTTGAAGGAGATATTGTATGGCAAACCATACTAGTATTGGATTTCACAGATCCTAAATTTGGTAAATGGTCTCCTAATTGGGAAGGTCATTTCCAAGTTTCACAAATTTTGAAAGGAGGAACGTATTTACTACATGATTTGGATAGTGAACCTCATAAACATCCAATCAATGAAAAATTTATGAAGGCATGGTATCCAACAATGTGCGAAATGATGGATGCAAATAGTTATTTCCATAAGCAGACAGGTGGTGCTCAAAATCAAAAGTTCTTCAAAACTTAGACAATCAAAATAGAAGTACTAACAGAAGATATAGAAATACAACATCAGATATCTACATCTTCTCAATTACATCGGCTTTCAAAGCATTCCAAGCCGTAGTACCAATAGATGCTTAGGACACCAATCTCTAAGTTTTTCCTCCATTTCAGGTATAATGGCAGTCAACGCCTGATACTCCTCAAGTAGTGGTTGCACCTGGTTCATCGTCTCCCCTCTTCTACTTCATTCTTCAAGACTTTCTCATCAATTGAACTTCCATTTGTTTGGAGTTGTTTAATTTATTGTTGCAAATGATTAATCTCTTCTTGAGCCTCCTGGATCTTCAGAGTGATACCTTCCTTCCGAGATGCAAGTTCCTTCTTGTTCTCCTGAAAGCCTTCCATCTTTGCCATGGCTTCAGTCAGCTTCCCTCCAAGGTTTTCATAGATTCCTTGTTTCACCTTTATATCCTGAATCTCATTCATCTTTGTGTAGTATTCTTGGATGATAGTTGGCAATTGAGCCTTGAATTGTTGAAGAGTATTTTGAGGAAGTTCTGTCAGGTCTCTTGTAGCTATAAGCACCTCCAATGATCTCTTCAATGTCACTAACATTTCTGGCTGTATTATGGTTTCAAAGTTCAAACCAATAGCTGCCTTTAAATTGTCCTTGGCCTTTGAGATTTCATTAGTTGGGGAATATTTTGACTGCTATTAGAAGATGTTGTAGAAGAAGGCACATGACTGTTGCTTTTCTCTTTCTTCAAGGTCTCTTGAAGCTTAAGAAGTAACATTTTGGGCTCCAGTTTAACCTTACTTATGACTGTTCCAGATTTAGTTAGTGAGTCCATGGTTGATCCTTTAGATTGTGCCTGTAGTTTACATGGGTTAAAATCATAGGCACGGAAGATGTATATTACAATATATTTCAACATGAACTTACCGACTGAATTGACTCCTAAGAAAGAGTCTTCATTGGATCTTTAACTGGAGTTGAACCTAGGAGGTCCAAAGTTTGCATAATTGGTATTTCTGCTTCAGAAGATGTTATCTCCACATCTTTAGAGGATGGTACTTTCGGAGGTTTTGTTGCTTTCTCCACCTCTGATTTCTCCTATGTTTCTCCTAATTTCTCCTGAGTTTGAGTCATTTTCTTCTTAAGTTTTCTGACATCCTTAGCCTGAGAATGAAATATCAAGTATATGAGGACAACTATAATATAAAAGGAGGAAATTGGTGGAATCCAATACGTCCTGTTCGGAATCAGATTTAAGTTGATCACCTCCGATTTGAGATTTGGTACTGTCTCGGGTTCTTTTAGCAGTGACAACAGCTGTCTCCTAAAAAGATGATCCGTTATCAATAGATACCAATTGGCACCATTGAGGACAGAGGATAAAAAATTACCCTCACCAATCTACGTTTTGGCTTCTTAGAAGGTGCTTTTTCATCTACCTCATCTGATTCACTTTTGTCTTCTTCCTCTTCTTCACCTTCACCAACTTCAATCAGAGCCACAACTTTTGTCAATACATTCAAAACATGTTTAGTATCATATTGTTCCCAAAGGAAACAGTGGAATCCACTATGGTTTGTCATTCTCCTTGTTGGGAAACATTTATTACTCTGACTACTCCTTTCTTATAGAAATACTCAATTTCCCATTGAGGGGCCTCGGTCTTAGCGATTGTGACTCTTCTATTTTCTGGTAACAACTCATGGATGCTATCATATGCCAATGTCTTGGCAAGAGCAAAGGAAGTGTCAGGAGTTAGGCGAATAGGTTTTCCATAAGGTTTCTTAAGAAATTCAATAGAAGGCATAGGTTGCCTCTGTGGGGAAGACTTAAATATATTCCACCAAGCAGCAACATCAAACTCAGTTCTTCTATTTTCAATTTCTTTCATCAGAGTTCTCCTAGCCTCTTCCATAGCCTCAAGATTACGTGGATTCCACTTACATCAAAAGAAAGTTTCAAATTTGCGGATTGTTTGATAAATTTGACGGTTTGAAGGCATACCTGTCTTTCTCTTGGATAGGGATTTCGTCTTTGATGTTTTGACTACCTTCATCTTCTTGGCAAGTTTATTCTGCTTTAGTTCCTTTGATTTGGCAGGAGCATGTGCGATTATCTCCTTTTCATCATTTGATGAGGCTTCCACCCTATCTGGAGATATTTTATCCAGCAAATTTTCCAATATTCCAACATCTAAGTAAACAATTCAGACCTCCACCAATGGCCAAATGCAATCGCTATGGAAATCTAGAAATGGCATTAGCTTGAACATATTATTCAGCATAACACCATTTTTTCGGCCAGCTTCTTGGTTTCCTTTGCATCCAATATCATCCTCTCTTTCAGTGCAGAGTTCCTTGTTCGGAAAGGGGGAACTAGAATGAATTGCGTGAGCCCAAACTGTCTTGCATACTATTCTGGGTTGTAATATTCTGTTCCACATTTGTTGTTTGGTGGCCAGGAGCACATCCCATAAGGTCAATCCTTTGCCGTTAGGAAGCTGGCCCATACTACTTGTTGCTAAGGATCATCAGGCTTCAAATCTTCTGTTTTTACCCTCAACCATTCTAGGCACATGGAATTTCTCTCAAAGGAGGTCCAGAACGTTGGCATTGGATCCTCTCGAAGTTGGTACAAGTAAAATAAACAATCCTCAAAAGTATACCTCCTTAGGGGCAGAGATTTCAAATAATAACCACAAAACTCTGCCCATCCTGTCTTTTTCTTCTTCTTCTTATGTTCTTCAATTTCCACAGGAGCTAATGAAGAGAAGTAAGACCATGCCCAGAATTGTACAAACCATAATGGCCCAATACAGCTAGCCATATCATCAACCAATTCTTTCATACACCTGTAAACATGGGCTAAGAATATGGGTGCTAGTGCAATATCCTGACCAACAGAGAATGCTTTGGCCATATTAGTGTAGTCCTTAGTCACTTTCAAAGCACTTCCACAAAAGATAAACTTATTCAACAAATACACCAAGAAGGCTATGTGCTCCATTTCCGACACTAGTTCATTAGGATCAGTAACAACAGTGTGGACCAAGAAGATCTAAAGGTGATATCTTTCATTTTTGGATATTCAAAGCTAATTTTTAGAGGCTCAAGGGCATCATTAGCTTCTGTTCCATGTGGGCGTAACCCAGTGATAAAAGCCACATCCTGGAGTGTGGGTGCCATCATCCCACATGGAAAGTGAAAAACATTGGTACTAGTAGACCAAAAAAGGGCTAGGGCACTCAAAAGGGGGGTATCTGGTTTTGGCATACTAGAACTCATCATTATGGCATTATGTATCCCTGTTTTTTGCCAGACCTCTTTCTTAGTTTTCTCAACCCTAATTAGCCAATTATCATATTATAGGCTGGAATTTACCCAGATTTTAAAGGGTTTCACTTTATTATGGTTCTCCCAATTTGGTTTCAATTTAGGCCGAGCCAGAGGAAAAGGTTCATAGTGAGGATAAAATTCTTTCAAATAATCAGGAAAGTTTAGAAGAGAGCATGGACCTACCTGTTTACATATAAAATTAACCAATCCAATGATTAATTGACACGTAATCAAAAGTGCCAAACGTTGGCAATTACTCGTCAATGAAGACACACTGGATTAATAAGATAAAATGCACCGAATACGATGTCGTACTTAGAAAGGTAGTTATTGGCAGTTACAAGCCATTACTATAATAAAGATTGGCCCCAAAGCCATAATTTCAACTGCTAAACGTACATGCTCCACGTGTAAACTTGAGAAACCAGGCGATTGGCAGTTAGAACACGTGGAATTCTTCTAGGAAGCAGTTATTTCCTTAAACACATTATCATTTGAGTGGTTAAGTCGACGTGCAGATTTAAAGCTTCTGGGAGAAGGGAGAATTCAAATACAGACGTGGAGAAAGAATAACTGCCAACCATCAGAGTGGAAGTTAGAGTTCGAAGCAAGCTAGATTCAAATTCATGGAGCGGGAAGCTCAAACCACAAGCTACGTCTATAAATAGGAGAAATTGAAGAGTACAAACCCCCGGACAAATCTTCAACAAACAGCTATCAAAAAACTAATGCTTGGTTTGTTCATTGGCAAAGTAGTTTAGGATTTCGAACTCAGTTCGAATTAGTTTAGGATCTCGAACACAGTTCGAAGTAGATTAGGAAGTAGATTAGGATTTAGATTAGGATTTATCTCAATTGTTCTTGTAACAATCACCCCTATCTCGATTGTTCTTGCAACAATCACCTATTCGAAATTCTGTTACTCTGTATTTGAAGTTGGAGACAATTTCGAAGTAAGTTTATCTTTGATTTATTAATCGAAGTGTCTTGTTTCTTTATTGTTCTTTGATTTCCTAAGTTTATTGGTTTGCATTTCTTCACTTATTAAGAAAAATCCTCTTAATTGAGGTAATTGAACCAACAAAACACAATCGCCTGATTAGGTTTGGTTTTCCAAAGTTAATCTGAGGGAGGAGATTGAAACTCTCTCTGGCACGCTTGCACACAATTATTTTCCATTGCAAAGAAGTAAAAAGAACCAAACACTACCGCATGTTTGTCAAACCCAGAAGAATAGCTTGGATTATCATCGTATTTTGGAACGGGGAATAGGGCTTGATCCATGAACTCCGGTTTCTTCTCCTCGATGAGCTTCTTCATCACTGTGCCTGGGTTTTGGTCACTTTCAACAGAAGCTTGTGCTCTAAGTGTAGCCATGTCAGCTCGCTTTTGGTTATGGCGATGAAAGAGGTAAAGTAAGGGAGAGAAAATTTGGTTTTTATAGGTCTTTACCTCTCTCTTTCTTCCATTTTTTATAAGGGTAGAATTTAACGCGTGGAGATAACTCTCTCATACAGGTTCTCCGGAGTTTTCCATTATCTTTTAATTGTCATCCCCCTTTGGTTATGCCACGTGTAATAGATAACAGCTACAAGACTCCAACTCTTTTCATCTTCTTTATAGTCGTTATCTTTTCTTCACAGAGCACTTTTGCCCTTACTTATCTTTTAAAATCCATTTTTATGAATATGTTTTAAAAAAATAGAGTTTATGGGGGGCAATGTTTGTACCATATCTCAACCATACATGTGGTAGAGGATTTTCGCACAACTGATCAATGGAAAATCCCTACAATTCAGGAGATGCTTACATCTAGGAAACTTGATAAGGCGGTTACCTTAATTTTAGGAGGCAACATTTTTTGAAATTTGAATTCTTTTAAAGCCGAAAACACATGTTATAATTATCAATATAATGGGAAGTTATTTTTCGGCTGAAGAAAGACACTTGTCACTCATTGAACAATGGCAGAATGGAAGGCATTCAAAAAATGCACGAATCAAAGAACATGGTTGAAGATCGTGGGCAATTTTTCATAGCGGTTACAAGGCTTATGAAGTTCAATAAATATAGGCCTTAGTGCAACATTGCAAAGTTCCACGCACTAAAAGCTCACAGCAGCATTGTAATTGTTTTCCTAACTATCGAGTTAGTCAATTGTTATGCCATCAATCATGTCTATCACCTCTCATCTCTTATCTTTCTCTTCTTTCTCCTCTTTCTTTTCTATGTAATTTTCTTTTATTTATGTTTTTGAAGTCCTTGTTCAAGGCACGCGAACCTTTGTAACTTAGTTCCGCTTAATTAAACTATCATTGTTGCTTGAAAAGAATTTATTCAGATTTTAGACGCTTTTCCTTACTATTCTTCTGAGATCTCCTATCTCCTAGCACGCCCGCTTTCTCACAACACCACTTGGTGTTGGCATTAACAATTCTCCTGTCCCTGGAGAATTGTGTGTCAACACAATTTCATCCCTGTCAAAACTTTGCGATTGCAATGTTACTTTTTTGTTGGATGGGTGACAGAAAAGGCGTGGAGTAACGAGAGCCTAGCTGCCGTTCAAAAAAAAAAAATGAGCCTAGCAAGGTTCTGAATCTCGTATTAACTTCAGTACCATTTCGAACCTCGCGATAGTAGACTAGTGTAGTTACTTGAATATATAAATCAAAATTTATAGGGTAAATTTCACTTACCTCCCTTGAGGTTTCTGACAATTACAGGGACCTCCCTTAAGGTTTCTAAAATTTCATTGACCTCCCCTACTTTTGAAAATAAATGCCAGATTCCCCCCTCCCGTCATTTTGTGGCTAACGGGGTTAATTTTCTTTCTGAAATTACTTTGTTACCCCTGGCCATATAAGGTCCTAACACTTGCCATTTTCTAGCAATCCTTCATTTCAACACGCACCTCCAGACCCTTCTACGCGCGCATTCGCGTACACACACACACACACAGAATTGCAACACTTCTTACAGAATTCAGAAGAGAAGTCAGTTGGAGATTGTTCACTACACATCAAAATCATCGTGTTCAAGATGTAGATCAAAGTGCAGCAAAACCCTAGCTTGGGCTTTCTGGAGATCTGAAGCGGAAGGTTGAAGTCCGCATCCTTAGGTATGAATCCTCCCTCATCTTGAAGTCTGTGTTGTCGTTTTGCAAAGATTAATGCTATTTTGATCAATAATAGGGTTTTGATTAGGGCTATTTGACAAAAATTTGGGCGTCATTTGACGAAAATCGTTGTTTGAGTTTTGTGACTAGGTTGGTGCTGAAGTTACTGATAAGAAACCATGTAGAAAAGGGAAAACCACTCTGCGTAGTGGGTTTTGGGTTTTGCTTTGAAATTTTGAAATTTTTTCTCTTTCTGTTGTGTATTTCTGTTTCTCCTTTGTTTTTTCCCCGGGTGTGAGTAGATGTACGTCTCAATTGAGAGTACAAATGAGTCATAGAAACGCCATGGGAGCATCTCATTTACCAAAGTGAAATGATGAGCCAACTTTATGTACCAAAAGAAAACACTAATGAACGAGATGCCATTTTTATATTTGTTAAAAAAAAATTGTACCGTAAGTGAATGATTTGCCATTAGAAGGGTATACCATAAGAAACTAGGACAACACATTGAGTTTGTCCCTATCTTCAGTTTGTCAATTCTTACTTATGCATGTTGGTTTGAATTTTTTTTACTTTTTTTTGTTGACATTTTCTGATCTGTTCTTCAATTTCTTCTTCAAAATGCAGAATGTGAAGAAAATGGGGCACCTTTTTGTGGATGTTTTTGTGCAGCATCAAGGCAGTTCCTTGCATATATGTACGATGCTTAGAATAGCATATTTAGGAATTAGGAACAATTTTTTTTTTGTGGATATCAGGTTGACTTTTGTGGATATCATCAGTTATACCATTTTTGTGGATATCAGTTATAACTCTTTGCAAATATATATAGGATACATTTTGGTGTTGGGATACACCCACTTTTGCAAAAAAAAATGCTTATGTAGTTGTTATGTAATGACATTCTAAAAAACCTGGGTGATTGTGGCTAATGTTTAGGCTTGTTATGTAATGACATTATAGATGTTTTTATGACATTATGGATATGGAATTGGCTTATGTAATTGGCTAATTTTTGTCCACTTTGGATGGTGGATTAGCAGGTGCTTTTAAGTGAATGTTTTGCCTTGTTGAGATGCCACCTTAGCAAATGGTATTTTAAGGAATCCAGTTTGATCCAAATTTTTGGGTATGGTTGATGAAGTTTTATATTCAATCTAGTCTTTCATTGGTAGAAGAGAACATGTCCATGCTAAAAAAAAAATAGTGTCATGCTTTGCCAGGTACAAGGAAAAACAAATACTCCTAAGATACAATACATTTTTTCCAAATACAAGGGGGAAAAAATTATTCTACATTTTTTCCATAGACAAGGAAAAAAATTAGTGTACATTTTTTTTAGTTACAGGAAAGAGAGAGAGAGAGAGAGAGAGAGAGAGAGAGAGAGAGAGATGTTGGATTGTGTTATGCTCTGCCATGCCTTTTGGTGGGTGTGTACTATAAATGGAAGAGTGAGAGAAAGGGTATGGGCATTTAGAGTTAAAAACTTGATGACATCATTATTTTTTGTCAACTTTTCTAACGGAAGTAATGGAAGGGAGGTATGTGACAATTATTTTCAAAAGTAGAGGAGGTCAGTGGAATTTCAGAAATCTTAAGTGAGGTCCTTATAATTGTCAAAAACCTCAGGAGAGGTAAGTGAAATTTACCTAAATTTATATATACAGTGAAATAGAAGAACCGGTGCCTAAAATCAGAACACTTGTCACTTTTGGCTACTTTTTCAAATTATGTTGCTCAATTGAAGGGTGTTTAATATTTTTTTCGATTAAATAAGACATAGTAGAATATAAACCTCATTTATCATTGTCTAGCTAGTTGTAAATATAAAAAAGAGTACTCATTCATTTAAGTAATGTTACATTAAAAAAATACACTCTCCTAATATTATTTCTATTTTCTATTTAAAATTATCAGTCTCGTTCTCATAATTCTAAGTTGATTCCTCAATAAATAAATAAATAAATAAAACACGGAAAGTTAAGTTTAGAGAGTTCAAACCTCAAACTTACATGGTCAACCATTTTCGACGGTAGATAAAGAGGGGTTATTGGGTCATTTGGTGACTAGGGGTTCTCATATATAAGCTTCCTATTCTTAAAAGTTACTGCCGCACTATTTGTTTTTTGTCATCTAGATCTAAAGTTAGACCCCTCTCTCTCTCTCTCTCTCTCTCTCTCTCTCTCTCTCTTCTTTGGTCCAAATCTGGAAAAAAAAAAAAGGCTTTCCTAAAGCAAAGTTCAAAAAGTTGAGTTCATTCCTAGACTTTTTGTTCCCAGCGGAGAAGGCGTAAAGGGTAAATTTCTTCTTTCTATTCCATTTCGTTCCAAGTCGGAGAAGATGAAAATAGAGTCAAAATCAGCACAACAACGTACTAGACGGAATCATGGTTATCGTCATTTCGTCCGAGATTGTCTGGAATCGCTGGTATCTGAGCCGGGACGGTATTGGAGGGTGATAGTTCCAGTTACTCTCAAATCCGGTACATATTGGCCGGTACAAAATGGGACAACAACCTTGTGAGCCTAGCCACCTAATGATGTTGAAGTTCACCCAAGTGGGTGTTGTGCACGCAGGAGGGGATTGTTTTCCCTGAGTGTCAGGGACATGGTTTCGGCACTGCCCCTAATCCGTTTACGTGTTTTATTTTTTCTTCTTCCTTTCTTTTGTATATATGTACGGCCTGAGAGAGGGAGAGTGGTGTGGAGTAGCAATGTAAGGCATGGGAAAAGGTGAGAGAGGGAGCCAATTGTGGCTCCCTGAAGAGGTTTTGCATGTGTGTGTATTGTCTATACACGGAGTTTTCCTCATATTTCTATGTGTGTTAAGTGTGTGAGTGACCCTCGAGCACAACAAATGGTATCAAAGCCCAGGAGGGGCAAAAGGGTCACCGGAGTCATGGTTTGAATACACAGGTTGAAAATTAGAAAAAAATGTAGTTGGTCAAAATTAAGTTTTGACAACGGATTCTTGTTCGTCTTACCTATACGACTCCAATGGCGCATTTTTGTACGTAAGAGTATATAGGTGAAAGTTGACGTGTTGGTTGATGATGGTGAGTGTAGGCACGTTAGATCCACTTGCTATGCTGAACCACACGTGCTACAGAGGTTAAAGGTGAGTGGCGTTACCCACACGTTACGTCCAAGCACTCTGAGTCAGTGCCACATGGGCGCCATGTTAGAGCCACGTTGGATGGTCAAAGCCACATGAGCTAGTTCTAACAATAGTTCAGAAGGGTTTTTTGGCCGAAGTGGAGACGTTTTGACCCATTTCAGAGTGTTTTGAGGTGTTATGGTCTGGTAAGGGATTGTTGGGAGCATTCTGGAGCAACTATTTGGAGCGTTTCGGGTAGAATGGAGGCCAAATGAGGTGTTTCGAAGCCAACCTAGGGTGTTTTGGGTTGCGAGGAGGCTTGTCCCTAGCTAATTAGACAGTTTCAAATTCAATGGTGGACTCGAATGGGATGTGGTTGAGTTGGAGGCAACCCAAGGAGATCTGATGGAGTCAGGGGGTGCTAGAGAACGCCAAGAATGGAACAGAAATGAACAAAGAGGCTGGAGGAGACTCGATAAAGCTGATGAGAGTGGAAAAGGTCCAGGAAAGTGGCGAGGGAGACAGACAATGCATGATTACTACCCACCAAGAAAGGATTGGACAGATTTGGATAGATTGGAGGTTAATCAGAGCAATCTAGTGATTGCAGATTTGACGGCCATCAGGTCGTGATCAGTCAGAGACATAGTGAGCAAACATACATTCTTTCGAGCAGTGTATCCCGATTTTGTGGGTACAGATGAGCTTGTTTGGTAATGACACAGACGCTTAAAGGGCTCGTCCAGATATGTGGGTTGGATGATCAACGTTAATCTGAGGTAGTTTGGTTCAATCAGAAAACTTATCACCAGGATTTTGCAGTTGTGATACGGGGTGCATGGATAGGATGATTGGCAACCTATATAGACTTGTGGTGATTTTCTGACAAATGGAGCTGATGTTAGGTGCGAGACAAGTAGTATGGGTGTTTGTGGTTGTGAACAGAAGAAACAATAGTTGTAGATATACGCAAGAGTGGCATAGGAGTACGAGGCATCATGACCTGAGGCGTACAGGTGTGCCAGGTACCGAACTGGGTGAGTGTGATATTTCTAACCAGATGATGAGCAATTGGTTATTGTGGGATGTTCATGGAAGCTTCAAACAAACGAATTGAGAGAGTGTCAAGATGACCGATCATATGAGTCTCTTCCATCTGCAAATTTGTGGTAAGATACCTCTCCGAATAAGAGTAGATGGAGGAGAGATGGAGCCACATAGAGTATCCTGGTGATTGGACATGGGCATTCCGGTTTGGCAAATTGCAGAAAGTGCATCCGGTGTGAATGCAAGCACTTCGATCATGAGGTGTTGGCACACCAGTCAGGGGGTGCGAATATCAACGATGAGCCACTGAAATCAAGTAGGTCATGAAGACGTTCTAGAGTTTATGTATCCCGGTTAAGGGGTGCAATGATGCTTAAGAGTTAATGCAGTGTGTCAATAGAAATGGGTGTAAGCCTCTTACTAGGCAGTGTGTGAGACCATCTAGTGGAATGAGCTTTTGGCATGAGCAAAGGGATGCTAAGTTGGTTCTCTAGACAAACAAATGCTAGAGTGGTAAATTGTAGCTAGATGATGATGCAGGTTCCATGATTACCCCACATGGGTGAAGAGGGTGATTGTTGAAGTTCACCCAAGTGGGTGATGTGCGCGTAGCAGGGGATTATTTTCCTTAAGTGTCGGTGGATATAGTTTTAATGCCCCCCCAATCCATTTACGCATTTTATTTTTTCTTTTTCCTTTCTTGTGTGTATATATGTATGGACCGAGAGAGGGAGAGTGGTTTGGAGTAGCAATGTAAGGCGTGGGAGAGGGTGAGGGTGAGGTGAGAGGGGGAGCTGGTTGTGGCTCCCCATAGAGGTTTTTCATTTGTATGTATTGTGTATGTATTGCGTGTCTATATATATATGAAAATGATCTACTAAGGACTCCCTTAGGATAAGAGTTTGCGGACCTCACCCTTCCGGATCGAATTTTGACGATCCGAACCGCTCAATGTTTTTAAAATGCATTTTTAAGGGTCCTTATAGCGTTTTTAACAAAAATTGATCCGATCAAGCCCTTCCGAGTATTTTTTTTTGAAGATTTTCCGCAAGGACCCTTAAAAATGCATTTTAAAAACATTGGCGGTTTCAGATCGTCAAAATTCGATCCGAAAAGTCGAAAAATGGCCAAGTCCGCACGGAATTTTTGTTTGAGAGAGTCCTCAATAGATCGGGACTCTATAATATATATATAGGATGAAGTTTTCCTCAGATTTCTATGTGTTTTGTACTCAACGTGATAACCAATTTCCTTTGTAACAAAATTAACTTGAATGCAATTTCTTGATCTTTTGTATAGGGACGAATCTCTTCACATAATTTTGGCCACAGGCTTTTCTTTAGCACAAAATAAAATTTGACTTTGCACTTTTTGAATCCAATGGCCGAGACTTTATTTAAGTATTGTATTTTCCTGCAATTCAATAGTTCAAAATGAATGATAAAAAAAAAATAACAATGGTATCTAATTAAGCACGATGAATGACTAACAACATGCAATATGTGAATAGTTATGTGTCAATTTTATGGGCTTATCACATAGTGCTTTCACATTCTAGCAATTACTAAAGTAAAGATTGCATTTTTTTACATATGCGGTCCTCTTCATTTTGATTATACTAATACATACACTTTATCCAATGGTTTCCAAATTGATGACTTATTATTCATTATAGAGATCCACCATGGTGGACACTTTGTCGATAACCCTACTAGGTATTTTTGTTACCCAAGAGACAACTCGGGGGGGAGGGATAGGATTGCTGAGAAAAATAAATAGCAAAGCAATTAAGAAAATAATTTGCACAACAAAAATCAAGGAGTTAAGGGAGAGAGATATCACACTAAGATATTTAGTGGTTCGGTCTAAACTTTGTCCACTGCTCAGCTTAGTCCACTACCCTAAGTAGTCGTTGTTTTACTAATCAAACAATCAGTTTCTGGTGCCAATTAAACTCTACAACCGTAACGCTAACTTTCCCAAGAAGTTAGCTGAACCACTACAGTTTATCTCTCAAACTCTAAAAATCACTCACAGAACAAAACCCAGTTCCTATGTAGCTCACTGAGAATTTTTTCTAACTCTTTATACAATATTGATAAAAATTTGTAGAGTGAAAATCTCTCTCTCGAAGAATAGATACATAAATTTGCTCTCAAACTCTCAAATTGACAATGTGAAAATAAAGTGCAGAGAAGTGAATATTGCTCTACATATGATTGAGCTAGTTAGGGGCCATGAGTAGATAGAAAATGTGTGTAGAACATGTTATAGAGGATCCAGAAAATAGCATAGCAACTATTTTGGCACCCTTACCCCAACCCCCTTAGATATTCCTAGGGCTAAAAATAAAACATCTCCACCAAATATTCCAAGGGCTTGAATGAAAAATCTTAAAGTGATGAAATGTTCGATGTCAATATAAATGAGGATGAGGCAAAAGGTGTTTACTATCAGAAGAAAGTGTTATCAATGTTGAAATTACACTTAGTGATGATAGTGATTATGCTGATATTATGTTTTACAAACACACTGAGTAGGAGGAAGACCATGCTGAAAACTTGCTTGATGAGTTGTTGAGTGTGGAAGGTTCTTTAGATTCAAGGATGAGGGTGGCCATAAGAGATTATCCAATAACTCATGCTTCAAACCTATTAAGAGGCCAAAAAATCTATGGTTTGAGAGGCGATTGCATTTTTTTTCCCTTGAGCAATTCAAAATGGCAGTGACTGAGTGTGCAATGCATGGAGGTTATGTATACAAATTAGTGAAAAATGATAAAGAAAGGGTCAGGGCAATATGCAAGAAGATGTGTCCTGGGAAAATTCTTCGTGTTGACTCGGATAGGCAGCTAACATACCAGCTTAAAACTATGGAACTAAAGCACAAATGTACCAGGACCTACAAAAATCCTAGGTTAAGTTCTAATTTCCTAGCTAATAAGTTGGTCAATAAAGTTAGGGACCAATTAAACATAAGGCTGAGCAAAATACAAGAGAAGGTGCATGGTAAGTATGTTGCCCACATAAGCAAAAGTAAAGCGTATAGGACCAAGAGAGTTGCATTGGATCAAGTTGAAGGATCACATAAAGAACAATATGTAGCCTTGTGGGACTATAGCCATGAACTAAAAAGGTCAAACCGGTAGCACAATTAAGCTTTCTGTAAAGGGGTATAATGAGGGTGATGTACGAGCTAAGAAACAAGATAAAATCATGAAACCAACATTTCAGAGGTTATACATATGATTTGAAGCTTGTAAGAGGGACTTCCAATGCTATAGACCAATCATTGGGGTTGATGGATGCCATTTTATGGGTCCTTATGGAGGAATCTTACTTGCAGCTGTTGGAGCGGACCCGAATGAAGATTATTTTCCTATTCATTTGTAGTTGTGGAGGTTGAAAACAAAGATAGTTGGCATTGGTTTATTAGTTTACTATTAGAAAATCTAGGCAATAAAAGGAACTACACTTAGAAATTTGACCAGCAAAAAAGCTTGTTTCACTTTCATATTACATTTCATTCTTTTATTGCTATCATATTATATGATGTCTTATATTTCTATATGGAGGGACTAGATTCAAGTCTCAAAGAATCAAAACTAGGTTGTGAGCATTACATTTGTACAACAATTTAAGGAAGAAGCATCTTGGATTGCTTATTAAAGAGCTATTTTGGAAGGCATCATATGCAAGCTATGATCAAGCCTTCTACAGACCTATGAATGATTTGAAGAACAATGATAGTGAAGCAGCAAAGTGGGTTGAAGTTGTGCCAACCAATCTACGGAGCAGACATGTATTTTTAGGCCATGAAAAGATTGAAAACTTTGTTGAACAACTTGTTGTGAAGGTTTCAATTCTACAATTCTAGAGGCTAGGGAGAAACCAATATCAGCACGGCAAAACACATACTAATGGGCAGTTTTTTTTTAAAAGGGACAATCATACAAAAGGTTGATGGTGTATTGTGTCTAGTAATACATAAGAGATTGAACACATTCAGAATGGTATGTGGATGCATCATGGTCTAAGGAGTAGATCTTTGAGGCGAAGTATGTAATGCAAAAAATTGCAAACCTTCAATCTATAGAACAAACATGCATTTTCAGGCCATGCAAAGATTGAAATTCTATTGTGAAGGTTTCAATTCTACAATTGTAGAGGCTAGGGAGAAACCAATCATCAACATGGCAGAAGACATAATGATGTATCTAATAGGCATATTTTTTTAAGAGAAAGGAAAATCATACAAATGTTGATGGTGTTATTGTGTCCAATAATACATAAAAAAACTAAAGAAGGAACACACTCAGGCCCTGTTTGGCAGCCGGATTTGCACCCGGATTTGCCTCTCACCTAGATTTGTAATCCAGGTCCCACCACAAGCCGGTGTTTGGCACGCCATTTTCGACCCCTGGATTTGCGAAAAAAAATACATTGTTCGGAGTACAAATCCGGGAGCACCCGGATTTGCCAACGACAGCCTCCCCCCTGTCGTTAGCTAATAAGGGGGATTTGGTAGATTTCATACCCGTTTTACCCCTCCAAATCCAGGAGTGATTGGGGTTTTTTTTTTCTTTTCTGTGTGTGTGTGTGTGTGTGTGTGAGAGAGAGAGAGAGAGAGAGAGAGAGAGAGAGAGAGAGAGAGAGAGAAAGAGAGAGAATAACCATAAGTAGCAATTGTCGCCTTTGGGTTTTGTCGTGGACTCATGGGTGTGCTCGATCTGTGTGGGTTTTTTCAGAAAATGGGTAACAGAAGGTGGAGATGTGTTCTTTGTCCGAAAGTGAAGGTTGAAGAGTGGAGAAATGCAGTGGGTAATTATCCTGTGTAGCAAAATAAAGGTGGAGATGTGGGTTTTGTCCAAAAACTCACGAATTATTTTTTAATATGGAATGTACTCTCTTTAAATGATAGTGGCAAATAAAGCCTCAGTTGCATTTTTTGTAATTATTATGTAATTATTGTTATTATAATAAAATTAATTCATTTAGTTTATTAAAATAAAAAATTAGGGGCAAATAGGTCATTTGTTCCATTATCCTATCAAATCTATCTTCCAAATCCCTCTTCTCAAAATATCATCCAAACACCTTACTAACAAATCCACCCTTCTTATGAGGTGGGGCCACCCTCATTACAAATCCACCTTCAAATCCACCCTCATTACAAATCCACCCAAAATCATCTTTGGTCGCCAAACGGGGCATTAGAGTGGTATGTTGAGTGCATCATGGTCTAAGGAGTTTATCTTTGAGGTGAAGTATGGAAAGCAAAAATTCACAGGTTGTGTTTGGTTTGCATTTTGGCCTTTTGGGTTTTGGTAATGATTGGAGGGAGAAATAGGGATAATAATTAAAAACAGGGGTTAATGATTAGAGAGAGATATAGAAAAAAATAAAAATAAAAATTGAAAATATGGGTAATAATTGGATAATAATTGAATAAACTGGGTCTTGATACCCAAAACGAACAAGGCCATATTGGACTTGGATAAGAGAGATTGCGATTGTAGAAAGCGGGAGTTAAATGTCATCCCTTGTTGCCATGCCATATCATACATTTGCTTCAATAAGGAAGATGTAGCCATGTATATGAGTGATTGGTACAACACGGATACATACAAAACTTGTTATGCCCCTGTGATCTATCCCACCAATGGCCCCAGCATGTGGTCCTCTACTGGCTATCATCATACACCACCACAGAGGAGACCAACTGCTAGGCCCAAGAAATCAAGGAGAAAAGAGCCCGATGAACCAAAGAAAAGAACCAAGCTGAGGAAGAAAGGTACTAACTATCGTATGCCAAAAACGTAAAAGGACTGGCCATAATTAAAGGACTTGTAGGGAGGTGGTGAGAGGCAATAGGGACTTAAATAGGGTTAATGCATGTACAAGTGGCAACCAACCAATTCTATCTGATGCACTTAAGAGCCAACCAATCGCATCTGATGCACCTAGGAGCCAGCCAATCCCATCTAATGCACTAGTTGTACCCAACCAACTCCATCTTGAGCACCCACCAACCACAGAAACACTCCTGCTCATGCAACAAGAGGCCAATGAACTTCAGTGTAACGACACTGATTTTTGCTAAATAAAAATTTTGTTTATAAAATTGATTTTTTCTTTTCTTTAATAAATTACTTAAAGTTATTTTTGTTAGTAATTATTTTGGGTCAATAATTATTTTTTTGTATTAGTATATATATGTGTACTAGCATATTTATACTACATATATATATATATATATATATATATATATATATATATATTAGTACTACTATATTTTCCTCCCATTAATTCCTAGATTTTCCCTTAGATTTTTCTGGGAGTTATTAGCCATGTTCTTGCACAAGGAAGGAGGGAGGAAGCTTCCTAATTACTTAGTCACCAAGTATAAGAACATTATAAATGTATATGGTAGTGCCAAGAATCCCTTAAAGTGCAACCTAAGATTCACTAGGATTTTCCCTAGATTTATTAGCCTATTATGTCTATTTTGTGTACACTTGTGTGTATAACTAGCACCAAAAACTCTAGCTAGCAGGGTTTTTTTCTCTCCTAATTATTGGAGGGAATATATTTCCCTCATTAATAAGAGAATAAGAACATATACTCGATTAAATGCCTAGATTACCTAAGATTTTATAGCCCTTAATAGCCATGTGACTTAGTAGAGAAAAACTAGTACCCAAAACTCCCTAAAACAAAGGTGGTCATACAAAATTCTACACTACTTAGGACCAAGGAAATTTCCTAGATTATCCACACACACACACAAAAGAAGGAAATTTCCTAGAAAGTGTATCCCATTAAAACCCTAACTTTCCTTCATAAAACCCTAAGATTTCTACCTAGATTTTGTGTACTAAACCTAGGATATTATTCTAGCGAATTCCACAAAATCATGGATTATATTCTTTCATTTAAGTGAGGAAATTTCCTAGAAAATGGAAGAGAGAGGGACTGGCCAATATGAGGGGGAGGGAGAGCCATTCCATTGCCTATAAATAGAGCCCTTTGCTCACTTGTTTTCTCACACCAAAAACTCCTCTTTCTTTGTAGTCTTAAAGTATCTTTCTAGAGAGAGAAACTCTCAGTCTTAAAATATCTTTCGAGAGAGAGAAACTCTCACTTTTCTCTTGAGTTTTCTCTTGAAACTCAAAGTGTTCTTCCATATTCAACCTACAACCACCACCCTCCACCACCAAAAACCACCCCTAGATCCTAAAGTAGTAGAAAGTTAGTAGAAAGTTGTTTGTGCTTATGAAGTCTAGCCGTTACACCGCCCATAAGAAACCAACCTAGCTTTATTGGCTTTCGATTAACACTCGGAAATTAAGGTAGCTTTTCTAACCAAATTTTAATTAGTCAATTTCCATACGTTATAATGCTTGTGTAAATTATAATTTTTCCTTGAAGTTACTTAGCTTGCATTTTTCTAGAAAGTTAGTTTCTAATCAGAAAGATTACGGTAAAAGTTAGCAACTTTGAAAGTAACTTTTCCTTAATCATGCGTAGTCATTATAATGCCCGAATTAAAATTGACTTTTTGAAATTATGATGTTATAATGCCCGACTGATTTTCGAAAAAATGAGATCAATTAACTTTTCCAAAAGCAACTACAAAATGTTTTGACCGTATTTGGACTATGAGATAACCCAAGGCTAACATCCTTGAGGATCTGTCAAAAAGATAAGCTTCGCGCTATCTAAGAAAGGATTGGTGATTCTAACTGGACTTGTCTGACCATCTGGCCTGAGACTCTCCTGGTTTTCTCATTTGTCTAGAGAAAGTCACAAAAGAAAATAGATTTTTAGAATGGCTTCGTAAACAATCAGTAATGGATTTCTATTTAACCTAGACTGGTTTGAAAAGGGTAGCGCGTAGGAAAACTGTTATTTTAATGTGACACGTTTTTCGAGAAAAATTGCGTTGACACAAAACGAGTTGTATAAATCATACTACATGATCACGAGACGATACAATATTGACACGACACGTTTTTTAAAACATGAACAATTGATTGATTGATGAGAAACGAGATGAAATGAAATGGAATGAAAATGGATTGATTGATGGAATCGAATTGATATGGTATGGTAGTGTAGCTTGAGCATTGCCCCAAATTCGCAGAGAGAATTTGGTTGTCTTTAGTGCTAAGTGTGTACAACACATAGTGGACAGACCTTGAAACGTACTTTGGGGATCAGTAAGACAAGACAGTCGGAACTATGTTACGTGTGTGTGCGGGGTCAACGGACCTTGTATCTTGTAAGTTTTCTTCTTGATATAAGACAGCCGGGACCTTGAGCAGAAATGTTGGTGACCATCATTTGAAAGGAGGAGAAAATGGCCCAATAACTTTTAAGTGATGAGAGATATTGACATGGATGAAATTTGAAGAAGAATGCCACATTGAAAAGATAATACAAGACACTATTTACTTGCTCACGATATACTTTGATCTACATTTACACTGACACATCTGCATTCATGAGATACACTGTTTTCGATGAACTTCTATTTTACCCTACCAATTATATATTGTTCTAGAATTGCTAGTTAAGGTTTGAGTAGAACTCTGTACTTGGCGTTATGATTTACAATGTTGCACTTGTGTAATCCTGGCATAATACCACGATGTTGCTTTACGACTCTGACGTATTATGCTAGACTATAGAGATGAACAAGAGGAATACTATAGCTTGAAGGCATACAAAATAGAGCAAGACACTGTCGGGATGGATAGCCATACGATGGAGTAAAGAAACCCTACTTATTCTTGTAGTAAATAAATGTATTAGTAGGGAGATATATGTAATTTCCTTTTGGGATACTGTTGTAAGATTGTGAACACCCCTAAAAAATTCTCCGAATGGTTTTTGAAAATGGTTTGGAAATGATGATTTTGATTTTGGAGTCGCCACCCGGATTTAAGGACCGCACCCGAGAAATTGATTTTTCAAAAATGACTCTTTTGCCCTTACTTTGGAAAAAGCTTTTACTGGCGCATCATTACCAAGATTTCTTGGGTTCGGAGCTAAGTTACAAGGGGGGAAGTTTTTTAAGGCACCCCCTCGCCCGGTTACAAAAACCGGTCTCTACTAAGTACGTAAGGGATTTTTAGAAGACACTTGTTTCTTGAACTCAAATCACATGAACAAGATAAGAATGTAAAGATCATCATAATTAATCATATGAAAGTGAATGCTTGTGACCGTGTAGATGATGTAACATGATGATGAAATGACACGAATGACAGAAAGAACAACTACAAACTGTATGTACAATGGAACAAAAGCTTTTAGGGACCTTGTTGGTTAAATCAAATTTGATCCTTCTATTTTCTTTCAAGCAGAAAGAGTGCTTCAGGCGCCTGAAGTTGTGCTTTAGGTGCCTAAAGCTGCTGCTTCAGGTGCCTAAAGCTGCTGCTTCAAGTGCTTGCTCAAATCCACTTTCTCCTCTGTTTTGCTTTTGATACTGATAGGAAAATGGTGTTAACTCATTGTTGCAAAGAAAACAAGCTTGAAAACTTCATTTAATGGCTCATTTGCACTATAAAACATCATTTATACCTTATAAAAACATGCTTTTCATCCATTCAAAAAGTAAAACAGAGGCTTTTCAATTCATTCATGCAAAGCAAATGACCTCTAATAGGGATTTTGAGATAAATGGATGGTTTTGACCTCATAGATGATCATTTGCTTCCTTGAAAATGTGGTTTTGACCTCATGGATGGTTTTCCAATTTGTTCCTAGGATTTAAACCATCATCATCATAAAAATAGACCAAGAGAATGCATTTTAAGATAGAAAGAGATAAAAGTGAACAAGGCCTGAAGCTATTACTTCAGGTGCTTGAAGCTGCTGCTTTAAGTGTCGAGCAAAAATGCTCTTTTGATGTGTTTAAGTCATGATAAGCCCATTATTTGTATCAAGAACCAACATGGACCTACTGACTTTCCCTCAATAAGAAATTTGCCACATTGATTTGGTAGAACCACTACCTTTTTTAGCTTGAAATGGATGATTGAACTTTGAGAATAGGTTTTTGGGTGGATGATGGAGGTTGAGATCAGATTATAAACTAGTTTTGGGGGATTTCTTGAAAAGGGAATGGCAAAACTCAAGTGAAATGGGATTTTTGGTGGAATGTAAAGTGGGTTAGAGGTGATTTTGTACTTGTTTTGTGGTTTTTATGAGAGAGAAGTAGCTGGTTTTTGTGTATTTTTTTCAGAAAATGTTGGAACCCCCTCAAAGGAGGGGTGTGGGAGTTTATATAGAGTTCTAAAGGTTGGTTTAGGTGCCTTAAGGGTCATTTTAGGGGTTGGTTTAGGCCTAGAAGCTCCTCCCTTGCAGAATCAGCCAAAATCGCATCATAATCATTACATCCCACTCAAAATTTAAAAAATCTGAAAACGTGCTTCAGGCGTGTAAAGGGAAGGCTTTAGGTGCATAATGAAGGTTCAGGCGCCTAAAGGTGATGCTTTAGGTGCATGGGGGAGGTTCAGGTGTCTAAAGGAGAATGGTTCAAGTGCATGAGAAAGGTTCAGGCGCCTAAAGGAAAGTGCTTCAGGTGCATGCAAATGCTCTTCAGGTGCATGGAATGAGTTCAATGGTTTCTTTTGGTTTTTTGGTTTGGAAGTATTTTGGTAGGGTTTGGTTAAATTCCAATCATCCCTTTTAAGCTCTAAAAAGTGTTTGAAAGTTCATTTTCATCACCGGGGACGCTATGAATTTTCGTGGGCCCAAATTGAGGTGTCTACAAAGACCCTATTTATTATTTATGTATTCTTTATTAACAAACCCAAATTTTGGGTGCGTTACATTTAGCACTAGCAATCATAGCCCCAACAATCCCAAAAAGAAAGAGCAGAAGTTAAATATGATGGTTGTGGTGCTTTTTTTAAGGACTAAATCTTTTCTTCTTCTTCTTTGTGATGAAACCTGTTTGGTTCATCTTTTCCTATGAAGATATTATCTATTAGGAGCATTTGAGACTCTGTTCTTTTTGTGATGATTGAATTTGTACATGTACTGACAACTTGGTGATTATTGAATTTGAAAATGTAAACAACTATGGTTGGAGATGTAATGATTTTGGAAATGTAATGCACTGAATTTGGAGATGTAATGAATTGCTTTCCAGAAGAAGACTATGGTAACATATGCTAGAAGATCTAAATGTTCACTGCATGTGGATTGCTATTTTTTTGCACAACTAATTTTCTTGCAATGATCAATTAAGATCTGAATACACACATATCCCTGTTTCACAATTGTAATGCTAGTTTTCTTGTATACAGTTGAAATGTCAATCAACACTATGAAGTGCCAGCTTAATTAATAGAGTGAACAAGTGATAACTTGGAAGCACCAATCGTACTTTAAGTTATCCAAGAACTCATTTTCAATTGAGATAATAACCAATCGATTTAATCTCTGTTGTGCCATGGTAATCCGACAATAAGTTTTTATTAATTTCAACTTAGAAAAACTCCTCTCTGCCTAAGCATCTATAATCGCTATAGTCAACTTATACTATTTGGAAACCACCCTTCCCAATAACACTTTATACTCCCAAGGAGCTGCCAATGGCCAACCTAGCTTTTATTGGGCTGTCTGTTACTTCTCTCGGCAATATTATTTTCAAGTGTTTAAGTTCTTGGAATAACTCATACTCATAAATATTACCATGTCAGTTGTGTTCCAAGAAAATTGGGCAGGGCATCTTATTTTAACTTTTTTATTAGTTTCCCAAAACATACACACACACACACACACACACACACACACACACACACACACACACACACACACACAACAACAAAGATCCAGTCCACACCCTTATATCCACACCTAACGTCGAAACCTTCATTTCCTAATCAAATTTTCGTGATCCGAACTGTCCAATGTGTTTAGAAGGTGTTTTTAAGAGTTTGCGCGAGAAATTACCAAAAAGAAAAAAACCAGGAAGGGCTTGATTTGAGCAATTTTTTAGAAAAAATTCTCACGGGAACCCTTAAAAACACCTTCTAAACACATTGAACGGTTAAATCCCAGTCATTTGGCTGGGAAGGGGGTGGCGTGGACGTAAAGTTTGTTCAGGGAGTCCTGATGGATATATATATTACCCCAGCCTGGGAGCTTGCTGGGCCAGCCGAGTGTTTTTTTTAAGCTAAAATTATGGATCCTCATTCTAAGTAAATTACACTTTCATGTAAAGCTAACTTTTGAAGATTTAGGTCGGCGCATATATATATATATATATATATATATATATATATATGGTAACACTTCTTATCCAGACTTTTGATCCAAAATTTTTTTTTGACGATCTGAGCCGTCCAATGTGTTTAGAAGATGTTTTCAAGGGTCGGCACAGTAAATCTTCAAAAAAAATACCGGGAAGAGCTTGATCCAAGCAATTTTCGCAAAAACTGTATTTCTATATTTTTGCAAAAACTGCTTGGATCAATCCCTTCCCAGTATTGTTTTTTTGAAGATTTTTCCCGAAGACCCTTGAAAACACCTTCTGAACACATTAGATGGACCAGATTTTTCAAAAATAATTTGCAACACAAAAAAAACCAATTTTTTCTTATTTCCGAGAGGTATGGATGTGAAGTTTTCTCTGTGTGTGTGTGTGTGTGTGTGTGTGTATATATATATATATATATATATATATATATATATATATATATATATATATATATATATATATATATATTTTACCCCAGCCTGGTAGCTTGGTGGGCTAGCCGAGTGTTTTTTTTAAGCTAAAATTATGGATCCTCATTCTAAGTAAATTACACTTTCATGTAAAGCTCTATAACTTTTGAAGATTTATGTCGGCTTTTTATTATAGTATTTTTGGATTATAAACTGTAAAATCAATTGATGCATGTGAGAAAAATAACTTAAGAAAAAAATAAAAAATACTGAAAATACCGAAGTGGACAAGGGCTATTTGTGATAGCAGGTTTTTTTTTGGGCAAATTACACGGACCTCCCCTAAGGTTTCTGACAAATACATGGACCTCCCTTGACGTTTCTGAATTTACATGGACCTCCCTTGTCAGTGACACAGAGTGGATGGCGTTAACTGGGATAGCAAAAATACTGATATACCCTTGTAGTGAAGACTACTATAATAGACCCAATGCCTTTACTTTTTCTAGAAAACCCATCCCTTATACACACACACACACACACACACACACACACACACACACACAGAGGGAGAGAGAGAGAGAGGGTTTTCTGGATCTCAACAAAATCTGAGAGGACGAGAGAGGAAGAAGACGATGGGTTAGCAAAACAGTGTTTAAAGCGACTGGAGTGCAAGGTGAGTCGATCGATTGGGGAAATTTTCCTGAAAAAGCTTTGAAGAATTTCGGGTTGGTGTTTCCAAAGATTTGAGGTATGTTAAAACCGTTACCCTTCTTGCACTTGCTTAGATTTTTGGGTGTGCTTGTATATGTGATTTTGGGTTTCCTGTTATTTTAATTTGTTTCCAAAGCTTTTGAACATGATGAAGTTTGAACAAAAAAATCTGTCTTGTTTTTCAGTTTTTGAACACAAAAAATAAAAAAATAAAAAAATCTATCTTGCGTTTAGTTTAGTTTTTGAAAGAAAAAAAAAAGCCACCGGTGCTCGCTCACTGAGCCCCCTTGCGTTTTCTCTTTGGTGAGGATACATACTATGATGAGTATTTTATACGAGATAATGGAAGACTGATGTTAAACAAAAAGAGTCTGGTGCAGCTTTACATATTGTGGGTTTTGCAAATTTTTAGTAAAACTGGACCTTGAATATACTTTACACATATTCTATTTATTTAATTTATAAATTGATTTATATGCCTTATTTAAGGTTTGTTTTCTTTTTTGTTACAGCTATGGGCTCTGTTTTTTACTTGAACATCCACTACAACGGGAAAACAGGAAGAGTTCGTAAAGTAGATTCTGAACGATATTGTTATTTCGACTTGTTAGCAGATGTTACTGATAGTGTCCTTTCTCACATGCCCTCAAATGAAGGAATTGCAATCACAGTTCACAGTGCAATACCTGGAAGCAATGAGAAACTACTACTAGATAGTGACACAAGTGTACTAGAAATGTTCAAGCTACAATGCAGTGGTGGGTTAATTAATTTGTATGTAGAACTTCAATCGAATGAGGCTGGAAAAGATGTGGGGGACGATATGCTTAACTACCTACTATCTACTGATATGACTCAACAAATCCCAAATCCTATGGGAATGGGTGAGGGTAAGGGTAATGGTGATAGTGAAGCTGTTGTTACTACGGGGAATGCTAATGACATTGATCTTGTTGTGCTTGATGATATGGATGAGGGTGCAGTTATGCCAGAGGTCAATGATATGGGTGAGGATGACATTGATCTTGTTGTGGTTGATCGTGATGGTGATCATCATGGTGAAGATGGGAATGAAGATGAGCTATATGGGTTCAGTGATGAGGAGAGGGATTGGAAGGCTAATGAGGTTGGAGATGAGTCTGATTCTGAAGGTAGTTTGAGTGAAGAAGAAGTACCCATTGATGATATAGATGGTGCATTAAGTGATTATCAATCAGGAGATGATTTGGGCCACCACTCCAGTAGTTCTGACTCTGAGATTGATGTTGAAGAAAATGAACCTAAAGTTAGAGCTGGGGTTGACATAAGTAGCATTGGGAAGGAGCCCTATATAGACAAAGAAGGGAAATTGGTGCTAGAGAGGTTCATGGTATTTGATGACGTCGGTAGCTTTAGGGCTGCATTAAGAGATTATACCATTGAACAAGGATTCAAATTAGTGAGGGACAAGAATGAAGGTTACATATGTGCATTTTTAAGCTTTTTAAGCTTTTTTACTTGTTTGTTTTGCATTCATTTTCCTAGTTCTAAGGAAGGTTACATATGCATTCATTGTAGGGGCAGGAATCACAAGCACTTGTGCCATCACAATGCTTACACAGCTGTGAGTTGAGGTATCTATTTTTATTTTTCTTTTAGTCCATGTACTAAAATATTGAACTAAAAACATGAAACCACTAATACAGTTGTGGTTTCTAAATGCAGTTGAGAACACTTTTTGGATTGAGCAGTGCATGAAGCTGAAGATGACACACCCACTTTTTTTGGTATTACTTTTGTGGTGGATTGTGAGTAATTATTGTTAATAGCACAACTTTTTTTTTAGTGGAGCTCACCACTATTTTTTTTGGCATGGCTGAGCTTCATAGATGAACCTACTATTGGTTTTTGTGTTGTGGGTTCTTATGTCATAGATATGCAATTAAGGGGTATTTAATTAAGCAACTGGAGACTTGGTATTGCTGTCTTTTATGTAATTATGGGGTATGTAATTATGGGGTATGTAATTAACAAGCTTAAGTACTTGGATACTTGCAGTGTGTGGTACTTGGATACTATTTGGCAAAATGTAATGAATGCTTGGATATTTTGCCAACTTTTTTTGACATATTATATATGTGATCACAACAAAGTCCATAGGATCATCCACATTTTGTTCTTCATTTGGTGCAAATTGAGTCATGCCAGCAAAATGAGTTGGTGTAGATTTATGAGGGTCATCAACATTTGTTGGTGTGCACCAATTCCAAAAGCCAGAACCAATTTTTCTTTTTGGACATGCATAATAAATCTTGGGAAAGTGGTCTGTTTTTGTTTTGTATGTAAATTAGGGTATATATGCAGGTAAGGTAAATGGAGGGAAAAAAAAGGAGGGAAAGTGGTGCGGTCTAGAGGGAAAAAAAAGAGGAAAAGTGGTGTGGTCTGGAGGGAAAGTGGAGTGTGTTATGGAGGGAAACCAAAGGGCATTCTTGCCATTAAATGAGAGTTTTTTGGTGACATCACGTTTTTCCGTAGGTGATATTAACGGTAGACTAACGGAGGGGTAGTTTGTGCTTATTGTCAGGTAAAGCAAGGGAGTGCAGTGTAAATTCAGAAACCTCAGGGGAGGTCTGTGTATTTGTCAGAAACCTCAGGGGAGGTCCATGTAATTTGCCCTTTTTTTGTTGTTGTTGTGTGTGTGTGTGGGTGGGGGAAGATATGAATTCTGACACATTAAAAAGATGTGCTAGTGTGTACAATTATAATTTTGATTAAAGCTAAAATTACTTTTTAAGCTTCTTAGAACCTACCAGTACAGAAAAATATCAATTTCACTATATTAGATAACAATCGGAACCAAGTTTTATCAAATTTAACATTTTACCCTTATAGTGTCTTTATCATTGGTTACTCTAATGTCAATTTCCTAGACTGATAACAAACAAACAAGAAGACCAAAAAAAACCACCAGTATAAATTTTTACACTTTTTTTCACACACTTTCATATACCCTTTTGCAACCTATTTTAATATATTTTTTAATTTTTAACGATAGTTAATGGACTAATTTTCCTTTTTAACACAATTTTCTTTTTTAGGTCTTGTTCTCCAATAGATTTTAGGTAGATTTTATGAAAATCTTATAAAATGAACATTTTATGAAAGGGTGATAAAATGAAGTTGTTTTCCGAACTCATAAAATGTAGGAGGATTTTCGGAGGATTTTATGAGAATCTCATAAAATTACTTTTACATTTTATGTGTTGAGATTAGAGTGTTATAAAATGTGAAATTTTATGTACCTTAAATTTATTGGAGAACAAGGCCTTAACACATACTCCAATTGAAGAGAGAGTTGGGGAAGTGTGTTCGAACTTTGAAGTCGGCGTGAACCTCATTCGGTCACTGGGTCGTAAGTGACTCAGTTGACTCGTCAACTTCGGAGCGTGTTAAACACGCACCCCACGCTTCTGTGAGCGGCCCTCTCCTTCCACGCCTCCTCTCTTTCCGGGAACCTGCACGTGTACTGGGACTCTATTCCACGTGGCAACTTCCCACCGGTTGAAACCTGCTACCTAAACTTTAGATCACAGCCGTCCATCGCATCTCCAACCCAGGTCAAAGTCACAACATATAATTTGCTTCCTGACCGTTCCCTCGCGCGAGTTAAAAAGCCTCTCAAAAAAGGTCCCTTATAGAGAGAGAGAGAGAGAGAGAGAGAGAGCGAGAGCGAGAGCGTCGTTTTATATAAAAAGCTCTATATATTTATCTAGAGAGAGAGAGAGAGGAGGAGGAGGGAGTTGATTGCTGGCCAGGTATGCATATGTTCTTCTTGAATTCACTATTTCTTCTACACCAAAATTATCTGCTGATTGTTAGTACCTCCGATTTTGTGCGTCTATATTGGCTGGAAACTGATGTTGGATTCAACTGAATAAGCTGTTGTTAGGCTCTGTTTCTTAGGGTTTAAGTTTTGTAGATTGCTTCTAGTTATGCTATTTCTTTAATGATTGCTTCTAGATTTCTAGTTGTTGTGTGGCTTTGTTTTTGTGGCGATCGAGTTTTGTTTATTATGACTGTTGGATGTAGTCAATTGTGTTGACTTCATTTTTTTGGGGGTTACTAGGAATTCTTCTGGTGTTCTGTGATGTGAGTACGACATTTTCGTGCTACTGTTTGTTTTATGTTCTTGTTCTTTGTTTTGTGTTAAAGTTATGATTTTATTTCCTTGTGTATTTTGGTATTAGGTTGTCTTCCCCTGAAAGTTCTGTTCTTTGATTCTCTGATTGCTACCCACGTATGCATATCTTGTTCTTGAATTCACTATTTTTTAAAACCCATATGATCGGTTGATTATTCGTATCTATGTTTTGTGTGTCTATATAGACTGAAAAATAGATATTTTTGTTCAGTCTATTCTGGTCTATTTCTAGGGTTTATGTTTTGTAAATTGCTTCTAATTATGGTTATTTGATAATTGTTTCTGTTTGCGTGTTAGTGAATTGTCCTTGGGTTCTGGTTTTGGCGGGGATTCAGTTCAGATACTCATGATTGTTGAATGTAGTAAATTGGGTTGACTTCGTTTGGGGGCTTCTCAGAATCTTTTGGGGGTTATGTGATTTGAATTTGAGATTATGGTGCTACTATTTGTGCTATATTTTTTTCTATGCTTTAAGTTAATTTATGATGTTCTTAGCTTGGTATTCTGGTATTACTGGGTTGATTTCGTATATTTGTATATGGGTTTTTATTTTGAAAGTCCTGTTCTTTGATTTTCTTTTATGTGTTACTATTTCTTTTGACAACTTTGACATATCCAACCAGGCTGGCCTCTCTCTTCTTGAATTTAACAGGGAAGCAATTATTTTCTTCTAGATAAATACTTGTGAGAGTTAAAGTTTAAGAGTTTTGTGTCTGTTATGTGTGAGGTGGAGATGTGAGTTTCTGACGATTATCATTTGATACAGATGAGTGGAGAGGGATTAAACAAACTTGGTGAGACATAACTCGTTGTTTTTGTTTCCAGTTTTTTAGACAAGCAAAAATTGCTTTATTAGAGTTAAATTATGGAGGGTGGGTGGTTATACCATGTGATAGTGAGGGCATTCTTCCAGGCACGTGATTGGAAGGGGTTATATCCCTCTCCTTCCAACTTGTGTTGATAATGGGAACAATGATATTTTTATCTCTGTGTGTCAGATAAATGAAAGCTGAAGATAAACAAATCCTTTGTCCTTTTCCCTTCCATCAGTCGTCACTTTTTTTCATTTAGAAAAGTAATTATCTAGTGGTGGTCTAGTTCTCTGATAGGATTAAACTCATCCACGATTAAACTTCCCATCCTTTGAAACATGGTCTACTTTCAAGATTGCTTATCATTATTTGCATATGAAAGAAACAAATTTTGAATTCCCTACCGAATTCTAAATGAATGGTGCATCCGACTTGATAATATATTTCTTTTTAAAGGGTTGATGTATTATTGAACTTTCTATCAATTTGGACTCTGTTTCAGGTTAAATTTTCTATAATTCTTCTCGTACATGTTACATTGTAGTTAGTAATCACCTCTTATCCCAGTTCCATGGTTGTCTCGTACTGCTGTATTTGATTGTTTAGCTAGACAGGGGTTCTCTCTGCACTGATGCTCTCAAATCAAGATTGCGGTACTTATTATCAAGACAGATCAAATGCCATCGTTAAAAATGAAGACCAAGACGACTACCGGGTGTTTAAGGGACAAAAATGGTCTCCGCGTATGCCAGAAGTCAAATAGGATATCAAAGGATGCTTGCTCTCGTATCCAGATTTCTCAGCATGCCAAGGAATGTGTTGTTTGCACCCAACATGGTCAAGAAAGTAAGTATTGTATTTTAGCAATTACGTGAAAAACTGTAAGGGAAAATAATGCCAATAGAGGCTATATGGTATCTTTTTTGAGATTATATATTCTGATCATTGTAGAATTGATGCCAAATTTGTCATCTAATCACATTGTAGCATCTGTGTTTTGGTACCCCATTTGTGTGGCAAGTTATTGCTGATAAAATGCATCAAAATGATAACAGTCAGTCTGTAAGTCTGTAACATACACTAAAACTGCACGGAATTTTTCAACCCATTATTATCAAAATGCATGGACAAGTAACAGTTTGGGAAATTACTCAGGATATTTTGAACCGGTATGATGCCAAATTTCATCAGTTTGCTAATCTAGACTGCCCATCACACTTAGCATCTGAAAACTGAGATCCAGTTTTGTGTGCCCATCAGAGATCGAAGGGTTTGGAGTTTAGATGCTTTAAATTCTGACTCAAAGTTTCGCTTTGGGGAGAAGCCATATAACATTCTTGGCATAGGAGCAAAAATTTGTGCTCTATTGTACTTGACGTTTAAACAATGCTACTTCCACCTAGTTGGTCTATCACTGAAAGTTACAGCTCTCATATGTTTTATGTTTGTACAGCGGAAATTATGAGAATTGCAAAAATGATTATGTTACAGCGGAGTTACAGCTGTCATATGTTTTATGTTGAACAGAAATTATGTCATAGTTTTGAGCATAATCTTCGAGCATTGCAAAAATGATTCTGAGAATTTTTTCCTTTTCCTGCCCCCCCTCCGACTGAAAGAAAGATGCTTAATAAGTCATTTTTGCGGAAATGACAATAACTACTCAATTTTATTGTGTAGTAGGTCAATTACATCCATTGGACTATCATTAAATTGGTGTCTGGGCAAATGGAATGAAAGAAAAGAAAATCTTTGAAGTATCATTTTGAAAACCTATTGATCTTCAGCCTTCTCTGGTTCTATTTTTGCAGCTGTCTATGTAATTTGTACCTATTTTCCTGCAAATAAGAAAAACTGCTTGCCGTGGCCTTGTTTGGGATCCTCTTCTAATCACATGTATTGTTTTTGTAGTTTCACTTGGCAATAAAGTACATGCTCAGGAGAACATAGATGATGTAGCTGTTGATCATCATGAATTGCTTGTTGACGAAAATCTTCCATTCCAAAAGCACCTTTCGCCTCTAGTAGATTCTGCAACTGCTGGGAGAATGGTAAAGGAAAAACATAATTCTCATCTTTATTGAATAGTATATTGGGTGGCTACCCAATGAAGGTTATTCTTTTCATATAGCTTGTAATTTCATGATATTTACTACTTTACAACCTTTGCTGCACAAAATTTTCCTTGCATTTCATTTTGTTTCTTCCATTTTTGTGGTGAGTATGGCATTTAACATGCAGTTCATTAGATTCATGCTGTGCACAGTCATCCATAACCATAGCAGAATGCTTTACCCTTCTATTCCTCCAACTCTGTGCAATGATGGGCTTCTTTCATATAATGGGATCCTACAAGTTTCTTGCCTTTATTTTGTTTTTTCTGTTTTCTTTTCTCTTGTACGATTCTTCCATGCTGTTACTTTGCAAATGCTAATTTATAGCTTATATCCATTTGCTTTTAAGCTTTGGTAAAAGTCTCAGGGATAACTGCAGGTCTATATCTTCCAAGCACCTTTAAAAGTATCTCATCATCCCATTGCTCTCGAATTGTATTCTACTGGAAATGATATCTCTAGTGCTGTTTGTGCTTATTTTAGTGGGAATGCTAAACCGATGGGAGTTGATTATGTGCTAAAGCTGCTCAAATGGTAGTAAAGATATTCCAATTTGTTAAGTTGTACTTTGAAAATAGCTTTCAGAAGCATAGTTGGTGCATTATACTAAGCAGTTAAGCTGCATGATTGTTTCAATGTTCATCAAGGCTTGGGGTTATTTAATGCAATCAGATGGTTTAAGAGGTGTGAATGCTTAAATTTGATACCTTGGTACCTCCCACCAATGTTAAAAGCGGGGTTTTTCACGCCCGTACATATAGAATACCGTTGCTTGTTTAAGATTTTCAGTTTGCCATGTTCACCCATTCACTGGATAGACACTAGACTTTGCGACTGGTCATGATATTGTTGGTAAAACTTTACCTGTTCGATTGATTGTGTGTTCTAAGGCCATCCCCTTGATTTCTTTGGGCTATTTTTTAATATGAGTCTACTTCTGTAGGATCTCAAGGATTCTTTTAGAGCATTTCCTCCTTAACTGAAGAAATTCTGGCTTCTTGCAGAATATGAACTTTAGGTTGCTTGGGTGTGATTATATATTTTGCCAAAAATTGTCTAGCTGACAAACTTGAACTAATCATTGAAGGGGAATAAAAGCTAATGATTTAGTTCTTGTTTCTGCTACTTGTGTGTTTTACGACTGTTCTACGTTCTTAAAAACTGTGAACATGTAGTCCTTGAATTTAAGGATTGCAGTAAGTGACAAATGAGGGTGGACTGCAGGAATCTTCACCAGCCACCTGTGTGTCAAACTTGGAGACAATTTTCTCACCTATTTTGGAGTCGGTTGAAATTCGCAGTGAAGTCAGCAATGATATGGGTACATTCAAAACTTTTTTGGGTTATTCTATATTGTCCTTTTTAATGGGTGATTGTTTTTAAGCTTATATCTGAGGCTTGCTACATGAAATAATCTCCCCTTTTGGTTTACTTTTGAGAAAGTCAGCAAACTGTCGCTTTATTCCACCTAAAATTAGATGCAGAAACGAGAATGCTGAAATTCACTTCTTTATGTTTCTGGTCACTATATTCATTTCGTTTTGTTTTAAATGCAATATTAATGCTTGAAGCTTCCCATAGCTCAAAATCTCCTGCTAAAGGCACTCTAAAGAAATTAGGTTCACATTATTGTGAAGGCGGATATATCACTATGCCAGAAATTGTTAAAACATGTTCAGTATGTTTCCTACACAATACCACCTCAATTATGTATCTGGTGCATTCCAAGTTGATTTCTCTGAAATGATGAATATTTGGCTTGATGTATGAATACTTCTTTGTTTTTTTGATCGGCAATAAATTTTATTAAAACGGGGGAGAGGGAAGGGGAATCCAACCAAAAGTTGGATAGAACACCACAAAGGCCGAAGCCCAGCACACCCTAGGGTCTAGCAGATACAGACAATAAAAGCAAAAAAAACCAAATCTGCAACCCAAATAAAACAATAAAGCCCACACCACAATTCCAGCCCATCCAAGGGCCGGCCCACCCAAACCAAACCCTAACCCAGGAAAACACCGCACCCCACCGCCGCCGCACAAACCATCGGAGCAACACCTCGCCGTTAAGCAAACACCAGCCACTCCCAGATGTAGCGGCCAGCGGGGAGCCACGGCCTACGAAACGACAGGAGGAACAGAGAAAACCAGGGCACGGCCAAACCACCACCGAAAGCAGCTATGTCTCAACCATTGGAGATCCATCCACCCCTGCACAAACCACTAGCATCTTCACCGCAAAACGCCGCCGCAACCCAACCATCGCCACCATCAACAAACTTCAAGCCGATCGTTTTCTGTAAAAGAAGGGTGGGATAGGCGATGAACATGGAAGAAAGGTGAAGGAAAAGGAAGGGAAGAGAGAGAGAGAGAGAAAGAGGGGGAGTGCCAAAGGCCCCTTGAAAAGAAACCCTAGACGAAGCTTTTTAGAGAGAGGCGGGAGAAAGAAATTTTTAGAGAGAGTACTATTAACCTCCACATGTTATGAATACTTCTTTGTTGGAGATGGGAATGCTGTGACTACAGTCAAGATTGTCTGCACATCTTTGTAATTCTGGCATAGTACATAACTTCATTAATTGGATTATCATTCTGAACATTTCAAACAGGTTCTAGGTTCGATTGTTGGATTTTGTTCCATGTTAGCATGTAGAGAGAGAAAGAGAGATCTAAGGTTTTCTCATTACTTGTCAAACAACTCTATACACAGCAACATGTATACACATGCAAATGAATAATGACTAAACTACCCTTATGAACTAAAAACATAACAAATAAACCCTTCTAACTTAACACTCCCCCTCAAGTTGGTGCAAAGATATCTCGCAAGCCCAACTTGAACACAATGGGTGAAAACTTTTACTACTCAGACCCTTGGTAAATACATCATCTAACTGGTCTTCAGATCTCACAAAAGGCATGCAAATCAACCCGTTGCTCAGCTTCTCCTTTATAAAGTGTCTGTCAATTTCGATATGCTTCGTTCGATCATGTTGGACAGGATTATGAGCAATGTTTATGGCTGCCTTATTATCACAATAGAGTTTCATAGGACTAACATCAGGGAATCCCAGATCATGTAAAAAGGTTTGGAGCCATAAAAGCTCGCAAACACCACGAGACACAGCTCTGTATTCAGCCTCTGCACTAGACCTAGCAACCACTGCCTGCTTCTTACTCCTCCAAGTAACCAAATTTCCTCCCAGAAAGATGTAATAGCCAGAGGTAGATCTCCTATCATCAATAGAACCTGCCCAGTCTGCATTGGTGAAGGCTTTCAATTTCAAGTGACCATCCTTTACCTGGGGCTGATTCGAGATACCTCAAAATGCGATAAACAGCATCAAGATGCACAGTACGAGGTTCATGCATAAACTAGCTTACAACCCCCACAACATAGGAAATATCAGGTTTGGTGTGAGATATGTATATCAAGCGACCCACAAGTCTCTGATATCTCTCCTTATCTGTATGCTCCCCCGCATTGCTACCAAGATGATGATTGGCTTCAATGGGAGAGTCAACTGTCTTACATCCCAACATACTAGTTTCTTCTAAGAGATCAAGGATGTACTTCCTTTGAGAGATAAAAATCCCTTTGTCAGATCGAGCCACCTCCATTCCAAGGAAGTACTTCATAGACCCCAAATCCTTAATCTCAAATTCTTGAGCAAGAAGAGCCTTAAGGCTAGCAATCTCATCCACATCATCACCTGTCATTATTATGTCATCCACGTAAACAATGAGTATGACAATCTTACCATTCCTCTGCTTGATGAACATAGTATGGTCAGCATGACTCTGCTTGTATCCAAATCTCAACATGGCTTTGAGAAACCTGTCAAACCATGCTTTGGGAGATTGCTTCAAGCCATACAGTGCCTTCTTCAATCTACACACCTTTCCCTCGGTCTGAGATGAGGAAAAACCCGGTGGAATAGCCATGTACACTTCCTCCTCTAATTCGCCTTGGAGGAATGCATTCTTCACATCAAACTGGTGAAGAGGCCAATTCAAATTGGTAGCACAAGAAAGTAGGACTCGCACAGAATTCATCTTCGCTACAGGAGCAAACGTCTACTCGTAGTCAATACCATAGGTTTGAGTATAACCTTTAGCAACAAGCCTGGTCTTATATCTCTCAACTGTCCCATCAACTTTGTGTTTCACAGTGAACACCCATTTGCACCCCACCCATTTGCACCCCACAGGTTTCTTCCCTCTTGGAAGTGATACTAGCTCCCAAGTGCCATTCTTTTTCAAAGCCGTCATCTCCTCTATTATAGCTCCTTTCCACTTAGGTATCATGAATGCATCCTGCCAATTCTGTGGAATAGATATAGAAGAAAAAGACGAAACAAAAGCATGATGCGAATGAGATAAATGGTCATAAGAAACAAATTGGGGGATAGGATGTTGAGTGCATGATCTAACTTCCTTTCTAAGAGCAATAGGAAGAGAATCATTACCAGATGAGTCAGCTGGAGAGTTTGAAACTAGAATAGGTGATGGAGATTGGCAAAGTGTTACTGCGCATGTAAACTTGCCTTTATGCTTTCGAGAAAAAGTCTAAAGAATTGGCCTATCCAGTCTTCCACCAACATCATGTTCCACTCTTTGCCCAGGTAAAGGTTCCTGCACAGATTTATCTTTCTCCACCTCACTATGACAAAGTAAAGGGTAAGACCACAACTCTGAAGTATAAAATGTCGACATCTCTTCCTGTCTGTTAGAGAGATTATCACTACACGCACACAATAATGAATACGAAAACAGTAAAGGAAATCAACACAAGAACATACGTGGTTCCCCAAAAACTGGGTACGTCCACAGGAGCACACAGAACAGTCGTTTATTGAAGAGCGCACACTAGGATTTACAATAGAGAGTATTTATACGCGGCTACTACTCCTATTCCAACCCTAATTCGTATTATAGCCTTAATACCTATAATACCCTTGTTAACACCGTTCACGACTAACTTAAGCCTCTCGGTATCGATACAAGTTTTCCCTGTATCGATACCCGTACCTTCTGTTCGCCAATAGGTGCCTCGGTATCGATACAGGGAAAACCCTGTATCGATACCGCCTCTATTAAATTGCCTCCCAACTTGCACATCGATACTAGGAACTTCTCCGTGCCTCTCATACACACCATATGAGCCATAAGTTCCAACAATCTCCACCTTGGCGAATATCCTCGCCCATTCAGAAGATAACCATATCGATCCAACAAGTTTTGGGAACGCCTCCTTTTCTAGCACACTGGAGACATTAACCAAGTCAAGCAATGCTTTCGAACTTGTCCCACGATCACAATCTTTGTTAACATGTCACCGCATTCTCCGGAAGTGTGCACCTTTTCAATATCAAATCACCCGAAGCAATCAACTCTCTCACCTTGTGAAATCTAACATCAATATGCTTGGTCCTTGCATGATATACACGGTGCCGCCAAATAAATAGCACTCATTTGTCCGCGATTACAAACGCACTCCACTTTGATCTATGCCCGGTTCTTTCACCAAACCGCTTCAACCTAGCGCTTCTTGCATTTTGCCTCGATCCGCCATGTATTGAGACTCGGTAGTAGATAGAGCAACGGAGGTTGAACCATGGATCTCCAACAAGTAGGCCCACCCCAAGCAAGTGTAAACACATAACCCGTAGTAGACCTCCTGTCATCCATACCCCCAGCATAATCCGCATCCACAAACCCTACAACTGAAACCTGATTCTGCTTTGCAAACATAATCCCACGGCCTACAGTACCCCTCAAGTATCTAAACATCCACTTGATCCTTCCCCAATGCTCTGCATGCGGATTGGCCATGTACTTTGCGGATGTGCTAACCGCGTGTGCTAAATCGGGTCTAGTACATACCATTGCATACATCAAGCAACCAACTGCGCTGGCATAAGGCACCTTTGACATATCCTGAATCTCTTCATCAGACTTGAACCATCGTCTTTGTAGACAACCCGAAATGACTTCGCCAAAGGTGTGCTAACGGGGCTTAGCACTATCCATCTTTGAACCTTTCCAACACTTTCATCACATAATCCTTTTGAGATAACCACAGCTTCCCTGCTGACCTATCCCTGCGAATCTCCATCCCAAGTATTTTCCTAGCAGCACCCAAATCCTTCATGTCAAACTCTTTGCCCAACAAAGATTTCAACCTGTTCACCTCAACCATACTCTTTGCAGCAATAAACATATCATCCACATAAAGTAGTAAGAAAATATATGAACCATCATCAAGACTCTTAACATAGACACACCAATCATACTCATAGCGTGTGAACCCAATCTGAATCATGTAGGAGTCAAACCTTTTATACCATTGTCTTGGAGACCTGCTTCACCCATAAAGTGACTTCTTCAACCTACAAACAAGGTGTGCTCGGTCCCCTAGCCGCATGAATCCTCGAGGCTGCTCCATGTAAATAACCTCCTCCAAATCACCATGGAGGAATGCGTTTTACATCCAAACTCTCTAACTCCATATCATAGCTAGCCACCAATGCCAAGAGAATCCGGATGGAAGTATGCCTCACCACTGGAGAAAAGACCTCATCATAATCAATTCCCTTCCTCTGCGAGTACCCCTTTGCTACCAATCGAGCCTTGAACTTTTCCTTTTCCTTTTTAGACGCAGCTTCCTTCTTCTTATAAACCCACTTTACAACCCATTGTTTTTCTTCCGCGAGGTAGTTCTTTTCGGCTCCCAAAGTCTTGTTCTTATGCAATGACTCCATCTCCTCCACCATGGCTTCCATCCATCTGTCCTTTTTCGGGGGTAGTAATGGCCTCTGAAAAGTAGGCCGAATCCCAGCGGTAGTGGACAATGCAAAAACAACCATATCCTCGAAACCCATACCTCTGGTGGCTTGATAACATGTTTGGGTCTCCCTGTGGCTATGCTCTCCTGCTACTCCTTCTGCTATTGATCAAGTTGTTCCTTTGGTTGAGAACCACGTTATCTCCACCTATATACGTATAGCCACACGTAGCCGAAATCACCCGACTCAATCGTATACCCAAACTTGCTACTTTCCCACGACTTCGGTTTTACGTACCCGCTTGATGTGCCTTGACCATTGAATCCTCACCAAATACCACATCTCTCGATTACCGGCTTCCTTGCTTCCTGATCCCAAGCTTGTACCCTTTAACCCCTTTTTCATACCCAATAAAGATACCTTTGTTTGGACTTAGCATCAAGCTTTGACCTCTCATTCACAGGGAACATGAACATAGGCCGGACACCCAAAGATCCTCAAAACGAGGTAGTCAACCTCTGCAATGCATCCACACCTCTTTCCGCTACCTCTCGGCTCAAAGCAATACTAAAGACACATTTATCACAAACACCGCCATGCTCAACGCCTTTACGCCCGAACGTTTTTGGAAGCCACGCATTAAGTCGATACACCGTGCCCTCTACGCTATGGTTTCTGTTCATCCTTTCGCCACCCCATTACAACTGCTGATTGTCTTTTCGAATCGGTGTCGGCAATCCCATGCTCCTCACAAAACCTCGAGAAAATCTCCATCCTTGTACTCTGTCCCATTATACGTCCGGAGCACTTAATCCGGCTTCCGGTCGATTTTCCACTTCAGACTTTTCACATTTTGAATGTTGCATAAACCTCTCGACTTGTTTTAAGAAGTAAACCAGGACTTTTCTCGAATAATCATCGATAAAGGTCACGAAATACAGAGATCCCCCTTTCGAGGCTACCCTCACTGGCCCCCAAACATCAGAATGAATGTAGTCAAGAATGCCCTTTGTTCTGTGATTAGCATTCCTAAACTGCACCTTACACTGCTTCCCCAGAACACAGAATTTACAAAACCCCACTTTGCACGATTTCACCCCTTTTAGCAGATTTCTTTTATGTAGCTCCAACATCCCACGTTCCCCCATATGCCCCAACCGCATATGCCAAAGAATGGTATCATCAGTATCAACTGATGTGGTGGCAGCAGCTCCACCTACAAATGTACTCCCTGTCAGTTTGTAAATATTGCCAGGAACTTTGTAGCCTTTCATTATCACCATGGCACCCTTCGTCACCTTCATCACTCCACCTTCTGTTTTACACCCACAGCCATTGGAGTCTAAAGTTCCCAACGAAACTAGATTTTTCCTCAATTCTGGAACATGTCTTACATCACCCAAGGTTCTCACAACACCATCAAACATTCTGATCTTAATTGTGCCTATTCCTATGACTTTACACGATGCATCATTACCCATAAGAACATTACCACAATCCACTGACTTGTAGGTGTCAAACCACTCCCTGTTAGGAGACATGTGATAAGAGCATGCTGAATCTAGAATCCATGAGTTTGCCAAGTGATCCGGATTGGCAGAGACTGAAAGCATATCACCATCTTCAGAATCATCCTGCTCCACCACGTTTGCAGAATTTGATGGTCCATCTTTCCTATCCCCTGCCTTTCCTTGTTTCTTCTTCCACTTCCCTCCTTTGCCCTTCTGCGGACAATTTTTCTTGAAGTGACCTGGTTCATGACACCTGTAACACTTCAACTCAAAACCTACCTTCGATTTTGATCTCCCACGCTCAATAGATTTTCCCTCTCCAACTTTACGCCCGTTCCTGCGTACCGCTTTAACCATCGATCCCTTCACCGCGTATGACTTTCGATCACGTAACTGCTTGATTATAGGCGGAAGGGCTGCGAAAACTCCCTCGAGTTCTAGGGTTTCTTTTCCCCGAGTAGAGTAGTAGCGAGATTATCGAAGAACGGTAGAAGGGCGGCAACATGAGCGATCTTCCTCTTGAATGTTACTTCAATCCATAACAAATCACTAACAATCGATTGAGCGTGTTGATATCTTTGAATTAGGTGAGAACCCTCGACCATCTTGGCTGGATAATTTTGCCGAAGCGGTTTATTAATCAAGGACTTACGACATATACACGCTCTCGGCCGCTGAGCCCGGCCCGGTGAATCATCACCAGATCCGCGTGATACATAACCCGTGCGCAAGACACAAGCGAATGGTACTCCGCGGCCTTTGCTGCGAGATCTTCCCAATCATCGTTGGACATACGCTCACGGTTTCTTGGGCGCCCGCTCAGCGCCGACAAACCTGGCGCACCCGCCAGATCCTTTACCCTCTGTTGCCACAGTCCGAAATTACCAGTCCCGTCGAACTTTACAACATCGAACTTCGACACAGATGTATTCCCCACCATTGTTCTTCTTGTGATTCAATCCACGTGAATAAACCCACGCTCTGATACCACTTGTTAGAGAGATTATCACCACACGCACACAATAATGAATACGAAAACAGTAAAGGAAATCAACACAAGAATATACGTGGTTCCCCAAAAACCGGGTACGTCCACAGGAGCACGCAGAACAGTCGTTTATTGAAGAGAGTATTTATACGCAGCTACTACTCCTATTCCAACCCTAATTCGTATTATAGCCTTAATACCTATAATACCCTTGTTAACACCGTTCACGACTAACTTAAGCCTCTCGGTTTTCCCTGTATCGATACTCGTACCTTCTGTTCGCCAATAGGTGCCTCGGTATCGATACAGGGAAAACCCTGTATCGATACTGCCTCTATTAAATTGCCTCCCAACTTGCACATCGATACTAGGAACTTCTCCGTGCCTCTCATACACAACATATGAGCCATAAGTTCCAACACTGTCTATCATTCTCCCCTTGAAGAGATGAAGTGGACAGAGGATAAAAGAATTCAGTTTCCCAAAATGTGACATCCATGGAAACATATGTTTTGCGAGAGTGTGGGTCATAGCATTTATAACCCTTCTGAGTAGAATTGCCAAGGAAAATGCACTTATGGGCTTTGGGATCTAGTTTACCACCTGGGTGCTTAGGAGCATGGACAAAACACACGCAACCAAAGACCTTAAGTGGAAGAGATGAGACCCGAGAACAGCCGGGGAGGAACTTAATAGGAGTTTGGAACTGAAGAACACTGGATGGCATGCGGTTGATAAGAAAAGCCGCAGTAAGGACAGCTTCGCCCCAAAAATGTTTAGGAACTTTCATTGTGATCAATAGAGAGCGGGCTACCTCAGCAAGATGGCGATACTTGCCCTCTGCAACTCCATTTTGTTATGGAGTGCCAACACAAGAAGTCTGAAAAAGGATGCCAAAGTCATTAAGGTATGCCCGGAAAGCCCCATCGATATACTTAGTCCCATTATCACTACGGAGGACTTTAACGTTAGCATCAAACTGAGTACGCACCATTTGATGAAAAGATTTAAAGCACGAAAAGACCTCAGTTTTTTCCTTTAACAAATATACCCAGGTGACACGAGAATAACAATCAATGAAGGTGACAAACCAGCGATAACCAGACCAAGATGTGACAGGAGAAGGGCCCCAGACATCAGAATGAATGACCATAAATGGCGAATCACTTCTTTGATTGACCGGAGCATAAAATGAGCGTTTATGTTTCGCAAGCTCACAAGCTTCACAAAGGAATGGACTCTGAGAACATTGTTTAGCCAAACTAGGGAACAATTTTTCAAGAATCCCAAATGATGGATGACCAAGTCTACGATGCCATTGATGTAACGAGGAAAGAGCTGAACCAGTATTTGCTGCAAGAGCTTGACCTCATGACAAAGGTGGACAAACTGGATTAGGTGTAGACTCAAGAATATAAAGTCCCTTATGAGCTTTACCACTGCCAATCATCCTCCCCGTATCCAGTTCCTAAGAGACACAATGTGTAGGAAAAAATGTTACAGAGCAATTTAAGGATTGAGTAAGACTACTAACGGATAAAAGGTTAGTAGAAAAATTGGGAACATGAAAAATTGAGGAAAGAGAAATGGTTGGAGAATAATGAATAGAACCTTTCCCGGAAATAGCAGATAAAGAACTATCAACTACTCTAGCCTTATCCTTACCAGAACAAGTAGAGTAGGAATCAAAAAGGGACGAACAACTAGTCATATGGTCCGTAGCACTAGAATCTATGATCCACGGAAGAGAGCCAGTGGAAGTAGAAGCATTAGCATTCATCTCTTTGTGAGCAGAGAAAGTGGTAGAAGCAGTGGTAGGAGTAGTGGTAGATGGAGTGTCAAGCCTAGCCAATAGGCGCCTGAGAGTATGTGACTCCCCCTCAGAAACAAGGGCACCAACTTGAGTAGTTTTGAAAGCCTCCATGAGTAACAACAATTTCGGTTTCAAATCACCTGAAACCGACCCCGCAAATGGATCCAGAACGTCGAGATTAGTTAGGAACAAGTCTCTGAGCTCCCAAAAGTGGTCAAAATGGGTCCTTGAACTCTTCTAGACCCCAAAGAACCCTCTAGATGAGCTCCTTGGCCCTTTTCCAAGCCACTGAACCCTCCAGATGAGCTTCTTGGCCCTTTTGACTCGCGGAAAAGGCCTCTGACACGCGGCTGAACCCCCAATGACCCCTCTAACACGCGGATGAACCTCTGACCAACGCTGACCCGCGTTGACTTGACCTTCTTCAACCTCTCGCGTACGTGTAACACACGACCGAGAGTAGATCTCACTCGCTTTCACGCGCCACCTTGTGGGCTCCTCTGGCGGACTCCGGCGACTGGCCAACTACCACGGGGATCGCCTCTCGAAGGGCTACAAAACCCTATGCTCCAAACTCGATTTGGATCATCCTATGTGAGTCCGATAGCCACGAAACACACCGACTGCCTTCCGCCTACTTTCGTCGGTGTTCAAATCAACCATGAGCTTGATTCCGGCAACCAAACCCCACCATGTGACCACTGACGAGCTCATCCGAGTGAGATACACCACCCTTGGTGGTCCGATCAAGTCCCCAAGTCGATTTGACGTCAATCCAAGCAAGAACTCACAACGACGGGTGTAAAAAACGACCGACAAACACTAATAAGTGAGACAAACGATCTCTAAAGCTCTACAAATCACGATCAATGAAGGACCGATGCTCTGATACCATGTTAGCATGTAGAGAGAGAAAGAGAGATCTAAGGTTTTCTCATTACTTGTCAAACAACTCTATACACAGCAACATGTATACACATGCAAATGAATAATGACTAAACTACCCTTATGAACTAAAAACATAACAAATAAACCCTTCTAACTTAACATTCCAGAACATAGATCCATTTATTGCCTTATATTTCTGTTACTTCTCCAAACCTGGATTCATATTTGGGTTTGTCAAATAACATATATTAGGTCTCCAAACATAGATTCTTGCATTATGTTTCTGAATTATTTCAAGGAGTTCTTAGGTTTGCAAATGTCATGCCAAAACGGGATCAACACTGACTACATAACCCTTTGTCTTTTTCTCACTCTGTGTAGGGAGTAACAAAGATCTTGATTCACTGCTTTTGGTAGCTGATGAAAGTGACAATAACAGCACAAGCTCATGTGAATGTCAAACTTGCAATGTCTCAGATTTCTACATTTCTGACATGATTGTTGCAGGCTTACCCATTGAAGGCAACTTAGTTTATGACAACATGACAGATACTACTTGCTTGCTTGATTACAAATGTGATGAACCAAGTACGTTGTTTGATGTGGCTGAGGAATGCATGATACTGCCTTTCCTAGAGGATACTATGGAGGCAAGCAGCTATCTTGATGGAAGAAAATGCGAGGACACCAGTTCAAATTCAGATGATTCAAGCTTGTATCTTGCAATACATCAATTGAGATCCTGCAACCAGGAACCTGATTTGAATCCCTACTCAGATCCGGAACAATTAGATTGCTTCGATCCACATGTCTTTATCAGAAATCTACCTGACCTACCAGATGTGCCGCTAAATTTTCCACCTACCATGTTGCCTAAGGAATCACGGATAGCGAAGTCTGTTACACTAGTACTTGATTTGGATGGTGAGAAAAGTCAGATCTTTGGATCTGTTTTCTAGTTACATTGATGCTATCTCCATTTATTTAGGAAGCACCAACACTCTACCTGGTCGTCATATCTGTGTGGATGCACTGGGGACAAACGACTGGACGGGAAATGGTTGGGACATGCCAGGTGGCTTTTTCCAATTGCTTTTTATTAATGTTTTAGCAGGGGACACGTCAGGGACACCCTTTTCAGTTTGACATAAGGTGGAGACAGGATGGATAAATTTGTTTTTATAAAGAATAAAAGGCAAAAATTGAACCCAAAGCTTGTTACAGGATAAAACCCTCCTTGAAATTGTAATCTTCAAACAGTAAATGGCAAGTATACGATTAAAAGCTAAAAATATGCATCAATACATGAATCTAGTTTTTGCCATGTCCCCGTTGTGTTCGTGTCCCTTTCCAATTCCCATATCCGGTCCCGGTTCGTGTCCGTGCTTCTTACCCCTTTATGTCATCCAATATATTTGTCAAGCAGGATATTACATGTTACATCCTCAACTTTGATATTTCAAAATCCACATTTGCTGTGCACTTAAGATTGTTGTTGTTTACTTAGATGTATAAATTTTATTTCGAGAACTTTTCAATGCTTCCAAAGGTTTGTCACAATGGCTTTCATTTCTACAGAAACACTTGTCCATTCCACATTGGAGCATTGTGAAGATGCCGATTTCACTTTTCCAGTTTTCTTCAACATGAAGGAACACAAAGTGTATGTGAAACAGAGGCCTTACCTTCAGATGTTCTTGGAGAGGGTTGCTGGGATGTTTGAAATTGTGGTGTTCACAGCCAGTCAAAGCATCTATGCGGAACAACTTCTGGATATACTGGATCCAGGTGGAAAACTTATTGCTCATCGAGCTTATCGTGAATCATGCATTTTTTCAGATGGAAGTTACACCAAGGACTTAACAGTTTTGGGTGTGGATCTCGCTAAAGTTGCTATAATTGATAATTCCCCACAGGTAGATGACGTTCCTATTAGATTTTACAAGTTTTTCTTTTCTTTTTCTTCCTTTTGCCTTGCATATTTATGTAGCTTCTACTTTTCTGGGTCATGTTTATCTTTGATTAATCCTGAGCCTGTTTAGTCTTTTTTGTTGGGGAAATGGATAGGTGAGATTAAGATATGTTGGATGGGCACATTTCAATAGGATTTGTCTTGACCATTAACTTTAGCTGCGACCCACTCATTTAAACTATTGATTTGTGTAAGAACATAGATTGATACGAGGTAAAACTTATAAAGATTTGATGCCATGGCTTACAGTTTTGTAGTACTTCATGACGATTTACTTGTTTCACATAAGAATATGGATTGTGAGAAGGAAATGACCCTTCTTATGTTTTTAGTAAGATGACTTTTTGTGCATGCCTTTGGGTGAAGGAAAATAGACAAGCTATAGTTCTGAGTTTCTGTTGCAGAAGTTTCTTCTCTGGAGAAGTTACTATTAAAACCGTATGTTTTGCTGATTTCAGGTATTTCGTTTGCAAGTGAATAATGGGATACCCATTAAGAGTTGGTTTGATGACCCGTCAGACTCTGCACTTATTTCATTACTTCCCTTCCTTGAAACTCTGGTGGATGCTGATGATGTTCGGCCCATCATTGCCAAGAGATTCGGTAACAAGGAATAAAAGCCCCCTGTTTCCTCATAGTTTGCTCAATTTTACGACTCTTTGATCATGTCATCTATTTTAAAAGAAAGTTATCCTCATTTTAGATCTCAGTATCCATTCCTCTTTCGCCCTCTTGGTATAGTTTATTTAGAGCATGGATATATTATTAGCTGTTTATTCACTCAGCTTTTGTCCCTCGTTCATTTCTTCTCTCTTCTCTTTTGACAATCTCTTTGAGTGTTCAATCAAATTTGTAGCGAAGGTAGTTGTCGATTGTCCAGGACTGCTCTGAGTCCATGTTCGCATTGTACAGTTATAGGAGGTTATGTTTTCATAAGTGTGTGTATTTGTATTGCTTTATCGTGAAATAAAGTTGAATAGGTTTTCCGGACTCTTTTCTTGAAATATTCTGTTAAGTCTTTTATACAATCAAAATTTTGATGCTCAGTCATTGTGTTGTTGCTTTGTTGGAAAGAATATAGCTCTATGATAATGAAAAAGATATAGATCATGTGATATTCTCATGTGATTGTGCAATTACCTTTTACGTCATGATTTGTGTAAAAAACCAAACGTGCTAGGATGAGGATTGAGATAATGGTTTCTATAAAAGATTACTTGACCCATATATTGTGGAAGAGCTTTTGATTATTCAAGAAAGGGTACTATTAAAGCTTTTGATTATTCAAGAAAGGGTACTATAAGTTCCAAGAAGCTTGATGGGTTATCACAAAAGAGTATGAAAAGTTTAGGAACTAGATAAGCTTCTCCAAAAGTCTGTATAATCTACAAAGAAGAGGGGATATTAGATCAACTAACTAGCACCCCAACTGGAAAAGGAAAAGGGTATACTGGAAATATGGCAGGAGGAACCCTAGGGATTAGGCCTATGGGTTACCTTCAACTTGTATGATGTCACTTCAATTGTATTAGGCAAACAAACTCTATAGAACTTTCTTGAACAGGATTGATCAATGGCCCTCTGGTTAAATAAATCAGGTTTTAGAGCACTTTGTTTCCGTTCAAGTAAAAACCCACTTTGTTGCAACTACTCGAATGTAGGATAGCATGGTTATATGAAAATGTTGGCAATCGTCAAAAACTTCTGAAAACTTTCAAGTAAGAAAAGGAAAGGGTGATGTTGGGAAATGTTATTTAAACTGGGAGGTATTTTGTGCCAGCCAGTTTTAGTAACTATATAAATTAAAAAAAAGAGAGCAAAGTCCTTGTGAAAATCAAGAAAGTAATGAACTCATCTACACTTTTGGTTTCTGCGAAGTGAAGATCATTTGCTTTGGCAATTAAGTTTAGGGAACACAAAGACAAACTACAAGAGCGCCTGGTGTGTGAAATGATAATGGTTTAATACAATTGTATAGTAGTACCTGGTGCGTAAAATGATTATGGTTAACTGAGTTGCATGATAGGGTTTTTGTGTCTTTTGCTTAAAACTTAGTGAGCATTTACAAGATAGAACAGATTACTGTATAGTGACATTAAAAGTGGTAGTGGAAAATGGGAGTTTGTTGGCAAGTTGTTTAGACAGCTTTTACTGTTTTTTCTCTTATTTCTTCTGTTTTGGGGTTGGGAAGGAGGTGAGGATCAATTCCATGTAATAAAGGTGATGACTTTTGGTTATGCATATCATCGTGTCTTCGTGTATCTTTATTTCTTGCTTCTTTCCATTTTTGTGTTGAATCTGATGATATTTGTGTATTTGTTGCATTAGCTTGTTGGTTCTTTTCACCTAAATTTACTTTAATTGCTTATGCTAACTGTTATTTTAAGTTGGTCTTCTTCCCATGATAAGCAATAGCCACTTTGTATGAGTTTGGAACTGCATTGGGGATTAGCTGGAACAGCGCAAAACTGATATTTTTAATGATAGGGAGCTACACAAATTATCAGTGTTAACTTGTCTTTAGTTTTGTTTCAATAAACAGTGGGCTCAAATTTCGAGTACCTATAACAAGGTAAGTGATGCTGATGGGAAAACCTTTTTCATTAGGAATGAAACTGTGTAATACAAATACCACTGGTGCATGAATAGCTTCGCTACGTCGGTCAAAGAGAACTAAAAAACAAATAAAAAAGTATCGAAGACAAAAAAAAAATAAAGGAAAGAAGGTCTTAAAAGATAATAGAGCTTTTAGATCCTTCAAGATAAACATGGATGATCAGTTGACATCCCTATTTGACTCTACCAAATTATGACGTGAGGTTATTCAAATGAGAGAGATTTACTTCTGAAAACTTCCATTTGGCGATGAAGTTTTTTTTCCCCCTCCTATGTGTTTGATTAATGTACAAATTAACATCTGAAAGACTGCTATGCAGAAAAGTACATTCTTGAAGTGGTAGTTAACTGCAAAAAGAATTTTAGGTGATTGGGACACAAAGCTTGGCTTGATTTGGTTAAATTTGTTAAGCTTGTTGGGTAACCTCTCTCGCTAATTGGTATTTTGACTTGATGGTCCATACGATCAAGTCAAGGCCCATTATCTCTGAGTACAACTATAAAGTAAAACCATGTTAAGCGATATTTGATTTCCAAGAAAGAGCTCCTTGTAATATGTTGGCTTGCAGAGTACAGAAACAAGTGCTATTTCGGATGTCTCTTTGCTTCAGAAGGGAATTCTAGATTCTTCCTTATCCCTCTACGAGCCCCCTTGCATTAGTTCTTCCCATTTGTTATTTTTAGTAACATGCTAACATCTTTCTGTCAGAGCTTTAGTTGCGGCTCGCCATAAGTTCCTTTAGTTAAATGCCTTTACTACCATCCATGTTCTTGGTTTCTGTCCTCGTCAACCATATGCTCTCTCATTGGTTTGAAACAATGTTACCTGGAATGTGACACCAGAATACTCTTCTTTTGAAGGGTAAACATTTCAAAAAAATAGATTATGAAACTATTTCGAAGGATAAACATTCAAAAATAGATTATTAAACTATGTAAATCACATTTCTAGGAACATTCTATCCCTTTCTGAGATATCCCTTGATTTTGTGTATTTACATTTGATTTTTTGGAAAACAATTTTGGGGGTCGCTTTTGATCACTGAATTCCTTGTTTGGACCAATGGTTTACCATGTTTTGGAATGTTCCGAGGCACAATCCGCTAGGGTATGACCGTTCCTTGGTAAACCGGGTTTGATACTGGTATGCCATGTGCTTGTAATATCGATCATGTTTCAGTGGTTTATTGTGATTTACTCTTTTGTAAGATCTTAGAGAGTGAGGTAGTTCGACAGTTGTTGATTTCTGGATTTAGCTTTCAAAGAGAGAATAGGGTAGTTCCGGGTAACAAAGTGGGATCCTTGTTGAATACCAAATTGCTCCCGTAATCAAATCATCAATATTTTTTTAATAACTTGTGCTTATGGCTCCACAAGACAAGCCACAGCACACACATTACATTTGCTCCCCGTTTGCATTCTGCTTCTCCCATTCGTATTCTGTCACTCTATTTTTGAGAATTTGCATCACCACATGCAACACGGGGTTACGTGTGAGGAAGGGAGTTAGATAGCTTGATTACATTGCCGGGCCCGTTTCCTAATAGCTTAAGCTTTTAGGAAAGTTGGTAACTTAGTAGTTAAATATGCAGTATGCAAGTTCCTTGGCTGTTGTTATCCTTGCACTGGATTAAGATCTCATCTCTGAGGCTCCATGTTGCCATGTTAGTAAAAGGATTGGAAATAGTTTCACATGCAAATGAGGAACAGCCTCCTGATTAGGTTGCTAATGCAGGTTCAACTAAGAGACCCTAATAGGACTGCGTAGCCGACCTAGAAGTGAATAGAATTATGTTTCACACCAAGTATATATTAATGTGACTGGTTTATGAGGTTTTCAAACCAGCTTGTCGGTGAATTGCTTGTCATAACTTGCTCTGCTGATTGGGTACCTTTAGCCTTGCATATTTTTTATGCCTTGCTCTGCAGGTCATGCGGACATCTATTTTGGATTTTCTGCCAATAGCTGTAACAATAGGTACGTGGTTTTCGAATTGCAAATTTGGCACGAGTAATATACAGTAAATAGAATGTTCCATTTAGCTTATTTTACCCTCGGAAGACATTGATAATTTTGGGGTTATGTGGAGATGCAGATATTTGTCTAATTAAGTTACGTTTTTCTTGTGCTGCTGCTTGTTTGCTATACAAGTTAATTTCTAGCTGGTAGTATGTAAATGTGAGTCAGCAAATCATGTAAGAGCTAAAGTAAAAGCATATTCAGCTGGGGCAATGTTGAATCGTAGTTTGATACTTTTGTAGATGGATATTTTGTACAGTTGAGTGGAGCATATTGTGGTATTCTGATTCTGTGATTGCTTGTACCTTATTTTAATCATCATTTTTCACTCTCAGATTCTGGGTCTTCTATTTCACAAGGTTGCATTTTGATCATGAGCTTCTACACGTTTTACCAAGTGAATGGAAATGTGGACTTGGATAAATTGGATGTTAAATGGAAATGATTGTTCCTCATAAGCGTGTAGTAGGTCCAGAATGATTTTAATCCATTTCTCATTCAGTTGGTTGTGGACTTTCTTAATTTAGACAACCTGCACGTCCTACTACAAGCACTGCTAGGGACATGTGGGTCACACAAATGTACTATGGAACCCATATGCATCGGGAAACTATGATTTGTGTCTGGATCTATATTCGGATGTCTGGGTCGAAGCATTGCTAGTGCTGACACCAATTGCTATGCACAAAACAAGGATCAGATTCTACTGAGGGCACATTCCCTATTGTAGGAGGCGTCTGTGTGTGTGATCGTCAGTAGGCTACTGGGTTGGTGTGATCGTCAGTAGGCGTCTCTGTGTGTGTGTGTGTGTGTGTGTGTGTGTGTGTGTGTGTGTGTGTGTGTGAGAGAGAGAGAGAGAGAGAGAGAGAGAGAGAGAGATGTAGTCTAGCCATCTGATCCCAGACTTGCGCAGGCAGACAAATACGCGGCACTTCTTTCATCAATTTGAAAATAGTTACTCTAAAATTAGTGTCACGGTTCTCAGAATTCTCGTAGGTCATTCTATGTTACTATATACTCCGTAGTATCGATTCGAACTCTAGTTCCTTGCGAAAGTTGTGCTAATTTAGTGATGTACGCATTTGACAATACGAATTTGTACTATTTCCGCTAATCATGCAATGAATTGGAGACTCAGAGTGGCAAGATAATTTCCAGTTTTGAAATTGAAATGATAATAGAAACATATCTGATGATCAAAAAAACAAAGAAGAATCTCGCATGGCTATCTCATTAAAAGAAAAGATTCATAAGAATTTGAATTCAATTGGGAATCACCTTGTCCCGTTCTTAGATTACAAGAGTTAACAGAAAAGTAACGGGGAAAAAGAAAAAAAAAAAAAAACTACTTTGAAAATCATGAAAACCCTAGCAATGGATTCATTAAAACAAAAAAGAGATCACATCTTCTGGAAAATCTTTATTAGTGTTGTTCCCTCAAAATTGCAAAACAATGGTGCTTTGGCCATGTGATTGAGATGTGTGGGCGTGCAAGGAGTAGTCATCGTTCAATGTATGTGTAAGCGTTATGTGTGACCCAAAGATTCATATTTTTGCCTCAATATTTCAATTTCTTCATAATCATTCCTTTTTTTTTTTTGAAAGGATGTAATCATTCAACATCATATTTTTGCTCAATGAGTAAGGACTTAGAATTTTTCAGCGGTGTGGAAAGACAACGAAATAAAAATTAGAAATATTTTATTATATCGAATTAATGACGTTGAATGATAACAAAGAAATTGAAACGGGATTGGAAATAAATAGTACAAGATACTAGAGAGAGAAATTTACTAGAAATAAAAAGATGAATAAGTGCTGGGCTTTTAATTTAGTGTGAATTCTTGTATTTATATAGGCCAAGTTCCCCACTGGTAGAATCCTTATATGTAGCCTTTCTAGAAAAACGCCAAACGTCCCATGATTTGTCTCCATTTCTCTTTGTGAGACCTCGACCCATTTAACTAATTATACAATAATAGATGAGATTTTTTTGGTAAATCGAGCTTGAAATAAAAAAGAGAATAAGCAGATATACAGCTTACAGGGTATACCACAAGGAGGACAAAAATAAAAGAAAAATAAAAGAAAAGAAAATTGGGGGACCAAGAGGCTACATGGGATAGGGTACCCCACAAGGAGATGGGTACAAGGCACTGCAAATGTAAAATATAAGCTAACACTAAAGTTAAAACTAACTAATGAGATGTTTCTAAACCTTCTTTGAAGCTGGAAGAGAAACATCCAAAAGGATATGAACTTTAACCAAGGTGATGAGGTATCATGAGTGGTTACAGGCGGGGTAATTTAAATTTATGATGCACTTGGTGATGAGAGCTACTTGAGATTTTAATATGTCATTTATTGATTTATTTTATAAGGCATCTTGTTTCAAGATCCTACTTACGTTTCAATCCATGATGTCATCAATAGTTATGTTTACATCTTGAAATTACATAACCAAACCATTTATGAGTTGTGCCCTTGTTAATTCCATTATTAGTATATACTCCTATATAGTAGTACATCTTATAAAATATTTTCCCAAAATAAGTTTTACGTTTCCTAAATACGTGGGATATATAAAAAGATAGAATCTTCTCTATAAGAGTTGCATTCTTGTAATCCCAAGCGAGTAAAGAACGGCTGAATCATTTCCATAGCTTTAGGTGATGCTGATGCACATACATAACACCTAGACGCTGCCCACCATTGGTGTGCACATACTGACAACGCCGCCCTGGGGCGCCTAAGGTGCCCGGGCTTTAGGCTTCACCAAAATTAACAAATTTTTAAGGCACCAATAGATAGTTGTGTTATGTATATATAGACCTGAAAAAAAAATAGCCCAGCCCACCTTAATTTAAATTTGAATGCCCAAAAACTATTATCCAGTGAAATAGGAACAAACCTCTCAGTGTTAGAATTGTAGATTTGGAATCAATCCGAATCTTTTTTTGATAAAATTAGCTTGAAATAAAAAGGGAAGGCAAAAGGATGTACAATCTACAAGGGGCATACCCTGTGAGGACAAAGAAAATAAAAGAAAAGGAAAAATAAACTTAAGCAAAAGCTACAGAGCTATGAAAGATATAACCTCTGATTCCTAACCTTCTACTAGAAGAGGAGGAATCACAGGGAACATACACTACTACTTCAATTTCAACCTCTAAGTAATCTACTCTTAGCACTAAGCTTCTAGCTTCAACTTCTGAGTACCACTTCACAGCGGCAGCAAAGCCGGAAAATCAAGCCCTCCAGTGAGTGGACAAGCTGAGCAATAGCAGCAATAGGACACAATGGGACACAATTCCTCCACACTTTATTTTAAAAGAATAATTTTGGCATCCCAATCTTTTTTCATTTTTAAGCACTTAAAAACTCAAAAACTCAGGGCCGGCCCTGCCACGAACACCCGCATGGCTCTCTGGGAAACCACTCCGGCGACTTCCCTCTCTCTCTCTCACTCTCTCTCTCTCTCAGGCCATGCTCCTGTTTTTTTTTTGTCAAGAAAAAAAGATAAGAAAAGAAAAGCTTGCAGCCATGGCCGCTCTCGCCATGGCGATTTCCAACCAGAAGATATTGCAAGTTTTGATTCGATCACGCGGCTTACCAAATGGATTATCTGGGTTTGGCGGTTCCAATCTCTCCGTATGAAACAGAACCCTCTCGTCCCAAGATTCAATACCCATTTCCTCGATCAGAGTTTTTATTTTTCTTTTTTTCAATTTTTCTTTTACAGATGGCACATGTGTGTGTACGTGTTTGCTTTGTTTGGTAAACTTGTCTAAAGGTTGTTCATGACTTGCAATTGATAATCATCTACCTCTTTTTTTTTTCCTTTTTCCTTTTTTTAATTTATCATGATTTATGGGTGTGTTTGAAATAGAGCATCATTTTTGGTTTATATGTTTAACATGTTTGTCAGAAGGCCGCTCGAAATTAAGCGAAGCCACAGCGGCAGACTGTTTTTGAGTGTTTTCGCCAAGAATTTCTTGCTTAATGGTGACTTTTTGTTTTTGATTTCAAGTTGCTATTCTTTTTCGATATGGTAAAAATGCTAAACCAATAAATCATACTCACACATACTTTAAAAAGATGGTTATTTCAAACAATGAATGTAAAGACAACAATTTCATTATCCTTGTAAATTCATGGCTTATGACGTATGTGGAGATGGCATGTTAATTGTATGTGAAAAGTCAACGTTGTGACTTAGCTGTCAAAGGGCTGTTATAGACACCCAATTTGAACCCATGAAAGTCCTTAGCAATCCCAATGATAAAATTGGACCAACAAATATACCTTGGAAGCTTGAGAAATGCTTGAAACTTTCCAAAACTACCCAAAAATCTTTTCAAAACAAACCCAAGCCTACACCATCTTCTAGTACATTCAAAATCCTCTTTATTGATATATAATACATCTCAATTTGTTTTGAAATGAGAGAGATGCGTACGTTTTACCAAAACGACTTGTTTTCCTGACCTTCTAAGCATAAAATGGTCACACATTTGAATGTACAAATTATCTTGGGTTCAAACTATTTAAGTTAGAAAGTAGACTTGACAAGCTTTTCAACGTTTCAAACCACACACAAAACAGAGTTCGGTAGCACCCGGGGTAGCCCTGCAAAGTTTGGTCTGTTGTGCAGTCCCTTTGAGCGCTCAAACCCCCTGCGCACACTAGAAAATTTTCAAAGCATTTTATGGCTAAACTAGGGGCTCCTCCTGGTTTCCAAACCACGGTTTCAACATCAAAACTTCCCCCCATCATTTTCCCTCTCCATTTTGAGTTCCAAAACTCATTTTCCCTCTCTCACTCACTCTTTAACCCCTTAGCTGATTCTCTCTCTCTTTCTCTCTCTCTCACACACACACACGCGCGCGCGCTCTCTAAGGGCATCTTTAGAGCACTACTAAAAGAGTTTCCTAAAGTGCCTTAACTAGTTACCTAAGAAAAACTCAAAAAAATGGTCTCTAGTGCACAAAAATTGACTTCCTAAAATCTTAGGTGGCACCCTTCGCTACCTAAAGTGCCCTAAGTGACTACCTAAATTTGGGGAGAGACTTAAGGAGAGAGAAAGAGGAGAGAGATAGAGAGAAGGGAAGGAGAGGAGAATTTTGTGGGATCACTTGGCATCCCTTACCACTTAAATGGGTCCCAGTCTAAAAGATAATGAACATTTTTAGGAGCCCCATTAAAGTGCATTTCTCCTTAGCTAGCTAACTAAGTTCTTAGCACACAAAATAGGGTCTCACATGTGCTTAGGTGTACATTTTAGCAAACATTTTTTTGGTAGTGCACTAGAGATGCTCTAACACACTCCTACAGACCTCTCCATTTTCTCTCATCACTTTAATCATGTTTTAACTTTTCTATCCTCCATAGCCACCATCCTTCATCATATTCAAGCTCAAAAATACATTGAAACTTCATTTCTAAGCCCTAATCACATGGGTCTTTAGAAAAATCACCATTTACCAAGTCTATCATCCATAAATCATCTCAAACCCATATACCTACCTCAATCAGTCTCTATTACTCACCATTCACCTCTTTCAAGCACTCAAATACTCCAAAATCCCTTCTTTAAGACCAAATACACATGGGTCTTTAGGAAACCAAGCCCTCAAAGAACCTACTGCCCCCAAATCAAACCCAATACCATCCACTCATCACTCATACTCATCCATCAAAAGTTTCATTTTCAATCTATTTTTCAAGTAAAAACGTAGAAACAACATCAAATGTGTGTTGTTTAGTCTCTCTAAGGGTGACCAGAAAGGTCCTGGAAATCAAGAAAAACATTTGAATGGTTTTTGTGTTTGGTCCCTCTACCCTTTGAGCGCTCAAACTGTTTTGGGGTCTCTTCTCATGAGTTTTGTGGTTTTGATCATTTCTTATGGAATAATCATCTTTAATTGCTTTTTGGATGGTTTTTGTGTTTTAAAATCAGTTAGGTTCTCTCTTGATCATCCATGAATAAGTTCAAAAAGTCATAGCTATGATGGTTTCATCATAAAAGGACAAAATGATCTTGTTTCAAAGAACAAAAAGGATGTGTTTCACCTCTTTTGTGAGGATCAGTAGTTAAAAGTCCATAAAAACATCAACAAAGGGTTACAGAATCATCAAAGCTCATGAAACAGGACATGGTTTGAGAGCTCAAACTGTTTTTTTTTATCTTTTTTCTTATTTTTGTTCATTTTTCTCGTTGATCATGGTTTCAACCTTCTTGTGTGTGTATTACTACTATATCCATATCAGCTTGATTATCCTTTGTTCAACCTCTCAGATATCATCAAATTTGGTTTCAAGCTCATCATTTGCTAGCAAGTTAAAGGCATATGTGACATCATACATTGATTTGCGTCCTCAAATGATCCAAAGGAAAGATAAAAGAGCTCAGGAGCATGCAAACCAAGAAATTGGTTTAAGCGCTCAAACCCTTTTCTGGTCCATCATTGGTTTTCATATCCCTATCTACTGATCATGTTTAAAATGTTTCAAACGGCTCAATGTGCTTGTTTCATTCACTCATTAGATATGTTTATCTCTCTTTAGTTCATTAGCTAACCTTGAATCAGTGATTTGATGGGTTTTTTTTTTTTTGGTATTAAACAAGCAACAAAAGTTTCAATTTCAGAAAAGCAGATAGGTCTTGATCATGTTTTTCACAAATCATAATCAATAGAGACTTGAAAGGTTGAATTGGTTTGAGTGCTCAAAAGCCACCCTTTAAGCACTCAAACCCTAAACAAGGGATCAAACTGGTTTTGGTTTAAAACAATTCTTTGTGTAATTTTGTACCCTTTTGTTGATGTTCTGTAGATACTAACATTGTTGGGTATTGTCTAGTATTTTTGTTAATGCATGCTTACATAATCATCATCATCCATGTAGTTCACGAAACACAAGCATCCACCGTAGTCATTTTGTTGTGTTTATCATTGTTTAGTTGGCTCCCATTCCCTATTTTCTATTTATTTGTTCAAAGTTAAATCATAAAATTTTTATACACTCCCACAAATACTTAGTAGAGACCGATCTTTGAACCGATCGAGGGGGTACCGTGAAACCCTTCCCCTTTCGTAAACAAGCTCCCGAACCTAAGACAATATGGTGAAGATGGACAAGTATTAAAAACTTATTCCAAATAAGGCACGAATCATTCGAGTTCCGAGTTCGATTCCTCAGAGCCAATCTGCTAAAACCCGGGTGGTGACTCTGAATCGAATTCCCATGGTGGAGGGGTGTCCACATCTATTTTGACTCTAAATGTGAAATACCATATTTTTGGGTTGGTGCATTGAACCTATCTTTGTAGAAATGCTTTTTAAGGGTTTAAGATGGAACTTTTTGCAAGTTCGGAATAGTCGAAAGCACCATATTTAAAAATACACTATTTTGAAATATAGGGGGGGAGTGTGGCCTTCCCTACTTACGTGTAAATAATGTTTGCTTGTGTACTGCAGTTTGGGTGTTATAGTTCTGTCTGGGTGCTGAACCCAAAACCTCCTGGTATCGATACCATGTTTTCAAACCCCACAGTTGGCTTTGAGCTGAAACTCATAAAGTCACCACTTTAGGCCCCCGATTATTTTTTTTTTTTAACAATTTTGAGGGCCACCAATATTATAGGTCCATGTAGTAATTACTAATTATTGTAAGGGTTATTGAGTTTTGGTACTTTTACTCTCAAATATTGTAAGGGCTATCGAGTTTTGGTACTTTTACTCTCAAATGATTGTAATGAATTCATATGAAGTTTCTTTTTCCTAAATAATTAGTAATTACTATATGAGGGCCCCAAAACTCGATAACCCTTACAATAATTTTTTTTTATGAAGTTTCATAAAATTTCAATTATTGTAAGAGTTATCGAGTTTTGGTACTTTTACTCTTAAATGATTGTAATGAATTCATATGAAGTTTCTTTTTCCTAAATATTGTTAACTATGCAAAGTAGATTGAAGGCCCCAATGTAAAAAGTTTGCTTTAGGCCTCATGAACATCAGAGCCGGCCCTGCTAGAACCTTTTGGTATCAATACCATGTTTTGAAGGTATCGACACCCATGTGTTTTAGGCAGATTTTATATGATCGAGTTGGGGCTTTTATTTCATTTTCATCACCCACTCTTCTCACCTCAGCCTTCTATCTTCTCCTCTACATTCTCTCGAGATTTTCTCCATAAATCATTGAAGATCTAACCTACAACCAAGCCAAATTTCTTTCACCCCCCCAAGGACTTTCTTCTCTGTCCATTGTTTGCTTGGAGCTTGAGCTCGGAAATCTAGGGTTTTGCTCAAAGCCATTCAAGGTACGGATTTCTTTCTTCTCTCTCAGAAATCTGGGGTTTTGCTCAAACCCATTTAAGATACGGATTTCTTTCTTCTCTTTGTATATCTATATGTGTCGATCATCAAACCCTTGATTTCTACTTTGAATCTTCGTAAATCCTGAATGTATTGCGAAAAATCAAGTTTTCTCCTTAAGCTTTTGGAATTTGGCATCAATCTTTAGACAAGGGTTGTGTATCTGGTTTTTCTAGTATATTTACCTTAATTGATATTGGATCTAGCTGATTTATGGGGAAAAGCTCATATTTTGATTGAAGTTAGGGTTTGTGACTTGAACTGAATTTGGATTTTTTTTTTTTATGATATTTCTCATTACGCGTCAAATTGCATTCATAGTAATGAAATTGAGACATTTACACATGCACTTATGGGAGATAACGGGTGAGGAAATTATGGATTTTTTTTGAGTAAAGTGTTGTGTTGGGTTGATTACAATGTTTTCTTGGAATTGAGTTGTGATATCGGTGACACGAATGAGGAATTATGATTGGGCATATTTGAGGCGTAGCACGTGGTTAAAGAGGGAGGATGCGTTCTCAGTCGATGAAAATTACTAGTGAATCACCAACGGGTGAGGCCTTAGGAACGGCAATTGCCAAAAGGAAAGGATGCATTCCCAAAGTTGCAGAAAAATTAATAGCGGATCATCAATGGGTGAGGCCCTAGAAATGGCACTTAACATGTTATTCGAGAGTTTCACTCATTGAAATAGATGAGGAAGAGGTGTGTGTTTGTTTGGGGGGGAGGGTACGTGTCAGATGCGGATTGGAATGAAATAGACTTTTACAATTAATCTCATGCGTTGCAAGTTCACACACTCACACAGTACACACACACACACTAGGCTTCACATAAGGGACCCTTATGTGAGGTTTCTTGTGGACTCCTCACCACAAAGGGCTCAGATTTAAAAATACTAGCCACAGGTCATGGTTATGGGATTTAACCAATTCGCGGGTCAAACTGGAAAAAAAAAAAAGGGTTACAGTCCCTCATTTCCCCAAATCGAAGAGAGAGAGAGAGAGAGAGAGAGAGAGAGAGAGAGAAACTCTCACAGATCGGCGAGAGAGAGAGAGAGAGAGAGAGAGAGAGAGAGAGGACAAGAAAAAAATGATTTCGAAGGGAAGAAGAAGAAGATCGATCGCACACCAAGGTCTCTCTCTCTCTCTCTCTCTCTCTCTCTCTCTCTCTCTCTCTCTCTCTCTCTCTCTCTCTCGTTTTCTCTCATGTGTCTACTTTGTTTTTTATTTCAAGGGTTTAGGATTTCAAATGCTATTTCGAAAAACTAGGAATTCTTTGGTAGAACGAGGGGTTCGATCATTTTCTGGGCAATGACTAATTTTTGTTTTGTTTATGCGAACAATCTGTTCATATCTAACTATTGGTTTATTTACAAAGACCAACACGAAGAAGAGGATGAGTCCTTATGATGATGTCAGACAAAATTTACTTATTATTATGAATTCGAAAATCTAAGCTATGTGACTTCTCTTTGAATCTCTTTATCAAATCAAATATTTTACTCTTGAGTATTGAATTGTCATAACTCGTTAACATAGGCAGTGTCCCAATATACTTCCCTACTTGGAAAGTTCCCACTAATTGATCCTCTATTTGTTAATCCCACTAATCTGCAGCAAATCATGAGCTTTTGGTCAAATATAATGTGATTTCAGCTGCTCAAATGTTAGTAATTTATAGTTTTTTGTTTTTTGTTTTTACCTTGAATGTTTAGGTCAAATTTCAGCTAGCCATTTTCTTGAGTACTCATTTCAAATAATGTTGATGAACAAAATGTAATGAGTTCTATTTAGATCAGATTTCAGCTTAACAAAATACCAATCGATGTATATTTCTAAATACAGCTTCTATCATTATTCTGATTCATATTTTGTTTTTGTGAATTTTGTGATTAGGCCATGGCTCTTGCAAGTTCCTAAGTGTGTCACTCTGAAAGGAATGACCCTCTAAATCTAGTCTACTTTAAATTCTTTTCAATTGTTTTGTATCAATTTATTATTGATTTCCCAATTTTAACATGTGAGGATAAAGCACTGCTTTTTTGGGTGTTGGAAATGGCAAGTATCTGCCATGTAATTTTTTCCCCGTTAACAATATGGTATCCCCTTGAACTTTGATAAGGGTTATGCAAATAGCTAAGTTCTAATTGAACTTTGATAAGAGATTGCAATAGCATTTTGTTTGGCTTCTTGTATGTGAGCTTTTGTTTCTTGACGTTAAGCACTTGAAAAGGCTTGGTTCTGATCACTTCCCATTGTTTACTACTCTCCAGTTACCTTCAGATTCTACTCACGTTTTGTGGAGTTGGTGCACAAGCATTCTCGTTAGCATTTGTTCTTAAAGCTTCAAGCTACCTGGCTTCGACTACATTGAGCCTGTACATTATTTTATGGTTAGACAGAGAGGCTGTATTTTACAATGAAAAATGAGAGGGATAGTAAACAAAAACTGCTCTTTCCATAATTGAGATGAACAAAAAGCATCCATATATTCATTCTGGATTCAAAAAGTTAGTGTTGCAGCTATAAAAAAATCCGCCAACTAACCATATCAAGTGCCTTCCTACCTATTTTAGGTTTGCCCAATTAATAAACACCATAATCTGCCAGATCGACAACAACATAGAGAAAACCACACTACTTCATTGGAGGTGATTTTAAGGTTTAAATACTTGAAAATACTGCCCCATAAACCACGTCACTCATCACCAATAAAACACAAAACTTGGCCATAGTAACAATTTATCATAATCAACATTCTAATTCTCATAATCAAATCAATTGTGCAGTTACAATTTCTCACAATCAACATCTAAGTCTATGAAGAGTTAAAGAAAAAACATAGACATAGCTTACATAAACAAGTAAACATAGGTTACATAACCAATTCCAGATTACATAACATAAGTTCCTATAAGTTGATAACATAAGTTCCTAACGTAGCAGTTCATAATTGACCAAGGCAAGTTCATTTTTTTCATCTCCATCACCGCATGTCGCCAACTTCTCACAAGTCATTTTTCCATCTTGAAACACGAGTAGGTCATAATATGTGAATAAGTTACATTTTGAGAAATTATATGAAAATACACCAAACACTATATGTATTTCAGAACACTTACATTCTGAGTCATATTCCATGTCGTTGTCGTCATCCTCGTCATTCAACCTACCATCTTGCGAAGAGCTACATCTAGATGTCTTTATTATAATCATTCATGACAAAAATCAAGATATTGAAATCAACTTGGGTTTTCCGAAACACTTTTGATTGTAAGGAATCCAAAAAGAAACATAAGATTATATGTGCCACATTTCAGACATTGATTTTGAACCAATGTTCAAGATTATGACTAAAAGTAGTTATTCTAATACTATTGAAATAAGGTTGAACACAAGTAAAGGAACTGATAAGGGTGTGATTTGATTAAATTTTTATCAACATTCACCTGATTTTTTTTTTCTATTACTCATTCGTTCCAAAATCAAAAACAAAATATCAACAAGAGTAATAGCAAACGCTAAAATTATCAACAAAAGTACACCCAACACCCAAAAAAAGTAATCGCAAATGTAATTGCAAACATGTAGACAAACCATTACAAATGTTTAGTCATTCTTTATGTTACTAGCAATATCATTCCTTTTACTGAAACTTCTACTATATGTGTACTAAACAAGAAGGGTAGTTTGGACTTGGTCATCAAGAAATTAGACTAGTTTCAGCAACATCAGATGGTTGTACAATTCTAATTTTGCTAATTTTATGGTTCCATAAAGTAGAAAAAAGCCCCAACACAAAACCCACGATTGTTTCAGTCTTGAACGGATACCCAGTAGTCAAAATCTGGTTAACAAAAATAATTCATTTCCCAAAAAATGATCGAACCCTAGTTCTACCAAAGAAACCCTGGTTCTTCGAAATCCCGTTTGAAATCGAACCCCAAACCCAGGAAATCGAAAACGAAGCAGACATAGGAGAGAGAGAGAGAGAGACCTTGGTGTGCGATCGATCTTCTTCTTCTTCCCTTCGAAATCACATTTTTTCTTCTCCTCCCTCTCTATCGCCAATTTGTGAGAGTTTCTAAGAAAGAGAGTTTCTCTCTCTTCGATTTGAGGAAATGAGGGATTGTAACCCATTTTTTTAGTTTGACCCTCAAATTCGTTAAAACCCAGAACCATGACCCGTGACTAGTATTTTTAAATCTGATCCCTTGGATGAAAAGGGAGTTAAGAATGGGGTTGGAAACGGGATTGAGAAGGAAGATATTCGCTCTATCCCAAAATTTTTGTCCTGACCGCAAAATGAAAGGAAAAAGTAATACATATTATATAAAAAAAATAAAGTTGCAACATTTTTTTTTTTACGAAAGTTGAAAATAATACATTTAAATTTGATAAAAAAAAATTTAAGTCTAATATTGCGGACTGGACAAAAATTTAGGCATGGGCATAGTAGTTGAATTGGGGTTGGGAAAGTAAGAGAAAATGAGGTGGAGGAAAAGTTAGTTAATATTTGGAACTCCTTGGTTCTATTTTAGAATGCACCATTGGAGAGAGGTTGATTCTATCTACAACCCCCCATTTGATAAATACATCCCATTACTAAATACAACTCAACCCTAATTTATAATTTATTGAAATGGCTAAATACAACCCGCCAAAAACCCAACACCTTTTCCAACTTGCCCCTCTTTTCTCCATCCTCTCTTTTTCCCCTCCTTTGCGGCACCACCACTGCGTCCCTCCTCTCCTCACACCACCACTGCACCGCACCAAATACAAGCCCACTCCACAAGCACAATGGTAGAGAAATATATGATCATCGCCATTGTAGGAATTACCGCCATGGGTCCATTCTAGTAACCCATTGTTTCTGACCATCTCCATAGATCACCTTCATCCAATTAAATCCCCCTTTCTAATTGTTACCAAACCTTGATTCCAATCTTTGTCCATTGAAATCTCACTCTAATTATACTGACAAGGTCGCTTTGCAAACTTCACTTATTAGCTGATACCAATCGACTATCCATTCATCTGTCAATTGATCAACCATGGTGGGTAAAAAGGAGTCCACCAACGGCACTAGAAAATCACCACATATACCTGTCGCTGCTGCTAAGCCACATCTGTTATCAACCACTTCTGCCTTCTTCTCCAACTACCTGAAAAACCTAAAACTAGAAACATTTTTTTGGTGTAGTGCTCCTCATGATCATTGGTCTGGTCATCGTCTCAATCCAGTCATCACCCATGCTTGCAGCTTGCTCGGCTCTAAACTTCTCCATGCATAATACATCAGAGTTGCGAAAACAACATTGTGGTCTTATGCCAGGCTCACACAAGCGCAATACTGTAAGCAATAACGCCCAACAAATAACTTTTACCCCAAAACCAAACTAGCAATTCTAGAACAATATTTAAGACAAGAATAGTATATGAGAGTTTAACAGAAACAATGCCTTTCATGAAAAATGCACGTGTCAGTGTCAATTCAAATAAGAGTGTATCAGTGTCAATGTAGGCTAGCGGGTATCGGAAGTAAAATAAGAAGTGTCTCGTATTATCTCTTAGTGTTGACATTATTCTTCGAATTTATCTAGTTGTGGGACTGCTTCCGGCTACTAGGCCTATAGTCTAGTCACTCCACTCTATGACACTGCTTCTGACCATCGAGCCTATAGTTTATCACATGAAAGTATTGGTCTATTTACGTTTCTTTTCAACTGACGATCGCCAAACTTTTTGAACACAAACACAGTCCCGGTCGTCTTCTATCACGAATCACAACAACATGATACAAGGTCCATCCACCACCCGCCCACACAAACATAGTCCATGTCATCTTGTATCATGGACTACAATAACATGATGCAACGTCCATCCACCATGCTGTTGTACATGCTTAGCCCAAACCACTAAGTTCTCTCCGTGAAGTTAGGGCGGAGGTCAAGCTACACTACAATATCTAACTCAATTCAATCAATCCATTTTCATTCTTATCTCGTTTCTCATCAACAACTATTCATTTTCTCAATAACCATGTTGTGTTGTTTCTAGTATCGTGTCCCGTGTATATGCAACCTTTATTGTAAAACATGCCTCAAATCAATGCACTTTTCTCATAGTTTGTGTCTCATAAAATCATGAATTTCTCGACCCAATCCTTTTTTTTTTTTTGAAAACCAATCTAGGATTAGTAGAAAAACATTAGTTAACAACTACGTAGTTATATTTCGAGTTCATAAGTTCAAAATCTCGTACCTTGTAATTATTCCGTAAGCCAAGTGATTATAAAAATAACTAGTTGACTACATGTTTTTCCAAAAACCAATCGGGCATTATAACAACATAAAATTGATAAGTTGAATTACTAAATGGTCATTATAATGACTACGTGTTAGTGAAAAAGTGTTTTTAAGAACTAACTGCTAATTTTCCTGAATACTAAATCAACTTAGTAATGACTAGAAGATTACAAGTAGAAACCCAAACATTATAATGACTACGCAAAAATACTATAATTAGGAAGTAGGGTTAAAGTAATTTGTGTGGTAAGTAGGGTTGAGCAACTACCTTAGTTCCAAGGGTAAGTCGGAAGAAGCAAAATTTAGGTAGAATTTCCTTAGACGGTGTAACGACTGAACTTCTATGAGCACAACCACTAAACTACTAACTTCTCTACTACTTTAAGGATTGGAGAGTGGGTTTTGGTGGTGGAGAGTGGCGGCTCTAGGTTAAATATGGAAGAACAAGTTGAGTTTCTATTGAAACTTCAACCTAAAACTAAGAACAATGAGAGCTTCTCTCTCTAAAACTCACAACTAGAATACTACAAAGGTGGTGGAAATTTGGTGTGAAGAACAATGAGAGCATGAAGCTTTATTTATAGGCAAATGGTTGGGCACCCCCTCTCCTCTCCTTGGCCGGCCTACTACTCTCCCATGTGCTTCCATTAAATGCTCATTTATGAGCCAAGAATCAATGATGAAAATCTAGGATTTTAAAGCAAGAATCATGAGGAAAATCAAGTAGACTATTTAGGGTTTAAGTTTTGCATGGCCAACCTTGTTTTAGGGAATTTTGGGTACTAGTTATACATGTATAAGCATGAACATATACATGTGTCAAATAGGAATATAAGTCCTAAGAGAATCCTAGAGCTAGTACTTAGAAATCTACGAATTAATGAGAGAATATTGGTGAATTAAAGAGGGAATATTGGTGGGAATAAGTAGGGTTAGGGTTTGCAGGAGAATTCTTAAAGGATTTTTTGTACTAGTTATACAAGTGCATATGCATGAACATGAATATGTCAAAACTTAGGGAACAAGTTGGGTAATTCTCCCACATGCAAAACACACACACATTCCCTCTCTCTCTCTCTCTCTCTCTCTCTCATTTGATGTACGTGAGTCCACCTGCATTGATTTGAACGGGTCTAGAATCTAGATGTGTCTTTGATGGAGAGATTTTGTTACTAACCCGAAAACTATTTAGTGGAACTATGGTTGAACAAAATAGGAGTGTGGTTACGTGAGGAACATAGAATAGGGTTTGGATTGAATGGGGTAGATTTTGTAGGACCAAAGTTGGGTACAAAAAATAGTAATGTAGACGCATATATGTACTTGTATATAAATACTCTAGTAGATGGTACATATAAGATATTAAATGAATGTTGAAAATGACAAAATAAAACTATTGAATTAATACATCAATTTTATTTTTTTAATAAAATTGGGGTTATTACAATTATGGAGGTGAGTGGTGGTAGGGGTTGGTAATGGAGGTGAGTGGTGGTGGTGGTTATGGGTGATGATGCGGCGGTAGTGGGATTTCAGTGGCGGGGATTTTGGAGGTGAGTGGCGGTAGTGGTTAGGAGGAAAGAGGACGAAGAAGGAATAATATTATCTTTATACTTGAGGGACCACTATTTCAATGGTATTCTATGAGCAGCCACTTTGTGCATTTATTGACAAAGGTTAGATCTGTCTCCAATCCATCTGTTTTAGTGGTATTCTGGGAGTAGCCACTTTGTGTATTTATTGTCAAATGTTAGGTCTGTCTCTTATCCATCCCCTGCCCATACTCTCAATTATTGGGGACTAAATGGGTTATGTTGTTGTTGTTGAGGGTATTTTTATCTTTGAAGTGTTCAAAAACTGGTATGGTAGAATTAACCTTGGATTTTATTCACTTTTTAATATTTTTTTGGTGCTAAAATGGGTACATGGCCATAGCAATTTTGGCATCCCATTAGGCATAGTTTTCCAAAAGATTTTACCAACCATTTGTTAAAATCATGGTGATTTTAGCAAATGAGTTCAGCAAGTGCTAAAATCATGGTTTTGAAATCAAAAAATGAAGTGGTTTTGTGTATCGTTTTTTAATTTTTTTTCCTCACCAAATTAAAGTACTCCTCATGTACTTTAATTCGGTGTAAAATTTTCAAAAAATAATACACGAAAACTCTTGCCTTTTTTATTTAAAATATCATGATTTTAGCATCTGCTGAACTCATTTGCTAAAATCACTATAATTTTGGCAACTGAGTTACTAAAATCTTTTTAAAAACTATGCTATAGCATCACTAGTGGCATAACTAAAAAATAGATAGTCAAAAGTTATCACATCAAACTTTGGTTATCAATACAAGACATTTATAAAGTTTACAATGTGGAGTGTCACAATGGTATTTTGTGTCCATAATAAAAAAAAGTACTACTCATTCTATTCTTATTCGTAAAATGGGCACAACTTTAAATTTGTACATATATATTTTTATAATATTATTACCATTTAAAAGATATGCACAATGCCTTTAAAATGAGGCTAATCTTGAACATATTTTCAAAAAATCTTATTACTGAAAATTTCAAATTTTTGAGAGAAAGTGCAAAAAAATGAGTTTTGAAGTAAGTATTTGAAAAATTGAGAATGGATGTTACTTTTGAATTCATTTTACCAAAAAAGACCTATAAATAAGATGTGGTCTCCAAAATTTGGTTATTGAGAAAGTATAATTACTTTTGATTATCCAAATGCCAAAATTTAGTTATTGACTAAAAGGTTGTTAACTTTGATTATGTCAATGTGAGCTAAATTTTGGACAAACATTTCTAATTTTGGTTATTTAGATGTTTTGATTATTCTATTGGATATTCTTGGGCTCTCTCTTATAAATACTACTCCCTCCGTCCCAATTTGTTGCGCTTGTTTTCTTTTTAGAACTTCTAAAAAAATTATCTATATTTCATAACTTATAATATTTTTATGATTTCAAAATCTTTGTTTTAAAAAATTAATTGAGATCTATAAAATAATATTCATATTAATTATAAAAAATATCAAAAATTGAAAGATATAAATGATTTTTTAAGAGGTGCAAAAAAGAAATAAGTACAACTAATTGGGACGGACGGACTAATATAATGGGTACATGGCGAAGGGACACCGCCATTTGCCAAAAAGGGGACATCGCGACTCCTTGAACGAGTAGTTTTTGAGGTTGTGCCACTCTCTTCGCCGGACAAAAAGTACAGACGGGACGTGAAGATGCTGATGACTCTCTCTGTCTCCTCGACACGGCCTCTCTCACTCCGCAATAAACAATTGCCCTCTCTAAGACCGGAGACTAGGCTTCTCCATTTCACTCAACACTCCAACTCCTTCCTCTTCAACCCCCTCCTCAGGTACCCTTGGCTACAAATTCAACATATTCATTCAAAGCTTAATTGATTCCTCCAACTTTACGATTAATTTTACGCTGTTTCATCTTTGATTTATAAGTTTTAGACCTCATCTGTTTTTGCAGAGCTTCGAGTAATCGGGAGAAGACGATGATGAAGAACAAGAGGAGAGGATTTGGGGCGGTTTGTTACTCTGCGCCTCTCTCTCCTCCAAACCTTCAGTGGATCTCTACTGTTTCTACTGCGTAAGGACCTCTCTCTCTCTCTCTCTCACACACACACACACACACACACACACACACACAGAGATTTGATTATCGTGTCGTAAAAGGATAAGGATAAGGAAAAAAATCCGGAACACGAAAGAATTCCTTTTTTATTGAAAGTTTCCATTCATTTTGACTACCCCACTTTTTTATCATACGAAATTTCTACTTCTCTCTCTTGATTGATAGGGCCGTAGGAGCAGCATAGAATAAAATACTCTACCCCTTTTCCCCAAAAGATCGCCCAGTTTACTAATGAAAACTTAGAAAAATGCATTTTTATTATAACATATCATTGTTTTGCTAAATTGCAAAAAAACTCATTCATATAATGATATTTAGTAATTAGCGGCAAAAAACTATGAATTTTTGCCCGACAAATATGCATTATTTTAAGTTCTTGTTTTGTGGATTGGACAATTCTTTTGAGTTCTTTTGAGACGGGGATTTTATTTTTTTGTCCGTGTTAGAATGATGAAAGTGATTAGGTGGCTTGACTTCGTCATAGTTGGTATTAATTCTAAAAAACAATAAATAGTGATTTTGGAAAACCGAGTCTCTTGTACTCATTCAAAAAAACAATCGATGTGTTCGGTTAGATAGTTTAATTTAGTTTTGATGATGTCATAAAGTGTAATGAGTGGAGAGAGATAGAGTGAGAAATGAGAGAAATAATGATGTCATCAAAATTAAAACTAAAACTAAACTGGGAAACAAACATGGCCAATAAATTTGCTGCTTTATTTTTGGTTAGGAAATTTGGAATTTAGTTTATGTACACATTCGAAATTGCTTAGATTGATGAATAAGAAAAGATCTGAAGTTACGTTGGCCCATTGATCCGATTGAATTGGTTTTGGTTAATTTGCTGTTCTTGATAGCGTTTGTGGTTCTGATTTCTGAAAATAACAAAACTGGGGAAATTGGATTTTGTGGGGTGATGGAGTTAATATTATGTGTGTTCTTTCTTCTTTCATTGTGTGTCCTTTCATTTTATTTCCCATGTTTGCTGATGACGTTGATCTCAATCCACCCATAACTGAATAAGGGGGCAGCAAGCATCTCCTGGTATCTCTTGTGTTCTTCACGTTGCTTTATCTGTAGTTGTACTTCATTTGAACTGTCACAAACTATCTCTTGTGTTCTTCATGTAAGAAAATATATTATGATATTATGACATACTTATGAGTCTATGACACATATCCCCCTATCCATATCCAAATTCGGATCTCTAAATCCTTTTGTTTTAGGTCTGAGTTGTCGGACAGTTAGATATATAACCGTCTCTGATATTCACACCTGCATTCGTGTAGCATAGCTCGTTTGTGTGCAATTTATCTTACAAGTTTTTTAATAATGTTGGTGTCTCTTTCTGAGAGTTACTTTTTTACCTTGGAATATGCCCTGATGCAAATCCAATTTCCTCTCTAGGGTCTTAATGCTTGCTAAGGGAACTGCGATCCACAAATCCTTTCTTGTTCCTTTATTTGCTCTACTAGCACCTCCTAGCATCATTTCATGGATCAAGTAAGCCTTTGAGCATTATTCTGTCTTTTTCAATATATAAATTATAGGTACTTCATTTCCCTTAAAATTGTTGTTTTTATTAATCAAGCAAAAAAATTTCAGGCCATGACCATAAAACTTATTAATTTTACCATGCAGGGGTGAATATGGTATTTGGACTGCGTTCTTGGCACTTATTGTTCGTCTCTTCTTCTTTATTCCAGGTAGGTTATTTAGGTACCACAATGATAGGAATGTACACTTGGGCAATGTTTCTGAGCGTAGTCTGGTACCCTTTATTTACAAATTTTTATTAGCTTAATTCGGTCAATTCTCGGCATTAGGCAATCAACCTCCATATAGGTATTCCTTTGAGTTTTTGTGTTTTTGGGAAAATTACAGGCACTTGCCCGAAGGCTTTGGAAGTTGATCCTTTTAGATATGTTTTCTGGGTACTTAAAATCTTTATTAAATGAATTTTATAGCTGTTGTTAACAAGTGTTGGTCAACTTGAACCAACCGTAAAGATAAGTTAACATTTAAAAAACCTCAAACTAGGCACGATATAATTTAGCTTAGATGGTGTTTGCAATTTCCCGTGGGAGCAAAATCTTGGTCTTGTGGTTTGATTGTGTGTAATGGACTTGATAGACTAGACTGAGTATTTGACAGTAACAGGGATGAAGAACCGGACTGGTCTTCATCTCTCTGTTACACTCCAAGATATCATTGCCTAACACATTGAATCAAATAACGACAAGTTTTCAAAGTGATCTATTTTAGCATTCTTTGCCTTATTCATGCTGTTTTTTAGTCTTATTTCGTTTCGACGTTGCCATAACAAAATTCATTGCATTGTTATAGAGACCCATTCAATGGGTGCTCAAGTGGGCCTTAAACAAAGTGATTTGGGCTTGATTCCAGCTTGTGTTGAGTTGTGTCTTGGATTTTTGAAGACCAGCCAGTTCCCTTTGCTGAAAGCCCTTTTGAGGCCAACAGGTCCACCATCCATCAAAGTCTGCCCCAAGGCGCCCAATGGGCACCAGTGGGTTGCTAAAAAGTAACGGATTTGGGTTACGGTTATTTATTCCCCTTTTAGCAGAACCTAGTCACGCTTGCCAAAGACTACAGTCCAATTCTCATTGAGTATGTGAGGCCTAGCAAGTTAAGGTTCTAAAACTCGCTAGGTGCTACCAGGGCGGCTGGGCACCTTCTAGCTTCCAAGCCAAGTACTCGGGCTAGTTGGCGAGGGGCCTTCTAGCACCTAGGCAGTGAGACTTGGCCTTCCAGACCTTCTTTTCGAACACCGGGCCAAATTTATGTTCTCGTGAAATCAAATTTTGGTCTTCATGAGCTAGACTTAAAAGAGTGTTAGAATTTGGAGACATCTAACCCAAGATCAGGAATCTGGAATGCTTGAATATCTAGGAAAACCAATTTGGGTCAAGTCCCAAATGTGGCCCTGATCTCGCATGGAGACGACTGAGAGATTAGAGGCTAACGAAAGACCTGGGATGGAGAGTCGGCCAACATTGCCACAAAGACCCTACTCTGTAACAGTATCAGTGAAGGGCGACATCCAACCAAGGCCCAATTGTCTCGGAGTGTTATCCTGATATACATGCTTGGCCAATTGCCCCAAAACCTATCTTTTTTGGAAGAATTGGTTTGCCAACAGAGAGAAACTTCATCATAGCTACGTTAGCATAAACTCTGAATGGATCTTGTTCGAGTGAGTGGGTAATCTATTCTCCCTGTCCTATTTATCAGATTGATTGTTTGTTTTCCTTAGGTTTCATCAGGCAATTAAACCAATTGTTAATCTAACTGAGAGAAACTTCATTGTAGCTCCATTACCATGTCCTTTGCATGTGCATTCTGTTGTGCCTGTTTTTCACCTTGCATAAGTCGATATGTTTTGTCTTCCCACATGCGGAATTCGTCACATTTGCACGGGGATGTTAATATATATTCTTGGCCCATTGCCAAAAGGTTAACCTAACCGTAGTTCCATTGCCATGACCTCTGGTTGGGTCTTGTTTAAATGAGTGCTTAAGCTATTCTCCTTTTCCTATTTTCGAGACTAAATGTATTGATTCTTTGTGGTTTATCAAAACTTAGGCCTATTTTGGCCAAAAAAGTTGCCATACTTTTTGTTTTGTCTTTATTTGATTTTTTTTTTTTTTTGCATTTTTTAGTTTTGCATCAACTTTTTGTGTATTATTGGTTCGTCTTGGCGAGAGGAATTAAAAAAGTATAAAATTATGACCGAAGTTTAAATTTTTTTGAATAAAGACAAAAAAAAGCCAAAAAGTCAGATTTTTACACCTTTTTCGATCTTATTCAAAAAATTGAAAGTCCTACTCATAATCTTTTACCTTTTTGGATTCGTCTCGCCGAGACGAACCAATAATACTCAAAAAATTGATGCAAAACTAACAAATGCAAAAAAAATCAAATAAAGACAAAACAAAAAGTGAAGTTGACTGTTTTAGCCAAACTTAGCCTTATTTCGATTGGGCAATTCTTCCTGCAGTCTAAAACCCATCCTTCACCAGTATTTCAGGTTGATTCTGTATTTTGCCCTGTATGGGAATCTGTAATTTTCATTTGCTGAAAAGAGCAAAAGGAAGTAAAGAAATGAAATAGGCTATGAACATGATGAAATAATTGCTTTGGTTGTGTATTTCAATGTGATTATGCCCCGTCTTATAATTTGTGCAGTGATTGGATCTGGGAAAACATTCTAACAGATCCTGTTTTGGCTTATTTGTTCGTAGGTGAACTGGAATTACCTTTTGTAGCGCTACTACTTGTAATTGTGGCTCCTTATCAGCTTATGAACCTAAGGTACGTGACTGCTGAGTGCTGATTACTGGAGAGCTGATATCGATAGGCACTGATACGTCAAAGTAGGTCTCGTACTCGTATGAAAAACGTATCAGATGTGGATACGTGTCCGATCCATATCCAATATGCCAAATAAGAATCCAATAGTTTTTGTTTTATTTTCTTGAATTTAAGATACGGCTTGGATATGTGAGGGACATGGGCGGCTCCATTTTTAGAAGTGTTCTAATTTGGGGGGTATTTTTGCTTGTATTTTTTAATTAGATGTTCTCCTATGTTAACTCCAATAGGGGATGAAGTGAGTTATTCTTGGTTGCTGGTTACTTCCACATCCCATCATATTGTTTTGATTACTTATCTTGTAATGAATGTTCAAACGTTACAACAAAAATGAATTAACTCCTACATGTGGTTTTATTTTCCTAGATAAACAATGAAAAAATCATTAAAAACATGATCTTATCCAAGGGGCCGTATCCGTATATTACTTTTTTTAATTTTAATCGTATCAACACATCTGTGTGGTACTGTACCCATATTCTGTCTCCATATCTATACCCATATCTATGCCTCCTAGGCTGCGACTATTTTTTCTTTTTTCTTTTTTTCGCTCATTGTCTTTGAATTAATGCTCTGTTTCTTTTGTACCATTCATGGCAGGGGAACACAAGAAGGTGTCATTCTGTCTTTGGTAATAGCAGGTTACTTGGCTTTCCAGCATTTCTGGGGAGTTGGCAGCTTGAGAAGGGCATTTGACCAAGGTTCAATTGTTGCCACCTTAGCTACCATATGTACGTTTTGTGTGCCATGCTTGCTTTTGATCTGACTTTGATGTGTTGCCACCTTAGCTACCATATGTACGTTTTGTGTGCTGTTCTTGCTTTTGATCTGACTTTGATCTGTAATGTAGAAGCATCCTTTCATCTCTCCGTCTATTATTGTATTCGTGGAGAAGATACTGTTGGAGAATGACTGTAATATCTGGTCCTTTCTTCTCTTGCTTAAGAGTTAAGAGTTCAGATGAATATATGGTTTCTTCTCTTGTCACAATAAATGTTTTTTTAGTGTTCCTGGATTCATTGAACAGAAATAGATGTTAGGTCAATTTATTATTCAATTGCTTGCTCTTCTCTGTTTGGCTACTTATTTTTATACGGTTATGCAGAAGTCATGTTATGATTTGCTTTCCGTGATGATCAAAGCCTTATTTATCTCTTCTGCACCGGAAGTGATTCATATTGTTATGAGTAGCTTTCTTTCTTTCTTTTTTTATTCGGTGTTATCAGTTTAGCTTAAAGAACCCAGTTTTTGGCACTTGATATTTTTCTTTCATCTGAGTTCCATGACAGACTACATCAAAAGTCCTGTGAAATCTCACTTTGATTTTAGGTACACCAGTATCAAATTTAGTTACTATGCAAGACCTGTAGTGACGAACTTTTTGGTTGAATTAAGATTACTGTGCCATTAAGTGGTGTATATTGGACAGTATCAGCAAGTCATGGTTTGGTTTATAAGATGGCCTGTACAAAAATAGTGATTGATCTGTGAAAAAATATGCATACCACTGAAAAATTAGATTACTGCATTGAAGGGAAACAAAAACTACCCAATCGTCAACTGGTATTTCCAGTAAAAAAACATTGACATCGTCTTCAATATATTCATGAAAGTCAGTCTGTAGACTGTGGATTGGATTCTTTACTTGCAAAAGCTATTTAGTAGGCATAGTATCACCAAGGTGTTATAGAGGTCATGACCTGAGGCAACCAGTGTTCTAAAAGTCGGACTACTCGGCCAAGTACTCGCCGAGTAGTTGCTGCTCGGAGGGTCACCGAGGTGAGAAGGGTGTAGTCGGTAGGTAAAGTCGGTCGGAGGAGTACTCGGGAAGAAGTCGGGAAAAGTCGCCGACTAGCCGGCGAGTCGGGAGAAGTCGGCGAGTTGTAGAGTCGGAAAAGTCGGAAAAAGTCGGGGTATGGAGAGACTTTTGCAGGGCTGTAATTTCTGGGTAAGAGGAGAATAGCAGCAGACCAGTGCTCCTCATAATCCATAACGGCGTGATCGTAACAATGGACCCTCAAAGATTTGTATTCCGTAACGAAGCAATCGTCGTTGACCACGATTGAATCGTAGCCATTGGTCAGTCCTCCGACGTACTCCGCGACTTCTCTGCTGTTTTGCACCAAATCTTCGGTTGACCTTCGCGGCCAATTCCTACTCCCTGCTCTCTCTCTCTCTCTCTCTCTCTCTGATGGTCTCTCTGGGAACAGTCAAAGAAAAAGCGTGGACTGTTTTTATGGGTGCAACAGTAAATGCATTAGTGGTGTACAGCTGTTCTCTCTACTCCTGTACACCTGTGACCCCTGTATAGCTTTACCCCAACATTTATTTCACTTTACCCCGATATTTTTAAGAAATATCATATTTACCACATAAAAATATGAAAAATTACAAATAAACCCCTAACCGAGTAATTGCTGGGCGCCCGAGTACTCTCCGAGTACTCGGCCTGGAAGCTCGAAGGTCCCCTACCGACCTGGGAGCGCCTAGCGAGTTTTAGAACCTTGGAGGCAACAATACGTGCTATACCCCAAAACATTGGTGTTGTATAGGGTCATGGACTCACAGAACCAAGCTCGCTCTCACCAAAAAAGTGGTGGGAAGGATGCCTACGGACAGCATCCTCTTGACCCAAACCCAGCTATAAAAGAGGACCTTTGGTGTCTGGTACGCCCTTTTCAGAAATACCATCAAGTTTCATGAGACTTGATGGGTGTGCCTAATTAAATGGCATCTTGACAGAGCAACTGCATTTTCAGGTATTGTACACCATATGTTTGAAAGCATGTTGATTGTTGCTCATACCTCGTCTGACTATTTAGGATAACATGCACTGTATTAGGCAAAAACTTAGCACCAAGTATCTTTCGCAAAGAATGTTACTTGGGTTTAGTTCTGAATTCTGTAGTTTATTAATCATCTTATCATTGAGTCAGCTGATGGCTATTGTACATCGTCTCTGTCCTAATGCAGTCCTAAAACCAACTTGTCTAGACTGTAAATACTTATCCGTTGACTCCAGAAAGAGTAGCTGTAAATAACCTATTTTACTTCGCTCTTCGTCATTAATATCTACTTGCTTCTTCGTTGAACTACAATGCAGAAGTAAAACTTTAGGCTATCAATGATCTAGATGTAAAAGAACAGGCCTTGAGGTTCACATCTCGTATGTGATGGAAAATTCACACCACCCTGTCTGAATCGCCATCTCAATGTGATGGAGAGAAAACAACCAAATTTCTTTTGTCAACTGTCTAGAGATAATTTGCTGCTAGAAGTGAGAAACAAGCCATGGTGCAGAGAAGCATCAGGTTTTGTGACATTGAATCTGCTGAGCTGGGTGATGATGTCGGTTCCGAGCCATAGACCGTTGGTACAGTGGGGGTGGTGTAAGGATTAATCGGTGTAGTGCTGCTGTAACTGAAAACATGGACACTTCATCAGTTAGCTTTCTAACCAGAATACTACTACTAGAAGTGGTTTTAGAAGTAACCTGGGCGGCGGCGGCGTTGAAGATATTGTTGGTGGTGTTGGCGTTGCAGTTGTTGCTCTAGGTGTTGCATAATGACAGTTTCCAGAACCTGCAATAGTGCCAAGGGCAACTTTCAGAATTGAAGCCAAATCATACAATTGATGCTTAGTACATGCTAGAAGTCATACATGTGTGTGGCATGATGGACATGATGGACATTGGACAATTTTGGAATCGAAATAGTCTAAAAATCTAGATGAAATGAGCTAAAGCCCGACTGCAAAATTTAGGTAGAACTCTTCATCACACAAAAAACTTGTTCTGGTGATTTGTTTCCTATTTCAGCAAATACCAGCAATATGTTCATTTCAGCAAATACCAGCAATATGTTAATTTATTCAAATACCAGCAATATGTTCTCGGTCGTCTGTTGCTTATTTTTGGAAACATCGCCTACTTGTCTGGCAAAAAATAACGTATTTATGTTTTGATTTTTCAGAGCACACGAAAGTGCTGCTTGGCATAAAATGTTTCCACACAAAAGAAAAAACAGTAGACTCCAAGTGTTTTTAACTTCTCCTTGGTTTTCTTTTCGAAAAGCAAAAATGAGAAAATGAGAGTCTACGAAACAGAGATGTTTGGCCAGAATTTTAGTGAAAGGTTGCATCTTACTTGGATCAGTGTAGGCGAGCTGTGCTACCCCACCGAAAACGCAGCTAGTTGGGACTGGATTCTTCTGGTAGTAGTCATTGAATGCATACGAAGCATGATTTCGGAGACTGTTTGGATTATAACAGCTTTGGCCTGCCTGAATTGCAGAACAATCTGCACCTCCATAGCCACAAGCATAGTCAAGAGCCACCTGCAAAGCGGTTTCTGAAGCAGTAGGGCTTGCGACACACCAAGCCCCTCCAGATGTTGTAGGGGTGGTGGTGGTGGTGGTCGGAGGTGGTGGAGCAGTCATTGGTATGGTAGTGACTGGTGGAGGCAGTGTGGTGGTTAGCGGCGGTGGTGGGCTTGCTGGAAGTATTATGGGTGTTGCTGTAGTTGGAGGAGTTGGGTTGACAATGGGAATAGTGTCCAGTTGGGTAGAAGCAGCTATTGAAGGTGAGGAGATTTCTGGAATTTTTTCATACTCTAGCTTTTTGCTTTGACGAATTGCTTCTAGAGGAGGTTTTACTGCAATGCTTGGATCTGAAGACATTCCAAAATCAGGGTAAGTTATTCTTTCCTTTCTTTACATGCAAAGATTTGGGCTTATTTGTACGGATAATCCCCAAAGTATTCGCGAATTGTCACTTTGGTCCTCAAAATATAAATCATGTTTATTGCATCCCTAATGTTTACAATGCACATTTAAATGGTCCCTAGAACTAACTCTGTCTGTGTACAACGTCAAGTGCAAGAGTATTTTCGTCATTTCACCCCAAAGCAACATCTCCAACCTTAATACCCTAACAAATTTCTTGTGGTGAAAAAAAAAAAAAAAAAAAAAAAGCAAAATGAGAACAACCCTTTCTCTACTCTCTCCTCTTTCTTCCTCCACCATTCACCCCTCCTTTCCCAAAGCCCAAGCTCCTGCCGCAAACACCACCGTCAACCACCTCCAAATCTCAAACCCTAGCAACATCACCTTCCCAAACACCACTCTCATCCCAAATCAACCCCTCTCTCTCCTCCTTGGCCTATCAAATCCTTCCTCTTCTAGCTCACCCTCTCTCTCCTCCTCGGCCCCTTTGTTCCCTTATCCTCACCGCCGGTAACAACTAAGGCAAACTCCTCGAATCCCCTTCCCCCTCCCTAGATCTTGATAATTCAAGAAAAAAAAATCCCAATCGCTAATCTAGCCCTCGTAAACCAGATGAAGTAAAGTTCAACCTAGGTCCAAAAACCGTAAAAAGGAAAGGATTTGTGAGGATCGTCTTGATTGCGAATATGGGATGTTGAAGAAGGTGCTGGTGAAGTAATACTCCCTTCAAACATTGGGCTCGTTCGTCTGAACTGCATCTGGAAATGATTCCCTCGACATTTTCCAAGCCTTCAATTGATTTACAAGATCACCTAGAATAGCCTTGAATTGATTAACTCCATATCTACGTTCATTCCATGGGTTTGCCCAATTTGTTTCTTCTATTTTTTTTGGTTTTCCTTCCAAAGTCTTGAAGGTTTTTTTTTACATCAGAGGAAATGATGGTTTTAAAGTTGAAGATGGTGTTTTGGGAGGAAAGACGAAAATACCCATGCACTTAACGTTGCACACAGATAGAGTTAGTTCTAGGGACCATTTAAATGCGCATTGTAAATATTATGGATGCGATTTATATTTTGGGGACCAAGGTGACAATTCACGAATACTTTGGGGATCATCTGTACAAATAAGCCCAAATATTTGTATTGATTCCACAAACGTGGTAATGCCTCATATATTTAACAAATTGCACTTTTCCAATTTATGATACGTGTAAAAGTTTGTTGCTACAAAATGTTAATATTGCCCATAGAGATTTAGATTTACATTTAGAAATGAACTTCAAAATCAGACTTATATTCTATTCTATCCTTTCTTGAAAAGCAAAAAGTTTGTTAGATCTTTTTAATAGAGAGCGCTTTACGGATTTATGTTATGTTTGGATCTTAGATTTGTCAAAGAGAGAGGAAAATGAAAGCGGTCGAGATTATTTTGTAGATGGGAATTCCTAATTTCTAACAAAACTGCAGAAGTTGACGTATTTCATTTCTAAATCAATAAAATAAATAAATAATCTACCAACTTTTTCCTTTAACTTAAATTTCAATTTCCTTCTTTTCCCTTCCCTTCAAAAGCAAATCCAATATCAATTATATTTAGTGTTAGCTGGTAGTGTATAGCGTCAAGAGAGTAATGGGATCGAAGGTAGCGTGGATACAATTTTTTCCCATATTAATTTGAAATGGAATATCATGTTAGAGATTGAAGACAGTTAGCCATGGAAAGTAATCACTTATGACAAATATGCTTAGAAAACATGTTTTGGTGAGAAAGGCGCTGTTTATGGTAGGGTTGTAAAACTAATAAAGCCATGCGAGCTTGCATTTCGTTCAACTCATTAACAGCTGGTTTGAAGACATTTTGAATCTCATGAATTTTTAAGTGTTAGGTTTGAATAAAACTCGCTAAGCTCTTATGCACTGTAAAAATACCAATCTAAGCTCGAATGAAGCTTGGTTCCTATCGGATTGAAAGATAGATGAGCTAAGCTCAAACAAAACCTGGCCTAAGTCTTTTTCAAGTTAAGCTTGAACAACACATCCTACGGCATGCAGCATGGTTCTAGTTGTTCACATCTCTAGTGTACATCTTAGGGAGCAAGAATTTCTAATTTGATAGGAGTATGTCAAAAATATCAGTAGACGTAATTGTTGACTCGTTTAATATAAGAACAGCAATTTTTTTTTGGGCTGGTTAGGCTTCAAGGTTAATCAAGAACTTACCTGAGCTAAGGAAAATATACAAGAGGAAGAAGAATGTAAAACTCTGATGAACTCTAGCACCCATCTTCCAAGAAACACTTCAAGATCCAGTAATCCTTTATTTTCTTTGTCTAGAACAATGGTAGAACATGGGAGATTTCTCAATCAAATCAAAGAGAAGCACCAATTGTTTTGCTTCAAGGAAGTAGTTTCAACTTTCTTCCCTCCATTTTATATGTGTATATATACATACATATAGAAAAAAGATTGAAGAATCAGAGCTTTCTTGGGTTGAAGATGGAAGGAACAGACAGACACAAGGAATATGAGAAAACTTGAGAAAAGAGGCAGTGGGTTAGTTGAAAACTGCAAGCAAGAGGAGGTACCAAAACAGAGGGAGGGAAAAGAGTATGAAGAGGAAAAGGGAAAAAGAGTAGTGATGTTTGGAATCTAAATCTTGTGTTTGCTCTCATTAATTCATATTTAATATGAGCAGTGATGTTGTGGCATTTTTCCTTTCTCTTTTTCTGCTTACCTTTCCCTGTGACTAACTCAAAAAGAAGTTGGGGAGAGAGAGGGATTTTATTCCTAGTACTTTCATGGTCTGAAACCAAAAGTTAAAAATTACTACTAGTTTGAGATGCTGGGCTGTTCTGTGTAGCTTCTGGATGGAAGATTTCTATCAAGGGGTTTGAGACCCTTGATGAAAAAGGCTGTCTAAAGTCCTTATACATTGACCATGGAAATCATCTTCCTCAAATGTGTACTAATTTTTTTAAAACGTAAAAGAAGCATTATATTATGTGTTTATATCTTTGATAGATTGAAGCCTTACTATTTTGCTCATTGAAAAGAAAATGACCATAAGATTTATTGAAATGATTTTTTTAGTCGTTTTTAAAGGTAGAATGATTCACTGTTCAAGAAAGCGACGAAATCAATTGGCACTTAAAAATTTGAAGTGCGAAGTGTGATTATTGAACCTACTTAGGTCCTGTTGGTCAATGGGATAAGGGAGGAGATTAGGGAGGGAGGAAGGGAGGGGGGGTAAGTAAACCCAGGTCCACCCTTATCCAGTGTTCAGTTACTGTTTTGCATCCGGATTGGTAAGACCCTAAAGGGGTCTTAGCTTATCCCACCCCACCTCCTAGGATAAGTTTATCTGGGTGGGTACAATGTCACCCTTTCCTCTCAAAACTCCACAAACTCTTTTTGTGCACTCTCATTACAGGGGACAATTAAGTAAATTTTCACATTATTTTTTCAGCCAGCCGTTGTTATCTATCTATTTCAACTACCAAAAAAACTCTTAGCTTAGCTTATCACCCTTATGTAACTAATCCCCCTTTATAATGTAACAAATATATCCACCTCTTATCCACATTTATTCCTTATCCATCCAGAATCTTATTAGCCCAACAAATGGGCCGTTAACTGCTTATTACTTTAACGCATTCAATTTTAAGTGTTTTGATTGAATTTTTTTGAAGATTTCTCGCGTGGACTCTTGAAAACACCTTTTGAAAACATTGGACAGCTTGGATCGTCAAAAAAATGCTCAGATCATGGACCTCCATGATCCGAGTATTTTTTTGACGATCTGAGCCGTCCAATGTGTTCAGAAGGTGTTTTCAAGGGTTCACGCGGGAAATATTAAAAAAAATACCGGGAATGGCTTGATCCAAACAGTTTTTCGCAAAATTGTAAATATACAATTTTTGCCAAAAACTATTTGGATCAAGCCCTTCTCGGTATTTTTTTTTGAAGATTTCTCACGTAAACCCTGAAAAACACCTTTTGAACACATTGAATGGCTCGAATTGTCCCAAAAAAATTTGCAAAAAAAAAGGGGGATTTTCCTTCAATCCGGGAGTCTGGATAAGAAAATCCTTGTAACCGGTGATCTAGTCAAGGATCCCGGATTGAAGGTTTTTTGGTGTTTTGAAGGTTTTAAAAATGGTTTTTTCCATAATCTAAACCGTCCAATATGTTTAAAACGTGATTTTACTGATTCCCTCGAGAAATCATAAAAAAAAGACCGAGAAGGGCTCGATCCAAATAGTTTTTCACAAAAACTGTACATTTACAGTTTTATGAAAAATTGCTTAGATCAAGCCCTTTCCCGTATTTTTTTGGATGATTTCAAGTGAGCTCCTTTGAAAACACGTTTTAAACACATTGGACGACTTGGATCATAAAAATTTGGTTCAGAACTATGGAGTCCCAAACTAGATCGGGACTATATATATATATATATATATATATATATATATATATATATATATATACACGGGCTTCCTATCCGGGCTCCCGGATTTTTTTAAAATCCGGACCTCCACCTTCCCATGTTTTTTTTGAAAATCCGAACCGTTAGATGTGTTCAAAACATGTTTTTTAGGTCCAACGCGAGGATTTGTGAAAAAAAAATACCCGGAAGGGCTTGATCGGAGCAGTTTTTGCAAAAAACGCTATAGTAGCGTTTTTTGCAAAAACTGCTCCGATCAAGCCCTTCCGGGTATTTTTTTTTCACAAATCCTCGCGTTGGACCTAAAAAACATGTTTTGAACACATCTAACGGTTCGGATCTTCCAGATTTGGTGTGAAAAGTAGAGAAAAACATATGGTCGGATTTTACTTCCCATCCCGGCGCCCCGGATGGGAAGTGGACTCTATATATATATATATATATTAGCATGAAATTTTTCGGATAATTTTTTTACACCAATGAAAGGATCTCATTGAGGAAAAAAACAAAAGAGTCCAAATTTTTACCAAAAAAAACTCATCAATACATTATTATTATTATTATTAAGGTACACCTATTCATTTAGTGAGACCCTTGCATAGTGAGACCCTTGCAATCTGCACGCAAAAAAGATAATATATTTATTATTATTATGGGACAAAAATGGCCATTATTTGTGAGAACCTTGCTTAAAGCAAACAAAAAATAATGTATTTTTGAGTTTTTTTTTTTAAAAATGACTTTTTTTTCTTCTCAATGGGATCCTTCAATTGGTGTAAAAAAATGAAATTTTTCAGGCTAATAGTTTATTTTTGGGTGTGAAATGCTTGGTTCTTCTAAAAGGGTGTGCATATGTGGGACGAAGGGAGTATAACTTTGCTAAAAGCAATAAAGTGACACTATAACACCCCTACTTAAGTAGGTAAATATTATTTTAGACCATTATTACCTCTAAAGCAAAAAAAAAATGTGGTTAGGTAAAATATGTAATAAAAAAAGTGAGAAAAATGAATCTAGTTAGAGCTTTAGATTTAGAAAAAGTTAAAGAAATCTATAATAAGAAGGAAAAAAAAACCCATCAATGCAAGTGGGCTTAGGTGATTATTTTTTATAATCAAAATGTGAAATTATATCTTATGGGATCTAAAAGATTAAAAATACTAATAATTGCGTCAAAGAAAAGAAAGTTCTAAAAAAAATGTAAATAATCTCAAACAAGAAGAAAAATAAAGTCAAGTTCAACTTTAAGGGCATTAACGTCATTTCACCAACAAAATTGACACTGTTAGGCGTAAAGTAACGACATGGGAGGTAAGTGACAATTACTTTGAAAACTAAGAGAGGGCAATAGAATTTCAAAAAGTAGAGGGGAGGTCAGTGTATTTGTTAGAAACCTCAGGGAGGTCAGTGAAACATACAATTTCACCAAACTGTAGAAGCACGCCAATGGCATTGTCCTTAAAGATTGATTTGCACCCCTTTGGAGCCGATGACTCGGTGCTTAGGACTTCACTGCATGCAACCTCCCAAGAGTCAACTATAGTCTTCTTGTAATACCGCTTATTTTCATAAATTTATTTTTTAAGCCGAGAGCACTAAATTTTATGTATGTTTTTAAGTACTTGAGTTTTAGCCCTTGATTTATCATATTTGATAATTCTCTTTCAGCATTTATTTAAAAGATGAATATTACAAATTGGCCCTTATCTTATATTTTTTTTCCTTCCTTCATTTCTTTAGGACCCACCTCATACTTTGTATGTGCATATATATATATATATATATATATATATATATATATAGAGAGAGAGAGAGAGAGAGAGAGAGAGAGAGAGAGAGAGAGAGAGAGTTGATCTAATGAGGAATCCCTTATTTTGTTAAAATGCAAACCTACCATTTTCTGATTGAATTTTGATATACAGTTTTATGAAAAACTACTCGAATCAAGCCTTTCCCAAATATATATATATATATATATATATATATATATATATATATATATATATATATATATATATATATATATATATATATATATATATATATATGTGATTGCTCGCAGAGACACTTAAAAACATGTTTTAAACATATTGAATTATTCGGATCGTCAAAATATGACCGAGAACTATAAGGTCCACATTATAACAAAATAAGGAATCCCTCATTAGATGCGGACTATATAAAAGGGGGGAGATCATGTTTGTATTTTTTCCATGATTCTCAGCCTTGGTCCCAAATTAGCCTAAATTCTAGTTCCACCACAACCAAATCCCAACCAATTCACTAATTAAACCTTGTTTAAGTCTTTAGTTCACCCAAACTCCATTCAATCCTAACCAAATGGCTAGAATTATTCCAGCACTGACCAAGTGAAGGATTGATTCCAACTACAAAATCCAGCTCACTCCACCACCCCTAATGAATTTAGAAGTTCAGCCCAACTACCGCTAATTTCTTTATTTTAAACAAAAGAAAAGACAAAACAAATCGTAACACCCGAAGAATGGTTTAACATTTTTTTTAAGGGAGAGTACATTCCATTTCAACTAGGGGGTGTTTTGGACATTTTGGCACAATCTTCCTATAAATACCATGCTTAAACCAACTCTTTTACTCTTCATTTGTTGGATGATTTTAGAGAAGAGAAAATGAAGAAGAAAGAGGAGGAAATGACTCACTCTCACCGCTTCACCAAGGTCTTGCATCCATTTCAAGTAAGAAAACAAGAATAACCTTTCATTCCTCACCTCATACATTAGATTTCTTGATCTTAGTCCATAGCTAGTTAAGGCTTTATGCTATCATTTCATGGATACTGCATTCTCATGTTGGACGTAATTTAGATTCTGTTCATAAGATGATCTATGTTGATTAATTCTTCAACTTTTTAAAATTCCCTAGATCTCTATAAAATTCCGTTTTAGTTGATTCTTGCGCCAAATGAGTTCATATTGTGTTATCTATTAAAGGACAAATAGGGGGAAAATAAACTTTTGAAATTGTAACTCAAAAGTGTCGTTTTCTTTGACTAGTTCTGTTTTTATACCAGATCTAGTGCGCAACAAATATACTCCTTTTATGAGCCTTTTCAATCAATGTGTTCGTCATGACTTATCTTCCTAACATCTTTGTCTACGTCCATGTAAAATATTGTGATTTTCGTATATAATTTGATATGGTTGAGACTGAAACAGATGACGTATCATGATGAAAAAATTTCTGTTGTGCTAAGACTTTAACCTTAAATTTGAGCATTAAATTTGTATTCGAATCATAGCATTATGTTGTGTGAGGTATTTATGTTTGCATTGAGGCTTATTACGTTGTGGGTATATAGAATCATGATACGCGTTGACAAGGGGTCAGAACATGGTTCGATAAACTTGAAAGATTATGGAATGAGAATTTGATAATAAGGCACGGTGACATGGAATGTTAATGGTTGAGTATTGACTTTGAAATAAGTCACAGTTTCGAATCGGCCAATGTCCTACTTCGGTGGTACATGTAACCAAGGAGATGTCACTACAAGAAAAGTGGGCATTCCCGGCAATTTTTTTCCCGGTGGGACGATTAATGCTGGAAAAATCCACTTTTCCCGGCAGTACAATAAATGCCGGAAAAAATGACTTTTACCGGTGGTTTTTTAAATAACCACCGGCAAAAGTGGCATTCCCGGCAGTTTTTTTTTAAAAAAATAAATACCGGTAAAAAATAAAAAAATTCGGAAATCTGCTATTGTATAGTATAAATATTTTGTATATATATTGTTTTCTCCAAGTGAAAAAAATGCCTGCTAGCTTAGTTGGTAGGATACACGCGTGAGTTCAAGTCCTGGGCCAAGCATTTTGACCAAAAATTGCATGTCACGCCAGCAGCCATGAGGGTGCCACACAGCCGTCACGTGTAATTTTTTTTTATATGTGATTAAGCTTTACCGGCGGTTTTAAAACTACCGCAAAAGGTCTGGACTTTTCCCGACAGTTTTAAAACTTTTCCCAGCAATTCTAGTATTCCCAATGGCGGTATAAACGGCAGTCATGATTACCGCTGCTAATGGTCATTCTCGGCAATTTTCTAATGCCACTAATGCTAAAATTTGGCGTAGTGTGTCTAATGTAAAAAAATAGCCACCACTAACCATTTGAAACTTTCCAATGCATAATATCCAAATTCATAAGTTGCTAAACTATGCATTATCATCCATTATACTTTCTTAATTATTTACAGTTTCGACAATAGTCTTTTTGTTTTGTCTCTGTCGATAGAAACCACCACGGAAGACGTACTTGAAGGTTTAGGGATTTTTTTTTTTAAAAAGAAGAAGAAGTATATTGGGTCTAATTGGATCAAGAATGTTGAATATGACATTTTAGTTATTGTGTATCTACTTGCTCTTAGAGTTGACTGCTGAGACAATCAAACAATTGATTTGTTATCGTATATGAAATTATTACTACCATTTTTCAGTAAATATGTTAGCTTTTTAAATATCTTTAGCACATACGTTCTTTTATTATTTCGACATTTCTATTACGATTTTATTTTTTTTGAAATGCGTTTAAAAAGTGTTCCATTATTGTTAATTTCTGACTACGCTACTCATTGTGGGAGGAGGGATGTCACACATATTACATATATAGAGTTATTGTTAACTGAGCTCAACAGCTTATTATGAGCTGTCCTCAAGGGGCAATTTCCAAAGGCTAGAATAATTTGCAACGACTAGAAGTTAATTAATGAAGTAATTTTAATTGGGCTCCAACGTCGTAGTATGAATAACAAAACCCAATAAAAGAAAAGGGTTCTAGCTGGGCCCTAGCATAGTAGTAATAAAAACAAAACCCCACAAAACAAAAAAAAACAAAAAAAAAAAGGGATATTAAGGCCCGGTAAATTTTTGGGAAGATAGTATCAAACAAAAATCCAAATAAAAATTGTATGGTCCAAAAGATTGGAACACAAGGATAAGCTTTCGGCATGGGTTATCATCCGTGTAAGGGATTCCCTACTCGTAAACTTGGTAAATTAAAGAATCGGAATCGAAACAGCCCCAGCTTGAAGTCTATGCAGAGCTGGTCGGCGAATACACTAGATTATTCATAATTCCGAAGTACCAAAAAAAAGAGAGAAAGAATACACTAGATTATTCAGTGCCCCAAACTGTTTTACGGTTTCACCATCACATCAATTGTGTGGTGCTAGGAAAATTGCTCATGGAGTACCATCACATCACCCAATGTTTTAGGCCTTTTTCTAATGGAAAATACTAACTTCAAGTCCAAAATAGATGATAACAAATAGAAAGTGCATACATATTATATATATACACATATATATATTCGTGAAAGTATATTGATATCTATAAACTGTGCATTGATATCCAAACTATTTTTTTTATTTTTTATTTTTATGAAAGAACCACATTATAGGAATGCTACTAATTGAACCTGTCTTTAAGAGTGTAAACCTCCACTTATTGTATGGAGGTTGGCTAGACCTTTTTCTGATACTACTACATATTAGTGTGAGTGTCACCACGAAATATGTGGAAAGATACCCTCCGAAAAGCCCTAAATAATCACTCGTGGTGGTAATTATGGAAGTTTGGGGTGCCAACAGAGTCTAACTTAAGGGGTTGTTTGATAAAATTGAAAACTAAAAGCTGAAAGCTGAAAATTAAATACTAAAAACTGAATGTTGAATTTTTTTAAGTTGAAAAGTTATTTGATAAAAACATATTAAGCATTGAATTAAAAAAAAATGTTTGTAATTGTCTCTTAATTTTACTAATGGTCATCATGTATTTGTGGTAGTGGTGGAGTAGTGATTGGGAGGTTATGAGGGTGGTGGCAAAGGGACGGTGGTAGTGGAGTAATGGTGGTGGTGGAATGATGGTGAATTGTGGTGGTAGTAGAGTAATAATGGCGCAATGGTGGTGGTGTAGTGGTGGTAGTGTGATGGTTATGGTGGTGGTGGACTGGGTGGTATATGGGTAATGGTGATAGTGGTGGCGGTGGTGGTGTGACGGTGGTGGTGGTGGTGGTAGTTGTGGTGGTAGCGGCATGGCGGTGGTGCAATATTGGTAATGGTTGTGGTGGTACCGACATGGTGCAATGGTGATGGTTGTGGTGGTGACGGCAGCGTGGCAGTGATGTTGGTAGTGGTAGTGGTGGTGATGGTGGAATGGTGGTGGTGGTGACAGCGGCAGTGGCGGTGTGATGGTTGATTGTAAGCACATATGAATTCAGTCAGAATTAAGTAGCTCAAAGCTACTTAATTTTTGTCTATTTTTTAGCCTACATTTTAAGTGACACTTAATTTGTTAAGTAACATAAAATGTGATTATCAAACCTACTTAATGACTTATCACTTAATTAATTCAGTTTTAAGTGTTGAATCTGTGTTATCAAACAAGGCCTAATAGATGACACTTCTTGGCCAAATCCTTCATGGTGGTAATTATAAGAGTTTTGTGCGTCAAGTCTAACTTAGATAACACTACTTGGCCATCCAATTGAGATTTTATGACCCAAAATTTGTGTCTCAAGTGGTCGTAAGTGAACATTTAGATACTAGTGGAGCGACATTGACCTACCGTATTAATGTAAGTCTATTAACATCCTAACATTTGGAAAAATAAAATAAAATTTGAGAGTTTTATTCTATTCAATCAAAACTCACTAGATGCAAAATACTCTCTTTGTCCCAATTTTTCTTTTGTCAAATTTAGAAGACCATGTCAATTTTTAGTTACTTATATCTTTCAATTTGTAATGTTTCTCATGATTTTGAGAACTTTGTATTTTAGATTTAATCGAGTACTATCAGACAATATCTATGTTGAATACTTTTAAAATTTATGTTTAGAAGATATAAGTGATTGACAGAAGACATGGTTTTTGAAAAATGAGAAATAAAATTGTGCCAGACGAAGCACTAGTATTGAAGTGGTGGTTTATATACCCACTCTATTGTGATTTAGGTTGGGTTTGCCAATTGATAAAATCAAATTTTAGCCTAGATTTTGTTAAAATCATTTCTCAATTGATAAAAGCTAGCAAGTGATTTTAGCCTAGATCTTATCAAAACCATTTCTCAAATGATAAAATACATTGGTGAAGATTTTATCATTTGAGAAAACAATGTGATTTTACCACACCTCCATGAAACTCAACTAAAATGAAAAATCTCATTTTATTAAACTAGGCCTTAAACCTCACTTTTTGTTTAGATTGGTCTCTCAACCTCCTATCAAAAAAAAAAAAAAAAAAGGACAAAAAAGGTGTAAATTTCACTTATCTCTCCAGAGGTTTCTAACAACAACAGATACACTCATGTTTCAAAAATTACACTGACCTTCGCTCTAATTTGGTTATCAGTTACAAATTCCCCCCTCTTTGTTAGAAGGCTGTTTGTAGGTAACAGAAACTGCTTACATCAACTTCTAAACTCATTTCATTACCCGTTTTGCCCCTTTAACTCCGAAATTAACACAAATATACATATTTGGTTTTAAATATGCATGTATGAGTGTTTTTACAGGAAAAAAACTTTTAAATTATTTTGAAGTCAAATATATGTGGAGGCATAAATCAAAAGAATTATGGGTTTCTTTCTTCTTCTTCTTCTTTTTTTTTTTTTTTTTCATGAAGCTTCAATTTTATTTTATTTTTAACAAAGAATAACAAAAATTTCCAACATATATAGGTTTAAATTCATGTAAACATTCTTTTCCAACCCTATACCACATATCTTTACACAAGTAGATTTGTTCAACTACATTGACTAATTTTTCCAACCCTAATTTTCGTCAACCCTAAATCGTGCATCTTTGACTAATTTTTCTCAAAACATGAATATTTTTTAATGAATTTCCTCATCAAAGATTAAAAAAAATTGTACCAAGACCTCCTTTATGTGATGAGGAATTCAGTAAAATATTTTTTGCTCAACGCATTAAAAACCTTTACACAAAAACTAACTTACTTATTTTAAGTTATTTTGAGTAAGTGAATTTTACCCTATTTGGCACAAAAAGTAATGAATTCCTCATCAGTAACAAGTAGTCTAGAATTTTACCGGAAGTAAATTTGCATAACTTCAATATTACTAATAATTTAAAACTAGGAATTAAAAAAAAGAAGGGCAAAACAACGAAAATTTTAAGTTAGTTTTTTATTTATTTAAAAAGTAGAGATAAAATGAAGTTAGCTAAATAAAATTCTAGACTAAATAACATTGCGTTAACTCTACAACTAAATTATAGGTGAAATTAAATTAAATATATAACATACAAGAAAGAGAGACCTAGGGGAGGTCAATGAAAGGCTAAAAATGTACTTTCACATATTTCGTTAATAGAAGTTTGACAATACTGACAGGGGAGATCAGTGCAATTTCAGAAATCTGAGGTGAGGTATTTGTTATTGTCAAAAACTTCAGGGGAGGTAAGTGAAATGAGAGAAGGTTTTGTCTGGTGAGAGGGTGAACAAATTTTATCCAGTAAGCTTCCATCAGGGTACTTGATTACACAATTCTTGTTTGGCGGCCGAGAAAGTGGAAGAGTAGTCGTAACACAATGAGGGCCGTTGTTCAGCGAGTGGCCTCTGCCAGCGTTGAGGTCAGTTTGAAATCAACCCTCGCGCTCTCTCTCTCTCTGTATAAACATTCGTCGAGATATATGTTTTCGTTTATATGTTGGTTTATCGATTCAAGAAAGTGATGCAGGTGGAAGGGCGAATTGTATCGGCGATTGGGGCGGGGCTTCTCGTCCTCGTTGGTCTTCACGAGTCGGATGTTGATTCTGATGCCGAATACATTTGTCGAAAAGTATTGAACATGAGATTATTCCCAAATGAAAAAACAGGAAAGAACTGGGACCAGAACGTAAGCCCCACATCTCTCTTTATAATTTTCTAGTATTTGTCATTTTAAGGGTCAATTTAACTACTCAATTTTGTGTGTGTGTGTGTTTATGACATGGGGAAAAGTTGTGTTCCGTGTGCACTTGCAGGTAATGCAGAGAGATTATGGCGTTCTATTAGGTATGTGAAATCTTTAAAATTGTGTTTATTTTATGGATGCCTTTTACTTTGGTGTAACCAAAATGTGTAGTTTTTATTGTTGTTTCCGTGATATCTTTATATAGCAGTTCGTTTTTATCATCCTAAAGGTGAGGAAAAGGAGAAGATAAGGGGTCTACGACAATACTCTTCACACACATGTTCAAGCACTTTCTTAAGCTCAATAGTGAATACTTTCTCGGTCCATTGAGGCTAATGACCACCACATCGGTTGTCATTGGCTTTTTCTCTATAGAGCAGATCAAAACTGTAAAGAGAAAAGGAAACGCTAATGACGGCCCAAATGTTAGCTGTTTACATGTAAATTGCTATCAATTGTAGGAAAGGTGTCTTGGTACTCGGACATATGGGATTTTCCTAATCCTCACATTAAAGACCAGGATTTCACAGAGACACAAATTTCCTTTGCACATTTGAAAGAAGTCAAATTTAAGTATGTATTCCTTGCAGAGTTAGGAGTGGGATAAAGAAGTAGGAGAGCGGGTTATGGAGAGAGTGCAAGATGGCAAATTGAGACAAGTGGATATCTAATTCAAACAAAACCAATTAAAAATATATTACAGAGTCAGTTAAATGCTGCATGCCGCATGGTACCTCGCCCTGTAAGCTAATTTTTAGTGACATTATTTTTAGTGACCCTTTCTCATCTTAGAATTGTCCAACTTCTGCAAGCGGTACAAAAGGTGGGTTGTTATATTCTAATTTTGAGAAGAGAAACACAGGAAATCCTTAAAAGTATTGTTGTCTTTTTTCACAAGGAATTTGACCGTTATAGGCTTTTTTGATGAGGACCAGGACAGCAGCTCTGTATGGACTATGAATTATTTGATTTTCACCCACTTGCTATCTCCGTTTAGTCTTCTATCTTTTATTACTACCAAGTTGCATTATTTAGAATATTCAGACACACAACCCTCTTCCCATATGGAAAATGCCAAATCAACCAACTCTGGTGTTGGCTTTGTATATATTTGTGCAGAAGATAATGCTTTGTTAGTCACTTAGTATAAAAAATGTAGAAAAGTGGGGGTGAGAAATATTCAAGTAGGAGTGAATAAGAAAATGAGAAGATTTTAATCAGTACGACGGATAACTGAAATCATTAAGAAATGGAAATTCTATTGACACCCAAATGATGGTCGTTTATCTTCAAGGGCTGTGTGAGAAGTGCTTGGGAACATGTGAAAAGTGCTTGGGAAACTAGGAACTCCCGTAATTTGATATTTTCTACACTATCCATATCATTATATATCATATTTTTATCCTATGCTTCCACAAGTGGCTATCTTTCACCAGAATTGTCTTTATCTAATTTCTAAGAAGAATAAGATTTCCTATAACCACGACATAGTTGCCATTTGCTCACTTGAACCTAATTTCTTTCGAAAAGAAAGGGATACTTCCACAAAAGATTTGTGGAGGTATACTCACCTCAAGGACCACCTACTGAGATTTTGCATTTAAACAAAAAATCCATTTTGCTGTGAGTAGAATCGAAGAGCCCCCTCTTTTTTTTTTGTTCTGGGGCTACTATAGATAGAGGCTCACATCTCAGATATAGCTACCGAACTCTAAGAACAGGTAGGATAGAATATTCTGTATGGAGTTGGTGTGGAATGTAGTAGATGAGAGGCTATTTGAGAAGAATTTGAACAAAAAAGAAGGGGGGAATTTTTAACATTGGACACATACACCTTAAACTTTCAATTGAAGTGCAAAAATGGATGGCGTTAACAAAGTTCGTGAAAAGTCGAAATTTCCCATTCGACCCCATCAAATTTAACTCTATTGCCCCTCTATTTCTTCTTCTATTATATATGTTCTTTTCATCACAAATCTCATCACATAGAAAGCACGGACACGCACACACGTCATTTCTTCGAATGGACATGTCAAACATAAAATGTATTTATATTACAGAGGTATAAAATGAATTCATAATATAGTCGGAAACATTATGTTATCGAATTAAGAACAATACTAGATATAATTGGGGAATTTCACTTCAGGCTGATTTTTGTAAATTACATATTCACCTTTTAATGTGTCCTTTGTATGTTCCAAGTGTGTCGCCAATCCTAGAGTATCCACAATGTCTCAAGTAAAAAAATGGAACAAACAAATTGGCCAAGTTTTCAGGCATGTCCAACACAGCAACACACGTCCAGAGAGTGTTGTGTGGTGTTTGCGATTGATGCGTGTCGGACATGGATACGTGAGGTTGGTAGATGTGTCCGTGTTTCTTAGCTCATCACTAACAAAGTTGGATGGGTCATTTGTGGAGTCAACCAAAGTAAACTTCTCGTCACTCTCAATCTGCATGGACACTTCAAACAACACGGGTGAACCAAGATTTGAATCCTTCTCACACATATATATGTGAGTGGGTTTAACACAACAACAATCTCTCTCTCTCTCTCTCTCTCTCTCCGCACGCGCACACATATATACATAATGAATGTGCAATCATACATATGCATCAAATGAAGAGTTAATATAGAAATAGGATGGAGAGAGACAAGGAAAAGAATTACGGGATTTGTGCAATTTGTGGCAAACTGTCCGTCAAAACCCGACAACCCACAAATCAAAATCAAATGGGTTTATGGAGTTTGCCCCAAATTGAAATCCAGATGCTTGGAGACTTTCTTGAATTGCATAACAACATTTCAATGCGAGGGTTTTCTTTATGAGTACTATTTTAGGAAAAACGAATGTAACACATTACACACAAATGCACACGCTTGCAGCCTTGCACACATACACTGGGTACATTTGATGAAATGGGAATGCAAAAGCAAACACTCTTATCGGTTTAGTTGATGAATTTTTGCAACAGAGAACTGCCGAACCCATTTTATCGCACTTTCAAAATCCCCAATGAAACATGTATTGGGAAAACCAAAATTAAAAAAACAGTGTAATTTTACCATTTACTAGAGAACATGCCACTTTTCGTTGCTTTAGATAATTTCTACTAATTCAAAGAGAAAAATTAACTTTTGCACTTTAGTTGAAAGTTTAAGGTGTGTATGTGTCCAACAACAAAGTAAAGGTGATGTATGTTAAAAATGGTCAAAGTATAGGTGTAAGTAAAAATTCCCCCCCAAAAAGTTTATATGATGAGTTGAATTTAATGGATAACAGTCACATGATACCGTACCTTGTAAGCTCTTTTTTATTAACGTGATTTCCTTTTTTATAAGTTTAGAAGCATGGCTATGACCACAGATACGACACGACATGGACATGCAGATACGTTATTTCTCTAAAAAGTAGGACACAGACATGTTGAGGATACGTTCGACAATATGAAGCATCTAAGTTGAGATGGACTAAAGGCGTCCTTTAAAAACAAGTCATGGGCATGGTCAGGGCCGACCTTGATGTTTGGGTTGCCCTAGCCCGGCTTCAATTTTGGTTGCCCACATACTATCAAGTAAAAAAAAAAGATATAGAAGTCAGGAAAGAAAAAAAATCAATGATACATTGTACTTTTAAAAAAAGCAATAAAAATGTAACTCCGGTTATATCGTTTTAAGCAAGATCCAGTTTAAAGAAAACTTCTCATTGCATTTTTTAAAAGCAATATCTTCAATTGAGTCACCGTACTAACTTAATAAAGAACTCATATTTAATTGAGATTATAACCAATCCACTTAATCTTTTTTGTGACATGGTATACAAATTATTATTATTTTTTTCAAAATAACCGGCAATGTTGACCCTTATATTTGAAATACTAAAATTTAACCTAAAGGATACAAAGATAAACGAAAAAAGATATGATTGTGTGAGTTTATTTTGAAGAAAATAAAAAGGTTTATTTTATATTTTAACTATGATTTGTGTGAAAAAATAATAAACCATGTTAGCTCGCTCATTAGTTTTTAAATTGTTCCCCATTGGGTTTTTTTTTTATTAATTCAATGTAAGAAAATATCACTCATTATTGTTGTGTTTGTTAAAACACAAAAGTTCAAAGAAATTGAGTAGTGTGATTTTCGTTAAATTGTGGATTGAGAGGGAAAAAAAGGGACCATAAATAACAAAAATAGAGAGAGAAAATAAAAAGGGAAAGAAATGCTTGAAAGAGGCCAACGTAAAAAACAAAATGAAAAAGAGGAGTCTGGGATTCGAACTTTGGCATTCAGGCGAAGAAGACACTAAGGCAACATTAAACAACCACTGAACCACATGGCACCATTGGTAAGAAATGGAAACATTATAATATTTATATATAACTGGGATTATTTTTTGGGTTGCCCAAGCCCGAGGGCTTGCTGGGCTTACCCCTGGGTCAGGCTAGGCCGGGCCTGGGTACGTTTACAAATCCTCAAAAAATGCCCACCCTGCAATTGAATTTAGAATATGATAATCGTAGTGTTAAAAGAAGGTTTGACCGAGTACTTGGTGCCTAGGCGCTAGAAGGCTCCTCGCCGACTAGCCCGACTAACCCAACTAGACCAACTATCCCGACTAATTGCCCGACTAGGCGCCGAGTACTCGTGCTGGAAGCTAGAAGGTGCTCGGCCGCCCTTGGAGTGCCTAGCGAGTTTTAGAACCTTTCGTAAGGATTACTATCTTTTCAACCTTTTATATCTTAGTGATATGTCAAATTTACATCTTTGATACTCACATGTTACCAAATGTCCAAGAAGTGTCAATCACATTTATTTATTAATCATAGACATCAAAGAATTGCCGGTCATGTTGCAGAAATAGTGTTGGGCACGTGTCTGAATTGGGATTTTTATTTTCTGATCATGGACATTGAAAAACAAGTATTGGACACGTGTCCAAAGAGTGACACGGGCACGCCACCTTCTTTTAAGTGTCTGTGCTTCTTTTGCTATAAGAGTTAAGCATCCATTTTTCTTCATCTTTTAAAAAGTGCATAGTTATTCTCTCTGTACTCAACTCCCTGTCTTATTACGTGAGCTCAATTCCTCCAAACTTTCAAAAAAGGGAAAGAAGTGGTATGTTCCACTCCATTGTAAAAAAGAAACAAAGCAAATCCTCCCAAGTGTTATCTTTAGCCTTACGGAATCTGATACGCTTTCGACATGGGAAGATGGCTGTTTAGGCAATATCTCTCGATCCTCATTGTATACCCAATCTGATTTTTTTGGTCACCCACATACGTTTTCTTTTTCCAGCTGTAGTCGTGAGATTTTCTCTCTTTTGTACTGCCAAATGGCATTATTTTAATGACTTCGTAACCCACATTGGGAGTACTCAAACTGGTGTCAACCAACTCTGGTGTTGGTTGTCACGCGTATGAGAAATGTAGAAAGTGGAAGACATACAGTAGGCAAGTCGGCTACAATCCAGACTTGAAAACTTCTTTAGGTAGCGTTTGTTGAATACAATTATATGCTGGAGACCAACACCAGAGGTGCTGCGCCACTGTCTTCTTCTTGGTCTCCACCTTAACATTATCAGAACTAACTTCGGCACAATTTTCTTTACATCTCTCAAGATTTTCCCGCTTTCTTGTTCTCTCCCGCTTTCTTATTCTCCCAGACTCAACCAACAATAAGAATTCTGACTTCCGCTTCCTTATCCTGTCCTGTTCTTTTAATTTTTTAATAATTATGCTTTTGGTCTGCTACTTATCTTAGTATGTAGATTACCAAATGTGCCGCTAGTTTCCTTTCAAACAAACACTATGGAGCGGACTATATAATTGGATTATGGGTTTTAAAATCTAAACTGATGTGTTTGGTCAGAAATGCCGCTAGTTCCTTTCAAACAAACACTATGGAGTGGACTATATAATCGGATTATGGGTTGAAATCTAAACTGATGTGTTTGGTCAGAACCTCTGTCCCTTTTCTTTTTTTCTTTTTTTTTTTTTTTTTTTTTTTTGGGGGTAGTTGGATAAATTAGTGGCAGCATTGCGTTGTTCTAATGCTATGTGGATGCTTCAGTGAGTCAGTTTACATTGTACGGGATATTGAAGGGGAACAAGCCAGATTTTCATGTGGCAATGTCACCTGAAAGAGCAAAGCCCTTCTATGCTTCTCTAGTTGACAAATTCCGGCTATCCTACAACCCAGATGCAGTAAACGGTAAATCTGCTTTCCTGTTTCTTGATGATTTTCTTAGTTGGTTCTTTCAATCAACTATTTGTTAAATTTAGTGCCAGTTATCTTCATTGTAACAGGATGACTTATTAGTCCTGAACTGCTGGATCCTTATCTTAAGATTTCTTGGATAAAAATTGATTAGTATTAAAGTATAGATACAGAAATCATGAATTTCATGTATTCCTTCTCCTAGATAGTTGCTTTTGAGGATTTTGCGTTAAAGTGTTAGGACCATGAGTATCATGATGGAGTATACCACTTCTGTGAGTAAATTGTTTTAAAAATTACTGGGGTACTTGTCCTGGAATTGGGAGAAAGAGTCTAAACTAGAATCACCTTATTCCTTACTGGAAATACCAAGCAAGTTTAGTGTTCTAACTTTTATCCGACCAAACAAGTTTTCAACCTTCTGCATGTGGGTCTTTTACTGTAAATTCTTTACCTGTCCTTCTAACACTCAGTTGAGACAATATGTCATTATGGCAGTTCTTGAATTCCTCATTGTCTAACACATATGATTGATTGTGTGATCTATTAATGCTGGCCAAACACTAAGTGTGCTAGAGTCATTAATTTTCCTCAGCATAGAAGCCTTAGTCTGGACATCCTCTTCAATTTGATTGAACAGTAGTGTAGGAGATCTTTGCAGTCCTCTGAGCTCTAATGTTCCCTTGCCAAAGGTATAAACCTTTTTTTTTTTTTGGTAATTAAGCTTGAAATAAAAAAAAGGCTAAACGAATATACAACCTATAAGGGGCATACTCCAGGGAGGACAAAAGAAAAGAAAAGGAAAAAAGGTGCAAAGAACCCAACACAGCCTGTCGGGAATGATGGCCATAAAGGCAACAAAATTAAAATAGCAACCTAACTACCGGGTGTTTCGCTCCTATTTAACAGAGAGGGAGAAACACCACGCAAAAAGAAAATACATAACAAACACAGCCACACTTGGGAAGACTTCAAAAGTGACCCAACGGCCAGCTTGTGGAAAAGTTGAACACTCCTGAGTTAACTTGGGATTTTAGGGTCTTGAGAGGGCTTAACACGTTTCTGCAGTAACATGAAAACCCAGCAGACTGGGACATGGAACCCAGTGATGAATCAAGCTTACACCTCCAAGTTGGGACTTCTTCCAGAGGAAAAGACCTGACAGGTATCTTGTTGACAGCCATGAACTTTGTTTGGAATTAACTTGAGACATCGCTTGATTGGAATTTGACTAACATGATATGGGAAGACCACCCATTCCCAAAGGGAATCAAACAACGCCAAGGGACAGCCCCCGAAGGCTAGGCCGTAATAAAGAAATGGGCAATCCTCTCTTTGCAAATCTGCGGAATAATTCAACATAACAGTAATCCACAGAGGATCCTATTTGGGCAGAAACAACCATAGATGCAGCGGGCAAAAAACATCACTATCAGGTGACAATTCACACAAACAGATTCCCACACTAGCAGGATCATTCAATTCAATCCCACAACAACCTGATCCGTGACAAAGATGCTGCACCTGCAGCAACTGAATGTTCACAACAAAGATCTGTGCATCGAGCAATGATACACATGCAGCAACCTAACGAGCATACAAAGATAGCATTTCTATCCTGACTTGGCCTCAAAGCAACAAATCAAATGACCCTGCTAGACAAATAACAATCCCCAGAAAATGGCAGCCAATCATGGACAGTGGATTCACTCTAATAGCAGCATATGACATGCAAATAGCATCAGCAGCAGTAAGTAGTATGGTATGCATTCAACATTAGTAGAAGATATAAACCATAGTTGCCCATGCAAGTTTCCTGTAAAATATTGTGCATCAATGATCAACCAGTTCTTAATACCAAAAATGGCCAAGGCATGGAAATACTCCATGCTTGACGAACCAAAGTTTTCTTTATTTGTGCTTTTCCTGCATGATCAACCAGTTAAGTTCTTCATTTGCTCTTAATTTTTTAGTGTGCCTTTCCTGTATTTGTGATCACTTGGACTTAAATTGGTTCCTTTCCTTCTTGTTTTCCCATATGTTTAAAGGTCGAACTGTGATAAAGGTCACGGTGGTATTGGAATAGGATTTAGATCCTCATCAAATTGGTTCTCTACAATCAAGTTAACAATGATTATTCTCACCAGGGCCGCTTGGCCAGGGATAAGCCCAGCAAGCCCAGCCAAAAAAGAAGAAAGAAACGCGGTTATGTATAAATAAAACAAAGTTTCCATATATAATGCAAAGTATTTACTTGGTTTGTGACAGTCATTGTCTAACTTCCAGGTGGACTGAGTTCGATTCCGGGTCCCCCTGTCCCTATCCATCTTGACTTTTGCTCTTTTCTCTTTCCCTTTTTTCTTTGTCAATGCCTTCTCTCTCCCTTTTTCTCTCTTTTTTTGTTATTTCTGGCTCCACCCCAATCCTCAATATTGCAAAAATCATCCTGTTGTATTACTTTGTTAGAAAGTTTGCATTTAACAAATACAACAGTCTTGTACAAGCAATATGTTCTTACATTTGATTAAAAATATTATCCCAATTGTGAAAATTTTGGAAAACATCAAGCAAGTTAACATGTTCTATTAATTTTTTTTCACACAAACCATAGTTAAAATATGAGGTATTTCCTTATTTTCTTTTTAAAAAAATATTTTTAATCACATCTTTCTACGACTTTTATAGTTGTATTCTTTTAGTTTGAGTTTTTGTAGTAATTTTTAATTTTTTTTAAAAGAACTCTTGAAGATGTGGGAGCTAATGTTGGGAGTTTGCTTCGGGCCCCTAAAATATTAGGACCGCAATGACCATTGCAATTGCTTCGACAAAGTGGAGTTTTCTAAGCTTAAATTGATATTAAAAACTTACCTTCGTACTACCTTGTCACAAGATAGTTTGAGTGGATTGTCTGTAATCTACATTAAAAATGAGTTCTTTGATAAGTTAAAGTACGATAAGACAATTGAAAATCATGGTGTTTTATACGTAATTCAAGCTAAAAGCTCAATATAGCCTTAATTTTGTCTTTTAATTTACTTGTATGTCTTCTTATTGTTCACGACTTATTTGTAAGGGGGCAACCAAGCGGGGTCGGGCTTGGGCAACCCTAATATCGGGGCTGGCCCTGATTCTCACTTCCTCTTTTTTGTTTTTAGACTTCTTTTCTCCATTATTATTTCTTAACTCCTTGGTCCATTCATCTATTACTGTTTATCACTATATTACAAATGGTGTTTTCTATCATGTATTTACCGTCTTTCCTGGTGCTCAATTCTTACCCAAAGATGGCATATTTGGAGCAATGATGAAGGTGAGGTGCCCTACAAGTTTTTCCAAGTTTGTTGTATTTATTTATCTCAGTGAGGTGTATCACAGCGATAATATGGTTTTTTCTCAATGGTGGAAGGTCAATTTGGTCAATGATGGTCCTGTGACAATGCAGCTTGACTCTTCACAAACATCAAGGTGAGTGCATTTAAAAGAAACAACTCGGCCAGTGGATTTGATTTTTCTATGCTGTCCCTTGACTCATTACAGATCTGAATTTCCTTGCTGAAGTTCCGGTAGTCTGCATCTAATAACTAATTGCCCCATTTCAGGACTAAAAGTGATGCCATGGGAGAACCCTAAATTGGTATCCGTCAGTGTAAGATGGAACTCTCCAAATTAGCTAGAATGATTGAACCGAGTTTCTGAACAGTTTTGAGGAACCAAATGTGCTACATATTGAGAAAATGGTGTAGGAAATGAAGCTATTATTTACATAAGTTTCCTTTGGCCTTCTCAAATAGTAAGAATTATGAGTTGTGGAACCATGTGATTGCTTTGCTGAATTTGCTACATTCAAATCAAATTGAGTTGTTTCCATCGTAATAATGCACACTTAGACATCATCTCAAGAATTAGGAAGAATTATATATATATATATATATATATATTTTGAGAAATGATAGGTCAACTATCCTCCTCTTAAATACATGCAAGAACCTACACATATAGGTGTAGGCCCACACAAGATGAGTCCCACAAATATCTCCCACACAAGATGGGTTCCATGCTTATGTGAGAGGAGTGTGGTTAGACCTCACACGTGAGAATGATGTGGTTGGCGAGTATGCATGTATGTAACACTACTTCTCCACCCCACCAATGGCCTAAGAATGTCTGTTCAACTGTTGTGTCATGTATAAGCAGGAGGCGGAATACTAGTAGCGACTAAAAATCATTAAATTAGAATAATTTAACATGCAATCCGCTAGTTGCTACAAAGTTGCAATTACCTCTAAATACATAGTACCTGGCTTAACTGGGGAAAAAATCGTTTTTCTCGCTTGGCCAAGATCACCTGGATTAAAGACTTTGTGGAGAAGGCTATAATTGTTGATGCCATAAAGAAAAATGTAACGAAATGCTGCTTTCTGTTCATCTAAAGCCATCCTAGATTTACAAACTTTGGAAGTAGTACACCCAAAAAATTACAGAAATGTTTGGGCAATCAAGTTACCTGCCTTCAACCAAGACATACCATTGTCTTCCCCAAAACTTTACATCACGATAATTTGGAACACCATTGACAGAACTTATAGTTGTCACAATACATCGATTTTGAGCTGCAAATTACTCGTTAACAATATAGGTAAAAACAAACACACAACTGCAGCCCTGCTTTCAGTTTGTTGGATTCTGGATTCATGTTCACTGGCCCCAGCCTACAATATGGTCCCTTTTCTCCATCTCGAGTCGAAATGAAATCAACCGGCAACAGCTTTTGTGCTCCTATGATTTAGTTGAGAGGATGGTTGCAGCTGTAAACAATGCTTCTTTCTCAAAAGGTAAAATTTCCACGTGCCTGCACCATGGTGTATTAGATTACAAATTACTGCAAAAAGGGCAAAAGAAAAAGGCACCAACACAAACACAGATTGGCATCATCAGAGGCTGTAAAACCAAAGTTGCCAACTAAACTTATGCAACAAATAGAAAATACAAAACAAGGAACCTTTCCGAGCAGTGGCAGAGGGGCCAAGTTATAATGGAAAACAAATCAACATCAAATATCTTTTTTTTATTCCTTACTCAACAAAGAAAAAACCAAAATAAATTTTTCAATATTGATCATCCATCAAAATAGAACAAAAGTAGCTTAACAATCTACAAAGTGCAAGTCGATATGTTCTCAAATCTCAGAAATCATCCATTGGGAGCTTGGGAAATCATATCCACTCGGAGCTTGGGAGATCTCATCCGGCAAATTATTAATATTGTTTTGTTAACAAGTGCAAGGTGGTCAGGGCTCACATCAGCCCTGCTCTCCCTCTGCCCCTGTTTCTGAGGACATTAACGGGACAGCATACTGTATATGTATTGTATGGTCTACTTGTAAACGTATAAACACCTGTGTCCTCATTTAGTGAATGAACAAGATCTGGGCTCGAGAAGAAATCGATGAAATGAGGACATGCATGATTTTTTCATCCATTTCAACAAGAAGGAAAAAGGGATGTACTATCTCTTATACTTCAAGAAGTAATTTCCCATATGTAGCGAACAACTATCATATTATGCCAGTATTACTTCTGCGTTGTTTTAGGATTGGAATCCTCAACGTCTTGGAACCTAAATTTAGGAGTTGAAATTCAAGGGATGGACAGGACAAAAGAAACTCAAGGACAAGAGTCAGAGTTCAAAATGGAAAGGGAAAAGGTAGATCTTTAGCAATATCCATCATAACCAAGTACGCAAGTTACGTGAAAAATACTCCTCTTGGCAACAAGAATGCATTCTTAGTTAAGCCGTATACCAGAATACTCATGGGAACAAGGTTTTTACTTATCTGTCATGGGAAGAAGTTAGCAAGAATATTTTGGATCTAATCGACCAATATTACGTAAGGCAAGTAAGAAACCATTTGGCAACTACAAAAATATAATGTAACAGAACATCTCTAAAGATAGAATTGAATCTTACTCATTGATCCTTCGAAGATTCATAAAAGCAGAAATTATGTTCTTGCAAACTTCCACCATGGAGCTGTCTTTGACATCTTCCTTGGACTTATAGTTGCCTTCAGCAGAATGTGGGAATGATAATGACAAATATGCCTGAAAGGAAATTTCAAATTCAAATGGAGTTGCCTTTCAGAAAAAAGAAAAAAAAAAGTATGGAAAATAATGGCAGATTAAAAAAAAAGGCAATGGAAAATAAAGGCAGATAAAAAAAAAGCATGGACAATGAAGTGCTCAAAATGGCCTGAGGAAACTAAAGAGAGAATAGATGTTTGTACAAAACTCAAATTTGAAGAAACTTCTTTTTCCTTTTCCAAAAGTGAGACTTCAAAGAAATTTCCGAAATTCATGTTTTAATTAGCTTAAGACTGAAGGTAAGACACTACCATCTATGATCCATCATCCCCCAAAAGAGGCTATAAAAGACCTTAGGTTATTTCTTCTACAGTAATTTTAGAAATTTGTACTGAATGAATCAAGAGATGGATCCAATGGTCATGATAAACAAAAGTAGGAAGAAAAAAAAAGGTGATGCAAGATCATTATTGTGGACATAGAAAGTACGAAAGCAAACTATTTGCCAACAAGAACAATCACCTGAAATCCATGTGCTAAAAGCAACTCTGCTACTTCGATACTTATTTTCTTTGTGATACTCTTTACACTGTTGATATTTGAAAAGCACTTCAAAACTCCATCAAATGTTGCATCATCTATTGGTTCACTTGTCCTCCGCGTGCGGACTGAAGGCTGCAGTTCCAAGTTAAAAGGAATATGAAATCTATCTTTAGAGGATAAAGTAAGCTTTCCTACATCAAAATTGCCTCCCCTTTCTGAGGCCCCTTTCATATGAACCTTTCCATAACATAAGGGAAACTCAAAAGCTTCCTTGGCATGCATAAATGCGTCCCCTTTCTTTACTAAGGTTTTCAAAAAGCTTTCTTTTTGTTCCAAATGAACTAATTTAGGAGACAACCTATGTAGATATCCCTCGCTACATAAGAAAGAAGTAGAATATTTCCATCAGCATGAAATGAAAAAGGACCCATTAAAAGCTCTCCAATAGCTAGATCTCGTAAAACTGAAAATGAACTAATCAACAATCTCTTTCTCCAATGCAATGTGGTAGTCCCAATCAAAGAGCTTAATATTTTAGTTAAGACTTCATCCAACATCACTCACCTAAGCCACTCAAGCTTGGTTAATATAATTTAGAGGTCACTCCACCTATTGCCAATTGGTTTTAGGTTGGAACCCTCCAAGAAATCTAACAAGGTATTAGAGCTAGGTCTTGGGTGGCCTCACCTCAAGTGGTCGAGTCTCTGTTGCCTGAGTCAAATTTCCTTGTACCTCCACATGCATCCGAGCTACACGAGAGGGCGAGTGTCAAACTTTATACCACATCAATCACCTAAGCCACCCAAGTTTGGTTAATATAAATTAGAGGTTAATCCTCCTATTGCCATTTGGTTTTATGTTGGAACCCTCCAAGAAATCTAACAATATTTAAAGCAAATGGATCCAAATTCATGTCCTTTTACTCATTCAGTTCATAAGGTGATCTAAGTACTGCATCAGAAATTTGTAGGGAAAATATCTGACATGGTAAACATGTTTACAATTTGAATAAGAGGATATGACCATCCCCTCTTGAATAATGGTAAGCACCATAGTTATCAAAGGCGTGCCTTGGGCGCGCCTAGGTGAGAGGTGCATCAAGGTGCAAATTGGGGCCTTTATTAAACCTAGGCGAGAAAGACGCACGCGTCTGGAGAAAGGCAACCAGGTGCGAGCCTATTTCAATTTTCAATCACTGCCAGAGGAAAAGGTTAAATGATAGCTTCAGTAATTGATCTATCCAACATACGAAACAAGTTCCAGACAAAACAAGCAATCGATCATCTCTTCTAATTTTAGTCGATCATCTCATCTCTCTAGATTGAACAGCAGTTGATAGAATCAGTTACATCATTAATAGACTAATAGTCTAGGTTAAATGTTAGCTTTAGTAATCTATCTTTCCAACATATGAAACAAGTTCTGGAGCTCCAACAGACAAAACAAGTGCAACCGATCATCTCTCTCTCTCTCTCTCTCTCTCTCTCTCTCTCTCTCTGATTTCAGTTGATCATCCCATCCCTTAGATTGAACTTTGGTTGATCATCCTCTCTAACTCCAGTCGATCGATATCCTCCAGGCCTCAACGGTGATCGATCTCATCTCTCTCAACTGGTGCAGTTCCTTTGTGAAATTCAGAGGACAGATTGGGGGTGGAGTGAGTGAGTTTTCTCCTTGGAAAAATAAAGGATTTTGGGGTATGAGTAGCTATGGTTATGGGGGGACTACTGAAGACTGTATTTTGTAGCACATTCGATATAATCAATGAGTAATAAAGGTGTATACATATGGATAAAAACAAGCAGAGATAGGGTTTATAGATCTTTGGGATGGTACACTTTCAAAAAATTCACTGGTTTAGTGGTTATTATTTAAAGTATTGGTGTTGCTATTTTTCCCGCCTATGTGTGCTTGCTTCGAAAAGGCCCGTGCCTCGCGCCTCTGGCCTTAACAACTAAGATAAGTACAAATGTGCCTCTTTCTTTGGTTTAAGTGGAGATGTAAAAATAGCTGCATTTAAGAACCGTTGTAAAATGCTCAAGAAAGATACAATGAATGGAGAAAGGCCTACACTTTAAAAAAACTTGAAAGTTGAGGGGAATTTCTAGTACTTCATTTTGGAAGCAACAGGCAAACATCATGGTGAAACTTCCGACCATTGAAGACGTCATAAATTTACAGCCTTTTGTGATGATCTGAAAATTATATGGGTTTGTGGCAAAAATCGAAAGACCACTTACTTTAGCAATGTACTTCTGAAAATACTGTACGATTATTTCCATCTTCCATTTTGGTTCATTAAAGACCTGCAACACATTCCAAAGGTCAGCCAAGTGAAAGGGGAAATAAAGGGGGAAAGACGGACCCTGAGTAGCATAAGCAAGTTTTTGCAGAACCAACAGTCTGGAAAGCAAGTAGACAATCATGTCACCATAAACTAAATACATTTGCATCTCTTGAGAAGCTTGAAGGAGGACCAAAAGGTATTGCTGAGGTAATTGTGGGATTTCCAAGTGAGAATCTTAAGGGGGTGTTCCACTAACTTGTTTTTTGATTTTTTAAACTTTTAGTTGTAGTTTAAATCTACAACTTGTTCCACTAAAGTGTTTTTTTTTTTTTTTTGGTTTTTTAGTTGTAGTTTATTGTAAAGGGTAGTTGGTTTTTTTTGGGAGCTTTTTTGTTAGTGGAATAGGGTAGTTTTTGAGTTAAAACAAAACTAGTTTTTTGAGGGAGTTTTTTGTTAGTGAATAGAATGGTTTGTGTTAAAACAAAACAAGTTTTTTGTTAGTGGAACATGGCCTAAATATAAGATTGCGATCATTTTAACAAACAATAGAAGTGATTGAATGTTGATAAAAGGTAAAGATGTCCCCAGACAGAAAAATCTGGATCTGTACTACTGCATAAGAAAATAGTAGAGTTGGCTTGGTAGGCAGCTCTTGTATAGAAGTGGATTTGGTTAAATCCTCTAAATAAATGGTATTGGCAATCTCACAGTGATTAGTATAGGATGATAATAGACAGAAGAAAGTGGATAAGAAATAACAGCTCTAGCGCAAAACTATTATAGGTGAGTAATATGTAAATACTAAATAAGGATCCCCTGAACCTCTAGGGTTTCTATTCAACGACATACACACGCGGGCGCGGGCGCGCGCGCACACACACACACACACACACAGAATATCATCACCTGGAGAAATGGAGAAATTGCATCTCCGTTGTAAGTAAGTTCATCTTGAATAATTTCCACCACAGGGGTTCTGCACCATATCCAGTAGCTTTCATATTTCTTATCATTTTCCAGTGCATACATGTGAACACAGGCATGTGTGCAAAACCACAGAGAGAGAGAGAGAGAGAGAGAGAGAGAGAGAGAGAGAGATTTTGCATTTCATAAAACGAGTAAATACCTCACACCGTCAGCTCTGGTGGTAAGACCAAGAGTATCTGCTTTCTTCCTTGATGCATCCAGCTCCATGGCCTAAAGGGTCCAATCTGATCATGGTTAATGCTCCATAACTACAGACTCTTAGTACCTTCAAGCAAGAACCATTTATGGAATCTTACCATCGACAGAAATTTCTGCAAAGCTGTAAATACACACTTCCTTACTTCAGGAAAAGAAATTGCAAGATCAGTATCACACGATTTGAATAGCTCTGCTGCTGAGCTTTTTGGTAATGTCATGTCATCACTGAGCTCAGCATGAAGATGAGACATTTCACAGATAATTGATAGGCAGCCTTTAATTAAATCTTTGTAACTTATCCTTCTAGACCCCTGCAATAAAGTTTCACGAAAGAAACACTTTCAGAGGTTTAACACACATTGTTCTTTTAATATATGACTATTATGAGGGAGATACTGTAATAAAAACCAATCAATAGCAAACAGAAGAGCAAAATCCATCCAAATCCAAGGGTGCAAAACATAACAGCATACCAGAAGAATGTTTAGGAGTGACACCCTCAGAAGATTCCAATCCATATTTTCTGCGATGAAACAGAGAATGCTGAAATCACAGGATTAATGGACCCAATGACCAAATAGAAAAGGATTTGAAGACTTAACCAACAAACTAACCTTTAAACACAGAATTGCGAGGTAAAAAATCGCCTTGAAGAACACTGAAGATATACTGGAGTAGTACCATACTCCTTAGGTACTGCCAAATGGATTATGTAAATACTACTAGCACATTAAAGTTGTGAATTGATGGTTATATAGTGCTGCAGTAACTATACAAGGTAATACTCATAAGTCATAACAGAATTCATAGACAATACATGCATGAAAAAGCAAGTACATAGAGATGGCTATCGTAAGTGGAAAGAACAACTTCAAATTTTACACAAATAATTTAATTGACCAATCAGGAAGAACATATAATTAGGTCTACATTTTGGCCCCTGGGACGATGAAACAAAAAGGAATCAGGATAGATTCAATGATGTTTCTCTTTCTTATCTTTCTTTCATTTGTTGTCCTTTCTCGGGGTGCAAAGGGTAAACAAGAGTGAGGCTTCAAAATAGAATCACTTGACGTGGGAAGGGAGATATAGCCAGCGTCAAGGAGCTTAGTGTACACTGGCTGATGGTCTGAATATCCTCTTTCTTTCATGGAAAGTACACTAGCCCTCTCCTCTTGGTTTTCACAAAAATGAAAACGAATAACGGCAGAACCTGGTGAATTAGTTAAAACATGAAAACAAGGAAATGTACTCATTTTTCCCATAGAAAGGACAATGGTTTCATGATTCGATACAATTGTTGACTTTCCTGTGACAGTATGTTAGTAATTGCAACTATTGGGTTTTGGGACCCACAACACAAGTTACACAACACCGGTCCATTAAATAAAATATTGCATACACCAAAGAAAAAAATGAAACATAGAATTACGTGGTATGACCCGAACCAACTTATGTCCATGGGCAAGAGAAATAATAAACTATACAATACTGATTATACAAATGAGACAAGCATATAATCCCGAGCCCTTGAAGTTGTACCCACTTCCCTGCTCTTTGATACTATTTTTTTGTCACAGACCGCTCTATTGCTTCCACTTGATGACAATCAATCTGTGATTGTTTTCTTCTCTCAACTCCCTGCCTTTCCAACACAATAGTAAAATAGGCTACTTATAGAAGCTGAACCAAGAAATCAGCACATTGAGGAAACAAAGTCTTCTATGAGGCCAACTTCCTTCCATTTTTCATGTGCTTTCCAGCAACTAAATTTTTTCCATTTCTATTTTATCATTGCCAACACCAAGGCGCCACATGGCAAGGCCGAGTACCATGATAGCAACCTTCTCTTAAACATGGTAATAGTTGATTATTATGTGTCAATCTGCCCTAAAAACTACAAAAAAAAAAAAGGAGATTGGAAAATGCCCAAGAATTTGCAGGAATCACTAACATGAACATGAGCACTCGTGACTCAAAAGTCAGCAAGCCAATATAACAGCTTACAAGGAAAAGGTAGCACATAATCTAGCCCATGAAATTACTCCATTCCTTTGGTAGGTGCCTGGAAGTGGATCATGACCAAGGCTTTATTTATCAAGAGTTTTGGAAGGTGCAAACTAACAAATGGGCGTGCAAGCACTCAAAGTTTCATGTAGCTATATAAGCAGTGCATTATGCCACAAATTAGATTAATCATTGACAATGAATTAAAAGCGGACGTAAATATTAGTCCTCCAACCTGAACTTATGTTATCATCCTGTCCTTTTTTTGGAGTTAATGTTTTCATCAAGAAATTCAAATAAACCCAATTTACCATTTATTGCACATGTAAGGTTTTTATTGAAACTGTTCGGATCAAACCCTACCTGGTCATTTTTTTTTGTTGAATCTTCATGCAAACCCTTAAAAACACGTTGTAGAGGGTGTTTGGGAGCCTCATTTTCAGCTTTTCATTTTCAAATTTATGGCTTTTTGGCTTTTTGAATTATGGTCAGAATGTATTTTGGATTTAGTATGAGTGTTTGGGAGAAATATGTAGAACACATTTTAAAACAGGAGTAGTGTTTGGGAGATATGAGCAGAATACATTCTATAGATCTTTTTGTTAATCAAAATGGAAAAAGTGAAAATGAGAAGTCAAAAAGCTCCTCTCAACCTATTTTTCACTTCTGCTCTAGATTGTGCATTTTGAAGAACTCATTCTCAGATAATGAGTTCGGAGAGTTTCTCCCAAAAACATCCAAAATGAAAAAATGAGAATGGGAAAAATTGTCCCCCAAACAAGCTATTAAATACATTGAATGGTTCGGATTGTCGAAATTTGCTGGTGAAATGGGAGTCCCTGATTGTAGACAGGTGCAATATATATATATATATATATATATATATATATATATATATATATATATATATATATATATATACACCGGGCTTCCTATCCGGGCTCCCGGATTTTTTTAAAATCCGGACCTCCACCTTCCCATGTTTTTTTTGAAAATCCGAACCGTTAGATGTGTTCAAAACATGTTTTTTAGGTCCAACGCGAGGATTTGTGGAAAAAAAATACCCAGAAGGGCTTGATCGGAGCAGTTTTTGCAAAAACGCTATAATTAGCGTTTTTTGCAAAAAACCGCCCGATCAAGCCCTTTCCGGTATTTTTTTCCACAAATCCTCGCGTTGGACCTAAAAAACATGTTTTGAACACATCTAACGGTTCGGATCTTCCAGATTTGGTGTGGAAAGTAGAGAAAAACATACGGTCCGGATTTTACTTCCCATCCGGACGCCCGGATGGGAAGTGGACTCTATATATATATATATATATATATATATATATATATATATATATATATACGGCAATTATCCAATCCAGGATCCCGGATTGGAGGTTTTTTGGTGTTTTGATGCTTTTAAAATTGTTTTTGGAAAATCCGAACCGTCCAATGTGTTCGAAAAGTGTTTTCCAAAGTCCCCATAAGAAATCTTTAAAAAAAATACCGGGAAGGGCTTGATCCAAGCAGTTTTTCGCAAAAACTGTATATTTACAATTTTGCGAAAAACTGCTCGGATCAAGCCCTTCCCGGTATTTTTTTTGGATGATTTCACGCGTAAACCTTGGAAAACACCTTTTGAACACATTGGACGGTTTGGATCGTCAAAAAAATATTGGAAAGGTGGAGTCCCGGATCCGGAAGTCCACCTTCCGGACATTTTTTTGACGATCCGAACCGTCCAATGTGTTCAAAAGATGTTTTCAAGGGTCCGCGCGGGAAATCTTCAAAAAAAAATACCGGGAAAGGCTTGATCCAAGTAGTTTTTCGCAAAAATTGTTATTTGAAAACATCTTTTGAACACATTGAACGGCTTGGATTTCCCAAAAACAATTTTTAAAAGCATCAAAACAACAAAAAACCCTCAATCCGGGATCCTTGATAGGATCGCCGGTGTATATATATATAACTTCTGGTCCAAACCTCCCAAGAATAAGAAAAAATGTATTTTTTTTGTTTCGCAAATTGTTTTTGGAAAATCCGAGCCGTCCAATGTGTTTAGAAGGTGTTTTCAAGGGTTCACACAAGAAATCTTCAAAAAAAAAAATAACAGGAAGGGCTTGATCCAACAGTTTTCGCAAAAAATGTAAATATATTTTTTTGTCAAAACTGCTTGGATCAAGCTCTTCCTGGTTCGTGGACCCTTGAAAACGCGCGATTTTGTTTCGAGCCCCACTGTGACGTTCTGAACCGTTGATCTTGTTTAAATGAGTAAAATAGAAGGTCCTGCTAAAAATTAGCTTAATTGGATATCGGTAAGTGTTTGATCCAAATAGTTTTGCAAAAACTGTGAAAAGAACTAGTGTTTTTAAAATCATTTGGATCAAACACTTGCCGATATCCGATTGAGCTGAAATTTTGCAGGACTTTTTATTTTACTCATTTAAACAAGATTAGTGGTTCGGAACATCACAAGGTTGTGTCTTTTTAAGTGTGAGGGGATCCCTAAGTCCGGGACTCATAGTTCTCGACCAAATTTTCATGATCTGAACCGTCCAATGTGTTTAAAACGTGTTTTCAAGGGTCCCCGCGAGAAATCATCCAAAAAAAATACCAGGAAGGGTATCTAAGCAATTTTTCATAAAACTGTATATGTACAGTTTTTGTGAAAAACTGCTTGGATCAAGCCCTTCCCGGTCTTTTTTTTATGATTTCTCGCGAGGACCATTAAAAACACGTTTTAAACACATTGGACGGTTCAGATTATGCAAAAACAATTTTTAAAACCTTCAAAACACCAAAAAACCCTTCAATCCGGGATCCTTGACTTGATCACCGAACACCACACTTCTTATCAAGGATCCCGGATTTTAAAAAAAATCCACACCTCATAGATCCCGATCGAACTCATGAAAAATTGCTTGGTGCCCTTCCCGATATTTGTTTTTGCTGATTTCTAATGGGGGCTTTTAAAAACACCTTTTAAACACATTGGACGGTTGGGATCATCGAAATTCGATCCAGAAAGTGGAGGTTTGGATTTTAAAAAAATGCGGGAGCCTTGACTAGAAGCGGAGTGTATATATATATATATATATATAAAATATCAACTTCTAATGAGGGATCCCTCATTTTATTTAAAATGAGGACCAAGCAATTTTTCTACTTTCCGAATTGAATTTTGACGATCCAAACCATTAGATGTGTTTAAAAATGTTTTTAAGGTCCACCTGAAGGATTTGTGCAAAAAAAAAAAACTCACAAGGGCTTCATCCAATCAATTTTTGTTAAAAACACGATATCGCAACCTTAAAAACACATTTTAAACATATCCAACGCTTCGGATCATCGAAATTTGGTCGGGAAGCATGAGGTCCTCATTTTATTTAAAATGAGGGATCCCTCATATATATATATCCCATGGTTCTAGTCAAGGAACCCTGACTGGAAGAAAATGGGTATTTTTTTGTGTTGCAAATTGTTTTGGGAAAATCCAAGCCATCCAATTTGTTTGAAAGGTGTTTTCTAAGGTTTATGCGGGAAGTCTTCAAAAAAAAAAAAACGGGAAGGGCTTGATCCAAGCAATTTTTGCAAAAACTGTATATCGAAAACTGCTTGGATCAAGCCCCTTCCTGGTATTTTTTTTTTAAATTTTCCGTGAGGACCCTTGAAAACACCTTCTGAACACATTGGACGGATCAGATCGTCAAAAAAAAATTGGATAAAAAGTCCGGATGTGAAGCGTAACCTATATATATATATATATATATATATATATATATATATATATATATATATATATATATATATATATATATATAACAAACAACTTCTAATAAGGGTCAAATTTCGACGATCCGAAAGTTTTTATCAAAAACTGTTCGGATCAAGCCCTTCTAGGCTTTTTTTTGGAGATTTCCCGCGTAGGCCCTTAAAAACACTTTTTATAAACATTGAGCGGTTCGGATCATTGAAATTTAGTCCGAAAAATAGAGGTCTACATTTTAACTTAGATAAAGGTCCCTTATTATAAGTTTTTCCTATATATATATACACAGAGCGGATCAAGTCAGAACTCCTTGACTTTGGTAAATACGGACCTTCACTCTCCCGGCCTAATGATTGGGATCCGAACCGTTGGATGTGTTTAAAATGTGTTTTCAAGGGCTCACATGAAGATTCGGGAAAAAAAAAAGACCAGAAGGGCTTCATCTGAGGAATTTTTCATGAAATATATATCCTATAGTTTGTATGAAAAATTGCTAGGATGAAGCCCTTCTTGGTTTTTTTTTTTTGCCGAATCCTTGCGTAGGCACTTGAAAATACATTTTAAACACATCCAATGGTTCGGATCCTAGCCATTTGGCCAGAAAATGGCTAGGAGAGGGGAGGTCTGAATTTTTTTAAAGTTAGGGAGTCCTGACTTGATCCGCTCTCTGTGTGTGTATATATATATATACACAAATTTTCTAGTAAGGACCTCCTGTAAATAAGAAAAAATGTAATTTTTTCACGTTAAAAACTGTTTTTGGGAAATCCGAATAGTCTAATATATATGTTCAAAAGGTGTTTTCAAGGGTCCACATGGAAAATCTTCAAAAAAAAATATCAGGAAGGGCTTGATCCAAGTAGTTTTTTGCAAAACTGTAAATAAGCCCTTCTAGGTATTTTATTTTGAAGATTGCCTACGTAGACCCTTGAAAACACCTTCTGAACACATTGAACGGTTTGGGTCGTCAAAAAAATGCTCAGATCACGAAAGTCCGGATAGAAAGTGGAATCTATATATATATATATAGGATCAACTTCTAATGAGGGATCCCTCATTTTAAATAAAGTGAGGACCTCATGTTTCCCGACCAAATTTCGACGATCTAAACTATTAGATGTGTTTAGAATGTGTTTTTAAGGTCTACCGTGAGGATTTGTCCAAAAAAAAAAATACCCGGAAGGGAATGAATCCTCACGTTGGACCTTAAAAACACTTTTTAAACACATCTAACGGTTCAGATCATCAAAATTCCGTACGGAAAGTGGAAAAATTGCTTGGTCCTCACTTTATTTAAAACGAGGGATCCCTCATTAGAAGTTGATACATACATATATATATATAAACATAGGTGGATTTTCTAGTCCACACTCCCAAATTTAAGGAAAAAATGGGGTTTTTTTGTGTTGCAAATTTTTTTTGGAAAATCTGATCCGTCCAATGTGTTCAAAAGGTGTTTTCTAGGGTACACTAGAGAAATCTTAAAAAAAAAACACCGGGAAGGACTTGATCCAAGCAGTTTTTGCAAAAACTAGGGCTGCACAAAAAAACCGGTGAACCGTGAATCCAGTCCGGATCGAACCGATCCGTGCGTTTTGGATTTTAATCGTGGATTAATGGTCCGGACACGGATTGAAAAAATAGTAAACCGTGACTCGCAGTCCGGACACGGATTTTGATTTCGAAACCGTGGATTAACCGATCCGGACCGTGAGATTTTTATTATATATAATTTTTTTAAATATATATATATATATATATATATATATATATATATATACACACGTAATTTTACACAAACTTCTACTACACAGACTAGGGGGTAAACTGTGATCTCTTTCAAAACTTGGATGTGTATTTTTATTGATGACCCATTAGTGTGAAATTCCAACGAAGACATCTTCTCTAATTAGCTACGAGAGCTCTTTACTTTGATTTCCTATTGTTTCAAGTTGATGTGTTAGTTTCAAAATAGTAATTAGCTATAACGAACTACTGTGTTTGTGAACTTGTGGTGTCCTTAGTATTTATAGAATTTGAATGATGTACTTTGAGATGTTTCTTGATTTATTTTTATGCCAAATTACAACTACTGTAAATAATAATGTCTTATATAACATGTAATCCGTGGATAAAACCGGAACCGATCCATGACTCGCGGATCGAATTGGAACCGAACCGTGAGACTTTTGGTCCGGACACGGATTGTATTTTCTAAAAACCTTGACTCGTGGATTAGGATTGGATTCATGCCAATCCGATCCAATCCGGACCGTGTACACCCCTAGCAAAAACTGTATAAATTTTTGCGAAAACTGCTTGGATCAAGTCCTTCCCTGTGTTTTTTTTTGAAGATTTTCCGCGAGGGCCCTTGAAAACACCTTCTGAACACATTGGACGGATCGGATCGTCAAAAAAAATTTGTATAAAAAGTCCAGAAATTAAAAGTTCGGATTAGAAGTTTACCCTATATATATATTCGTCCTTATCTAGTCCGGGCTCCCGGATCCGGGACTCATAGTTCCGGATCAAATTTTCACGATTGTACAGTTTTTGCGAAAAACTTCTTGGATCAAGCCCTTCCCGGTATTTTTTTTTTTATGATTTCCCACTTTGACCCTTAAAAACACATTTTAAACACATTGGACGGTTCGGACTATGCAAAAATAATTTTTAAAACCTCGAAAACACCATTTTTTCTTCAATCCGAGATCCTAGACAGGATCACCGGTGTATATATATATATATATTTCATCCACACCCCTTCCGTCTGCACCTTCACTTTCTCAATCAAATTTTCATGATTTGAACTGTGAAACATGTTGAAAACATGTTTTTAAGGTTACCCACAAGGAATCATTAAAAAGAAAAAGAAAAAGGGGACCGGGAAAGGCTTCATCCAATCATTTTTTCATACGAACCGCTTATGTACAGTTTTATGAAAAACCCAACCCTGTAATTATATATATATATATATATATATATATATATACATTTTTTCATACGAACCGCTTATGTACAGTTTTATGAAAAACCCAACCCTGTAATTATATATATATATATATATATATATATATATAGAGAGAGAGAGAGAGAGAGAGAGAGAGAGAGAGGAACTCTCTAGTCCGGGACTAGAGAGTCCGGAACTCATAGTTCCGGATCAAATTTTGACGATCCGATCCGTCCAATGTGTTCAAAAGGTGTTTTCCAAGGCCAACGCGAGAAATCTTCAAAAAAAAATACAGGGAAGGGCTTGATCCATGCAATTTTGTAAATATGCAGTTTTTGCGAAAAACTGCGTGGATCAAGCCCTTCCCGGTATTTTTTTTTTAAAGATTTCTCGCGTTGGCCTTGGAAAACACCTTTTGAACACATTGGACGGCTCGGATCGTCAAAAAAATATCGGGAAGGGCTCCAAAACGCCTCAGTCCGGGATTTCCGGGATCCCGGACTGGAGACTGGCTGTATATATATATATAGGATCCCGATCTATTGAGGACTCCCTCAAACAAAAATTTTGTGCGGAGTTGGCCATTTTTCGACTTTCCGGATCAAATTTTGACGATCCGAACCGCTCATTGTTATATAGCGTTTTTAACAAAAATTGATCCGATCAAGCCCTTCCGAGTTTTTTTTTTTTGAAGATTTTCCGCGTGGACCCTTAAAAATGCATTTTAAAAATATTGAGCGGTTCGGATCGTCAAAATTCGATCCGGAAGGGTGAGATCCGCAAACTCTTATCCTAAAGGAGTCCTTAGTAGATCATTTTCATATATATATATATTTCATCCACCCCCGTTCCGTCCGCACCTTCACTTTCTCGATCAAATTTTCATAATCCAAACCATCCAATGTGTTTAAAACATGTTTGTAAGGGTCCCCACAGGGAATCATTAAAAAAAAAAGGGTCCGGGAAAGGCTTCATCTGATCATTTTTTCATAAAAACCGCTAATGTACAGTTTTATGAAAAACCAACCCTGTAATTTAGGAATTGGGGTATACAACCCAATCCCCAATTTGTGCTATCAGTCGTCATCCCATTCTGAAACCTAGAAAAGAAATTCTGTAATGCCAAAATTTGAGACCAAACCTTCACTCCTCGTGGTCCCAAGTCGCCGTCGACAATCCTCCCTCTATTCTAAATCGGCATCGTCTCCTCGCCGTAACAAATCTTCTGTCCTCGCCATCCCAAATCTTTACCTTTTGACTTCCCAGCTCGTAGTCAACAAATACCAAAGGTTATTTGAGAACAAGCCTCAGGTGCAAGCAAGAGTCCTTAAGGTACTAATTTGGGGTTTGATTTTTTTTGACGTAAAAAAATTTAACTTTGTAGTGTTTTGGTTCATTATTGAAATTGGGTTTCTCTGATTTTGCTCTACAATTTGAAGGATCAAGAATGCTAACCCTCACCATCCCAAATCGATGTCGATGCCCTGTTCCATAAACTTCTCTACCGCGTTTCTGATTGGGTCCCATTGAATTGCTTTATTGTTCGGAAAATTGCTAATAGGATTCGCTAGTATGGTATGATGGCACAACATCGTAATTCTTTACCATGTTTTATTGAGAACAAAAGACCATGTTTTCTGTTTGTTGATGATGTTCAATATCTCGGTTGCAATTGAAGCATAAAGTTTTTTGGTCAATTCTATAGTCATTGTAGGTGATAAGGTGAATTTTACCCACTGTATTTCCCAGTTTCTTATTGTTTTAGTATGTCCTGTTACCCATTAATTTTCATGGTTAAATTGTTCAATAATTTTGTGGATTATGCATATTCTTGTATAGTTTCCTTTTTTCCCAATCGTGTTCGATCAGTTAATTTTTATGGGTGAGATAATGGTGTGGTACTGACCATGCATTTCCCAATTGCGTTTTATCATTTGAATATATGAGAAATGCATGGTCATAATTCCAGAAATATGTGACATCTCAAACTGCCTGACTATATTTTTTCAGAAGCTACAGACGTATCCAGTTTTTTCCCATTTATTCGCCTCACCAAATGGAATTCAAATGAAAGGAGGTGGCTACACCTATGGTTAATTTTTCTTAGCCACTGCCCTGTCCTATATTTGGTTTGAAAATTGTTGAAACTGTGGAAGAAAATTTGAAATACAGAGCTACACTTGGAAGCAGGTCCTAGCTCCCAGGAAAACCATTTGGTGTGTAGCCAATGAAATTTCCCAATAGAATGCAATTTATTCTTCTTATTGTTGTTACTTGGGATTATTCAAGATTGTAATCTTGATTTAGTTGGCATAAAATGTCATATTGACCAGACAAAAGAAAAAAAAAGAACAAATTGATCATTGATATTTTTACCATATTTACTGTGTTATTGGTTAAAAATTTTACCATGATCATTGAAATATGGCGTGTACCAGTTTTTTACCATGATTTAATGTAACAAGTTGTATGAATTAACCATGTTACTGATCTGGAAATGAATTTTACCATTTTTCTGTGTTTAGGTTGATATTTTTACCATGATCATTGAAAACTGTTGAAAGTTTTATGAATTAACCATGTAGTTGGCAACATATTTTACCATGTTTGATGTGCTGTAAATATTTTTAGTTTTGACCATGATTACTGTGTATTGACCTCTACCATTTTGGATATATTTATATAAAAAAAAAAATAGGGTATTGCAAATGCCAAAACTATTTTTGATTGTGCCAAAACTCAAGCGCATAAAATTCTTGTACTCATTTGTGAATGGGACACGGCATTGTTTCTAAAAATAATTTTTAGTTGCAAGCATACATTTTAACATCTAACAACTATATAGTTGGGTGAGAACTTAAATCTAATGCATTGGAGTTTTGACACAATCAAAAACAGTTTTGACATTATCACTACCCAAAAAATATCCCATATTTAGTGATGTGTTTTTACTGGTTGTGTATCAAAATGACAGGATGGTAAATAAGGAATAAATCAAAATATATTTGAAATTTCAAAATTTCCCCATTTTCCTTTTCCGAAATATTTTAGGAAACTACAATTTTACTAATTGAAATACCCAATCCTAATCAAATCCCCCTTAATTAGGGAACTCTATCTACATATATTAATAGGTAATAACAAAAAGGGTACAAAAGGTATCACTGAAAAAAGGATGGAAACTTACCCGTTTAAATTGACCGGGATGAAAACTTAATTGATGTCCAAAAAAAGGATGATTATTTAATTAACTCATTGAAAGCAGAAAATTGAACCTACCTTTGTTTCGAATTCTTCAACCTTTCTTACAACAGCCACTTTAGCTAGGTCTTGTATTAGAATTTCAAAACCCTGAAATTGGAACGGGAACTTCAATAAAGGAGGAAAGAACGTTAACTGAGCTACTATAACGAAGGTGCACGGACAAAAGACGTTAAGAATTAGGCAGAACAAAAAATTCCGTCTAAAGTATCCAGAAAATACAATGCATTAAAACTCAAATAGTGCACAGACAGATTCTTATTTACATTGAACTAGAATGTAAAAGGGAACAGAAAAATTTAACCAACTCACCCTGAAGTCCAGTGATCCAGAGTTTCTATTATCATCCTCCCTCTCGCGATCCGAACCAAAGATAAATGGTGACCAGGCCTAACATGCAACAGATATAGTAAGGACTACAATGTGACACACAAGCTAGCTCATATCACTGCCACCCACAAACATGAGATGTCATACCTCTTCAACCACAACCAGTTCAAGAACACTACTAGGTGAAGGTGATTCTGATTTTTCCACTATGGATGCATACACACGAGGGAAGTGCTACAATAAGGATAAACGCAACTTCTGTAAGAAACATTTAACATGTAAAACATTAAAATTTCTGCAGGAAAACAGGCAAGGATAAATACATACCTTATCTAGCTCGGTTAGAAGCTGATAACTTGCCATTATTAGTTCAAGTGAACCCTCATCCTTCATGATCTGGAAAATTGCCGCACACATTTTCCTGTTTGACCAATTTGCATATAATCAGAGGTCATAAAGTAAAATAACACATTGGGCCAGTTAAACTTGCATTTCCCACAGTCACAATAAGCTCTTATATCAGAACATAAGTTCCAATATGTACATCCTGCAAAACACAAGTTCCTCAACATAAATGAGAAGTTTATTCAAATCTAAAACTTCAATCGATGATCCAATATGCATATCAACTGCACGGGAGAAATTACTTTTCATCTTGGACTTGGATTGGTTTTTCGGCGAACGAGGTTCTAATTCAGAGTTTAGGCAAGAAAGTAAATAATCCCCAAAAGCACGTAAATCTTGAAATTGAAACTATCCAGCATCTCCACCTCAGAGAGCACGCAAGTTTAGAGTCCATTAAGGTCTCAAGGTGCTCTTTAACAAAATATGTGGATTCTTTATGCTGAAACACAGTAATATATCCCAAAACATGAACTGCAATGCGTCAAAGGACTTGGATATAATAACTTGAGCAAAGGTTAAAATATATACAAGCCTTGTGCCATTTTAGTAGCACTATTTAATCACTACTTAATGATAAAGTTATCCAAGGCCTACAGTTTTTTTTGGTAAGGATACAAAGTTCAACCGTGATACAACCTTTGGAAGCAAAAACAATATCCATCACAAGGCTGAACAAGGATATACCAGTGAAAGCAGCACAAATAAATTGTTGGCATTGAATTTGAGTGAATGTAGATGCTGGCATGTAGGACAGCCATATTGAGTGGAATACGACAAACAAGGACAACCAAAGCACACAATTCAGGTAGTGATGACAAACTAACGATGCTTTTTCATCCAGCAACTTATTCCCAAGTCTTTGAAGTTTGAAGCACAAACCAACAAACCAGATTATGAAGAGTTACGCTAAAAACAAACATTTCAACAAACTAAAGTTACTTTACAGTAGCAATTTGAAAAAAGAAAAAACAAATTGCTTTGCCTATGCTAACAAACGAGTAGATAAATTTCAATTTCACCCCTTCCACCCTTTGTCAAACAAATTTTCGAGGGAAGTTAATATTTAAGGAAAATATCGACCATTAGTAAGTCAAAGCCAATAAGCCATACCAAGATGGGTTCTCTTTCAAAATACTGGAATCATATATAAACTACAGCAAGTAATCCCTCCAATTTCATGGTACAGCATCACAGCCAATGCATTAATATCAGTGAATATCAGCGCGCACACGTGTGTGTGTGAGAGAGAGAGAGAGAGAGAGACGATACTTTGTTGGGGCGATTCCATTTACTGGAGCTATAGAAGCTGATCGGACAGCTTCAATAAATGCAAGTCCTGTACGATGATGAAACACAAATAAGTACTTATACAGAAATCGAGAGAGAGAAACACAGTTGCAAAATTAGGTCAAACAAACTGTGTAATGTGCGTAGTGCTACGGTATAATAAAGGAAGGATATAGGAGGGTGTGTTACTATTACGCACTGTCGTCAATAAGGTCGTAGGGTTCTTCGTTGAATCCGGATGCATCGAGTATGATCATGGTGTTCACTTCGATTCCTCTGCTTCTTATTCTCCCCTGCTTCTCCATTTTCCAAAACACCCAAACCCTAACCCTAACCCTAACCCTCCTCCCCCTTCTTCTATTCTCGGATTCGATCTAATTATCTACCACTACCAACTAACATTTATAGCTATACAGATCAAAATAACATGGTAAGCGATATATACTAGTAATATCTGTAACGCTGCCGAGAAATTGATTTCGCGCCAAAACGAATAATTACTGCGGTTCTAATTTCAGGTGGGAAAATAAAAACAGCAGGTTAACATAAAAATTCCGTTGCCGGGACTTGAACCCGGGTCTCTCGGATGAGAGCCGAGTATCCTAACCAACTAGACTACAACGGAATTGCTCTTCGGAAGTCAAGAGATAGCACTATATAAATAAACATTTTTTTAATGTTTTTATGACTCCCCTCCCCTTCAAGAATAATATCAAGGAAACATTTCCTTCTACTCATCCTAAATCCTAACTAATAGGGGATAGGTTTTAAAAAATCAAAAACCATATGATATGGTTTCGTCTATAAATTTTATGAATTTTATGTTGATTATTCCGGTTTCAAATCAATCTGAATTGATATTTTGTTTAGATACACTGAATAAACTTTTTTTCTCTAGTCAATAAAATTCCTAATCTAATTCTTCATTCAGGACACTACCTTATTCTTCTACTTCCAAGATTAATTCCAAAACTTCTATATATGATAACCTATTCCTATAATTTCATTATCCTAAACATACACAGCTTGGGCTTAGTCAATTTTTTTCTTAATTTTTTTTTTGTTGCTCGGTTACTTGTTTTTTAATCTAGCACTTTACCCTTCACTAGTTACTGATACATTAATGCTATATACACACGTACAAATTTATTCCAAATTTGACCACACCCCCTTCTACTGCTTGTGTACTACACTTACTCTTTCAACTATTACACACTTGCACTATGACTCCCCACCACTTCATTCCCATCTTTTTCTTCATTAAAAAGACAGAATGAGATACATAAATAAAATAGAATAATAAAAAAAATTACGGGTCGCACATACCTAAAAAACTCCAGGGTCACCTAGAATTTTAATTTGAATATTTAAAACCCTGTGCTTTGTTTATGATTACAATCTTCAACACGTTAATGTTCCATCTACTTTTGTTAAACCCTCATCTGATGGTGTTGGCTACTTTTGTAATATTCTTTTATGGTTAATGAAGTTTATGTTTTCTAAATAAAATAAAAAAATCATCCACCAACATAGAGACTTTTTTTTTATTTTACGATTTACCAACATGGATTTTCCCTGCATTTTGGGCTTCTATCTCCGGTAGTTTGGTTCATATTATCACTAAGGGTCTACGGTTCCTCTTGAGTTGTTATACAATTAGAAACTTTTGAGAAATGAGATTGGTGTGCGAGATAGAGAGAGGAGAGAGGAGAGAGAACGTAAAATTTAAGAAAACTTTCTAACTTGAAAGAGTCCTGAATAGAGAGTAGGTGCATTTGTTGGTACAATTGTTAGTGTCTATAGTAAATCCTAGAGTTTTTTAGGTATGTGAGAAATTTTTTTTAACTTTTTATGTTAAAAACTTGTAACGTTTTCAAAAATATTATTCATAACATTTTCTCTATGATTCATAATATTTTGGTTCATATCTTAACTTTTGTACAAAAAAAAATGGTCCTTTTTTATTCACAAGAGATAATCGATTCGTAACATTTTTAGGGGTGTGTATCGTAGCATTTTCCCCCAATGTATACACTCGATCCCAAGCTGGCTGGGGGGTTAGGTTTTCGAGGAAGGAAACAATGTGAAAACGGCCTTATTAACAAAATTGAGAAGGCAAATGCTTCGCAAAAAGGACTAAGTTATCTAAAAAGTATTGCTCTCAATTGCCCTTTTCCTGATGTCTCAAGGAAGAACACTGATTCCTATATGTGGAAGGGTATCCTTTCTGTGAGAGATCTCATCATAAAATTAGGCGCTCATCATCATATTGGCGACGGACCATCTATTGACGTATATATGGAAATTAAGACTCATGGGTTCCAAACCGTCCTAGCTATAAGGTGCAGAATCCTCCACCTTTGGGAGGTCAAGTACGGGTTGTGGGTGACCTCATTGATAGAGAATCTCTATGTTGGAAGTATGATCTGTTGGAGAACCTATTTATTTAATGAGAACACCAAGAATGCCATGTCGTCGATCGGTTCATTCTTATACTGGCTTTTGCTCGAAGAGATGATTGGCTATGGTTGCCCGAGTCATTTGGAGATTTCTCAACTGCTTCAGTGTATAAGATTGAGACTCATCGGGGTGATATGCAACCTGCCGGTTTGAGTTCAATGGCTTGGCTGCAGCTATGGAATGCCAAAGTCCATGATAAAATAATGCTTTGGAGAATAGCAGTGCTCAGAGGATTATTGGCTGCTCGGTTCTATATTGAGGATCCTCTCTATCCTCTTTGTCAACTGGATGTAAAAACAGCAGCGCACTTGTCCTTCTCTTGTTAGTCAGCCAAAATGATCTGGTATGATGTATGGAATCTCACTCACAGCTTGTAATGGGGAGGAACTGATTACCAAGATCATCATCTATTAAGCTTTACTCACTCTACCTTTTTCAAAAAGATGTCATTTTATTACTATGTTTGTAGCTATATTGTTTGAACGTCGATGGAAATGGTGAAATGAAGTAGTCTTTGGTTTAAAGCAAGTTGAAGCCCCTGTAGTTAGAAAAGAGGTTCTAGACCTGTGGGAGGAGCACAAAGCTAGCAGCTAGAGATCCCAACCTTCTGGGTACTCCCTCATCTGAATCCCACAATCCATATGATAAATGGTCCTTGCCACCCCATGGTTTTGTTCAACTTAATTTTGATGCTGCTTTTAAGAAAAGAGAAAATGGGTGTAGCTGCAGTTGCTCGAGATGATAGAGGTATGATTTTGTGCACAAAAGCTAAATGTGGCTACTCTAATTCAGCCCTTGTTGGTGAGGCTGAAGCGGCTGGCATGGCTGCAACCTGGGTTAGTGTTGAAGAATGGTTCTCTTTAATCCTGGAGGGAGATCCCAAGTAGTGGTAAATGCTTTTTTTTTTGTGTAGTGCAATCCTCATTGGTCGATCATAGTCACACAGCTGAAACGGATGTCAGATCCGTATTCACTTCCAGATAACGAATGTCAGATCTGTATTCAGTTCCAATCCTGGATTGAGAGCCTCGTTTTTTGGTAGATCATTAAATAATAAGGCGGCTCATGAGATGGCCCAATGAGCTTTCAGACTTAACTTCTCAGGAACTTTGTTATCTGATCAGCTCCCAAATGCTGTTCAAGTTGCAACATCCTGAGATATTTCTTTGCCCTTTTACAGAGAACTAATTACAGAGGGTGGAGTGGGAGAGAGAGGATTACAGGGGTCCGAATTCCCTCTTTATTTGGCCCCAAATTTTGAACGAAGTTTTGAGAAAAATGCCCTTGGACCCACCCATAGATATCGGATCTGTGTATGGGTCAGTGTACAAGTTATTGCAAATGTCAAAATTGTCTAGCTCTGTGCTTGCCCAAGACTAGAATAACTTGAGACATATATATTCACTTGAGCTAGCTTGCAAGTTTTTCGCTGATGTTGCATACTGCCCTTTCTTGCTGGGAGCATTTTCCAGGGTATGCCTTGTTCATTTCTATTACCCCATATTTGGGTAGTTATTTCAATCCAAATAAAAAATCTATTCCTTCCAACGTATAATTCTAGCAACATGAGTTACAAAACAGAAAGTTTATGCAGGAAAAGAGCCCATCTATAATGATGTCTCAGTCACGGTCGCATTTCAAATTATGATGGTGGTTAGTTGAAGTGAAATGAAATATGAAAAATGAATACGACTCTGTTCAAGTGTTCTATTAAGCATTAACCTGTAAAAATGTCACGAACACATCCTTTTGGAAGAATGTTTTTGTATGAAAACTTTGTTCACTAAACAGTTTTCATTGAATCAATTCAATTAATGAGTCATTAACCATAAGTATGTGGTTTAGTTAAGTACATAAAAATGGTATATGCTAACCAAACGAAAAATACTATGGCTTAATGGCCAGGATAGTAGTTGTCTGTAAAATTCAACCAGCTTTGCCAGAAAATACATCTTTCGTCCAAATTGATGGCCTCCTCGAAAGGATTTTTCTACCATGCCCCGTTAAACTTTGACTTTTAAATTGAGAGTAAAGTAAATCTAAGCCATTGGATCAAAATCACCCACAAAAACTGTGGCCTTAAAATATGGTAAGTATAATCATATATCGCATGAAGTCTAGCCATGTATTGTAGTAAGTGTAAGTGTAGCCATATAACGCGGTAAGTAAACCCAATTTTTATGGTAAGTAAAATTGCATATATTTTTTTGCTGGAAAAGCACAAAACCATCTCAAGTTTAGCAAATCCACCTTACTTTTTGTAGGTAGTTTTGATCTAACGGCTTAGATTTACCTAACTCTCAATCTAAAGGTCAATATTTAACTAAGGCATCATGCCCCCAAGCCACTCGGAGGCATGGTAGTCAGACCCCCCCTACAAAAAATGTGTGCAATTCTCATTAAAAATAAATAAATTATTTTCATGCAAAAATTAATAATAATAATTGGCTTCCTCTGTTACAAAGAAACGAACGCCAATGGGGGTGCATCAATAGACAGCTTGGCAACAATCCATTATGGACCTTGCACAGTAATATTTTCCAGTCAATGGATCCTCGACTTTGTAAGATTTTAGCCTGGTCTAAATGTCCCACTAGACCCTATTTTTGGACTTCAGACTAGGAATTTTTGGTAACCACAGTAGGGCTTTGGACCAACTTTTTTTTTGGTGAAACCAAGAATTCCCGTGGAAACAGGATTCTTGGTAGGTAGCCATTGGTTAACTGAGATGTACTAACTCCCAAGAAATAGCACAGGTATCTTCAAAAAATCTCCTCGATCTTTTCCCCTGCTTTTAAGAAGTACGCAAGCAAATACCCTTAAAATCCCAGCAACGTGAATAATAGGTCAATGGGGTTAATTTGTTTCACACATTCTCTTATTTTGTGGGATATTAGCAGTAACCCCCCGGCCGGTAATACAGATCATACTGTTTTCACCTCACATTCACTCAGAGGCATCAAGACCTGATTCCTAAAGACTAAACTAGACAAACATGCCAAAACTCATTTGTATTTCGTTTTCTACTCTCTACAACTTTTTGAGGTTTTTCATGGCAATTTTCAAAACGTTTGAACTGATTTTGGATGACAACTCTTGATCTAAATAACATGTACATGATACTCTTCCCGTATTTTAGTCCATAATTTTTAAAATTTCCACACTGAGAATTAAATGAGATCTATAGATTAGAGACGAAATTCAGAAAATCATGGTAAGCAAGTGCTTCTTTTTTCTTTTTTTTTTTATTTCCGGGAGAAAGAACATGACTTTTTCAAAATTATGAGACGGAGGGAGTATCTCGTAAATGCGTTCAAAATCATAAGCACAAATGGGAATATACTAAAAATAAAGGGTCTCAATGCAAATACAAACAAAACCTCAATACTCTATCCACATTTTCCAATTCCCTGCTTTGTGGTTCTTATCTAAATCCCCACAGAGTAAAGGAAGGTATACACTAGAATAAATAAAGAACATAGCTTCTACAGTGAATAAATCCTTAAAAATGACCAGTACAACCAAAATTCAGCAAAGGACCATTAAAATATGAGCTCTAAATCCTAATATCCTTCTTGAATTTAGCTTGTCAGTAGTTTGCAAACAAAGTTTCTAACTGTATTCCTAATCACTGGTTAGAATAAAGTCAATAAACATATCCTGCTTAGCTATAATTAAAAATGAGAGAGACGCGTCTGACACTATATATTATGCATAAAAATCTTGTTAATTCTACAGTTCATGTGAATTAGGGAGATTTTTCTTCACGGGAGGTAACATGGCTGTAGACGAGCAGCACCGTGATGCATCCGAGGAAATACTAGAGAACATCTGGGCTAGTTTCTTAGCCCCAAAAGATAAAGAAAGGGTAACGAAAATCCACCCCAACAGCCAAAAGAATGGGGGGAATTGCCAGGTCTGGAAACCAGAGATGGATCGATGGGGATTTTTCAAAGGCTTCCGAGCCTTGGGAGGTGGATCTCAATGGGAGCCGAGGCATGGGAAGAAATTCTTGGTGAAATAAGTAGTAATCTTCCCAGCAATAAAGGACAGTCACTTGATCTTGATTCAAAAGGCAATGATGCAATTTTGAATTCGAAACTTAAAGCTATGAGAGTTGAGAAAACGGTGACTAGACATTATAGGGGAGTGAGGAAGAGGCCATGGGGAAAATATGCAGCAGAGCTAAGAGATTCAACGAGAAAAGGAGCTCGGATTTGGCTAGGAAATTTTGAAACAGCTGAAGAAGCTGTTTTGGCTTGTGATAAGGCTACGTTAAGAATTAGAGGCACCAAGGCATGTCTCAACTTTCCACCTGAGACAATTGCTTGCTCGTCAGAAAATGATTTGAATTTTCGATAAACAAAATTTCATGGAAGCGATTCCTCTGCCTGCCCACTCAATGGGTGTGGAAAATCATTTCAAATCCTCGGACAAGGGTTTCCAGGGAGTGGGAAGAAAATATGGACTTGGTAGTGACAGGGCAACCGGCATCAAAGAAAATAAAACACTTGGAAATGGCTTTGATGATGCATTGGAGTTACAAGATCTTGGAAATGATTACTTGGAGAGTTTGTTTTCCTATGCATGACTAAATCCTGATGAGATTGAGAATCCGGAAGCAAAAAATGTGAAGCAAAGATTCTCTTAAATATGTGTAGCATAGGTGTAATTGTACGTACTCAAAAATTGCATATAGATACGGCACACAAACCCATACACCTCCGACCACACAATACACGTATTGAGCCAAGAGATAGACATGTGTCAGTGGACCTCACAACCTAATCTGACTCCAACAAAAAAAACTGAAAAATCTCTCCCTCTCCTCCCCTCATCTCCCTCTCCCTCAAACCCAATCCCCTCCGCCTATCCTCCCCATTATCTGTCCTCCACCGACACCACCCTAGATAGAGAAATCTGATTATAAAGCTAAGGAAAATGAGTCCCATTCACCGTCATCCATGTACGGGGATAAAATCCATGTAGCCTTAGATCACATGCTTCCTTAACTCAACCCTAATCTGCAAGACAGAAAAAGGGTTAGAGCACCTTTGCCTTTCGTCGGCAAAGGTCCTCCGATGCCTAAGTTAGTTTCCCGTACTTGAACTCTCAAATCACAAAGTGTATGAAGGGGGTTTCACTGCGTACCTTTTGCCATGGCTATTGTCTTGTATTTATAGGTGAAGAAGACTTGATCTAGGCATCTCGTGCCTTGGTTTCCTATTAGCTTCAGGAATCCATCCCCTAATAGGAATTTCCTATTAGGAACGAGCTTCCATATCTTGCTAGATCTCGTCTAGCAGATGTCTTTCTTTCCATATAGGATTCTTCCCCATATGGGGCATACTCCTAATCACATTAGGACTTCCAAGATCAACCACTCTTTTTACGGGATTGCTCTTTTTACGGCATAAGGAGTCGCTATGGAATATTCTGGAATGTCTCACCGCCTTATTCATGGCAGTGTTGTGCTTCCATGTAGCTCAGAATAACTCGTACATAACTCAGCTTCTTACGCCGAGCTGAATTATATATTCCAGAATGCTATTTAAGCTTTATTCGTAGCCTCTCCGGCTCGGTCATATCAGGGCATCCCCTTGCAATTTATACCGAACTGGTACATCCTAGCGTTTTAATTTAGTTCTCTGACCTTATTCATGGTCAATACAGCTCGGCACATGGCTAGTGACTCTCTATGTGGTGCCGAGCTACCCACCATTTTGTGGTGACCGCCCCAGGCACGTACTATGCCTAGTAGTAGGGTAATCAGATTTTACCCACTCCAATTGCTCCCTAGCTCTGCCATTGTTGCCATTCGTCAACGGTACGTAGAGCTCCAACGGTCCCCGATGCACTTCTTGCACGCCTTCCCCCTCACGTGGGGAGTAGGGTTGCTTATGCATTAAATGCGAAGTGACCCGTTGGTCACCAAATAAGCCCAAAAGAAGACTTGGGGTGACATTTCTCGTACGTCATGCCCTACTTTATGGGTTTTTGGGTAGGATAATGATTATTCCCTCCCCCAAAAAACCCTCTAAGTCTCAAAAACCCCTCCACTCCTTTTTCATTTCTCTATTTCCTTCATCAGAAGCAAAAGAGCAAGTGAGAGAAAAAAGGATCTTCGTCCACCATTTTTGCTTATCCAAACTTTCTGCAACTAAACTTCCTTTTTGTTTTCGCCGAAAAAAGCCTTCCATCCTCGTCAGAAAGTACCATCTTAGGTTTGAAAGCTCTTGTCACGTAAGTATTTAAACCGCCATTTCTGTCATACTCTTTTCTCGTTCCTGTTCATCTTATTCCTTCTTTTTTTGGGTTTCAACTTTGAGACCCTAACTTGGTAAAAATGCGAAGGCATAGGATCCTTCTTAGTACCCCGAAAAAATAGCCAAATTCAAGTACAAAATATGAAATCCCAAACAATGTTCAGTTTCATCTAAACAATCGTTATGACCTAATCGAAGAAGGTCAAGATGAAAGTAAAATCCATATCCCTTTGATTTTCATAGTTGAGGGAGGCCTTAGGATTCCCCTACACCCATTCTTCCGAGAAGTCTACAGTAGGTGCAGACTTAATCCTACAGTAGGTGCAGACTTAATCCAATGCAGCTATGCCATAATTTTGTTAGGGTGGATATGGGCACCGTAGCCCAAAACAGGCTGCTCGGCTTGCACTTGGATTGGTGGGATCTACACTACCTATATAGTGTAGTCCCCACAGCCGATAACAACTATTATTTCAAGGCTAGGGACCCCGAGCAAAAGCTTATCACGGACTTGCCCGATTCTTCGAAAGGGGAAGTAAGTGACTATCTCGTAGTCACTGACAACTGGGAGCCAAGAGATGTCGATGGGAATACCATCGGCTTTGCCTGCCCCACTGCTCTAGGCCAACCACGTTAGTACTTGATCCTTATCATATTCGTCTATTCCTCATGTCTCTTGATTTTATTTTATTGATCACCTCTTCTGTATCGTTCTCCCTGTTTGCAGTGAGCAACCTCAACCACAGTGGTCGGTCAAATCACGAGAGGCTTCACCAAGAAGAGATATCACAAGCTCTCTCCTTCAACAGGTTTGAGCCAATGGTCCTTGTAGTTTCACCCGAGTCTCGATTTAGTCCCTCTAGTTTCAATTGCACTCCAACGAACCCTGTAGTTTCAATTTTGTTCGATTTTGGTCCAATCGATAGCGGACGTTATCAAAATTGACGGAATTCCCAATTTGGGGATTTTTTTAGGGGCAAACATGACTTTTCGCCCACCCTTCTTCTTCCCCAACCTGAAACCCTAACCCTAATCCTCTCTCTCTCTCTCTCTCTCTCTCTCTCTCTCTCTCTCTCTCTCTCTCTCTCTCTCTCTCTCTCTCTCTCTCTCTCTCTCTCTCTCCCCTAAAAAAACTTCCCCAATCTATCTATCTAGCTAATCTCTGTCTCATGGGTAACACAATGTAAGCAAGCAAGAAGCAACATTAACTAAACTATTCCTTGATGATTGCTGCAACTATCCATACCACAACATAGCCTTGTACTCAAGTTGTTCACACCATTGTTAGAGAACAAAGCTCCAAAATTGAGCTATTGTGCCTTCACTTTTCAATCCACATAGAATTGCGGATTTCATATGCACATTAACCATAAAAATATAACGAACCCACATGTGAATCTGTGAACATGTATGCACTGTACAATTAGGTCATTGAGTCTGTGCGCATTCATATAAAAAGAAAGAAAAGATTGCTTGCAAAACTGACAGAATTGAACGTTCGGATCATCAATTACACGAAATCTTTGGGTTCCACTACAAAACCCTCAATTGCACAATTTTTCCGAAAAGAAACCCAATAGTGTCTAAATGTAAAATTAAAACAAAAAATTTGATTGTGACACTAAGAAGTCTAAATCTATCTCTGTGTTTTTCGCAATCCAATTAAATGACATCAGTCACCTTTTCTCGGCTTTCGGTACTTCTCTTCGACTTGCTTGGCTCTGGAAATCGCATCATTGAAAACCCTTTTGATGTTAGGCACATCGTAATTCTGAGCTATGTAAATCCCACACATTGTGCCCACTATGAACGGGAAACAACTCGTTATTATCCCCATAACTCTGCTTCAATTTTCTTATTCTTCTTCAATGAATCGAATTTCTGCTACTAGATCGCCACTAGGGTTAGGGTTTCAAGTTGGGAAGAAGAAGGGTGAGTGAAAAGTCATGTTTGCCCCTAAAAAAATCCCCAAATTGGAAGTTCCGTCAATTTTGATAATGTCCCTTTTCGATTGGACCAAAATCGAAACTACAAGGTTCGTTAGAGTGCAATTGAAACTAGAGGGGCGAAATCGAGACTCGAGTGAACTACAGGGACCATTTTAATAATTTTTCCTTAAATTAAATATAAAAATATTTTGTTTAAATGTAAGATGATCTGACCGTCGGTCGCCAATTGACCGGCCAAAAATCGAGTCCTTGAAACCCGATTTTCTAGAAGCATATCTGAAACTATTGAATGTAAGTTGATAATGTGTTTATCGAACAACTCTGAAATTGTGTTCCAAAGTTGTGTTGTTATATTGCAATGAACTTATACCTCGTGTTTGTGTGTAATTTTTTTTTCGTCGTTTCTGTGTACTTCACGTCTAGCCTCTTTGCCTTTGTCCTAACCTTAAAAAGGACCAATGAAACCAAAGGCAATCAATTCAAAAGAAACCCGAAGGCAATCTGGTACCTTATGCTCAATCATTCCCGAGGCATGCGATTGTGAGAAGGGAAAATTCTATAACGAATTGCTCTAAGGTCTATTATAACTTTTTGTAACCTGTTTAGTCTACCTTATATTTTCATAGCATTTCTAATCCACCTTTTTGCATTTTCTGAGGTGTACAGGTCTACTCTCCATTTTTAATAGACAGATATACCCATATATTAAATTTAAAACATAATATACTCTCGCACGGAAAAGTCGTTGGCGCAAGAAAAGTTCACCACAAAGTCGTCAACATCGGAAAAGTTGCCGAAAAATTGGATTTCATGGAAAAATTGCCGGCGCAGATAACCATATCTAGAATCACAAGATGTGATTATTTAGACTCACATGATGTGTATTATAACTTCTTTTTTTAAACTTACTTGGGAATAGATGTGGTTATCTAAAGTCACAAGATGTGGTTATTTCTGTATTTTCTTTTTTATTTTGTTTTCTCTTTTCTCTTTTTTTTTTTGTATATTTTTTTGTATGTTGTTTTTTTTAGAGTTTTGATTAATGGATTCTTCTATCTCTTCACCCAAAAAAATGTGATTATTTTGACTATATCTTCTTCTTTTTTAAATCTTACTTGAGATGGAATGTGGTTATCTGGACTCACAAGATGTGATTATCTGTATTATATCTTTTTTTTCCAAGCCTAGTTGAGATTAGATGTGGTTATTTAGACTCGCAAAATGTGGTTAGTTAAACTATATCTTTGGAAAAAAAGAAAAAAAAAACCTACTTTGGATCAAATTCTCATCCACTCACATGCAAGACAATTCACATAATTTATCCAAAAAAGACAATTCACATAGTGTTTGGTTCTTTTACTTCTTTGCAATGGAAAATAATTGTGTGCGAGCGTGCCAGAGAGAGTTTGAATCTCCTCCCTCAGATTAACTTTGGAAAAACCAAATCTAATCAGGCGATTGTGTTTTATTGGTTCAATTACCTCAATTAAGAGGATTTTCTCAACAAGTGAAGAAATGTAAACCAACAAACTTAGGAAATCGAAGAACAAAAAGAAACAAGACACTTCGATTAATTAATCAAAGATAAACTTACTTCGAAATTGTCTTCCACTTCAAATACAAGAACTTCGAACGGTTGATTGCTACAGGAACAATCGAGATAGGGGTGATTGTTACAGGAACAATCGAAATTAATCCTAACTACTTCCTAATCTACTTCCTAATCTACTTCGAACCGAAGTTCAAATCCTAAACTACTTTTTGCCAATGAACAAATCAAGCATCAGCTTTTGATAGCCGCTTTGTTGAAGATTTGTCCGGGGCTTTTCACTCTTTGATTTCTTCTATTTATAAATGTTGCTTGCGATTCGAACTTCCCGCTCAATGAATTTGAACATCGGCTTGCTTCGAACTCTAACTTCCACTCCTCGAGTTGGCAGTTGCTCCTTCCTCCACGTCTGAATTTGAATTCTTCTAAATCTTCCTCTAAAAGCTTTGATTTTGAATCTGTACATTTGTTTAAACAAACTCAAATGATTAAGCGTTAAGATGAATAACTGCCTTTCTATAAGTATTCCACGTGTTATAACTGTCAATTTGCCTTGTTTCCCAAGTTCACACGTGGAACTCATATATTTAACAGTTAATCCCCTAGCTTTGAGGTCAATTCTTTCCAATAACGATGGTTCGTAACCGCTAATAACCGTTTTTATATTTGAACACGATACGACATCGTATTTACTCAAATATGCTCTTTTAATCCAATGTGTCTGTATCGACGAGTGATTGCCAACGTTTGGCACTCTTGATTACGTGTCAATTAATCATTGGATTGGTTAATTTTAGATGTAAACATACCCCCCACATTAACATCTTTGTTCAAAGGATTTGAATAAGTGTTAATGTGTCCTTTGCCGCTTCGAATTCCCGTAAGCTTCTAAAGCAGAAGTTATTGGCAGTTCTAATCACACTCCACGATGCAGTTAACAATAAATCTCTTCATTCTCATGAGAGATTCATGGATAATGGGCAGTTAAAACCCACGTTCTCCATTTTGCTAGAATTTGAATCGTTTAAACTAACAACTCTGCTTTATAAAAAGGACTTAATCAATCGGCAAAAATCAATCACCAATCTCCTTTTGTAAACCGATCTTCATCTTAATTTAACCATGGCTGATATTTCTGGCACTCAAAATGCCTTCAAAAATTTGGTTCTAAATGATTCAACTTCTACTGACATTAGAAACATTGTGACGCCAATTGTTGGTGAAATTCGAAGGGATCGATCTTATACAGTGGCTCAAGTAGAGACTTCTGAGCCCATTGACCCATGGAATCCTCCATCTCCTCCTACTCATAAACCCTTTCTATGGGGTTTACCATCTGAGATAGTGGTGGTAAGAATGGATGATCCTGCTGGCTATAAAGGCTGGAGCCATTATCGTTCATTGGCTATGAGCAAATACGTATCCCCTTTCATCAGACGTGATCCCAACATAATGCTGCTTGACAGCCTCATAGCCACTTGTTTAACCCCTGGCTTCTTTAAAGTTCATGAAGATGAAAGGTCAGGCTTTGCTGGGTATGGAGAACTTAAGCAAAGGGCTAGTACTCAATTCATATCTTTTGTCGCATGAGGTTCAAGGCCTCATTTCGAAGGAAACTTCATTGATCCTGCCAATCTTTCCCTTCGAGACCTTCCCGAGAATACGGATTGGTTCGAAGAACTAAAGAATATCAAGTTCGATCCTACTCCTTATCATGCTAACCTTTCTTATTCTTTTTATCCCCATTCTGATTCCCTCAAAGCCAAAGAATTATTGGCTGCTTTTGCGTTTTTGGATGTAAGTATTCTTGAAGAGGATGTTCCTTTTAAGAACTTTTTATGGGCTTGTGAAACTTTTCAATTTAACATCCAAATTAGTCCTTTCCTTCACTCTTTTCTGAGTCAGCTTCCTCTGCTTCGAATGTGGATGAAGAACAACGCTGCTTCATTTGGGTTTAATCAAGACCTTAGTGATTACGAAGTGCTTCATGATCAGATCTCCAAACTTCATAAAAAGGTGGAGGACCTTAAAGGGCGTTCCTTCGACATGTCTACTAACGTTTCAAAAAGGCTTCGAAGGAGGTTTAAAAGTCACGTGAAAAGAAATGCTCTCAAATTGGCCAAGTTCGAAGTCAAAGCCAAGACTCTGGTTTTGAAAATCATGCCATTGATTGAGAAGAAGCTCAAATTTGATGAAGAAAACAGAGTTAGAATGATGGAAAAGGAATTTTTTAGCTTTACTTGGGCACGATTCCATGCCTTAGTGACTTGGAGCTTTCCTCATTATTTCCAAGTCATTCCTACTCCAACAGTTGCTTTGCTACCAGTAGATGCTTAATCCCCTCTGTGTAATAGGATTTTATAGCATGTACTTTCTTTTTATCTGAAGTTTTATGAAATATCAGTTCTTTCTATGGTTTTCTGTACACTCTTAAATGCTTTTCGAAGCACCTAATTATGCTTTAAACCAGCTCGAACTTTTAAGCAAAAATTGATAAAATACATTTCATGAGAATAAACCAAAAAATGGTTCGAAGCATAAAATGATTTAAAAATCTAAAAATAATTATCAACCAAACGTTGAAACTAAACGTGGGCCGAAAAATAATCATAGGCCCAATAACTTTAAAACGGATACTTGGCCCGAAACGCTGCACCGCTTCCTCGTAACATATAAATCTAGGGCTTGAAACATTCTCATTACGCGTTCAAACTTTCAAACACTTTGCTCTCCCTCTCTTTCTATCTCACCCCTGCATCCATGGCTTCTGAAAGTGAGTTCTCAAAAGGTACTCCCTCCTTCGTGCTTAGGAGTTTGGTTACCAAAGAAATTCTGAAATCTAGGTCAGGTTCTGGTCAGCCACAAAATTGTACTTACGTTGAACATCCAGCTGCAAGCAACCTCCAAATTCTTGGACCAGCATTTCTTGATCTCCCCTTGGCATTCACAGCATGTTATCCTTTTCTCAAAGGGAGTGACCTTGTGAAAGATAGGCCCTTAGATTTCTCCAATTGGGCCAAGAAGAATTTCATCTGCTGGCCGAACTACGATAAAGAATGGGAAGAATGGTCCATCCGAATGGTTAAAGCTAAAGGTAGAGAGTTAGAAACTGCTGGGTTGTCGCACGTGATATCTTTGCTTCGAAATGGTATCTTGCAAAACCCTTCACTCATACATGTTGCTTTAGCCTTTTGGGATCCATCATACAATTGTTTCAGGTTCAATTGTGGTATGATGGCTCCCACAGTTCTAGATATATCTTTCCTCATTGCACTTCCTCCATACGGTACTTACTTCGATATTGCCTCACACACAGAAGTTCCATTTCTGAGAGAAATCGAGTATGCTGGAAAAAATGCTTCTTATAGCAAATTTCTAGATACTGAAAGGAAATACTCAGATGAGGTTTCTAAAAAAGAGTTGTTTGCATATATTTGGTATACTTAAGAAGATGGTACTTAAGTTCGCACCTCTAGCCTATGCTCTTTCACAAGGGGAAATCATTGATTTGGCTTCTTATTTCTTAGGCTATGTTTACAAAATAGGGTCTGATAATCATGCCAAGCCACTTTATCAAAATTTAGGAGGTCCCCTCTGGTTCCTACAATTATGGCTGTTAGCTTACTTTCCAGACCACAAGGTTGCAAAGAGATACCCTCTTACTGTATATGGGGATAGGTTCATCACATTAGATTCGACTCCCCTTACCTTAGTAGGTTATCTTCAATATTTTTATCAATTGAAGGAAGACAAAGAAGCAGATGAACTCTTTCCTTTTCACAACTGGGATGTTGGGCCAAAGTGGTTATACAGGCTGATGACACAACGCGGTACTCCTGCTTATCATGAAGCATGGGTAAGTATTCTCCTACCCAGAGAAATTATCATTGGTGCCTATGTGGGTGGTTGTAAACAAGCCCATGCTGAGATCTACTGCCCTGCTCAGTTTGCCAGACAATTTGGCATGGTACAAGCTATCCCATGCCCTTACCCTGGTGAACTCAACATTACCCTTTCTGCAAGAAACAAGATTGATAAAAACCATATTGCATGTCTTAATGCCGAATTTATGGAATCAAGAAGGAAGTTTCAGCCGTATTGTTTTGCAATATTTTATGAGCCCCCTCATCCAAAATTCTCTAGGTGGTGGCACAATGCTACAGAGTTATATCTCAAGACTAAACATGTCAAAGCTTTTGCCAGAGAAATTGGTATAGAGATTGAAAATGTAACTCTTTCTGATTCGATATCAGATGATGGTTTTGGGGTAGACCCAGTAAGCACATCTCAATCAACTCAAGAAGAAGAAGAAACACCAGAAGTACAGTCCTCTGCTTCAGTACCTATTGCTTTGGATGTCAGACCCCTCAGGGCTGTGCCATATATGGTGACTAGATCGCAACAACAAAGTACTGCTCACATTCCTCCTTCTCCATCAGGTAATCTTTTGATGACTTGTGTAACTACCCTAACTTCGAAGTCTTTTCTGCTTCTTACCTTATGATCCAATCTACAGAGTCCATCTTGAAGAAGAAGACTAGGGAAGAATCTACTCCATCTCCCGTTTCTCCAATTTCGAAGCCAGGTAGATCTTTAAACGTTAAATACTTATACTGACATTCGAATTTCTTCTTGTTAGGTGTCTTACCCCCTTTTGTTCTTTGAACAGGCAAAAGAAAGAGAAACATCTCAGAGCAAGAAGTTACTCCTAAAAGAGCAAAACTTGTCAAAACTCATGAAGTTTCAAAGAAGAGAAAATATGTTTTGGCTGAGGAACCAGAGGAAGAAGAGAGAGAAGATGTCATGATAAGTCAGATCCTCAAAGGTAAACTTTATAACATCACCTTCATTATTCCTCTTCTATCCTCAAATTCATGTGTTCTTATCTTTGAGTAATATCTTTTAGAGAAAACAGCCACAACCAAACCTGTTAAAGCTTCAAAGGCTTTTTCAAAGTCAGCTCAAGACATTCCTGTCGAAGCTCAAAAATCAACTGGTCCTTCTACTACTGAAGCCACTGAAGTTTCCAAGCCTTCTTCAGTTATCACAAGGAAAATTGTTCTTGATGTTGTTGGAACATCTGCTGAAATGGCACACACTTTAGTGCAGGATATGTCCCTTCCTGCCATCAGAATTGTAGCAAGAGCTTTGGCCTCGGAAGGCATTCAAAGCGAGCCCATTGAAACACCCACAGAGACAAGCTCTATTGCAAGGGACACTACTGAGCAAGCTAAGGCTATAGTTGGGCAAACTGTTCCTGATCAGATTCCAGAAACTAATATGCCTACTGAACAAACTCCACCAGGACCATCTCATCCAGTTGAGGTAATTTGGTTCATTATGTTTATGCCTGCATTAATCATACCTTACTTCGAAGATTTAAGCCTAATCATGCTTATCCATTTCTCTCAGCAGGAAATTGGTGCTTCTACTAGCATATCTGTTGGTGACACTTCTTCACTGGAGCAGTTCAAATCAAAAGTGAGTGATTTCTGCCAAAGAATCACCAATCCCAAGGCTCCAATTTCTTCTCCTGAATCTCCCATCAACCAACTCAAAGTTCAATACAGTTTATCCCCTTCTGAGTTGGTAAAACCAACTTTCTCTCCAGATGAGGTTCAAGAATTGAAGGAGATCTTCCAGCAGCTTTCAAAGTTGGACTTTGAAAACCTGGCTGAGGGGGATTTAAAGGTGCATTTGGATATCTGCTGTCAAGCTGCCTGGGTACTGAAACCTGCTTCTCAAGAGCTTCAAAAACAGCTTTTGAATAAGGCTGCTGAGTTTCAAGTGAAGGCTCAACAACTTTGTGAGGTTCAAGAGAGGCATCTCCTGAGAGAGAGCTTGACAGCAGCCTTATCTAATGCAGATGATGAAGCTCGAAGTGTGGTTTCTTCTTATGATCAAGATGTTAAGAAACTTCATTATCTGAAAGAAGAAGAAGGTCGACTAGAAGAAGTTTTGCTTCAAGTTAGAAGAGAAATTGACCAGACCTCTTCTAAAATACAGTCTTCTTTGAACCAAGCTTCTTCAACAGTTGCAATCATCAAAGACCTTAAGTCTCAACTGCAACAAATCTCTGATCAAAAGGAATTTTATGACTTTGTTTGTACCAGAGGTGCTCACGTATGGAGTGACCTAAAAGATACAATTGCACAGTTTCTAAGTAATGAATGAAATGTTTATTTTCCTCTCAATTCATTATTTTGTGACTGCTTGGAATGTCGATCTCATTATTTAGCATTCAAGCTTCGAACCATTTTATCTGCTTGTTCCTTACAAATGATCTTGAACAGCACAAGCAAAACAGAAGACAAACTGATTTTATTTCATCTTCTACTAAAGGACTCCCAAATGGTTGGGAAATAGGCCTTCAGATATCTTCCATTGATCTTTCTTCTATGAACATAACCATTTAAGTCTTTCAAATGATATGCCCCTCTTTTAAGAACTCTGTGAATTTGAAAAGGCCCTTCCCAATTTGGGGCCCACTTTCCAAGTCCTTGCTTTCTTTCTTTGATAGGTAACACCACTTTCCATACTAAATCACCTATATCAAAGCTTCAATGTACCACTTTCTTGTTGTAACTTCTAGCTACTCTTGACTTTTGTAGCAAAGATTTGATTTAGAGCCTTAATTCTTTCCTCATCCATCCCTTCTAGCTCCATATGCATTGCTTGATGGTATGCCCCAATATTTAGGTTATTTTGAGAAGCAACTCTCTGTGATCTCACTACAATTTCCATTGGTAAAACAACATCATGCCCATAAGTTAGAGCAAAAGTAGTAGTACCTGTACTGGTTCTTCTAGTGGTTCGATATGCCCATAGTACATTTAAGAGTAAACTTGGCCATTCTTCTGGATTTCTATCAACCATTCTTTGAATACCTCTTTTGATAATCTTATTAGTTGATTCTGCCTGACCATTTGACTGAGCATAATAAGGAGTAGAGTTGATCAAAGAAACCCCATGAGAAGCTGCAAAAGCTTTTACTACTCTGCCTTCGAAGATGGAACCATTATCCACTGTTATGGTTTCTGGAGATCCAAATCTGTATACAATATTCTTAATGAATCAAATTACTTGTTCTTGAGATACATTCTCAAAAGCTTGAGCCTCTACCCATTTAGTAAAGTAATCAGTGGCAACTAAAATGAACTTATCACCACTTCTAGAAGCAGGGTAGATCATGCCAATCATATCCATGGCCCATCATCTAAATGGCCAAGGCTTAACTACATACTGTAATTCAGTAACAGGTAGTCGCTTGAGAGGTCCTGTCTTTTGACAAGCTTGGCATCCCTTTGTATAATCAATACAATCTTTAAGGATGGTAGGCCAATAATATTCATACCTTCGAATTAGCCATCTCATCTTGACTCCTGCTTGATGAGCTCCACAAATACCTTCATGGACTTCTGCCATGACTTTAAAGGCATCAACCTTGCTTAGACATTTAAGCAACAAACCATCTGCTCCTCTCTTAAAATGTGACTCTCCATTGTACATAATGTAATTAATGTGATCTCAACCTTGTTGCTCTATCCATTTTAGCATCGCTTTGTTAGTTAATCAATCAATGATTGTCTCCAATCGCTTCAACTAGGAGGAATGGTGATTTCACATACTTCAAATCGGATATCTATCTTTGAACATTGTTAAGGATTTCCTTAGAGTTAACTGACAAAACTCTTTGTTGTCATCAGTGATAAATTTAAATCCTGATGCTCTTTGTGCCACTGCATCTGCTTCTTCATTAAAGAATCTTGGCACATAGGTGAAAGTAATCATATGAAACTGCTTCACTAATAACTTCACATATTGATGATAAGGCTTTAAACCAATACTATGGCAACCAAAATCTCCTTTCACCTGGTTTATCACCAACTGAGAGTCTCCAAACACTTCAACTATGTCAATCTTTAAAATAAGCAACAGTTCTAGCCCCATAACTAAGGCTTCATACTCTGCTTGATTGTTGGTGCATTCCTCTTCATTTATCTGAAATCCAAATTTAGTTTTCAAACCTTGAGAGGATTCCAAAACAACTCCAATTCCAGCCATTTGAGATGTTTTCGAACCATCGAACCACATCTTCCATGGTTTAATTGTTACGATATCAACATCTGCTATTTCAGGAGTCTCAATTTCATTTGGATGATCAGCTAAAAAATTAGCCAAAGCTTGTCCCTTAACTGATTTTTGAGGAACATATTCTAGATTGAATTCAATTAAAGATACAATCCATTTCCCAATTCTGCCACTAAGTACAGGTTGAGACAACATATACTTCATAACATCTGTCTGGGAAATTACATAAGTTACTCTAGGCATCATATAGTACCCGAAGTTTCTTGAAGCAAAAACAAAGTTAAACATAACTTTTCTACTGCAGAATACCTACTTTCACAATCATTAAGAAATCTACTTAGATAATAAATAGCTTGCTCCTTTCCTTCTTCATTATCTTGAGCCAATAGAACTCCAATTGAGTCATGGTTTGCCGCCAAATACAATTTAACGGGCTCTCCCTTTTTGGGTGGAACAAGAACTGGTGGATTGATCAAGTACTCCTTGATGGTCTTGAAAGCATCATCATGCTCCTTAGTCCATTCGAAGTCCTCTCCATCCTTCAATTTCAACAAGGAGGAAAAGACTTTAGTTTTCCCTGCAGTGTTAGATATAAACCTTCGAAGAAAATTCAACTGACCAAGAAATCTTTGAAGCTCCTTCTTATTCGAAGGAGGTCTTGCTTCAATAATAGCTTTAGCTTTATTGTTATCAACTTGAATACCTTTACTGTGAACTAAATATCCTAAAAAGTTACCTGCTGTCACTCCAAAAGCACATTTAGCAGGATTCAACTTTAGTTGATAATGCTTCATTTTTGAAAAGGCAGTTTTCAAGTGTTCTACATGATCATCAATAGATTTTGATTTGACAATAATGTCGTCTATGTAGCATTCTAGAAAACCCCCAATTATCTCATGGAAGATAGTGTTCATAGCTCTTTGATAAGTAGCACCAGCATTTTTTAGCCCAAAAGGCATTTTGACCCATTCGAAGGTCCCAAGGTTGCCTGGGGCTCTAAATGCAGTTTTATGAACATCTTCTTCAGCTATGCAAATTTGATTATACCTTGAATGTCCATCCATAATAGACAAAATTTTATGACCTGCAGAATTATCTACAAGCATATCTACTATAGGCATTGGGTATTCATCTTTAGGGGTTGCAGTATTCAAGTTTCTGAAGTCAATACAAACCCTAATTTTCCCATTCTTCTTAATAACAGGAACAATATTTGATAGCCATTCTACGTATCTTGTTGTTCTAATAAAACCAGCATTTAAAAGATTCTGAATTTCCCTTTTAACCAATGATATGGTTTCAGGAGACATTTTTCTTGGAAGCTGTTTGAAAGGTTTGCAATTAGTTTTGATAGGCAATCTATGCTCAACTAAATCCCTACTCAAACTTGTTAATTCCTTGTAACTCCAAGCAAAGCACTCTTTGTTCTCCTTAAGCACTGAGATCAACTTGGACTTCGAAGCAGCATCAAGCTCCTTGTTGATTTGTACAGTGTTTGGAACAATTCCTTCTCCCAATTCTACTTCTTCTAGAGGGTCTTGAGAGTCGACATGGCCTATGAAAGCTTCTTCAAACTTAATTGGCTTCAACCCCCAGTCAGATTTTTCAGCCAATAATTCTTCCCAATCATTTGTTTCTTGTAATTTCTGCTCTATTTCTAGAGCCATAAATTTGACTAAAGCCAATGAATTGGCCTCTTCGACCTCTGCCTTGGATTCACATCCAAGCAGCCTCATCTGGTGGATTGTCTGATTCATAATCAACTGCTTGTTTAAGCTTAGATTTTAACTCTGCCAGTTCTCCCATTTCCAATTTACTGGATGGAAGGGTGGTAGATTGTTCTATCTCACTCAAAGGAATGATTTCAGGCTTATACATTTCAGCCTCTGCACAATTTGCTGAAGTACTGAAGGGATGTGGATCTGCTTTCACTTCTTCGATTCCCACCTCTTTCCCTTTTTCATACTTCACAATCATCAAGGCTTGATGCATCGAAGATGGAATACAGCCATTAACATGAATCCAGTCTCTACCAAGTAAAGCATTATACTTACTTGTAAAAGTATCCACCACAAAGAAAGCTGTATCAGTTTCCACTTGGCCAACTTTCAGCCGGATAGAAACGATTCCTTTGGGGTTTTTACTTTCACCAGTATACCCAGCAATGGATGTACTTGTTGGGATCAATCGAACCTTTTCCTTCCCCAACTTCTTTAAGGTCCTAGAAGGCAAGATATTCGCTGCTGCACCATTGTCAACTAACACTCTGTTTAACAAAATCCCATCAAACAAAGCCGATGTGTATAGTGGCTTCAAATGGTGTCTCATATCATTCGAAGGTCATTTGAAAGGATAAGAAAGATCAGCGCAATTCAAATCAACAACCAAAGGATATTTCGAATCAATCTCTGTCTCTGGAACAAACATTGCTCTTTCTGCAGACGTTACTTCTGGCTCCTCCATAGCATTAACCATGATCATAAGCTCTTCTTCTTCTTCTTCCTTTTGAATTTTAGATACTAAAGCTCCCCAACCATCATTCCAACCATTATCATATGTAAGGTTATACTCCTCTTCACTTGACACATCAATGATTTCCATAGGAGTAACTGTTGGTTGTAACGCCCTTCGAACTGGAGAACAATCTGGTCCAAAAGGTCCAAAATCGAATGACGGAGAAACCATGTTAATTTGAACTTCAGGCAAAGTCCCAAACTGAATGGTCCTCTTTTCCTGCACTGGTAATTCTGATCCATCCTCTATTGTGTCCATTTTTTCAGGAAACTCCACTGCAGAAGTTTCCATAGGGGACAATGTTTCAATAAGAGATGAATTCATTCCTCCCCCTTCTTCCTGTTCCACTACCATGGCTTCTAATAAGCCAGACTGATAGCTTGCCAAGGAATTTGGTGACGCTGGACTGTTTCGAGGTACTTCACTGTCCATCCTTGCAGCCAGACTTTCCAGTGTTTCTCTTTCTGATTGAGTAAACCCTTTTTGAAGAGATTCTTCAGAATCTTCTCTTCGAAGTCTATTAAACCTTGGGTTAAACTTGTCACCCCCATTATGATTTTCTTTAGAAGCATATTCCTCCATTTGGAAGCTAGTATACCTCCTTTGCAATTTCCTCTTCTGAGTTCGAGTCAGCATAGGAATCATTTGAGGTGACTTGGTCTTTGGATCTCTAATCACAACCCATTGACCAGTAGGTGAATTTGGAGGTTTAACCATCTTGTTTCCTAATTTAGGAGGGGTTTTATATTCCTGGAAGAGTTCTGGTTTAACCTTCTTCAGAAACCAATCGGAAACTCCTTTTACCAAGGTGAACTGTTCCCCTTCTTCTTCAGTTTCTCGGCCTATTAAGGCTTTTCCTGTGTTTACCTTCTTCAAAGGAGGATACTCTCTTCGGTCGTTGATGGAACTGACTAGAAGATACATTTCTCTTGGCGCCAAGGCTTCTCATTCTTTTTCCTTGTTTTGGGCTTATCCAAGTGTTTTCTTTCATTATTACGATCCAAAGCTTTTCTTTTCATCCTCTTTTGGAAAGAAATCAACCCCTGTCGATCTAAATCTTTGAAGATCAAGTAATTAGCCCTGCACTCCATACATAAGCATTCCAAGAAGGATGCTTCAAGCATGGGAAGATGAGATTGCTTAAAGCCTTTTTGAAAAGAACTTCCTGTTTCATACTTCTGCCCATATGTCTTTCTAGCTTCACTTCGAAGTTGGCCAAACTTTGGCTTTCCTCTTTCACATTGCATAGAGTTCATCTCAACCTGAACTCGCCTGTTCTGCCATACCTCCTGCACTGTTTTGGCCAAAGCTGTTGGCACATTGGTATTAGCAGTTACCTCTTCAATTCGAGGAAATGGATCTCAGATCTATTCCCATAGTCTTTTCTGGAAACATGATCCTTCCTTTCTTGATTTGTTCTTGAACCCTGTCACGGAAAACATTACAATTCTTAGTTGAATGAGTCCAAGAAGCATGCCATTTACAATAGTTCTTTCCTTTTGTTTCTTCCAAAGTTGGAAGTTTGACATTTTCAGGAAGTTTGATAAACTTTTTCTTCAAAAGGTAATCAAAAATTTCATCTGCTTTAGAAACATCAAATGAATACACTTTACTAAATGCTTTCTTGTTAGTTCTTGGTGCTATAGAAGAATCCTTTCGAACTAAACATTCACACACACAAGGGGCATGTTCAACAATTTCAGCAGCATCAATTTCATAAGTGGGCTCCTTATAATAGGTTGAATAAGATGAATTATTCCTATCGACATCTTCTTCTAACAAAGATTCATATCTAGAAGCTTTGTAAGTCGATCAACCAAATCTCCTAACTCCTCAGAGAATCAACTTCTTCCTAAGTTCTCTACTTAGCCCGTCTTGTGCTATTCTCACAAATTCAACTTCTGGAAGTTGAAGTTTACACTTGTTTCTAGCCCTTTTAAATCTAGCAATAAATTGTGCAGCCTTTTCATCAGGCTTTTGCTTTAGTCTTGCTAAATCAGCCATGGTAACTTCAGGTTTAGTTTGATAAAATTGCGCATGGAATAATTCTTCCATTCTTTGCTAATTTGGAACTGATTCTGGCGTTAAGTTAGAGTACCATTCGAAGGCTGTTCCTGTCAAAGAACTAGAAAACAATTTCAACTTAATAAACACATTATTGCCCAATTCTTTACATTGAGCAGTGAATCTGGCAATGTGTTCAGTTGTTGATTGTTTTCCATCCCCATGGAATAAAGTAAAATCTGGAATTTTAAATCCCCTAGGGACTTCGAACTGCTTATCTATCCATTCTGGATAGGGTTTTCTATAAATTTGGGTTTGTATTCCTCTGTTTAGAGGTCCATATACTTCTTGCATGAGACCTAATATTTCATCTTAAAGGGCTGGATGTTCCCCTAGAGGTATCCTTGGATTAACAGGTGGTTCCCAAGTAACATTTCTAGGCATGTGATCTTCTGGAAACCTCTGAAAAGGATCCTCAAAAGACCTATACTGCTTGAAACCTCCTTCTTGCTGTGTAAAAGGTTCATACAAGTGGTTCGAATGCACTCTACCCATCTCTGGTATCCCTGCATACTTAGGAATTCCAATTTCTGGGTTAGGCCTTTTTGCACTAGTTCTATCCTTCTCATTAAAATGATTTCCAGGAGTATAAACATACTCATCAAACCCATAATCCATGTTTCTGAAACCCTTCTCCTCATTTAAACCATCAAAATTTGGTTCGAACGGGACATTAGTGTTTTGTTTGAACACTCTCTTAGGTTTAGGAATTTGGTAATCATAAGCCTTTGCAGGTTCATACCAAGATTCTGGTATATCATCTAAAATTATAGGCTCTTTTCCAAGCCTTGATTTAGGTCTACTTGTGCTAGCCTCTCCTTTATCCTTCTCGAATGAAGGCAAAGGCTCATGCTTAAGTCCTGATTGCTCTTCTAATTTTTGTAATACAAGCTTCTGGGTTTGAGCCAGTTCTTTAAATGTAGCAATCATTTCAGCAAACTGACTAGATGACACCCCTCCTCCAATCTCTGGATTTTTTAGGTCATCAACTTGTACAGTTCTATTATTCCTAGTATTCATTCGAGAAGTTTGGCCAATCCCCATATTTAAGTCTTGACCAGTACGAGTCTCTGGTCCTATTTGAAGGCCTTCGACTTGTTCATTTTCTCTAGAATTAACATTGTTCTCATCTTCTGGCGTTTGGCCAATCTAAGAATTATCTGCTTGCTTCCTAAGCTTTGGAGCCATTCAAAACTTTCAGGGGTCCCACCGGGCGTGCTAAAAAATGTGTTTGGTTCTTTTACTTCTTTGCAATGGAAAATAATTGTGTGCGAGCGTGCCAGAGAGAGTTTGAATCTCCTCCCCTCGATTTAACTTTGGAAAACCAAATCTAATCAAAGCGATTGTGTTTTATTGGTTCAATTACCTCAATTAAGAGGATTTTCTCAACAAGTGAAGAAATGTAAACCAACAAACTTAGGAAATCGAAGAACAAAAAGAAACAAGACACTTCGATTAATGAATCAAAGATAAACTTACTTCGAAATTGTCTTCCACTTCAAATACAAGAACTTCGAACGGTTGATTGCTACAGGAACAATCGAGATAGGGGTGATTGTTACAGGAACAATCGAAATTAATCCTAACTACTTCCTAATCTACTTCGAACTGAGTTCGAAATCCTAAACTACTTTGCCAATGAACAAATCAAGCATCAGTTTTTTGATAGCTGTTTGTTGAAGATTTGTCCGGGGCTTTTCACTCTTTGATTTCTTCTATTTATAAATGCTGCTTGCGATTCGAACTTCCCGCTCAATGAATTTGAACATCGGCTTGCTTCAAACTCTAACTTCCACTCCTCGAAGTTGGCGCTTGTTCTCCTTCCTCCACGCCTCAATTTGAATTCTTCTAAATCTTCCTCTAAAAGCTTTGATTTTGAATCAGTATTTGTTTAAACAAACTCAAATGATTAAGCGTTAAGATGAATAACTGCCTTTCTATAAGTATTCCACGTGTTATAACTGTCAATTTGCCTTGTTTCCCAAGTTCACACGTGGAACTCATATATTTAACAGTTAATCCCCTAGCTTTGAGGTCAATTCTTTCCAATAACGATGGTTCGTAACTGCTAATAACCGTTTTTATATTTGAACACAATACGACATCGTATTTACTCAAATATGCTCTTTTAATCCAATGTGTCTGTATCGACGAGTGATTGCCAACGTTTGGCACTCTTGATTACGTGTCAATTAATCATGGGATTGGTTAATTTTAGATGTAAACACATAGCATATTTGAGGCAATAGCTTTTCAAAATGGGTACACCCCATTTACGAGTTCTTTTTATCAACATGAAGATACAAAATCAACATTCAAGAGGCTGCAAACTAAAAAATCTAGATTAGTAATTTTTTTTATGTTTTTATAGCCCAATTAAGTTCAGTGGGCCCCACGTAAAAATCAATCGGAAAAATGGAGTCCTAGATCTGAACATAAACATCACCTCCTCCGACTTCTGGCGTATTGCGACAATAAACATGATCAGAGATCACTACACCTTCAATCAATCGAAATAGAGATGGATACAAATTAAGCAAATGTAACAACCAAACTAAGAGACCTTAGTCCAGGACAAATAATTGGTAGACCAGAGAAGAGAAAATGACACATGCTAATAAGAACCCTTATCTAATCCAACAGCGCTTGAGGTACCGTAGATGAGAAGAGTCAAACGACAATTTCATGTTGTATCGTAGACAAGAAGAGTCGAACGACGATTTCGTGTTGCTGGAGTACCCAACGCTTGAGATAAGTCTCGAGGACGACCATTACAGAGACGAACCGCTTCATCTCGTCAAGACAGCGGCTCAGCTCGACTTTTTGAGCCCTGGCTCGCTCCAACAGCGCCTCAGTTTCGGCCAAACGGTACCTCAAATCGTCGACCATGGCGATGGACGAGGTCAAGAGGGGGGTAGGTCGTCTTCTGAGAGCAATCCAGGGTGTTGCTGACCGTAACACGTGATGAATGGATGTGTGTGTGTGTGTGTGTGTGAGAGAGAGAGAGAGAGGTCTTCTAGGTGGCGTCAGTACAAATGGTGGAGAAGTTTGCAAGAAGTATTGCTGTATTTTGGTCACGAAAGTGGACTGCATGTGTTATGAAATTATGGAGTGGACCTTGGACTTTAGGAAATAGCTATAGTGGACCATATAGTAACTGACCCAAAATTCTAGGGGGTGACGTGTCCCATCCAGTCTTTAGGTGGCTTCGCCACTCCTTGCGACCACTTTAAAAATAGACTTGCGAGTGTGATGTTGTTTGTACCATAAATTTTAAAATTCACACGTGGCAAAGAAATTGGTTAGGAGTCATTTTGATTTTAATTCGGATTTTAATTAATAGCCGAATTATCTCTAATTTAGGTGATAAGTTTGTTACCTAAATTATAGGAGTTGGTGTTTATCTAAAACAAGTGTTTAGGGCCGAAATTAGCATGTGCTAAAATTGCATTAAGATCATGGATGGTTATTTTCGGCCAGTTAAAGGACACATGTCACCTTTTCACACATCTTCAAGAGGATGCCGAAATATATGCAAGACATGGCGTAATGGTAAAAGATCGTGGGCAGTTACATTTTTGGAAGTTATGCTTGGATTCAGGGGCTATAAATAAAGGCCTCCGTGCAACATTGAAGGGGTTCCAACACCAACAATGCTCACAGCAGCAAAGTAATTTAGTCTTTATCTCCTGACTCTCGCAGTTAGTCGATCGATCTCTTCTACCTATGTCTATCTCCTACCTCTTCCCCGTTCTGTCTTCCCCTTCCTCTGGAATCTTTTCTTCTTTTATGTAATTTCCTTCAAGTGTGGAAGTCCTTGTTCAAGGCCCCACGAACCTTTGTAACTTTAGCTCGAGTTTCTCAATTGCTTGAAAGAAGTTAATCAGTATATTCAGGCGCTTTTCTACATTTCTCTTGGAGATATACTTCTCTTGGCATGCCCTCGCATCTTATACACCACTCGGTGTTGACCACTCCCACTTCTCCTGTCCCTGGGGAAATCGGTGGACAACAGATGTTGAATCCATAAAAGACTTAATTAAAACCTTCCAAACACCAATTGGTTTTAGGAGAGATGATGGAAAAAAGAGATCTGACAAGAGGTATCGTGACGGAGAGTTTGTTAGGTCCGAGTGGCCCCATGTATTTGGTTACTCAATGTCACTCCCTGCAACCGCCTCTAAAACAAACTTGCGGGTGCGATGGCGAATGCCATAAAAGACTTAATTGAAGCCCTTGCTAATACCAATTGGTTTTAGGAGAGATAGTAGAAAAAGCAGTCCAACGGGAATGTAGACAACTTTCAACAAAAAATCTGGGGGTGTAGGAGGCAGAGCCCGCATGGCGCAAAGTGCCACGCACACATATTGCAACAAAAACGGTATTTTGTATTTTATTGGATCAATTTCAGCCATTGGACCTTACCTATTTATATAGATGTTGCAATGTACTTAGGGTTAGAACTTTTCAGAGAAAGCGAGAGAAAAGAAAGAAGACTTCTATATTCTTTAATCATAGTGGACTAATGTGTCTCCTGTGATTTTTTCTAACGTACAGGTTTTCCACATATATGTTCTCTTCTTTTTAGTGATCAATTACTTACGTCGAATGCACTATTTTTGTTTGCTTTGCGATTTCTATGATTGTAGTTTTCAAGATCTATAGAGTGTTGTGGATTGAACTCGTTGTTCAAATCCTAATAGGTCACAATTTTCTACCAATAATTAGTAGGATTTAGATACTAATTAACGAGAACAAAATACTCTATTATTGTGGTTATTTTTACGCATTTTTTTAGACCACGCCAAGACTATAGTTAGGGATAGAGAGCACAGTCAAAGGCGAAGCCATTTGATTTGGAAAGATATGGGCTTGGTCACTTGATGTGTTGTGCAATTTGACCCCATAAAATGAAGCACCTAAATTAACCAAACCCATCATCTCGTGGTTTTTCAGGAGTAATTAATAGTAGTAAAATTTTCAAGTAAAACCTCTCCTTATTTGAATTGGTCACCATTATTACATCGTTGAATTCCAAACCTCTTCCACTAAAATGCCGTTTTACAGAGCTATTCAAATTTCTTTACGTCTTCGTTATGGAAGACACCCCACTTCGTTTTCTAACATGACTTGGAGTGGCGTGATCCAAACCTATCGTACAGTTCTCAGAAAGAAGTTTTTTTTTCTCTCTCTTCTATAATCTCACAAGCGGGTTTAATGTATCGATTAATCCTAGCAATCCTCCATCCACTTGCGGGCTCATTTTAATTGGGGACAAAGATAAAAGAATTGTATGAACTTTCGCAACACATGAACACTAGTAGATGCGAATGAAGGTTGAATTCTACAAGAGATATTCTTTGGAAAGTCAATATTCAAGAAGAAATATGTGTTGTTGTAACGACCCGAAATTTTCGTAAATCAAAATTTCGTTTAATAATTCGATAAATAATTTTATTTTTCTATTAAATGGAATATTTTCCTATTAAATTATTAATAAATCCTTTTAATTCGAATAATTAGAATTCTTGCCATGCACACAAGTGTACGAGACCGAGTAACAAACCCGTTACACTACCGTAGCACCCAGAGCCCGTTTTTAATACCCGGAACTACCCCAACCACCACCTTTATATCTCTCAACCAAACGGTACTTCCTAGTTACACCACTCTTATGCTTTGGAACTTGGTCCTTTGACCAAGTAAGAGAGACAGAGAGAGAGTTACGGGGAGAGAGAGAGAGAGAGAGAGAGTGGAGTGTGTGCATGTGTTGTGTGCAAGTACTCTTGCACATGCAAGAGTTAATGCATGTACACTTGTGCAAGCAAAGAGGAAGCATGAGGGAAGTTTCACAAGCTAAGGTTTTGTACCCAAAACTGTTAGAACAAGCCTTGCTATTTTAGGAGAAACCTATACATACCCACACAATACTTGAACTAGAGCACATGCTACACAACCTAGGCCTTGCCCTCCAAGCTTCCACGAAATATGGTTCCATGTTTTAAGGAGAAATATTCTTCCTATGTATAGCCCATTAAGGCTACACCTTGCATTCACATGCAAAATTGTGTATAAGCCCCTAAAAACACCTCATAACAAAAGATGATCATGCAAAAACCTACACAACAAGAGGCATATTTTCCCCCACCCTTGCTTCCTATGTTAGTTTCCCATGTGAATCCCCCAACTTGCAACCTAAGTGCATGTCTAAGCCTAGAACCTAGCCTAAACCCTAGAGTAGAAGTTGTAACTTCCCATGTACCTTCCATGTGCACAATTAGTGCACAATTTATCACTCCCACATGGAGTAGTTCGGCCAAGGTGTGTGTGTGCCGTAAGTTTTAGAGGGGAGAGAGGGAGCTCTCATTTGTTATAAAAAGCCAACATTTTTGTTCTTTGGGACCACATATACACTTCCATATTTGTATGTCCCTATAATTCCCAACAAACCACCTATTTCTACCACCACAAAGTCAACCCATTTAGGCCCTCATTAACTTCTTACTAAGTTAATTAGTAAGAAAGTTAAGGAGATTAGGAAGCCTCCACACCAAAGGATTACTAATCGGCTTCTGGTTTACGCCCGGAAATCAAAGTAGTTTACTAAACCAACCTTCTAATTAGTTATTTCTAGTTTCATTATGATATTCTAATTAGTCTTCTAAGCATAGTTTTGAAGCTTGATTGGGTTAATTTATGCATGTATTAAGCTACTAAGCATGTTACTTAGTGTTTAAGAAAGAGGATTTCATGTTGAAAGGTTAACAAGAGTGTTAATTAGGTTCCAATTAAGATAGTTCTACATGGAATTAGAAGTTGGTTTAATGAGATTATAGTGATTAGAAGTTTATTAGAAGAGATTAGAAGATGGGTATTTCTAACAAGGTTCTAGTATTATTTTGTTGATATTTCTTGGAAGAACTAGTTAATCCTAGTTGATTAAATCATTGGTTGTTGTTTAGATAATTTTTCTTAAAATAAATTGATTAACTTTATTTAATAAGGGACTTGTTTCTTACTAGAAAGAAATTTCTATTGTTTTATGAAAAAATTTGTAAGAAAATGTGAAGTTTTTTTTAAATAAATATGAGGTAGAGTTTTAATAAATTTATTCTAGAAATTTTTTATTAGCTAATTAGTAACAAAATATTGTATTATTATGATAAAAAAAAAAGAGTAACTAGAGTTGATTAAATTTTTCTAGAAAGAAAGTTGTGATTTTACTAGATATAGAAAATGATGTTTCATTTAATTTTATTAGAAAGAAAGTTTTCTAAAGATATAAAGAGTATATTTTTGGAGAGGTTAAATTTTATTTTTTTTAAAGTTCATGATTGGTTGAGTTAAATTTGGGTATGATATTTCTAAAAAAGAAGTTTTTGTTTAAATTATTTTTGAAAGAGCAAGTTGACTAATTTTATTTCTTATAGAAGAAATAAAATAGTTTTGAAAAAGAACAAGGAAGAAATTGGATTTTTGATGAGAAATAAAATTGAGAGAAATTGGAAAATATTTTTTTTTGGAGAGAGTTGGTGCATTAAAAGTACATAATTTTATGGGATAAAATTTTTAGAAGAGAGTTTTTCTTTTTTAGAAAGTTGGTGCATTAAAATGCATGATTTTATGTGGGAAATGCTTATTTGGAAAAATATAAATTTTAGAAAGAAAGTTTATGGAATATTGCATGGGCATGATTTTGAGCATGTGGCATTGAGCACGTACACTATACGTTATGACACGGGATTGGAAAAATTGAATAACTGTTGATGAGAAAATAGAGATGAGAATGAAAATGAGTTTTGGAAAAGAGAAATGAAATTTTCGGGAAATGAAATAAAATGTGATGAGATGAATTCGTTGACACCTCAAGTTCACGGAGAGAACTTTGAGGAATGGTTTTGATGCGGTAGTGCAATGAGAGTGCCACTTTCAGTTCACGTAGAGAACTTGGATGTTTGGGCTAAGCGTGCACAACACACGGTGAACAGACCTTGCAAATAGGTTGTTAAGTTCAGTGATGCCAGGCGGCCGGGACTGTGTTGTGTGAGTTGCGGAGTGGATGGACCGTGCAAACAGACTGTTAAGTTCGGTGATGCACGATGGCCGGGGCCTCAGGCAGAAAGGTTGGTACCGTCAGCTGAAAGGATGCGTAAACGGACCAATAACTTTCGAGTGGTGGGAGATGTATGAAATTTGAAGAAGAATGCTGAAAGAGGCACTAATATGAGAAAATCGATTTTTGGGAAACACTGTTGATAAATAAGTTAAGTTTGAGAAATTAAATGAGAACTGTTTTGAGAAAAATGACACGTGACACTATTTTGAGATACTAAAAGGGAAATACTATTTTCTGCGCATATTACTTTGATCTGCATAGGCACGCATGATGCATCGCATGGTTTACTGTTCACAAGTTTCATATACTGTTTTTGAACTTATTGTTCTAGAATTGCTACTTAGAAATTTAGTATAGTGAACTACTGGGCCTTGCTCATGGTGTTGCACTTGTGTAACCCTGAGATAATACCACGATGTTTCTTGTGTGACTCTGACGTATTATGTCAGATTATCTAGATGGACAAGAACGATACTATGGAGACCATTCCTATGGAGCAGGCAGTGCTGCTGGAGTGGGGAATGACCCGGCAGCCGGCGCAGGGATAGAAGAAGACCTAGAACCACCCCAGTTGTTATTTATATAGTAATTGGAGACATTATTATTGCATTAAAGTTTAAGGTTAAACTTTATTATGGTTTGTAATAATAATTAACGTGCCCAAATTTTGGGGGCATTACAGTTGTAGAGGTAAGAATAGTTAACAGTAAAAAAATATGAGGGGAATGAAGTGATGTGGAAGAATGGTGAAGAAGAAGAGCAAGTGTGCACAAAAAAGATTAAGGCAGTGTTGCTCTCAGGCTCATCCAAGGAGAATAGGCTAATATCACTTTGAGAATAGGCTGATAACACTTTGAGATCAGAAAATGTTCTCCTCTCAGAATCAGTGATTACCTAGTTTTTCTCTCTAGCCTACTTTCTATTTCTAGAATAACACTCAATCAAAAATCAACTCTGAAAATTGTGAAGGGAATGTCTCGTACTTATAGGCACCCTAAACCAATGATAAGGCGACAGACTGTCTCCCTATAATACGAGGAAACATGTCATTTACGTACAACCTAACCACGTGGGTGATGTCACCCACCATGAAGCTACCTCCCGGGCTTTCTTTGGGCGTGCTACTCCACCCCTCACGCAGAGAATCTTCCTATTTTTCTTAGCCACTTAGCCGCTGGATCTCCCTTTATTCTCGTTAAGGCAAAATCATAACCTATTCGGTCATACCTATACCGCAGTTAAGCCTCAGAGGGCCCCTAGGATCCTGCCTTCAGACTGGAGCAGGTATAACTACCTAGCTAAAACGGACTAGCTTCTCACATTCTCACACATATCTCTGGACCGCATTAGTCATAGTACTCATGGACTTTTTTCCATGTATGGATGGCCCGTATGTAAATGAGTCTGACTTCATTGGGCCTTAGTGACACACAATGAACCATATACTGAGGGTGTGCCACGCTAGTGACCCTCGCGCGACTGACCAACACAGCTATAAGTAACACTTGTCATGATGCTATAGGACGGTCAACTACTGACTTAGTCAACTAGAGTGGGCTACCTTCCTTACAAATTCCAAGATCAAAGATATATACATGCTTGCATCCACAGATATGCGACATGAACTCTCGAGGGAAACCACCTAAAAGGGTAATAAAAATTGCGTATGGGTTCAAGTTAAACTTTGTTATTAGCGGAATTGACATGTTCAATTTCTAACCGTTCCCACGGACAAAACATGACCTTAATTAGTTTCTTCTTCTTCTTTTTTTTCTTTTTAAAAAGGCACGTACTTCTGTTCTAATTCAAAGTTTAAATAAAAAGTCATTTGTATAACTGAACTTGTACAGCATTGGGCTGGGTTCGAATCTTGAATTAGTTGAGGAGTAGTAAATTTTAAGGGACGAGAGAAAAATAATACTAGTACTACGTACAATGAAACTCATCCAAAATTAATTCATCATCTCCTTTGCTCACACAACCGTACCTTCATTTTAGTAATAAAATGTACTATAAAGCTAGTAGTACGACATTAACGATCTAGAACATACTACGTACTACTTCCAACAGTAGTTGTTGAATCTGAATCTTGTGGATCTCCTGTCCTCCTAGACTCTGATTCTGATTGAGGCAGTAGTACTAGTCCAGTTGAACAAGGTTGTTCATGACCAATATTATTTCTACTTGAACTTGAACCATCCTTATCTTCTAATCTCCTTGAGTTCAAATTACGATTGAATCTTTCGCTGCTAGATAACCCCACAACCCCTACTTCAGCCGGGAAATTGAGTAGAGCCTTAGAGCCACGCATCCTGAAAGCGGCTCTGTCATAGGCCAGGGCGGCCTCTTCTGCCGTCTCAAACGTACCAAGCCAAATTCGTGCACCGTGTCGCGCAGAATCGCGGATTTCTGCTGCATATTTCCCCCATGGACGACGTCTGACGCCCCTATAATGTTTCTTCCCATTGATACCGCTGGGTTCGAGGACATTTTGCGTAGTAGCTTGGTTTCTTGAGGGGTAGAATGGGGTGGTACTGTTAAGGGCATTGGCCTCATTTAGGAGCTGATAGAGAACCATTTCTTGTGAGTCATTCTCATTGAGAGGTAGCTCACCACCTTGCGAAGATGGAAACATGGCCCGTCCGCCCGCCCTTTCTTGGTTGCTTCTTTTCGCTCTCAAGGCTTTTCTAGGTGTAGGCCGGCAATCAAGTTTGAACTACTCTTTGTTATTTGGTAGTAATGGTATTTAACTTGGGGACACTGTAGGATTATATTCTTTAGTTTGGAAAAGGAAGGTGAGAGGAACAAGAGGGGTATTGTGGTGATGAGTTTCAAAGTCCACATTCTTTTTAGGCTGCACCACAAGAGTCAACAACGAATTTGCTGCATAGACCATAGTCTATTGGCCCACGTAAAGAGCAAAAAAATATTAAAACATAAAGATATATAGAGTGCACGGTAACATATGATTATAAGATTATTAACCTAAAAAAAAAAAACATATGGATAAAAGTAAAGCATACAAGAGAGAAACCAGTTTTAAGGAGGGATTGGACCATTCAGTTTCACAATTTTTGGGTCCATCCGGGTCCAAATTGATGATCTGAGCCGATCATTTTGTAGAGCTCATCGAGTACTTCAACCATGCAAAAATTTATGTTGATCATATACCGATCAATACATGCTCTACTCCACATTTATAGTTTATTAAAAATCCACTGTGCACGCCGGATAAAATTCAATTTTTTTTCAAGATATAAATGATTCAAATGGTCATTTTGTAGAGCTCGTCAAGACATCACATGATCAATTTCTCAAGTAAATATATGCAATCTCTTGTACTCTAGTATGAATCAAAATATCACGGATTTAATTCCCTGGGTGAGGGGGGATAATAGTTTTAAAGTTTTCGTATATCTTTTTAAGGTTCGGACCATGAATCGCTATATGGGAATAATGTCGCTCGCTGTCATGAGAAATGTCTTAAAACGCGATCCTGAGGCTTGCCTTGAGTCGAGGCAAAACAAAAATGCTCCTGAGCATTGATTTTTTAGCAGGGAACCAATCACAAAGGCGTTTGCCCATCCATTTGAGAGGTATGGAGACATACGCTTTCCACGCCTATTTTGCCCAAATGACGAAGGCAAAGGAATTAAAAGAGTCGGTTCTTTTTCTTTTCTTTTAGGTGAAGAGTAATTGGTCCATTATCCCGCTCAAGTGGGTTGTGTCGGAGAGTACGTACTTTTCTCTTTTCTTTCTTTATTTTCTTTTGTCCTTCCTGAAATATGTCCTTAGTAGACTGTATATTCGGTTGACTTTTTTTTTATTTTAAGCGGATTTATCCTTTAAAAAAAAAAAAAAAAAGGAAGGTTCATTGTAAGTTGTTAGGCCGAAAAGAAGGATTTCTGCACACTTGCAAGATGTCTAGAGTGCTCTTAAAGGTTGAATCTACTACGTAATACATTATCTGTTTATGGATATCGACCCCCGCGCGTTGCCCCTCACAAAACTTTGATTGAAGCCCACACCAATGTATGCTGGAAAAGTGCCCTTCTGCCGAAGCACTGAATGTTTGATGAGGTCATCAGTTGGAAAAGGATTCACAATAATAATACTGACTGAAACCTTTTCTTTTAAGTGGGATGACATGAGACAGACAGAGAGATGGATGTAGTACATCTCTTGGGTAAGTGAGTCCAACACAACATTGAATTCAAATCTTACGTGCATTTCAGACTTTTCAACTTCTGGTCTTTTCTTTATAAGATTCCGAAATCCAGGGACCTCTAGGAGCCATTGGGTTCGGTTTTGGGGACCCACTTTTAAGTTTTACACGAACAATTAGAATGATTCATTCATCTTAGAATGATTTTCTGAAGAGCCCCACAAAAAATCAGCTCTATTGGACATGCCTAAGATGAATCATGTGATTTTGGATTGTACTTAGGCACATCCAACAGAGTTGATTTCTTGCAGAGCCCTTGGAAAAATTATTCTAAGATGAATGAGCAAGCTCGAATTGTTCGTGTGGGATCCAAAAGTGAATTTCCAAAGCCGATCTATACATGGTCAGTCGGTGCATGGTGGTCTAAACTTGTAGCAGCGTTCTATAAGATTGTAAGGTTTTCATGAATGAAAAACAGAATATTCAAATGAGAGAGAGAGAGAGAGAGATATTAATCTATTAGGAGTCCAAATTAAAGATTGAGTTAATTAAATAATTATCTCTTTTTTGGTCACCGCGTACGTTTTGATCCTACCCACTTTTTGAGGTTATGTTTCCATTCTCTTCTTATTTGATTTGCCATTATTACCCTTATATATATTTGCATACAATTGGTTCCTAATTTTTTGGGAGTGTATAGTGTGACTACCTAAAAATAAGGATTGAAATTGGGAGGGATTCAAAATGAGTTCATCATTTTATCCCATACATAACCGAATATGATGGTTTCCGAAATCAAAGGAGTTTGAAATAGTTAGAAGATTCTGGGATAATTTCCCATGCATTACCGATTTGTCCAATTCCGAAGGTGTTTTATAAATTGTGGGTAGTGGACTATCACTTTACCAAGAACACTAGATATCTATACTATTGCTATTTGCAAATTCATGAACTCTCTCTCTCTCTCTCTCTCTCTCTCTCTCTCTCTCTCTCTCTCTCTCTCTCTCCAAATCTAAAATCAAGTCACGAGCTAGTGACCACTAATCTCTCCCTCGGCATGAAACAACTGAATCGCAATAGGCTATCTTCGATCAAAGCTCTGGTTTGATCACGCTATGTGCTTGTTTCATTTTTTGAGAAAAAAAAATGGTGGAGGATCTGATGGTGGTTGGGTTGATGTGGCGTTTTTTGCATTTTTCCTATCGTTTCTCTGCTCACATTGGTTGAATTTCGATAAGTTCATTATATTTTTAGCATGATTTTACCATATTTTTAGCATGATTTTTCGACAAGTTTAAAATGTTTAAAATTCACCATGTTTCTTGTATTTGTTGCCAAAATTTATTATAATTCATGTATTATATTTTTAGCATGATTTACCACGTTTCTTATATTTATTGTTGAAATTTACCATAATTTTTGTATTGCAGTTTTATCATGTTTTTAGCATGATTTTTCGACAAGTTCATGATGTTTAAAAATTTATCATGTTTCTTGTATTTGTTACCGAAATTTATCATATTCATGTATTATATATTTACCCTATTTTTAGCACAATTTACCAAATTCCTTGTAGTTATTGTCGAAATTTATCATAATTTTTATTATATTTTTACCATATTTTTTACATGATTTTTCAACAAGTTCATGATGTTTGTCGAAATGTTTTGTTTACAAAAGTTACAAATTTAATATGTTTCTTGTATTTGTTGTTAAATAATTTTACCATATTTTAACATGATTTTCCGACAAGTTCTTGTATTTGTTTCCGGTTTGATTGATATGCTATTAATTTTTCCTATTTGTGATAAGTTTATCGTATTTATGCTTTATGATATCTCAAATTTTGTTTTAAGATTTAAGAGGGGAGAGAAAATTGGAGAAAGAGATTTAAGAGAGGGAGATTGAGATAAATTAGAGATGATTAAGAGAGAGAAAATGGTACTTTAAGGTTTATTTGAATTTTAGGATGAAAATATAATTTTCATAAGTGACCAGGATGAAAACATAAGTTATACTAGGTTGAAGGACCAATATTTAATTGCCCCTTAAAGATTTAATTTTTGGAGAAGAAGAAAAGATGAACTTCACGTGGTTTTGACCAAAGGAAAAAAGAAAGAAAGAAAATGACCAGATTAATCAACTGGCTATGCACGAGGCTACTTACTGCCGTTGACGCAAGTAGCCTACTCTGGAGTGGTCTCCATAATTCCAAACATTTATCCCGTAAGGCCTTGTTTAATAACAAAAATTCAACACTTAAAACTGAATGTATTAAGTGTCTCTTAAGAATGATTAAGTTGATTTGATAACTATATTTTATATTAATTAAAAGATTAAGTGCCTCTAAAAAATAAAAGCTTAAAAGTTGATAAAAATGTGTTTTCATTCAATCCTTTTATCCTCCATCACTACGCTTTACACAACTGCTAAAATAATTGTCGTCGCCGCCACCACCACTATCTACACAACTCTACTATCATCTCCACCACCACCAATACTATAGACGCTACCAATACCACGCACATATTCTCTCCGACCGCCTCCACCACCACTCTCCACTCCACCACCACCACCACCACCATCTGGCAACCATTCTCCCGCTCCACCACCATTTATTCTGCATTTTTCATATTTTGTCAGTAAACAAAATACACAAAGGACCCCATCCTTGGGGTTTGCTTTAAGCGCCAAAAAGGTCAAGGCTGGGCAGAGAGAGAGCGAGAGCATACAATGTGAGTTTTATCCTTCCTGTAGTCTATGGCATTTCGATAGATGTTTAATGACCTCAATCCAAGCTGCAAACAGAACTCATCTCAATTATTAAGAGCATATTGTCATTTAACATGAAGCGAGAAGATTTTTTTTACCTGGAAACTTCTCGAAATCGGGCTCTATTCCGTTGCTATTTATGTCCATGTGATTTGGTGTGACATACTTGCCAATAGTGACAACCACGCCCGATCCATCATGAAGTTCAAAAACAGATTGAATCAGGCCCTATGAAAGGTATTCAACAGTCAGCAGACTCCATAATTGATTAAAACTTTACAGTACTCCAATGTTCCCATTCCACATGGGGAACCAAAGCATTATTAATGGATCATCTGATCATCAAGAACATTCATAATATGTAGAGCATATGAATATAAAGTGATAACAACAATTCGTGACAACTAAGCTTTAAGATGAGTAGGACAACATATGAGGAAAGAAAACTATGATTCAACGCAAATCGCGAATTCCCTCTTGGTATTGTATTAATGATGTTGGACTTAATGTTGTCATTGAAGAAATTCCCTCAAATTTTTTTTGTTTTTTGGGGAGAACGCCATTAAAATGGTTATTGCATCAATTTTAGGATGATTTCAGGTCAATAACAATGACATGCTGAACCTAGTGAAGAAATCTGACCAGAAAATTGATCTAACTCGTAGCAGGCATAAAAGCATGTACTCAAGAGTCTTGATTCTCAGACCTTGCCAAAAGTCCTTTCCCCCACTAGAGCAGCTCTACAGTTGTCATGTAGTGCACTAGCAACCTGAAATAGGACGACTGTTTACAACACCACAATTATAAATTTGCTACTAGATAAGACCAAAATTTAGAATTTCCAGCTGCTCACAATTTCACTAGCACTAGCAGTATTTTTGTTCACCAGAACCTGCATTAGAAATTACAAGCGAATGATTAGCCGTGTTCCATTTAATTAAGTCTAGGACAAACCACAAATTTGTTTTCTGCACAATCAAAACTACTTTATGAGGTGAATTGATATGATCTATCACTCAGGAGTGGTCAAAGAGACTGGGCATCAGTCTAACCGAATTTCGGGGTCAGCCCATATCCACCATACATTAGTGCCAGGACACTTCATAAGTTGTAGGGCTTCCTTCATTCATAACAGATAACATAGAAACCAGCTCTCAAGTTTGAGGATGGTAAGAAATTGGCAAGCCAACCAGAGACAATTTTGAATGGAATCCAAGTTTGATGAACCAGGAATGGATATGCTCATTTCTGTCCCCGTGAGAACCTAAACAAGCAGTTTAGGTTTTCAGCACGAAAAATGAACTAAACGAAAAGTGTCCCTTCGTTTGACTTGTAACAACCCAACCCGGTTGACCATGGGCCCCCTTTCGGCCCAAACACTTGGCTTGAAAAGGTATACTTAATAATGGTATCACGTAGCCCCGGGTGGGTGTTAAGCTCCCACATGAGGTTTTAAGCTCCCAACCAATGTGGAACTAAACACCCTCTATCCCCAAACCTGGGGTATTACATGAATGCACTTCAAAAAATAATCTCGGAAGTTATTATACCCCATGTTTTTGGGATTCGACATATGTGATCTTGACTGCAGAAGTTTCATCCAGACCCCGGATATGTGGTAGTCCGATATGATGGTCAAATCCGGGCAAACAAACAGGCCATAAGTGTTACATAGCTTAAAATATCAGTTTGGGTCCAAAGATTCAACAATAAGTAATAGAACAAGGCAATTCCATTTCTTCTTGGAAAGGTCAGAAATGTAGAAAGTTCAAAGGCTTGTCCAAATCCTTGTTTATAGTGTCACAAGTAGGTCCCAATTGCTATCAAGCCAAGACAGTTCCATAAACTTCTACATCCCAAATCCTTGAAATAATTCGCTTACAAAAATCAATAAGAACTACTGGCAGTAATTAGAAGGGGATACATACAATAACAGGAGCTGTAAATAAAGGTGCAGTTTCAGCAATAATGTTTGTCTGGTACTGGGCATCCCTTCCAACAGTATAAATGACCTATCCAATGACCACCACAAGAATTTACCTCAATTAAGATGGTTCAGTATTTGGAACTTAAACACATAGTAAACACTAACTAGATGAAAGTTCTTCAATTAACTGTTGTAGAAACACAAATGAAGCAAGTTATTCGCAAGGAAATAAAGGGAAAACAACAAAGCCAAACAAAGAACTAGGGAACGTAACAAGCATGCATCTGTGAAAGCTAACAAGGCCAGGCTCAAACTAAGAAAAACATTCAAATACAAATAAAAATAAAAGAGGAAAAAATTGTTAAGTTACCAACTCTCCCAAAAGCTTAATGATAGGCACGCATATGTTCACATTAGCCCCCCTTAATTTACCCTCGCTAAGTCCATTTATTTTGTTATTGGGAGTATAATGCTATTTTGTCTACAAGCTTTGTAGATATTTGGAGGCTTAATAGGTAATGGGCTTTATTTAGATACAATTGATGCGAAGTTGGTTCACGAGTTAGCGGAATGTTACGTGAAATTGGTAAACTCGTGGACCATGGTTTGGCAATGTGCACTGGTTGAAGCAAAAGGAGACATGGGTCAAAGTCCAATTGAAGATGGAAAGAAGATCTTGTTGGGCCTTAATAGAAAGTAACATGGAAGGCAGTAGAGAAAAGGAGGATGTCAGCTAGGGCTCTACGGGGAGTACGCACAACAATAGACTTGGCAAACAAGTAAACGGGGGTACTCATATATCTATATATAGGTCACAAAGCTGCAAAAAAAGATAGGAGTATACCACACATCAGAGAACAGAGAAGGGATCCAACGAAGCTGCGCACCAGAGATTCAACCAAGCACAGTGGCTCCTGTTCACACGTTGCGCAGCAGCAACCACACGGCAGAAGGAAAAAAAGGCTTTGGGGTTTAGTTCATTCATACTTTTAAAAGCTTTTATATTGTCATTGGAGTTTATTTGTTTACGATTATTTGTTCTAACTCCATGATTGGCTAAATCCTTATCTAGAGCGTAGATGAAGCTTGTACTCCGAGTAACATAAATTTTGTTACTTTTGTGGGATTGATTATTCGGATTCGTTGGTGTGAATTAGATGGTTTCATGTTTAAGAAATTGGTCTAATTTTTCCCAAATAATTGTGTGTTTGATATCGCGGTTTCAAATACTTTTCATAAAACGGTTTTTATTGAATTCATGGTAATTGATGTGATAGATTATATCATCGTAAGACATGTCATACTATTAGACGGTCCATGCCATATAGACGGATTGTACTAGTAAGACGATTCGTGCTAGGCGGAGATTATCTATGCCGCTTGATGATACATGAATATTTTCAGGAGATATCGTGAGGGCCGGCGAACCCTAACGGTATCCGGCAAATCCGAATAAGAAATCCTTCAATCGAAATGAATCTAGTTACAAAGGGTCAAGAAGATTCGAAACCCAAGACTTTTCTCTCTTCAAATCTCTTTACTTTTAAATTGCTTAAATTTAATTCATCTTTCACAACTTTAGGAAACCAAACAATCAAAATCTCTATTCTCGAATTAATTTAGAAATCGACTGAAATAATTGCAACCTGTCTTGCACGTGGAGATGCAAATTTTCAAAGATAGAGACAGAATTTGAATGGAAGAAGCAAAATGCAAATGGGAAACAAATGTAGACAGAGTCTTGAACCCAAGACATCTCACAACCAGAGCTCTGATACCATGTTAAGTTACCAACTCTCCCAAAAGCTTAAGCTATTAGGAAATGGGCCCAACAATTTATATCAAGCTATTTAACAAAAATATTCCCTCACCAACTCATGCTGTTGTTGCTTAAAAGAACAGTGGAAAAGTATAAAATGGTATAAAAGGAGGACATGCCTTAAAAGAAGACAACCACAAAATAGGAAAATTTCCTAAAGTTCGATACAAGGAATATCAATCAACAACAAGGCTTTTGATTTTCTCATTAACTTTAAAACTACGACAGAAATCCCAAGAAGATTCCAGTATTCATTTCCTTGCTGTCATGAGATAGAGAAGAAGAGTTAGGGTGTTAATTAACCCTAACATTAGAGAACTTTATTTATATCATCACTAAACACGTTACATAACATAACTAAGCAATGTGGGACAAATACAAATAAACAATTCTAACACTCCCCCTCAAGCTGGAGAGTAAATATCAATAAGTCTCAGCTTGTCGCAAAGCAACTCCAATCGTGACTTGAACAATGGCTTAGTAAACATATCAGCTGACTGGGCACCGGTGGACACAAATGGAGTAGCAATCACTCCACCAATCAACTTTTCTCGTACAAGATGTCAGTGTACTTAGTCCTCTCATGAAACACCGGGTTGGATGCTATATGGATTGCAGCTTGATTATCACAATATAGATTCATAAGCACCTGCACAGGAAACCCTATCTCTTCAAGAAACGAATGTATCCACACAACCTCACATGTTGTGTGAGCCATAGCTCTATATTCTGCCTCTGCACTAGACCGTGCAGCTACCGTTTGCTTCTTACTTTCCCAATTAACAAGGTTTCCACCAAGAAAGATACAATGGCTTTGTTCGGTTAGTAGGTTTAGTTTAGTTTTGATGATGTCAGGAGGTGTAATAAGTGGAGAGAGATAGAGAGAAATGATGATGTAAGCAAAACTAAAACAGGGCCAAAACCGGCCCAAAACTCCTAACCGAACACGGCCAGTATCATGTAGTGGATCTCCTATCAGATGGTTCTCCTGTCCAATCAGCGTCAGTGAAGGCCTCAACACGCAAGTGTCCACTAGCTTTATAAAACAGACCACACCCTGGATGGGCTTTGAGATACCTTACAATTCGTAAAACCACTTCCCACTGCGGAAGACAAGGAACCGACATAAATTGGCTAACCAAACTAACTGCAAATGAGATATCTGGACGACTAGCGGTAAGATAATTCAACTTCCCATCCAAGCAACGATACTGATCAGGACTAGAAAGCAACTCCCCCTGATCAACACACAGTTTGACATTATGGTCCATAGGAGTCTCAACAAGCTTTGAACTCAATAAACCCGTCTCATCTAAAATATCCAACACATATTTCCACTGCGATAGATTAATACCAACCTTAGACAGCACTACTTCGATACCCAAGAAATATCTCAATTTGCCTAAGTCTTTGGTATGAAATTGATGTTGTAGGAGAAGCTTTAACTCATCAATACATTTTTTATCATCACCAGTATTAATAATATTGTCTACATAGATAATGAATAATATTTTTCCTCGATCAGATGTGAGAAAAAACAGAATGATCAAAATGGCAACGCTTCATGCCAAATTGCAAGACAGCATCACCAAACTTCTCAAACCAAGCCCTCAGGGATTGTTTAAGCCCATAAAGAGCTTTCTGAAGACGACATACCTGAGATGACTCCCCCTGAGCAACAAACCTCGGTGGTTGCTCCATAAGAAACAAACTGAGCAATAGGATGATAAGTAGCACAAATACGTTTACCTTTACGGAGGACAATGGGTAAAGAATCTGGGGATGAAATCGAATCATTCAGAAAAAGGAGTTTGGGAGGGATCCAGATCTCGCAACGGAGGAGAAGAGGGAACGGTGAGCGGAAGCAGAGCTTGTGTAGCGCGAGGACGGCGATCATATACCTGCAATGGTGGTGGAGGTGGTGGGTGGGGTGGGAGTTGTAAAGGTTCCTAAACTGGCATGTAGGCCGAGAGGTCCTCAGAGGGAGAAGTATAGAGGGTGGGGATAGATGGTGTAGTCTGACTCACAAAATACGGTACGGACTCATGAAAAGTAATACCAGCAGATATAAATTGATGACGAAAGGTTGGAGAATAACACTTATATCCCTTCTGAGTACGGGAATAACCCAGAAACACACACTTGATAGACCGCGGATCAAGTTTATCCCGGTCAGGGTCCAGTTCATGAACATAAACACGTGCACCCGAAAGCCTTAGGAGGAATAGAATACAGTGGGCAATTAGGACATAATAAAGTACATGGTATTTGACCCCCTAAAATAGTAGATGGCATCCTATTAATAAGATAACCAGCAGCAAGAACTACATCACTCCAATAAGATTTTGGAACATTCATTTGAAATAAGAGAGCACAGGTGACTGTTAAAATATGTCCCAATTTGCGTTCAGCTACTCCATTTTGTTGTGGAGTTCAAGTACAAGAGGACTCATGTAAAATCCCATGTTCATCTAAAAATTGTGATAAAGCAGTACGAAAATATTCATGAGCATTGTCAAAACGAAAAATGCAAATATCCACACCAAATTGTGTTTTTATTACCTCATAAAAAGATTTAAAAATGGAGTACAACTCGGAACGTTTTTGCATAAGATAAACATAAGTAGCCCAAGAATAATCATCCACAAATACCACAAAATACTGAAAGTTAGACCATGACGGAACATGCATAGGACCCCAAACATCTGAATGCACTAAGTGAAAAGGACTCGACACACGACATTCTTCCCAAGGGGAAAAAGACACACGACGATGTTTATTAAACTCACACATTTCACATGAAAGTGACTCAACACGACGACACGACGGGACCATCCGTTTAAGGTTCTGAAGAGGTGGATGACCGAGACGACAGTGATACTAGAAAGGTGAAACTATGGATTGGAATGCAACAGGGGTAGATTGCTCGCCATCCAAAAAGTAATATAGGCCACCACGTCCAACTCCACCTCCAATCTTCCTCCCCGTTTTGAGATCCTGAAAGACACAAAAATCAGGAAAGGTGGTCACTGATGACTGAACAGTTAAAGCATTGGTAATCTTACTAACAGACAAAATACTAAATGGAAAATGAGGAACATGTAGAACAATATCTAAAGAAAGAGATGACTTTAAATTAACAGAACCCAAACCAGCAATTTGTGTGGTAGAACCATCAGCCAATGTAACACGAGAAGAGTTCCTAGAAGAACGACAATCAGACAAGACTGTAGAGACACCAGTCATATGATCAGAAGCACCAGAATCAATCACCCAAGGGGTATGAGAAGTAAGGTAAGCAGAAGAGGGACCTTTCTGAGCGAGCGTAGCAGTGGATGTAGAAGTCTGAGTAGAATGGTAGTGCTGAAACTGCTAATACTCATCCTTTGGAATGGTAACTACACAAGGGGCGTTGCTGAAAGAAACATGTTAACCATCATCCTTGGAAACAGTGACCTGGTGGACCGAAGGGCGACCATGAAGATCCCAACAATAGTCAATAGCATGATTATTAGCATTGCACCAGGTACAGTGTCAAGGCACTTTCCCACGGCCTTGACCACCACCTCCTGGTGCACGACCTCCACGACCAGTATCACGACTAGAACCACCATGACCAAAACCACCACGGCCCGTATCACGACTGGAACTACTACGACTAGCTCCCCTTGATGGTGGGCCACTATGAGAATAACCACCACAAGAAACGGTATTAACTAAAGCTAAACAGTCAGAAGGCAACTGAGATGCAGTCATAGAACCAATATCAGAAATGGTAGCCTGATCAATACGACTAAAAACCTCACCAAGAGATGGTAACGTCCGTTCTCTCAAAATATGCGAACGGACTGAATCATAGGTAGGGGAAGGCAGACTGGACAAAAATCGAGCAACAAACAGAGATTTTCGTTGGTGCTCCATAACTTGAATATCCGCAGAAATAGGCTGAAAAATCTTGATCTCCTCACAACACCACAAAACTTAGCATAATGGGTTTCTAAAGATTGCTCACCCATAGACGGAGAAAAATTCTTGATGAAGATTGTATGTCCGACGAAGATTGTTAACCCCTGAAAACATCTCATGTGATTGTCTCTAGACAAGTTTGGATGTGGGTAAGAACATCAAAGGACCACTAAGCTAAGGCTCCATAACAATCCATAAGTCGGAGCGAATGTGAGCATCCTCAGATTTCCATGCAGTATACGTTAACTAGTTGTGGCAGGAGGATCATTAGTAAGCCATCGTGAGGTTGACTCACCCTCAAAATAGACTTCAACAGCCTTTGCCTAAATAGCATAATTCTTATCTTTCAGAATAATGGAAGTAATAGGCCTCTTGTTATGATATCAAGAAGAACTGGAGATACTACCAATAATAGTAGAACCAGAGGTAGCAGTAGAAGCAAACTTATCCTCAGACATATTACCAAATAATGAAGAAACAAATAACCAAAAATAACCACCAACAGATCACAATCCACCAACTACTTGTAAAAGTAAATACAAATCATACCAGAAACTGATTTGTGATCAAGCAACAACCAGAAGAATAACCAGCAGTCCTGGATGATAACATCTCGAGCACAAATAGTGATCTCGAGCACTAACTGGACAACTAATAAAGCCAAGCAAGAATCTCAGAGGTAGATCTAGCATTTTCGAACACCGTAAATAAGCTGTGAGAGTCGTTCATGTCTGACAATGGCCAAAATCAACAAGGTAAACCAAACAAGCACTGTCTGGAGTTCGAATCACACTTTCGAGCAGGAACAGGGGATTTCAAGCAACAGTAGATTTCATATAGGTCTCGTAGAGGTCGTATAGGGTTCGTATGTGGGTTTGAAAGGTTTGATTGGTTGGATTAGGGCTCGACCCTGATAGATTGGGGTTTGATCAGGCTCGATAGTCTTTGATTAGAGTTTGTAAAGGTTCATTGTGATCGATTGGAGTTCGAATAGGCTCGGTAGTGGTCGATTAGGGTTCATACGGACTCGATTGTGATTGATTGAGATTCGATTTGGATTTCGAGAGGTCGATTTTGGGTATTGAAATCGTATTTCGAAGAGGGGTTTCGTTTTTGGGTATTAGGGTTTCAAGATAGTGACGATTTAGGGTTTTCTGGGTTAGAGATGGTTCAATTGAGGGTTAACAGGTGGTGACCATGGTGGATTTAGGGTTTCTTGGATGGCAGTGGTTATGGTGGCTATGGTGGATCAGTGTTGGGCTCTGATACTATGTCATGAGATAGAGAAGAAGAGTTAGGGTGTTAATTAACCCTAACACGAGAGAACTTTATTTATATTGTCACTAAACACGTTACATAACATAACTAAGCAATGTGGGACAAATACAAATAAACTATTCTAACACTTACAAATGCTGCAAAAAGAAGCATCAAGGAATAGATAAAAGATCTTCTTCAAGGCACAGAGCCTCAATCTACCAGACATAAATTGAAGTTGGCTGTGAAGCTCAAAATATGAAGGTCAAAGGCACTGACTCTTCTATAATTGTTACAAAGGTTAAATTAGGGAAACTAAAGCAATAGGCTAATAGCAGTATATCAGTGCCAAAAAACTTCCATGGATAATCTTCAGTTACAAAAGTTAACCACGGTAAGAAGCTACTATGCCCGTGGAGAAATGTTTCTGCAGTGAAACCATGCAAAGGAGAGACTATTAGAAGGATTTCTTCATTTTACTTACCCACTAGCTATAAAGTAAATGCACCATTCAGATGTTGAATAATTGGGTTTGGCTCCATCCTCTGGGGCATTGAATTTGGGCAGCTAGCTACATATGGGTGGCTATTGAATACTCCTCACTGTTCCAGCTACCAACAACAGCAAATTGATTGCTTTGTCTGCCTTTGAATGGCTATAAGAAATAGCCTTTGGGCTTTGTAAAAGGCATCACCAGTAGAGTGGTCTTGGGATCTCCCCGAGAGGGAGACTTGTGTCTCCATGTGAGAGATTTGTGAGGTTTGTTTTTGTTGAGCAATTTGTAGAAAATCAGAGTGTAGTGAGGGAGTCACTTGTAAAGCTCGTGGGTTTTCCGGTTAATGGATTGATTGCTCCGGTTACCTCCGTGGACGTACCCGATTTTGGGGAACCACGTAAAATACTCTGTGTTTGGTGTGCGTGTGTTTCTTTGTGTGTGTTTGGCTTGATCCGTGGGCACAACAAATGGTATCAGAGCTTCCGGGTAGCCAAAACGCAGAAAGCACAAAGACTTGATTCGATCTTCTCTCGCTCGCGGATCACGCCGGGGGCAAAAGCTCTAATTCGTGATCTAATCCGTGGATCTGGTTCGTCTCAAAGAGACGATTGCAATGGTGGAAACCCGGTCTTCGGAAGACCACCAAAGGCGCCGCACGCACGGCTTGAAGGCGGCGCGTGGGATCGCGTCCGTCTCACTTGCAGTGTGTGATACACGCGTGGGTCAAAGGTTGAAGACAGCCACGTGGTCTCCACGTCCGTGCCACGTGCGCCACGTCAGGCGGCGCGTGGGATCGCGTCCGTCTCACTCGCAGTGTGTGATACACGCGTGGGTCAAAGGTTGAAGACAGCCACGTGGTCTCCACGTCCGTGCCACGTGCGCCACGCGTCGGCGCGATGGGCCGCCGCTACGGGCGCCAGTGGACTCCACGGCCGGTGCGGTGTCGCCGTAATGCATGTCATCGACGACTCACATCTCCACATCGCCCGGCGGTCGACGAAATCTGCCCCATCATCGAGGAAGGCGGATTCAAATAAGACCGGGCTTTGCCGGTCGATTTAAATCGGGCGGGTTTGAGTATTGGGCGGTTCGAAAGATCAGCGGTTCAACCAGTTTTTGGCCGGTTTGGTCCGATTTTGTTGTTCTGTTGGACCACAGTGACTTTGGGTGACCGGTTTAGTCCGGTTTGGACCGGTTCTCAACTTGTTTCGACGTTCTGAATCCAATCGTGTGCTCCGTTTTCAGATATTCGATCTTGGTGTTGCTGTCCAATCCGTTTTGTGTGCCAAAAACGCGTTTTTAGACAGTTTTTGGGCAATTGTTGGCCGATTTCAACAAGTGGTGACTTGTTCTTGACTAAATCAGCCGTTCCGGACGCAACTGTGACGTTTGTTTTGCGAGATCCCGACCCGTTTGTTGTCCAGTGTTCTTTTGGAGCCTTGAAATGGCCGTTTATGGCGTTTTCGGGCATGGAGGACTTGTTCGGGAAGCTCTTGTGATTGACTCTTCTGTTTGGAAGGATGGTGTATCCTCTGTTAGCGGCGTTTTGGAGTGGAACTTGTCTTGTTGCCTTTGTGAAGCTCGTTGGAGGTTTTGTTTGTTATTTGGTGAAGTCTTGGTGTGAGCAGGACATGTCTTGGTGTGAGCAAGACATTGGGTTTGACCTCGTGGAGTGTTTGGCATTGTCGGTTTGTTGTCGCTAGTTTTGTGACCATGGTTGCTAGACCATGGCTTGTTTGTTCGATAGCTTGGTTAAAGCCATTTGTTCGCGGTTTTCTGACGACGAAGATCTTGTTGGTGTTCATCATTTGCTTGCCATTCGATGGAGTGGTATTGTTGGATTTGCCTATCAATTCTTGGCGTTTCTGATCAAAGTGCAAGTTGTTCTTGTGGATACTGATCACATCTATGGGACTTGGTGATAGGTGGAGTCCGTTCGTTTTCATGGTGGAGCCGTTTCTATTCGGTATGTACCGGACTTGGTGTATGATCTCGTCATGGCCTTTCGTGGCATTTGTTCTGTTTGCTATTGGAACCTGTTTTGGTAATCTTGCAGCGGTTTTGGATTTGTTTCTGGAAGTTTGTTTGGAGTTTCAGAAACCTGGCTCTTTTGTCCGTCTGCATCGGCGACCTGTATTTTGGGATTTGTACTGTTCAAGAGCACAGTTCCTCATTGGTTAAGATCTACTCCTTGGCAATTTGTTTTTGCACGGGAATTTGGTGGAGATAGATCTTCTGGAGGCTTAGTTGAGTCTCGCTTGTATCCGGTTTTGCTGAAATCTGTTTGGTTAGCCTTGGAGATGATGACGAGTCTCAAGGATTTGTTTGGTACTATCGGAACCGGCATAAATCTTGGATTTGTTTGTGTCTGTTCTGGAGTTTGCTCGATACTCCGGAAATCGGTCTCGTCTGAAGTGTGTTCCGGTTTTCAGAAGGAGCTTGTTCAGCATTCGACTTTGCGAGAGTTGTTAGCTCTCTTGCCCGTGATTTGGTTCTCCTGTTTTTGGATCGAGTTTGTTTCGAGAACATCGGTATTTGTTTTGTCCGTGTTACGGATTTGGGTAGCTTTGTTTTTTGGGAGGATTGTCGCCAAGGTGGAGATTGTTGAATAATTGGGTTTGGCTCCATCCTCTGGGGCATTGAATTTGGGCAGCTAGCTACATATGGGTGGCTATTGAATACTCCTCACTGTTCCAGCTACCAACAACAGCAAATTGATTGCTTTGTCTGCCTTTGAATGGCTATAAGAAATAGCCTTTGGGCTTTGTAAAAGGCATCACCAGTAGAGTGGTCTTGGGATCTCCCCGAGAGGTAGACTTGTGTCTCCAAGTGAGAGATTTGTGAGGTTTGTTTTTGTTGAGCAATTTGTAGAAAATCAGAGTGTAGTGAGGGAGTCACTTGTAAAGCTCGTGGGTTTTCCGGTTAATGGATTGATTGCTCCGGTTACCTCCGTGGACGTACCCGATTTTGGGGAACCACGTAAAATACTCTGTGTTTGGTGTGCGTGTGTTTCTTTGTGTGTGTTTGGCTTGATCCGTGGGCACAACATCAGATACATATTCACCACTTTACCCTCTCCAACCCATTTATCCAATCAATCAATGGGTCCACCACAATTGAAGATGTGCATAAGCTAACACTGATGTTCATCTCCATTAACACTTCATAAAATATTATCTCAGCCAATTGTTGTTATTCGAAACCAGTGTTTTCTGCATCTCTTTCTCTAGATAAAAGGAACTGCATTTCAATTCATATGTGAGGAAATGGACACATAGTGTGGTCAAGCGTTAGCAACGATCTGTAGCTTCTAGTTTACAGGTGTTGGCTTCGCTTCTTCAAGCTCTGCCCATACTGAAAACCAGAGCACTAACTCGCCTTATACTATTGGTAAAACAAACTTTTGCACTAATGCCGAGTTCAGTCAGCATGTAGAAAACTAGATCCGATTCGTAGACAGGTTGCCCTATCATGGCAAGAGAATAAGGGCTAAAATCAGAATGGAGGCCTAATATTTACGCTAGCACAGTACCTTTAACTCCCCAACCCTTAATAAAAAAAAAGATTAAAAGGTTAAATGCGCGATTAGTATGATTAAGCAAGTTTTAAAAACCAGAATTACCACTCTGGATGTACGGGGTAAAGTGGTGTAGCCCTGGAATGTCAGGAAAAGACGGTTGAGCTCCTAAGAACTAAGTTATGCTATAAACATGTTAACTAAGGACCCCTGATGGCCCAACGCAACCCGCGATAATTGCAACACTCTCTCGAGCTCTTTTAGTAAACTGTAGTCGACATAGCATCTAGACATCATTTTCAGAGTGAGATTTTTTTCCCCACAGAATTGATGGCATATAATCCATTTCAAAATATTTGGGTAAAGTTGAATTTTGAATATTTTTCTGAGACCGGAACCAGGAGAGCTCACCGGAGATCAGTCCGAAAAACTACCCGCGACTCAGTATTTTCAACATGTTAACGGCCTTGATGCTAAAGCTCAGTATTTGGACACCTAGTACAACACATCCTAACCAATCTACCAATAATTAACCTACACATGCATTAATCTTGCATTATGAAAGGAAGAGAGAACCAAACTGAGAAAGGAAGGAATCAACTCGATTGCTGGCCACCTGTGCTGACAAATGCCACTGCTGATCAGCCTTTCTCCAGCCACCACCCTTGAGGGAAACCTCTCTTCCTCCTCCCTCCTCCCTCATAGCTCCTTTTCTCACTAAGCAAATTCAACACGATCTCACCACCACTCCACCGCCACACTGTTCACCATCAAACAACACCATCACCTTCTTCACTCTCCCTTGACCTCATAGCAACTCAAAAACACCACAGGTCACAAGCTATGGCTCCCATATGCTCACACCATGCATGCATGCCCCCAAGTTTTCAGACGGCACCCTATACCTTCTGTTTTTCACGTTCTTGTTTTTATTTTCACGTTCTTAGCATAGTTAGAGTGGTACTTTGGAAAATAATTCTTCACAACTTATAAATTACATCTAGTCGATCGGGCACATAACGTTGCCTTGTATTAAACCTTTACTGCTGGAACCAACTAATAATAGTAAAAATCGATTTATGGCTAACTTTTAAAGTCAGCCAGCCCCAGACATGTTGTACCACAGAAAAACAGTCTTCTTTGATATCCTAGGATTAATCTTCTTCACAGTTTAGACTTTAAGACATGCCTTTCATTCATATGAACGCTTGCGTCGGCTCTACTCCGATCTCGTAGTCGCAGGAGAGATGAAAATGAACTATCGGAATTTTTATCACAGACACCCACGTCTGTTAGCTATATTTTGATACCACTCCACATTTGAACAATTTTACAATACACAACCCACAATGACAGACCAGCAAAAAGGCTATAAATACCCGAAAAAAGGCTCCAAGTGACAGACCTCCAATGCGCTGCATGTGAGGGGGGATGTTAAGTAATATAGTCTCACATTGTTTGGAGATGAAATGAGTTATCACTTAATATAATTATGGGAAGTCTCCACTCATCAGCAATTCGTTTGTGGTTGGATATAATGATGGAAAAAGGTTTATTTTGATGTTTAGAATCTAGAAATACAATGGGCTAAGCTCTTGGGATTAACCTGTAAAGACCTAGAATTTTTACGAAAAATCTTTCCGAATTAAGTTGGGAGTTTTTTGAAATTTACATTTGGAATTTGTAAAGTGGGTGAATGTGTGGTCTAGTTTAGAGTTGGGGTAAATTGTAACACATTTGAAATTTGGCGGGGGGGTGTGTGTTTTAGACTATAAATAGCAAGTGGGAGAGAGAAAATCACATTTCCCTCCAATATCACCATAGCCGCCTCTCTCTCTCTCTCTCTCTCTCTCTCTCTCTCTCTCTCTCTCTCTCTCTCTCTCTCAAATTCACGTCCCACCTTCAATCTTTCCACCCACCCACGTTCATGTTCACGCCATTTGAACCCCGGATCTAGCTTGAAATCGCTTGGAAACTTTTATTTCGGTTGGAGTCTAGTTTGAAGCTTGGGTTTGCATTTTGATATTGATTGGAGCTTGAATCATTGAGGTAGGGATTCATTTTGACTCCCTCTATTTGTTTATGTAGTGTTTTGATGCATCTCCTTGAGTAATTTCATGTTCTAGTTGCTTGGATTGGGATCCCCCACTTGTGAAAATCTGTCAAATATTCGCTCTAGACACTGTAGGTATCGATAACAATTTAAGCTGGTATCAATACCCTGTGTTCTGTTCGCACTAGACACTCTAGGTATCGATACCAATTTAAGTTGGTTTCAATACCCTGTGTTCTGTTCGTCTTGTAACAAATTGGAATCGATACTACGGACAATTGGTATCAATACCTCAAGTATCTAAAAACTTGATTTTTCTTTCAACGTCTTTTGACCATTGTTCGACCGTGAGCTTGAAATGACTTTCATTTGAGCTTCTTTACTTGATCATGGTGCCTATCTCTTGTTCATTGCTTGTATTACTAGTCGTCATTCGAGTTCGATGATAGTTGTACCACTCTCGTACACTTGACACGTGATAATGAGACACAAAAGTTATGAATATGTTTTTGAAGAAAAGAGTATACTTTGTTTGAAATGGATACTTGACGGATACTTGAGGCCGTGAGGGGCACTGGAGGGGTACATGGTACTTGAGAAAGAAATGTTTTGAACCTAAAGTAGATTTGTGATTACAAGGATCGCATTCGGGTAGGCATTGGTTATGACGCCCACAAATCTCGACAGAGGGCTACGAGGTCCTAGGGAGACGTGTCAAATGCTCGACAGGGGTTACGAGTCCAAAATACTTAGATTACCATATCTCTTTCGTGCACATCTCATTCCATATGCATTTAGAGTTAGTAGAAAAACCTCTACTAGGCTAGTGTAGCTAACCCTAACAATTTTAGGTGCCCAGCACAGAGCATGAATTGGTTGATGTGTGGTGCATTAGATGGATGACACACATTTCATGGAGGAGTTATTTGCTCATCTTTTATATACCATATTTTTGCAAAAAGATGAACTTGTAACTTATTCTTTTGATCCCTTTTGACTTTGGATCAATGTAGTGACTTTAAGTACTTGAACTTATGTTTACTCATGGAAACCAATACTCGAACTAGACTAGGTGAATGAACTTGGTACGAGGTGAGATGACTTTTGGAGGTTTATGAATGAAATTATGGAGTATGTTATCAATAAATGTTTATTTTATTATGTTGAAAATCGAGAGCGTGACAACTTGGTATCAGAGCATTGGGTTAGAAAACCTAGAAACCATGGGGAGACTTATAATCTCGGGGCATAAACCATTGCATAGTTTTTCCATTGTGTGCTTGCATGCGTGACATACATCCATCTACATGGCATTGCATTTAAAAAAATAGTAGAGTGGAGTTGCACCGTTTACCCGTGTTGGTATAGCGTTGGAGGCTTTGACCTTGCGAATATATATTGTCGTTCTTAATAAGTTTCCCTTTTTATTTTCTAATAGAATGAGGCTACGGAAGCGTGTTGCTAGGTGGGGTAGAGGTGTTAACCGTGCAAGAGGCCGTGGTTGTGGCTGCAATGAGCGGATGGAAGATGAGGTTAGTCAACATGGGGAAAACCCAAGGGGTCCAGATGAGCAGGGTGAGGATGATGCACAGGATCCAGGAGCGCAAAACCCACAGAACCAATTTATGAATGACTTTGTTGCGGTGCTTGCGGCATCCAAACTTCTAACACAAGCACCTAGGGCCAATACCCCTACCCGAGCCATAGAGGCTGTGAAAGAAATCCAACATTTGAACCCTCCAAAATTCGACGGAGCTAGTAGTTACCTGAAAGAAGCCAGTCATGGGTTGTTCGAATCTCATCAACAAGGTAATTAAATTATGCCAGTTCACGACGTGTGGTAAGGCAACAGTTCATGCTTTATACAACAACTCCTTCCTAAGTATCTCAATTATATTGTGCCATCCTGTACCTGGATAATCAATAATCAATGTATGTAGAACTTCAAAAGCTAAAGGGAAATGTAAGTGTTTTAAAAGAATTTAGTGTTTAAAGACAACCACGTCCAAGTTTCTGCTAAAAAATATGCATGTGAATTACCAAAATATGGAATCATCTATCTAGAGGGGGGAAAAAAGGAACAAATGTTCATTAACTAACTCAGTGGCCATGATATTCTGTTGAATCAACAACAAAAATCAATGGGTTCAAAGTTGAATCAATAATCAATCATGGAGAGAGAGGAGTAATATTAGGATGCTTTATTGCAATTTTCAATGACATCCATCGATTAGATTCACATACCGTGTCCCCCTCATTTAGAAAGAGCTTAGCAATTTCAATTCCAGCCTGAAATATGCAAAAAATCACAAGTTTTAAAGACCTATTTACTAGAAAGAAATTCAATAAACGGAACAGAGAAAACAGCCATGCAGAAAAGTAAAAAAAAAAAATGAAGATTCTTGTTTTCCCTGAATTTAAAAGGGGAATCCTAACTTTAATAGGTGATAATGTACAGCAGGTTTGGGTTTGACCCACAATAATACATGCTAATTACGGCCGTACTCTCTCCCCCCATAAGATGGCCTATGGACATATAGATGCTGAGATAAGACCCCTATTTCTGAGAAAGATGATCATTGAGCTTCACTCATGCAGCTGATTCTATTCCCTTCCACGCGATGAAGTCAACAAAATTTTAAGTGGCAGTAACACAGCGTCCCACTCAATCTCGCTAAGACTATCGGAAATGGGTTAAATCCTAGGTATGCAGTTATCCACTGCATTAAGTAAAGGAATCAACAGAAGAATAATTTCGATATAAAAAATAGAGAGAAACAAGGAACGCCATGTACAATAGATGTTTTCCCTTGGAGGATATACCCAGAGACAGAAACGCCTAGCCTCTTCGAAAGCAGAGGTCCAAGAGTTAAGATTATTCTGGACAGTGATATAGGAAGCTAAGTACTAAAAACCACCCCAATTATATTCTTTCCAGTTCCCTACAAAAGACACGAAGCAGCCACTTCCACTTGGCAAGGATAAAACCCATCCTAACGACACCATTGACCATGAAGACAAACACCAACCAATACCCCAAAGTGGAGAAAATGGAAGCCCACAAGTCCCTTTTAACAGTACGGAGAGGCACCAATGCAGCTACACAATGGTTGCACCTAATATTGGGATGCTTTTCTCAAATAATCAATTGGCTTGTGCCACCTTGTTATAAAGGATGGAATCAATGGCCTTTGAATTTGTCCATAGCTACTGCAAATTCCTCACTTAACTCTACCACAAAGAATCTTCATAATAACAAAATAAATACATAAAAAAAAAATTATCATTCCAATCAAATAGAAATCTTAAATAACAAAACCAATCAAGACCTCTTAAAAACATTATGTCACCAGGGATGGAGCCACGGTCTCATTTTAGGGATTGCCAATACTTAAGAAATAAAATACCCTGCCCTCTAGACAGCTCGGTATCCAGCCCAGTGGACCAACTAATCCAGATGACCAATCCCAGTGTTCATTAGCAGCTCCGGGGGCAATTAAAACTGGTACGATACAAAATACCCAATCTTGGCATGATTATTGGCTTCTCAAGTTTTCTTTGCACAAATTTTCCATTAGAATGCAAGAATAACACCCTACAAGAAAGATTAATGCACTTCTTGTTCATACTTATTGGATCAATTCCTTCCCGGTCATTTTTTTTCTTGATTTCTCGTAGGGACTCTTAAAAACACCTTTTAAACACATTGGACGGTTTGGATAGTGAAAATTTAATCGGAAATTGAAGGTGTGAACTCCGTTCACATTTTTTAAGGGTGTGGACTTGATCCGTGGTGTGTGTGTGTGTGTGTGTGTATATAGGTGGATTTTCTAGTCCACACCTCCCGGAAATAAGAAAAACATAGTTTTTTTTGTGTTGCAAATTATTTTTGGACAATCAGATCCGTCCAATGTGTTCAGAAGGTGTTTTCAAGGGTTCTCTCAAGAAATCTTCAAAAAAAATACTGGGAAGGGCTTGATCCAAGCAATTTTCGCAAAAACTGTAAATATAAAAATTTTGCGAAAACTACTTCGATCAAGCCCTTCCCGGTATTTTTTTTTTTTGAAGATTTCTCGTGAAGACCATTGAAAACACCTTCTGAACACATTGGACGGATCGGATCGTCAAAAAAATGTTTGGATCATGAGGTCCAGAAACGGTAAGACCGGACTAGAAGCTTTGCCTATATATATATATATAACCAGCGATCCTGTCAAGGATCCCGGATTGAAGAATTTTTGGTGTTTTGATGCTTTTAAAAATTGTTTTTGGGAAATCCGAGCCGTCCAATGTGTTCAAAAGGGGTTTTCCAAGGTACACGAGAGAAATCTTCAAAAAAAAATACCGGGAAGGGCTTGATCCAAGTAGTTTTTCGCAAAACCTATAAATATAAAGTTTTTGCGAAAACTGCTTCGATCAAGCCCTTCCCGGTATTTATTTTTTCTGAAGATTTCCCGCGAGGACCCTTGAAAACACCTTTTGAACACATTGGGCGGCTCGGATCGTCAAAAAAATATTGGGAAGGTGGAGTCCCACATTGGACGGCTCGGATACTGGATTTCCCGGACTAGAGCATTTTTTGGTGTTTTGATGCTTTTAAACATTGTTTTTGGGAAATCGAGCCGTCCAATGTGTTCAAAAGGTGTTTTCAAAGTCCCGAAAATCTTCAAAAAAAATACGGGAAGGGCTTGATCCAAGTAGTTTTTCGCAAAAAATCAGAATATAAAGTTTTTAAAAAACCGCTGATCAAGCCCTTCCCCATGTATTTTTTTGAAGATTTCTCGCGGGGGCCTTGGAAAACACCTTTTGAACACATTGGACGGCTCGGATCGTCAAAAAAATATCGGGAACATGGAGTCCCGGATCCGGGACTCCCGGACTAGAACACTACTCTATATATATATATATATATATATATATATATATATATATATATTCTATTGAGGACTCCCTCAAAGATCTCCTTTATGAGGACCACCCCTTTTTTTATTTTCCAGACCAAATTTCGACAATCCAAACACCTCAATGTGTTTAAAACATGTCTTCCATGGCCAACACGAGGAATCACAAAAAAAAAATTACCCGAAAGGGCTTCATCCAAGCGGTTTTTCATAATAATTGTACTTATATAATTAATCAAAAAATGCTCGAATGAAGCCTTTCCGAGTATTTTTTTTGGACGAATCCTTGCGGTGACCCTTAAAATCACGTTGTAAACACATTGAGCAATTCGGATCGTCGAGATTTGACCCCGATCCATGAGGTCCGCAAATTACGAGTTTGAGGGAGTCTTTAGTAGAACGGAATCCTGCATATATATATATAGATTCCACTTCTAGTCTGGACTCCGGACTTTCAGACCTCCGTGATCTGAGCATTTTTTTGACAATCTGATCCGTCCAATGTTTTCGGAAGGGTGTTTTCAAGAGTGCACGCAGAAAATCTTCAAAAAAAAAATACTGGGAAGGGCTTGATCCAAGCAGTTTTTCGCAAAATTGCTTGGATCAAGCCCTTCCCGGTATTTTTTTTTAAGATTTCCCAGGCGGACCCTTGAAAACACCTTCTGAACACATGGGATAGTTCGGATTTTCCAAAAATAATTTGCAAAACAAAACAAAATCATTTTTTTCTTATTCTCGGGAGGGTTTATGTATATGTATATATATATATATATGTATGTATGTATATAGGGAAATCTTCTAGTCCAAACCTCCCGAGAATAAGAAAAAATTGATTTTTTTTGTGTTGCAAATTATTTATGGAAAATCCGAGCCGTCCAATGTGTTCAGAAGGTGTTTTCAAGGGTCCACGCGAGAAATCTTCAAAAAAAAAATACCAGGTAGGGCTTGATCCAAGCAATTTTCGCAAAAACTTTATATTTAAAATTTTTGCGAAAACCGCTTGAATCAAGCCCTTCCCGGTGTTGTTTTTTTTTAAATTTCTCGCTTGAACCCTTGAAAACACCTTCTATACACACACACAAACACACGCATATACAATCACGATCTCCTAAGGACTCCCTCAAGGATCTCCTCCATGAGAACCACCCCTTTTTTGATTTTCCAAACCACATTTTGACGATCTGAACTACTCAATGTGTTTAAAACATGTTTTCCAAGGCCAACGCAGGGAATCGCCAAACAAAAGTACCCGAAAGTGCTTCATCCGAGCAGTTTTTCATAATAACCGTACATATACAGTTTATCGAAAAATCCTCGAATGAAGCCCTTTCGTGTAATTTTTTTTGGCGATTTCTCGCGGTGACCCTTAAAAACACGATTTAAATACATTGAGCGGTTTGGATCGTCTAGATTTGACCCCGATCCATGAGGTCCTCACGGAATTTCTGTAAGGGAGTACTCATTAGATCATGATTCTATATATTTATAGGGACCGGATCTGTGGACACATATTTTGCACACATTTTGACACTCCATCTCAACCATTAAGATGTAGGGCTGAGATTAAAAATTAAAACGCCCCCCTCTCTTCCCACGTTCACCCTCATAGCTACTGAACCAGCTAAAGCCTCTCTGGCTCTATCCCCAAAAAAGTTGAACCAACTGTAAGTCGGTGAAAAGCAGATCCACGTTGTCAGCTATGGGAGTCATGTTGACAGCGACGACGACGGCAAGTAATAGAGATGAATCGCTAGTGTTGTAGGAGGATGGGATCCAGGGCACCATTCTTCACTGCATAAATTGCAGATTCCACGTCCTCTTCACCGGCGTTGCCCTCAATTGACTAAAAACCTGCCTAACCTATCCATTTGGTTGGGACCTAAATTTCTCAATTTGCTGCAACTGTGAATACCTCGCGACAAACCACCATTGCAAACATCATGTGGTGATGGCAGTGAGGCCAATTCACCATTTGCTTAAACGGCAATAAATGATCCGAATTGGGGTGACATGCATACGGGAATTTTTACGCACCTTTATTTTCATTCAAGAATGCAATTATGCTGGAATAAAAATATAGTTTTTGAAACTGACATATATATAGGGCAAGCTTCTAGTCTGGACTCTGGAACTCCACATTCCCGATATTTTTTTTATGATCCGAACTGTCCAATGTGTTTAAAACATGTTTTTGAGGGCCCCCACAAGAAATCATCAAAAACGGCTCGGATCGGACCAAGCCCTTCCCGGTATTTTTTTCTGATGATTTCTCGCGGGTACCCTAAAAAACACATTTTAAACACATTGGACAGTTCGGATCGTCGAAATTCGATCGGGATCAATGAGGTCCGGAACTTAACAGAATCCGGGAGTTTGGAGGTGAAGTTTGGTGTGTGTGTGTGTGTGTGTGTGTGTGTGTGTATATATATATATATATATATATGACGTCCTTCTAATAAGGAACCCTTATTTAACTTTCCATGCGGACCTAGGGGCATTTTCAACTTTCCGGACCAAATTTTGACGATCCGATCCACTCAATATTTTTAAAATGTGTTTTCAAGGGCCTACGCGAAGAATCTCCGAAAAAAATACCCGAAAGGGCTTGATCCTAGTGGTTTATGATAAAAACTATACGTATACAATTTTTATCGGAAAGTCGAAAAAGGGCTTGATCCTCGGATCAAGCCCTTCCAGGTATTTTTTTTTTTTTGGAGATTCTATGCGTAGACCCTTGAAAACACATTTTAAAAACATTGAGCGGATTGGATCGTCAAAATTTGGTCTGGAAAGTCGAAAAAGGGCAAGTCCGCATGGTATTTTTAAATAAGGGTCCCTTATTAGAAGTTTATTGTATATGTATATATATATATATATACCATCTCTGTGTGTAGCAATGGCAGGTGCTGCAGGGATACACTCCGCTTTGAAATTTGTATCAGTCTATCCAAGTATGCAAGAGGAAAAAATTACCTCGACCAAGAGGCAAAAATCCAATTCAAAAGGGCCTTTGTCGGTGAAGATGATGAGAAGAAACGAAATTCGCCGATGTCGGCAGCAACAGCTACGGCTTGTCGTCAAAACTGGAGGGAGAGGTAGAGAGTGAGGGGGGTTCAATGTTTTGGGGGAGAAAGAAGAGAGGGTTCAGCAGCCGGGAGAAAACGTGGGAGGTGTGTTTTAATTTTTAATCTCAGCCCTCGATCTCAATGGCCGAGATGGAGTGTCAAAATGTGTGCGCAAAATATGTCCACGGATCTGAGATAAATAAATATATATATATATATATATATATATATATATATATATATATATATATATATATAGAAAGATAGATAGAACATATCCTATCCTATGAGGGCTCCCTCACATAGGCTATATGCTTGACTTCTAATGAGGGCCGTTGGATGAGATCCAACGGTTTAGATTAGAAACCAATTAAAAATAATTCGCTGGTCAACTGGTGGGGGTCAAATGGGGTTTGCGGATTAGGATCCGGATTTAGCACCCCTCTAGATCCATTCCCCTCTCATTTTAGGCTGCTTCGAAGAGAGAGAGAGAGAGAGAGAAGGCGATCGACAAAGAACAACCATACCAAGCAATTGAAGCACTGATTTCGTTCAAACTGTGGATATCTATCTCGCTCTCTCTCCATGATTTGGGTTTCTTCGTATGAACTGATTTTGTATGAAATCGATTTGTTGGTTTTTAGGGTTTCAACCAACGAATAAAATTTGAACAAGAGGTCAAATGGGGTTTGCGGATTAGGATCTGGGTTTAACACCCCTCTAGATCCCTTCCCCTCTCATTTTAGGCTGGTTCGAAGAGAGAGAGAGAGAGAGAGAGAAGGCGATCGACAAAGAACAACCATACCAAGCAATTGAAGCACTGATTTCGTTCAAACTGTGGGTATCTATCTCGCTCTCTCTCCGTGATTCGGGTTTCTTCGTATGAACTGATTTTGTATGAAATCGATTTGTTGGTTTTTAGGTTTCAACCAACGAATAAAATTCGAACAAGAAGAGGGATCTTTACCAAATCAAAGGTATCTCTCTCTTCTCTCGCTCTATCTGGTTCGTATTTCTTCGTTTTTGAACTTGATTTTTGTTCGATTTTTAAGGTTTCCAGCAGAACAAAAATCGAAGAAGTAATTGGTATCGTAGTGGGGTTCATTGAGTGGTATGGGTAGACTTTCAACTAAAAAGAGACCCATACAGTTTTTTAACCATCATTGTTGGTGTTAGGATTAGACTCTTATTCCCTGTTTGGCAGCAGCATTTTAGAGGGAGGATATAAATTTTTCCTGGATATACATATCCGGGAGGCTCATATACTGTGTTTGTTTGGTTAGAGGTGTCCCGGATATATTTTAGCCAGTATTTCTATATCCCTCTGGAGCCGGACTATCTCTAGGAACCCTCCCCCCAAATCTAAATTTTATCCGGCACCAGATTACCCAAATACCAGATTCTCTCTCGTATGTATGGGGTGATACATAAGAGAGAGAAGAGAGACAAAAAGCACGTGGATCCCCAATTGCTACAAATAAGGAAATTACCTTTTTTTTAAATTGTAGATGCATTCATTTGAATGGGAAAAATAGGAACTTTACACAATTTTACATTATCCACCCTCTCATATCCCCCTTTAAAAAGACTAAACAAACAAGTAATTTTTTATCCTCCCTTCTAAAATAATCCTCCCTCCAACTATATCCACCTCTATATCCCCCTCTTATTATATCCCTCTTCTCCCCTCATATGTATATCCCTCTAACAAACAGGGCGTTAAGTCTTAACAAATCTAGGGTTTCATGAGATCTTTCTACATGGATAGGGCTGACTCATTTTTATTGAAATTTTCGAGGTTCAATCTGGAGATCTTTACTGCAAACAAATTTCAATAAGAACGAGTCATTCAAATCAAAGCCCTATCCACGTAGAACATTCTCATGAAACCCTAGATTTGTTAAGCGTCTAATCCTAACACCAATAGTGATGGTTATAAAACTGCATGGGCCTCTCTTTAGTTGAAAGTCTACCCAGAAAAGCAAGCCACAATTTCATTTACCAATTTCTTCTTCTTCGATTTCTATTCTTCTGGAAACCCTAAAAATCGAACAAAAATCAAGTTCAAAAACAAAGAAATAAGAACCGGATAAAGCAAGAGAAAAGAGAGAGATACCTTCTATTTGGTAAAGATCCCTCTTCTTATTTGATTTTTGTTCATCGATTGAAACCATAAAAACCAACAAATCGATTTCATATGAAGAAACCAGAATCAGAGAGAGAGAGAGAGAGAGACCCACTGTTTGAACGAAATCAGTGCTTCAATTGCTTCGATGGTTGTTCTTCGTCTATCACCTTCTCTCTCTCTCTCTCTCTCTCTCTCTCTCTCTCTCTCTCTCTCTGAGGGGAAGGGATCTAGATGGGTGTTAAACCAGGATCCTGACTAGCAAACGCCATTTGACCCGACCAGTTGACACGCAAATCATTTTTAAGTGGCTTTCTAATCTGAGCCGTTGGATATCATCCAACGGACCTCATTAAAAGTCATGCATATAGCCTATATGAGGGAGCGCTCATAGGATATGTTCTATATATATCTATATATAAAATTAAAAAAAACACAAAAAAAGTCACTCCATCACAGCCCTTGAAACCAATGGTTGAGATCAAATTTTAAAGGATTGCACTCTCTCTCTATTCCCCTCCACATCTGATCCAATCTCACCGACACACCCTCCCTTGGTTTCTTCTTCCCACTCCGGCGACGGCGAGCCCATCTCAAACACAACCCCTCCCCTGATTAAGGTTTTGTTTTATTGGGTCAAAGAGTTGAGATCCTATTGTAGAAATATAGGAGTTCATCGAGATCGTTTGTGGTAAAATGTATGTTTTGTTATCCATGTCAAATTTTGGTTCGGTAGACTAATTTTGGACTTTTAATTGTCTATACAATCTGATTATATGGTTCCCAAATCTAGAGCCTTCAACTTAGACTCATATAATTGGCTCCCATATGTAGACATAATACACACGCACCCCAGGATGAATCTCATCTTCCCCTCTCAAACCATAAATCCCCCAAATCATAGTATCTCATATCTTTTTCCTGAGAGCGACTAATACTTTACCAGTAAACCGACAAGCAAACAAACAAACAAACGCGTCTGGAGATGGAGAATTCTCGCCCCTGTACCAATTTCGAGAAAGAAATGTCATCAGACGAAGTCTCATTTCCGATGATGACGGAAATTGCTCTCCTCATTTTGCGGTTCCGTCCTGGACTTCTACAATTTCCAGCACCACTTCGGCGGGATCATCTGCCCCACCGGCACGATTAATGGATATTTCCGAGGTGGTGGAGGGAGGAGGAGATGGAAATCGGCATTCTGTGATGGTCTCACAACGGGATCTTAAGAATAGAGAGAGAGCGTGAGATTGGATCTGATGTGGAGGAACAGAGAGAGAGAGTGAGATTGGATCTGATGTGGAGAGAGAGAGAGAGAGAGAGAGAGAGAGAGAGAGAGAGAGTCCAATCCTTTAATTTGATCTCAGCCATTGGTTTCAATGGCCAAGATGAAGTGTCTTTCTTTGTGTTTTTTTATGTGTCCCCAGAACCGGCCCCACACACACACACACACTAAAATCAGTTATTATAGAGTATCGATACTTTGATCCCATTTCCTAACAAACTCAGAGGAGTGATGCAGAACTTCTTACATGCATCAAGGTCTAAATTGTCAGCTAGAAAACAAGACAAGTTTCGCATAAGAGGTCAATTTTGGTAAACGTTTATCATATTTATGTGAATTTGCTTCATGTTTGAAACTGAAAATATTCCGCAGACCAAATGACATATACTTTGCTACTAATACTTCACACTATATTCTATACATAATAAGCAATTATTTGATAAATTAAAGATAACAGACTCTCCAACTATTCTTTGAAACCCCTTCTCTATTTGACCCAGTACGAGCAGCAACTATTGTTGGAAAAAATGGATTATGGCACTAAATTTTTGGACAACTTTGAGCCAAAAATTAAGTGGGAACCGGACACCTCAAAAGGTGGGTCCAAGTGGATACGTACACTCCTATGTAAGGAGAGTAATTCACAGAAAGAATGATCAAAATCCATTGAGGAATGAATGAGAAATTGTCATTCAAAGATGGGGCATTTTCAATGTGTGAATTGGATTATTGCTACTGGGCTTTCAAATTGGGCTTTGGACCAAACTATTTTGGGCTTGTAATAAACTTTTTAGGCCTGTCTGGGCCCAACGGGTCCAGCACCAAACCAGAAGCAGTTTGCTTCAATCTGGTATTGCAGGAGCTGGTTTGGGCAAAGCAAGAGGAGATCATCTTCTCTCTCTCCACCACAGCTGGACCTCTCCCCATCATCTTCTTCAATGCAGACTTCAATGCAAATGACTTCCATTACCAAATGCAGTTGGTTGTCTGACCAGGTGTTGATCATAGTAGGTCATGCATGACCTTGGTTTTCTTGTTTCCAACTCAGATATTTTGCCTATATAAGGGCAGCCCTGCATGAGTTAAATATACACATCATCTCATTACAAAAGCTGGGTTTTTCAACTTGCATTTTCAGCATTGGGTTTTTTCATCCGTGAGAGAGTTCTACGCACAGAAATTCGATTCGTAGCAAGTTTACATGTGGTGCACACTAAGCTTTCAGCTGATGTATCCTGGGAGACAGATGCCGATCAAAAACTCTAGCACCCCGGTGAAGCGGCAAATCTGTTTTAAGGACACCTTGTATATCACAGGCCTCGGTTTGTGTATCCGTATTTATTTTCTGTGATTTCAAGGTTAATTATGGTTTTTCCTGGCTTTCTACTAAGATCAATTTTCTAATGGAAAAATGGTTTTTTCCTTATCTCTGTAATTGTCAATGATTACAACGATCTGTTTTATATACCGCTCACATCCAACAACTCTTCCTTCCATACACACTACATACATCCTCTTAGTAATAAATGCAACCCACCTCTTATTGACCGATATCTGTCCCCATTGTTTTTACCGGCAACCACTGCTATTTGTTCATACGCAGCCCCTAACTCTTCATTTTAAATTTTGTCCTGGACGAGAAACTATAATTGAGTTTAAACCCACAATTCATTATTCACGGGCTGGCTCACATTGACAAAGTTATTGTCTATTTTTCCTTTTCCTCATGCGAAATAACTCAGTATTTTACCAAGAAATAAAGAAAATACAACGCTTCAAAAGTCGAAGTACTCAGACCAAAATGAATGAAAGAAACAACTTTTCATAATCGCAGGAGGAACAATGAGAGCAAAAGAGAAGCAAAGAAAGAAAACAACTGCCGTCTAAGAGATACGGAGTATATGGTGTCCATTATATTAGTATTCAGTATACATGTTCCAACTATAACTGGAATAACGCATTTAACCCTCTGTAATAGATGGAATAATACAGTAATCCAACAACTACATACACACTACGAATGTGGATTGTAAGATATCAAACCAACCTGAACTAGCCCACCGCGGTTATCTCTAAGATCAAGAATAAAAGAAGAGGCACCCAAGTCTTGGAGTCGCTTCATTGCTGCGGAACTAATTTGTTACTTGAATTTCATCACAAAAACAACTAAGATCGCATTAACTAGCATTAGATAAGTGTGTGTGTGTGTGTGTGTGTGTGTGTGAGAGAGAGAGAGAGAGGGAATCCATAGGCATTACCGATTGGGTCAAATTCTAGAATCAAGTACTGCGTTAGAGGGGCATGCTAAAGCCCTACATTATGTGGTTGATGTTTCCACATGCCAGGACTAAATAAGTATAACACATCTAATCTACAGTGTCAAAGTTCGCTAAAAGTTGGCCCACTCTATTCACTTCTTCATATCCACCTAAACATCCACCATGTTTTCTGTTCAAATATGTGTTCCAAATTCCAATAAAAATACAAATTCCTGTTTTGCTGGAGAAAAAGAAGATTTAACCATCAAGGCTTGTTATGTCTCCTTCCTATCACGTGAATGACTGCTACTTGACTAAAAATAACTTATAATTATCTCCTCGATTGTACATATACCCTGGCATATTTCTGCTCTTCCTTTTAAGATACCCATTATAGCGTCATGTTTTATTTACATTTATAAGAAAACACATAATACCATGTTCAGCATTTGCAATGACTATGATTTTTAAGTAACTACTATTCTGCACATGTAATCACTATTCTATCCTTCAACCATTGCACTGTTCTGCTGCTCTTGGTTTCCTTATCTTTATCAATGCCTAAAACCAGAAGAGATTGAGATAGCGTAGGCAAAAAAAGGGAATATGAAGCATATCTAAAGTCTTGCTTACAGATAACCCATCCAAAACACTATTTTGAAAAGAAAAAAAATACACTGAAGAATAACTCAGGCGGAGAGGAGTATCGATACGACGCCACTCCGACAGAACATAGTGTCCGATATCAGAAAAGATAGAATCAGATAACACAGAAGGAAAGAGAACAAACAAAGAAAAGTCAGACCCTAAGCCGACAAAGGCTAGTACTAGTTTACTAGAGCGAAAGGAAGCCACTAAGCAAAAGACTAAAAGCGGGGAAGCAGGAAGCTCATATCAGTCTTCTCAGGTCCAAGCCCCCAAAAAAGACCCAATTTTGGCAGTGAAGAAGAAAGGGAGGGACCAACAGCCGACCGGAAGGCGAAACTAAGGATTCCATCTTAAGTTATAGCTAATTGGAATCCTTAGAGAAATACTCTTTCCAAACCAAAAATAACTCTTCTGGCACTACTAAATGCATGGTTCAGCATATAATAAAAAATTATGCTGGCCTTGACCAATTTTGTTATATGCCATTATAGTCAGATGTCAGGAAAACACAGAACTATAAGCAACACTGACTTATAGCAGTTAGTTATGTTGAGTTAGAGGTTCAATTGTCATATATATAGTTTCTAGGGGTAGTTTAGTCATATGTATCTTTGTCCATGTATATCTCTATGTAAAGCCCTATTTTATTTCAGATCAATGAAATACATTGGGCTCCCTCTCTCTCTACGATTTCACATGGTATCAGAGCTCCGATCATCGATTGGGCTTCGTAGAGGATGGCTTTTGAGACTTTCAGTTGTCGAGTAAGAGATCTTAGTCACCTGGTAATTCGTTTGATGCTCCTGTCCAGAGATACGACTACCTGTTGACAAATACGTCTATATCTCTCACCCTTTATACGATCGAAACCCACTGGGTTTTCTTCCAAACTTCCTTATGACCTCCAACGAGGGCTGTACGAGCTCCGGCGACCACCTGCAACATCCGGCAACCTCTAAACAGCTCGGTTGCATCAGAAAACAACTGGGTCCCTTCTATTTGAGCTCGAAAGTGTCTGGAGGAAGTTACTGGGTTTTTAGCTTCAACGGTTTTAAGATCTGATTTGGAGCCTTGCTTCGATCTGGTACAGTGGCTTCAACTGAACATTGGCTGGGCTTTGTCATTTGAGGTGTTTTCTGTCTGTGAGGTATTATTACTGATTTTCTTGAAATTTTTTAGCAGATTGGTACTGTTTTTCCATTTTTGGAATATGACAGAGGCTCCCAAAGAAACTTCTGGTGGTGGAAAAGATGAGTTGAGCCGTTTTGGGACTCTAAATATTGCTCCATTGAATATTTTCCCTATCAAGTTGAATGGTTCCACCTATTTCCTTTGGTTTCGTAGTTTTACTTTGGCCATCACTACCAATAGCTTGTTGAAATTCATCACGGGGCATGTTCCACCACCAGCAGCTGTTAGTCTAGACTTTGGAATATGGACTACTCAAAATTTTCAAGCCATGACTTGGTTATTCAACTCCATGATACCCACTATCAGTCAAACCTACTTGTTTCTTGACACTCCACATAAAGTTTGGACTTCTGTGACCCAAACCTATTCTCAAAAGGGTAACGATCCTCAGGCTTCTAAGTTGAGGAAGCAGCTCTGGGAGTTGCTGAGTATTATGCACAATTGAGTGGAGTGTGGCAAGAACTTGATTACTATCAAAGTTTTCACTCTGTTTGTACTGCTGATGCAACTACATTTCAACAAATGGTTGAGAAAGAACGTATTTATGATTTTCTTGCTGGCCTTAATGGGGAGTATGGTCCGATTTGAGTGCAGGTATTGTGTCGTGTTCCTTTTCCCACTTTAGGAGAGGCTTATGCTTGTGTTCAGCAAGAAGAAAGTAGACGGAGTGCTATGCTACATGTTTCCATTCCGGACTGCTCGGCTTTGGCTGCCATTCCTACTCCTCGGGATGGTAAGGCTACTCAGAATCAAGTTGGGGATAAGAGTAGTTCTATTGATCATGATCTGCTTCAGTGTGACTATTGTCACAAGACTTGACATACCCAGGAGTTTTGCGGGAAGCTTCATGGGCATCCCTCTCGAGGATTGGGTGGTAGTTGAGGTTCTCATGCACATATTTCGGAGTCCACTCTGGAGACCTTGTCTGATCCTTATGGAGGTCGGTCACATGCTTCAGTATTTGGTAGCCCCTATAGTGGTGCTCTTTCTCCGGAGGAGTTACAAACTCTCAGGCACCTTATGACTAGGCTCGATACTCCATCTACCATGGCTTCTACTTCCTCATTTTGCCCACACAGGTATTCATGCTAATGCATCTACAACTTCCTCTTCACTTCCTTGGATAATAGATTTTGGTGCTCTACTGATCACATGACAGGTTCATCCTTTTTTTATTCCTATTCTCCACGTTCTCATAAGGATAAGGTCAGAGTAGCAGATGGATCCCTACCATCTATTTTTGGGAAAGGTTTCATCCACATTCTCCAACCATCTCACTTTCATCAGTTCTTCATCTTACTAGTTTTTCCACTAACCTTCTCTCAGTTAGCAGTCTTACTCATTCTTTAAACTGCTCAGTGACATTTTTTCCTACTTGTTGTGTCCTTCATGAATCGGATACTGGGAGAGGGACGTGGAAAAGCTTATGGGGGACTATATTTTTTGGAGCCTGCACCTATTCCAGTCATTCCACCTATGCCATCATGATCAATAGAACTACTTTTATCAGTGGCACCGTCAATGAGGTAACCCATCTTTTGCGATTTTAGAAAAACTTTTCCCTAATTTAGTTAAGCACTATACAAGGAGTCCGTTTTTTTTGTGAAGCGTGTGAACTTGCAAAACAAAGACACTCCTTTTATGGTCTTGTAAATCAAAGAAGTGAATCTCCTTTTATGATTATACATTCTGATGTTTAGGGTTCTTCCTTGGTCACTTCTCTTTTTGAGGCTATCATTGGTTTGTTACCTTCATTGATTGTTATTCTCATGTTACGTGGGTGTATTTACTTTGGTCAAAAAATGACTTTTTTTGTGCTTTAAATCTTTTCACCAGATGGTGAGTACCCAATTTGATGCTAATGTTAAAATCCACCATAGTGATAATGGGACTAAGTATATAGATGGGACTTTCCGAGCATATCTTAATGACTTGGGCATTCTTTTTCAGACGTCGTGTGTCGGTACTCCACAACAAAATGGAGTCATTAAACGCAAGAATCACTATCTTGCTGAGGTAGCCCGCTCTCTCTTGTTCACCATGAATGTTCCTAAACATTTTTGTGGTGAAACTATTATTACTTCAACTTTTCTCATCAATTACATGTCATCCAGTGTTCTTAAGTTCCACACTACTCGTAAGTTCCTCCCTGGCTATTCTTGGGTCTCATCTCTTCCACCCAAGGTCTTTGGTTATTTGTGTTTTGTCCATGCTCCTAAACACCCTGGTGGTAAGCTAGATCCCAAAGCCCGTGAATGTATATTCCTTGGTTATTCTCTCACTCAGAAGGGTTATAAATGCTATGACCAACAATGTCGCAAAACATGTCTCCATGGATGTCACTTTTGGGGAAACAAAATCCTTTTATCCATTGTCCACTTCATCTCTTTAGGGAATGACAAATAGGAAGAGATGAGGGAGGAAGAGTTGTTGGCAACTTATAGTTCAGAGTCGTGGTCTGACCCTTTACCTTGTCATAGTGAGGGGGCAAAAGAAAACTCCAGGCATGAACCTTTATCTACAGAAAGGGAGGAACATGATGTTGGTAGAAGACTGGATAGGCCAAATCTGCGGACTTTTTCAGAAAAGAAAAAAGGCAAGTCCACATGTGCAGTACCGCTTTGCCAATCTCCATCACCTACTCCAGTTTCTGACTCTTCAGCTAACCCATTTAGTAATGATCATTTTCCTACTTTTGTTGATGATCTTGATGCTCCTATTGCTCATAGAATAGGAGTTAGAACGTGTACCCAACATCCTATCCATCAGTTTGACTCATATTCACGTTTATCTCCTTCGTATAGTGCATTTGTCTCCTCTTTCTTTTATATCTATCCCACAGGGTTGGAAAGAAACTATCATAATGCCTAAGTAGAAATAAGCTTATGGTAGAGGAGATGACAACCTTGAAAAAGAATGACACCTGGGAATTAGTGACTCTTCCAGATGGAAAAGAAACCGGTGGCATATAAATGGGTGTTCACCATAAAACATAAGGCAAATTAAATGGTTGAGAAATGTTAGTTGAAAGAGAGAAAAGTGAAAGGGTGTTAATTAACCCTAAAACGTGAGAGGTTTATTTATATTATCACTCAATATATTACATGACATGATTAAGCAATGTGGGACAAGCCACATAATTGAGCACGATGAAGAATATCGGTGACATACTTAGTCTGGGTTAAGAGATAACCATCAAGAGAAGATGAAACTTCAATGCCAAGAAAATATTGAAGAGGACCTAAGTCTTTCATTTCAAACTTGTGAAATAAATGCCTTTTGATCTCATCAATAGCAGTAGAATCAGACCCTGTGATAATCATATCATCAACATCGAGTAAAAGAAGAACCAAACCCTAAGAGGTGTGGCAAATAAAAAGAGCAGATTCATAAGCGCTATGCTGAAAACCAATCTGTAAAACCACATCATGAAAGCGGGAATACCAAGACCGAGGGGACTGTTTAAGACCATACAAAGCGCAGTGGAGACGGCAAACAAGACCAGAAGCATGAGAGAATCCTGGAGGGGGGCGCATATGTACTTCTTCAGAGAGAGAACCATTGAGGAATGCATTTTTTAACATCCAATTGAAAGAGAGGTCATTGATGCACAACGGCAACAGAGATCAACAAGTGAACCAATGTCATTTTGGCAAAAGGTGCAAAGGTTTCCTCATAATCAATACCATATTCCTGTGGAAAGCCCTTGGCAACTAAACATGCTTTGTAGCATTCCAAAGATCCATCAGAATGAGTCTTGACTTTGAAGACCCACTTGCAGCCAATAACATTCTTACCATTTGGAAGAGGAACCAAATCCCAAGTGTGAGTATTATCAAGGGCAGTGAGCTTATCATGCATCGCAATTACCCAGTTTGGATCATTACAAGCTTTTTGTAGGACCGTGGTTCAAAATAAGTACGGAGGTGAGATAAGAAGGAGCAATACGAAGAAGAGAAGCAAATGTTAATAAAACCAAGTCTTACCGGAGGACGACAATCACGAGAAGGATACCGGCGTTCAGGCCAATTAGAGTCTTCTGAAGTAGAGGGAGGGTGTGGAGTGGGATGAGCACGGCGAACATAATAGTGGGGAAAAGGAGGAGTAGGGTGAGAAGGCACAGGAGGAACACTGGAAACATCTGACAGGTATTGAGTACAAACACACTACTCTATAGGGAATTCCAAGGGGAAGGGATCAATATGCATAAGATCCTCTTTGGCAATAGGGGTTGGAAGGGAGAAGTATGGCAAATGCTCAAGAAAAGTAACGTGTCGAAACACGTGCAATTTTTTAGTGACAGGATCATAACAATGGTATCCCTTTTGTTGAATGCCATATCCTAAGAATACGCATAAGACACATCGAGCACTTAGCTTAGTCTGATCGAACGAAACAGGTGGAGCTAAACACACGAAGAAGAGAATAGTTAGGAACTGTGCCATAAAGTCTTTCATTAGGAGTGAAACTAGACAACAGAGGGGTAGGCATCCGATTAAGGAGATAAGCTACAGTAAGTACAGCTTTTTCCCAAACACGGCGGGCCCAGAGGAGGATAGAAGAAGAGACCGTGCAGTGCAGTGTTAAGGAGATGACGATGCTTGCGTTCAGCACAACCGTTCCGAGACAGAGTGTCAGTACAAGCGGATTGGTGAATAGTCCCGTGTGTTGCTAAAAATTCAGTTAATTCACCAAAAGAGTATTTGCCGCCAAGATCAGAGTGAAGAATTTTAATTTCTGTAGAAAATTGGCTGTGAACCATGGAGTGAAAAGCGCAATAAGCTTGGTAAAAATCAGATTTGCATGTCAACAAATAAACCCATGTGAACCTAGTAAACTCATCAACAAATGACACATAATACCATGAACCACCTTTGGTTGCTTTGGGGGAAGGTCCTCACAAATCAGTATGAACAAGCTCAAATGGAGAAGTAGAGACGAACATTTTTGCAAATTTACAACCACTACATTCAGAAATATCACAAATAGAAGTGTTCCCTAAATAACCAAATTTAACTAAAACTTTTAAACGTTCACTAGAAAAGTGCCCTAGTCTAGAATGCCAAAGGTAAAAAAGAGAGGACTGTTGATCTAATCTAAAGGATGACATGACAATGGTTGTAGACTCAATAGGAACATGTAGCTCCTCCAACACATAGAGATTACCAACCCTAAGCCCTGTCCCAATCTACTTCTTGGACATCCGATCCTGCACAATACAACCAGAAGAGGAGAACACAACGTCAAAACCAGAACTTGATAATTGACTTATGGAAAGAAGACTAAGGGATAACTGGGGAACATATAATACATTAGGAATATAGACAAACAAAGAGGTGATTGGGAGAATAAAACCAACAGAGACAACATGCATAGGGGATCCATTTGCAATGGAAATACTAATAGGGGAAGTGGGGGAGACACAATGACTGAGTAATAACAAAACAGGCGTCATATGATGGGAACACCCATAATCAAAAATCCATGTGGTGGGTGAGATACCTGTGGTATAGGAACCAAGCAAACCTGACTGGGTGGTGGACATAGCAGAAGCTTGTGAATGATGTGGCTGCGTAGCCAAGGATGCCTGATACTGCTAAAACTGGTCAAACAAGGGAGAAGGAGGGACCCAATCAGAAGTCAAGTAACTTGCCAAGTGAGAAACTACACTCATCCATAGCAACACGAGGCTTAGGCTTGCCTGTAACCCGTATCAAGTGAGAAGCGGGAGTAGGCAACAGAGGTGCATTAGATTGTGCAGGCGAAGCAACAAATACTATTGGAGAAGAAGATGCATTAGAGGCCACGAACTGCACCGTCAATAGTGGGGCGGGGAGAAAGATGAAGCATAGCCCCACGTAGAGGCTCGAATTGGTCATGAAGAGCTATAACGAACTGGACCACCAGACGCCTCTCACGATACTCTATAAAAAATTGGGACTACAAGCCTTCGGGTTCCATTAAGGTTAACTGATCCCAATACTGTGTCATCTCATTGTAAAAGTCCTGAATCGATTGACCATGTTGCTTGGTATCGCGAATGGAGCTCTCAAGTTCATACTCCTCCACAAAATCTGACTGGAGATACATGCCCTGCAAATAATCCCAAACTTCCTTCGCCGTATCATACTTAGAAAAATTCATACCAATGGTGGGTTCCACAAAACTATGAAACCAAGTAAGAACCCTTGCATTTTCCAGTTCCCATTTTGCAAAGGCAGTGACATAATCTGCATGATTGGGTTCATCTGCCTTCACCACAGTAGGTTGGCCAGTAGACCCTATTACATAGCCCCACATGCCTCTTCCAACAATAAAAATTTTCATGACCTTTACCATTTAATCGTACACTAATAGCAATAAACGATTTATCATCCGACATGCTGATCAGATACCAGAAATATCAATAAATCAATAACGATAAAAAGGAAGAGAGAGGAGTACCACAGATCAGCTTAGAGGTTCAACAGAAGAAGTCCAGAGATCCAATAGAGGGCTACAATACTCGATAGAACCTCAACAGTGCACAAGAGAGTAGAGTCGGTGTTCAAAACTCAATCAGAACTGCACTATGAAGAGCGTTACCATTGGACGAGCACTAATCAGCGGCGCTGGTGGCCGAAAAAGATTTTTCGATGCTCGTCAAAGGAAGGGAAGTGATCATCAAATGTCAGACATACAAGATTTGACAGCGTTAAGTACTAACGACGCTGGTATTGCCAATCGATGGCCAGAAACTGCTTCGTGGTGGTCGTCGGTGGCTGGATGGTGGTCGTTGGTGGCTGGGTTGCACTCATTGGTCTTCGTCGGTGTTGGTGCTACTCATCTGGTTCTACTGTTGCAACAAGGGTAGGTTTCAGAGGTGTTCAAAGGTGGGTTTCGACAAAGGGAAGGAAGAATTGAAGAAGACAATAAAGGGAGATAGGCCGTCTATTGCTATTTGCTATTAGCCCAAGGGGACGGCTCTGATACCATGATAAAATGCAAAAGGTAAAGAGACGTATTATTCCATTAGAGTCTGATGATTACAATGAAAAGGTGAAAGGCTTATATAGGAAAAATCCTACCTAACCCTAATTAACATAAAGACTAAACTACCCTTAAAATGATTATAAAATAACAAAGAAGGCTGTCGCCTATATTTATTCACACTAACACTCTCCCTCAAGCTGGAGAGTAAATATCAAAAAGTCCCAGCTTGTTGCAAAGTAACTCCAATCGTGGCTTGAACAACAGCTTAGTAAACATATCGGCTAACTGAGCACTGGTGGACACAAACAGAGTAGCAATCACTCTACCAGTCAACTTTTCTCGTACCAGATGACAATCTACTTCAATGTGTTTAGTCCTCTCATGAAACACTGGGTTGGATGCTATATGGATTGTAGCTTGGTTATCACAGTACAAATTCATAGGCACTTGCACAGGGAACCCTCTCTCTTCAAGAAACGAACGTATTCACATAACCTCACATGTCGTATGAGCCATGGCTCTATACTCCGCCTCTACACTAGACCGTGCAACGTACTGTCTACTTCTTACTTTTCCAATTAACAAAATTTCCACCAAGAAAAATGCAATATCCTATAGTAGATCTCCTATCAGATGATCCTCCTGCCCAATCAGAGTCAGTGAAGGCCTCAACGCGCAAGTGTCCACTAGCTCTATAAAACAGACCACGTCCTAGATAGGCTTTGAGATACTGCACAATTTTGAAGACAGCTTCCCAGTGCAAAAGTCGTGGAGCCGACATAAATTGGCTAACCAAACTAATTGCAAGTGAGATATCTGGACGGGTAAGATAATTCAGTTTTCCAACCAAGCAATGATATTGATCAAAACTAGAAAACAACTCCCCCTGGTCAACAAAAAGTTTGACGTTGGGGTCCATATGAGTCTCAACAGGCTTTGACCCTATTAAACCAGTCTCCTCATGCAAGAAAGCATTCTTGACATCCAACTGAAACAAGGGCCCACTAAGATTGGTAGCAAAAGAGATAAGGAGCCAAACAGAGCCAATCTTGGCAACCGGGTAAAACTTCTTACCATAATTGACACCATAAGTCTGCGTGTAGCCCTTGGCTACAAAATGAGCTTTGTAACGCTCAACAGTCCCATCAGGATAGTATTTCACAGTGAACACCCAGCGACACTCAACAACAATTTTTCCAGGAGGAAGAGGAACTAACGTCCAAGTATTACTGCTATGAAGAGCAGACATCTCCTCCTCCATAGCTGTCTGCCACTCAGAAATAGACAAAGCTTCCTGAACAGTGTTGGGACAAAGACAGAAGACACAAAAGTAGCAAAAGCACGAAGAGATGGAGAAAGATGATCATAAGAAACAAACTGAGCAATAGGATGATAAGTAGCAAAAGTATGTTTACCTTTACGAAGGGCAATGGGTAAAGAATCAGGAGATGAAACCGAATCAACTGGGTTTTGGTCGACTAGGGTTGACAGCACCTGGGTTATGATTTTCGAGAGAGTTTAAGGTCGTTGGAAGAGGTTTCGAGGTCGAACAGATCTAGGTTAGGATGTACAGCACTCGTTTTTGAATTTCCAGTACCAAACAGTGCTCGGTTAAGCGTTTTGAACAACGATTGAAGATTTTGAAGGTCGGTTGATGGCTGCCGAACGTCGGTTGAGGGTTCTCAGGAGTCAATTGATGATTTTGGGTGTCAATTGAAAGTTTTCAGAGGTCGATTGATGGTTTGGGGTGTAGATTGGTGATTTGCAGAGGTCAATTAAGGGTTTTCTATGGTTAATGATGGCTGCTAGGATGATTTCATGGGTTCACAATGAAGAGGATGAGATGACATCACGATGACGATAGCTGTTGGTGATTCTAGACGGCAAAATTAGGTGAGGATCGCTCTAATACCATGTTAGTTGAGAGAGAAAAGTGTAAGGGTGTTAATTAACCTTAACACGTGAGAGGTTTATTTATATATCACTCAATATATTACATGACATAATTAAGCAATGTGGGACAAACCACAAACTATTCTAACAAGAGATATAAAGTCATGCTCGTTGCTAAGGCTTTACTCAAACCTACGATATTGACTATGAGGAGACATTTGCTCTTGTAGCTAAAATAAATTATGTTCGGACCTTGCTTTCTTTTGTTGCTATATTGGATTGGCCTCTTCAACAGTTTGATGTGAAGAATGCATTTCTCCAAGGTGACTTAGAGGAGGAAGTGTACATGGACATACCACCAGCGTTTTCCTCTTTTGCTACAGAAGAAAATGTGTGTAGATTGAGAAAGGCTCTTTGCGGATTGAAGTAGTCTCTTAGAGCATGGTTTGATAGGTTTCTCAAAGCCATGTTGAGATTTGGATACAAACAGAGCATGCTGATCATACTATATTCACCAAGAGAAGAAATGGTAAGATTTTTATTCTTATTGTTTATTTGGATGACATAATTATGACAGGTGATGATATGGATGAGATCTTAGTTGTAGGAACCTTCTAAAATGGGTGTGCTCCCAAGACGGGAGCTCGAATCAGCGCTCCCAAAATGGGAGCTTGACGGGAGCTCGCTCCTCTCGAGATGGGAGCTCGCTCCTAACTAGGATGGGAGCTTATTGGGCCATTAAAGCAATTATTCTCATACTTTTAGGGGTGTGGAAATAAGAATATGAAAATCACATGAATCAAGAATTTTTGCAAATTGAAAATACCTACTCCCTCCGTCCCAATTTTATAGTCCCTTATGGGAGTTCGTGCCACTTTTCAAAGTGTTATATCTTATAATCTACAATGTTTTAGATGATTTTAAACACTTTGTTTATTAGATTAAATCAAGATCTATCAAACAAGATCCATATTGCATATAAAATTTATTACCGATTGAAAGATATAATCATTTTTTTATCCGGTTAGGATAGAACGAGGGACTATAAAATTGGGACGGAGGTAGTAACTTCCAAAAAAATTACCCTTTAAGATAGGGAAAATTCTCAATAAGTATCATTTTTCCTTCAATGGTTAAGTATTTAAAGATATTTTATATACATATTTAAATATGATCTATATATGCTCCTTAAGCGCTCCCAACCTTGGGAACTTCTAGGTGCCTCCGCTCCCCTGCACCCGCTCTCGCTTCATGCAACTAAGGATGAGATACTTAGCCTTAAGGTTCTTCTTGCTCAAGAGTTTGAAATTAAGGATTTGGGTCAATGAAGTACTTTCTTGGAATGGAGGTGGCATGATCTCATAAAGGAATTTTTTCTCTCTCAAAGAAAGTACATTCTAGATCTCTTGAAAGAAACAGGTATGTTGGGATGTAAGCCTACCGAATCACACATAGAGGCTAATCATCATCTTGGTAGTTGTTAAAGCATCCAACTCAAAACCAATTGGCAATGAGTGGAGAGGCCACACAAGCTCACATACTAGCTTTCAAGGTGATAATTAACCGATGTGGGATAAATTCCAAAAGTAGCAATGTGGGGGAGCACACAAATAAGGAAAGATATCAAAGACTCGTGAGTCACCTAATATACTTATCTCACTCTAAACCAGATATTTCCTATATTGTGGGGGTTGTAAGCCAGTTTATGCATGAGCCTCATAATGGTGTATCTTGATGCAGTTTATCGTATTTTGAGGTATCTCAAATCTGCTCCAGGTAAAGGAATTTCGTTATTAAATCATGGTCACTTGAAATTGGAAGCCTTCACTGATGCAGACTGGGCAGGTTCTATTGATGATAGGAGATCTACCTTTGGTTATTGCACCTTTCTTGGAGGAAATCTGATTATTTGGAGGAGTAAGTAGCGGTCAGTGGTAGCTAGATCCAGTGTAGAGGCTGAATACAGATCTATGGCTCATGGTATTTGTGAGCTTTTATGGCTCCAAACCTTTGGACGTGATTTGGGATTCCCTGATACTAGTCCTATGAAGCTCTACTATGATAATAAGGCTGCCATAAACATTGCTCATAATCCTGTCCAACATGATCGAATGAAGCATATCGAAATTGACAAGCACTTTATAAAAAGGGAAGCTAAGCAACGGTTTGATTTGCATGCCTTTTGTGAGATTTGAAGACCAATTAATTGATGTATTTACTAAGGGTCTTAGAAGTAAAAGTTTTCATCCCATTGTATTCAAGTTAGGCCTAATAGATATCTTTGAACCAACTTGAGAGGGAGTGTTATGTTGAGTTAGGGGTTCCTTTGTCATGTATATAGTTTCTAGGGGTAGTTTAGTCATGTGTATCTTTGTCCATGTATGTCTCTATGTAAAGCCTTATTTCATTTCAGATCAATGAAATACATTGAGCTCTTTCTCTCTCTACGATTTAACATCTCCTATGATTTAGAGTACATAAAATGAACTGCAAGCCCAACCCTCAATGGAAGGCCTTATCCACAATTTACACAATATCCATTCTCAATTCGGGACTTATTTTCAGACATTACTGTTAGGGACCTTTAAACAAGCAAATCATTGTTTTGTTTGGGTATTGTAGTGAGAAATAGTGTTTTCTACAAGACCTCCAGACAAGGAGGTTTTAAAATCTTTTACTGTTAAGCCTTTGGACTACACCTTTTATCTGCCTTCCTGATGGAGAGGCCTTTGGGTAAGGAAGGTTATGTTTTTCTCTCCGCCTTTTGGATAAGAAGTTCTATATTTATATGTTGAATATTTGTGCCTTTTGATAAAGAGGAATCTTTTGGCTGAGTAATTAGAGTGGTTGGAATTCTATGTTTTTCCCAAAAGCAACAGTCCCAACGGCGAATTCACGTTGAAAAATGTAAAACAGTTTTTTTGTCCTTTCCATTTTAGTTTGGGAGACACTTTAGTTAAAGTTATATTGTGACCATTTGTTTCTTATTACGTAGCTCACAAAAATAGACTATGTAATGGAACTCGCACAAAATCTTAATGATTCACCATTTGTATTATACTTCTAGGTGTCAAGGATCAGACAATTACTTCTGATTCAATCAGTAAGAACTAATAAAACAAATGTCAACTGGCAGAGACCACCATCAAGCTGGGGCTGGGTAAAAGAAGCAGGTACGGCAAAAGAGAGTCATTAAGTAATACCAAATCATTTATTAGCACAGGCAAACAGCATGTCCTTTAACCAAAGAAAGGAAAAGCTGAATACAGCAATGCAGGTCTAATGCAAAATGGTGATCATTCAACACAAAAAATAACCGCATACCTGTGAGCAAATCTTTTCTTGCTAATGCATTGAACTCCTTTAGGCGCACATAACCAACAGAAACAGCACCATTCTCTATTTGTTCCAATCGATAGAGAACCGGGGTGTGAGCAACAAGTTGTCTCTGAACTTCCATAGATTGTATAGGCCCACAGTTTCCGTGCTTGACCTAGAAAACATCAATGCAACCAATACTTAGAGAATGTACCTCGAAAATCGGTAGAAATATCACCACTCCAACATGTAATTGGTGCACAATCACCACCTGAATGGTCACAAAAGTTTCATTAGGGCCTTGTAACAGAGATGATACTTCAAACGCAGATTTTCCCTTCACATCCACCCCATTAACTGATAAGACTTCATCCCCCTGCCAAAAGAAGACACAATGCAAAAGATTTCAATTATTAAGTCAAACACACTAATGAAAAAAAAAACCATGCTGAATGTTAATTTTGAACAAACAAGCCAAAGTCAAACACACTAATTAAAAATCAAGCTAAGTGTTGATTACAAACCAGAAACATCATAGATGCACACGAAGAAGATCTTGAGGAAACATCATAGATATCATTTGAGCATACCCTAATGCAACCAAAATATCTAAAAGGGAACCAAGAATCAAAAGAGAGGAGGAAATCCCCCTTTGCACTGCATTAGGATAGAGAGAGAAACTAAGTCTCAATCACTAAATTCAATATTCTTAATAATAAAAAGCTACCAAATGAAAGGGCAACAAACCTATTTATAGACTCAAGACCCTACTAACACTAAAGACACTAAAATGGCACTAATATTCCCCAAGGGTAGAGAGATAAACTAAGTCTCAATTAATATATTCAGTATTCTTAATAATCAAAAAAGCTACCAAATGAAAGGGCAACTGATAAGCTGTAGATATTGTATATTGCAAGGCTTATTTCACTCATTTTCATCACATACACACACCTTATATTGCTTTTTATGATTGATGTGCGTGTAGTGTTGTTTTTGGTAGTTTTAGGTCAAACCACGGAATAAAGCGCATTTGAAGCGCTTTGGGAAGCATCCCAAGAATCTGAGGGCCAAGTGACCCATAGCACTCTGCCACCGAGCCACAAGAGCCAAGGAATGAAGACTTGGCTCAGGAAGTTTAGAAGCCACAAGATCAAGCCCGAAGGCTAAAGTCGTGTCCAAGGCTTACAAAGACTCCCGATGGAATCCGTTGGAGTATTCAAGCATCTACGAGACCAAGTGTCACTCCTCCCGAAGGCCGCAGAATGATTTTAAGTGCTTTGGAATAAGTCCGGAAGCACGCAAGGGCCAAGGGGTGACCAAGACATGAAGAAAAAGCCAAGAGGGGAATAGGTATTGATACCTTTTTTATCCAATGCTGGATAGACGATCCTGTATTGATACCAACATCACTAGGTATCAATACACACTCGTTACGGGGGATTTTTGGAAGCCGTGGAAGGCGGGTATTGATGTCCATGCTATGAGTTATCGATACAGGGTAGTTCCGAACAGATCTAAAGTAACTTTATCACTTTCCTTTTATGGAAAGTTTCACTTTATTATGTTGTTTTTTGGATATTTTGGATGAAAATGGGGGTTTGTATATAAATACCCCTCTCTCCTTCTTCTTCCTCTCTCCTTCTTCTTCCCCTTTGGAGAGAACAACTTTAAATCTTTTTTCCTCCATAGTTTTCAAGATTATTTCCTTCAATCTTATGTATTAACGTTGTAGCTACTACTTGGATCTCTCTGTAAATCAAGTTTATTTTCAAGTTTGTCATGTTCTTTATATCCTTTACATTTCTAGTCATGTTTTCCATGTAGGTTACATAGGTTTAGTCATGAGGTGATTAACACTCCATAACTTGAGTTTAGTCTGTTCTTCTCATTGAAAAACATACATTTCTTGTAGATCAAAGAGTTAGGGTTTAAGTTTATGTACCAAAGTTTGGGTTTGTTCATCCTTTTGATCACATGTAGCCAAGGGCTTGTCTACTTGGCACGTGCCTTGGCTACTTGTGATGCTTAGGGCGATGTCAATTTAAACGTTTGCCAAATGAATCGAAAAACCCTAATCTTTGCTAAACACCTTTTCTAATCAAATGGTTTTAAGCTCTAAATCTTCCGTTCGGGAGCATTTAACGATGTCCTGAGCCAGTAATCAAGAGAGGAACAGATTAGCCTTAGTCGTGGTTGTTAAAATCCACTAGACTTTAACTTATTTTAATTAGTCTTTTTAATCTTCCAAGTCGTTCTCGAAGTTAAGAGAATTTCATCAATCAAATCACAACTTATTTGGCCGATTTAAGGCTAAAAATTTCACTCGCAAGTCAAATTTCACATAACATGCATTCGGTCTGTGTCGATTCGACTCCGGTCTTACCAGGTATCATGCTACGCGACCCTACCCTATGCTTCGGGCATCCTAAATTATAACCAAGTTAAGGTCGCAAGCAGCAGCAAACCTATTTATAGACTCAAGACCCTACTAACACTAAAGACACTAAAATGACGCTAATACCCTTAAATTGTACTACATTAGGACTCGACCTCTAAAGAAAACAACTTGTCCTCAAGTTGGACAAAGAGATACAAGACAACTAAATGAAAGAAACATAGAACTATTTAAGTATTTTATTATGCAGCTCCAAAGTAGGCATGTGGCTGCATTTCCTTGATGCACATCACCCTCTTGCAATAACCCATCTTAAAAATGAGCTTCATTTTATGGACATTCACTTCATCCATAGTTGTGTGTGAAATAGTCACCCATTTGGCTTGCCCCATATGAACCACATCTCCTTGAAGTAGTACTCGACACTTACTCCCAAAGCATCCCTCAAACAATTCCTTGTAGAATGTACAGAAGGTAACTCCATGTTATGTTCAAAGCTTGCTTGCTTGAAGACCATGCCTAAAGGATCTATAAGCTGTCCCACGTAGTCTTTTTCCCCAAGTGGCAACTTTTGAACTCGCTTGGACACTAAGGCAACAAAGTGGAACATTGATAGGCACACAATATTGCATATGTGAGTGCCTAATTCCCTAGTTTTATCACACTCGCACGCATATAATCTTTGTCTTGTAATGATATTGCGCACAAGGGTGTTTTTGTTGGACTTTAGCTAAAATGGAGTAAAACGGCGTGTCCAGAAGCTCCCAATAATCCCCGGAAGAATCCGGAAATACCCAAGTGTCCACGGGACCAAGTGCTACCCTTCCCAAAGCTCGCAAGATGTTTGGAAGTGTTTTGAAAAAGGTCCGGTAGCACACAAGGCTAAGGAGTGGCAAACAAACAAAATTCAACCTTAATGGCCTGAGTATTGATACCTCTAAGAAATACCTTTTATGTCCCAATCTGAGCAGAGCATCCTGTATCGATACCTCTGTTCAAATACACACTTCTTCCGAAGAAATTTTGAAGCATAGGTATTGATACCTTTGTTCTTGGTATCGATACAGGGTCCTTCCGGGTTACTTTTCGGATACTTTATTACTTTCCTTTTATGTAGTATTCCATTTGTAGTATGTTTTTAGGATATTTTGTAAGCGAGAAGGCTTTGTGTATAAATAGCCCCACTCTCGCTGGTAATTTTGTTTAGGCTAATTTCAGTGGTGTGTTTTTCTATGTGACATGTACTTATAGGTGGGGGCCTCAGTCTGATTTTGGTAAAAACTTATGACTTTGGATTGGATTTCCCCCTTCTTTACGTCTGCATATACATCGATGTCTGTGGATCGCAAGGATTTTCCGGTTCGTAATGTTCTGTTTGGTGGGCCGTTGCTTCAGCTTGCATTCCTGGCGTTAGCTTTTCTTTTTTCACCTCCGCTGTTGTATTTTTGTGATCCTCTATGGGTAACTTTTCGCTTTCTTCCTAGCCTAGGTATATGTTCTGCTCTAAGATCAACGGATATTGGTTGTTGTAGTAAGAATGGCTTGATAAGAGAAGTATTATCCTGTGCCATTATATTAAGATCCATTCTGTCTATGCTTCGGTTTTTACTTTGGGCGATTATTTAGAGCTTTGGCATTGATTTAGGGTTTCATGTGATTGTAATTGATGGATTCTCGTGGATTTGCACTAGAATGCATGTGTTTTTTTTGGTTTACCTATGTGTTTAGTGTGTGTCCAGTGGGCACACATTCATGGGGCCCTTATTATTGTTAATTGGCTATATGGATTTCTAATAAGACCAGTTTTTCTTGGTTGAACTATTGATGAGGTACGAATACTGGGATGATCAGCATTATTAATGTTGTGTTTTTGTGTTATATCTGGGAGTGAGAAAGATATTTATGCCCTGCTGCTGCCTTTCCAAAGAGCAATCTTTTGGGTGCTAGCACAAGAGCAAACACTGACTGAGTCAATGACTAGGTGAGTTAGCTTGGTTCCTGGAGTTCTCTAAGTATTTTACAAATAAATTGGGAACAAAATATAAAGGCCTGGAAATGTATTAATATCAAATTGTGAGGATTGACCAAGAACTTCAGTTCTGATTTCCAGTTGAATGACTTATAGTATTAGAGTTGGCAGCTTGGTTCCTGGAGTTTTCTAAGTATTTTACAAATAAATTGGGAACAAAATATAAAGGCCTGGAAATGTATTAATATCAAATTGTGAGGATTGACCAAGAGCTTCAGTTCTGATTTCCAGTTGAATGACTTATAGTATTAGAGTCGGTTCGTTTGCATCTCAGTTGGTTTGCACCTCCTTTGGCTAATTATTGAAAGCAATGGTATCGTTCCTTGGATGTGAATTTGTTTCAGGTCAGTGCAGAAGCCGACATAAATGGGCTTATTTCGATAGCGGCTGAGGTGTCAGAAGTTAGTCCAATAGTAATAGTGAACTTCTTCTAGGCATTAACGGGCAAGCAATACATGCAACGCACGTGTTGCTGAACCTAGTCATACGTATAAAAGTGATGACCAGTGTATATGAGGGAACTCCGACCCCAATAGCTAGTTTTTGGTGGTGCGTACTATCCAATACAGGATAAAGTGTTGTAAGAACTTTTGCTTTTGGGTTAAAGTCTCTGTCTTTGCATTTTATATCCATCTATGTTTTGCTTCTTACCTTCAAATTTTGTTTCGCTCTTAGCATGGATGTTTGCGACACGTGCAAGACAGAATTGCATGTGAGGGAGGTTTTTGGATGCTTGAGTTGCAATGTTTGAAATTTTCGTAAACAGCATAATTTTAAAATTTGAAACAATTGTTTGGCCCTTTCCTGACAGCTTAAACTTTTGGATCAATTGGTGATGTTATATGGTGTCAGAGCTAGAGTACGATGGGTGGGGTAGTGGGTACGTCCTTGCACACAGTAGGTACTGCCAAGAATGCAAAATGCCCATGAGGAAGTGTGACGCAAAGTTTCATGCCACTGGGTGAAAGTAAGGTTCACTAGATAACTGCACAAGTGTGATGGCACTCTAACCTCAACACCTTTGCTTTTGGGGGGGGTTCATACCCAACATTATGTGACAAGCAGCTCAGTTTTGTATGGACTGAGGCATCCGCACTAGAGTGGCCTAACTACCAATCGTGGCCATAAAAACTAATTTTGGGAAATTAATAGCACTGTCGCCTGCAACAACTTCAAGAAACCGCAAGTCGCTAGACAATATACTTGGTGCTACAGTGTGAGCTCTATAGGAGAAAGAATACAGAGAAGCCATAAATGCCAACAAGAACTGCAAAAGAATAAAGAGAAGGCAAAATGTGAAAAACAAAATTGCATTCACATAAATGCTATCGGCTGCAGAGTACTAGATTTAGGTAAAAGAATAATTAGTAGGTAACAACACAGATATTACTCATTTCATAAGAGTCACGTAAATAAAAGATTGACGTTGAATTAGAACAACTTTAGTACTGTTCGGCATTTTGTCAAAGGAAAGAGATGCACCAAAGAAATATTAGCATTTGCACCTAAAGTTTGGCTTCAAACCTGTCTTACACCAGCAGCGTGGGCAGGTCCGTCCAAAATAAGTCCTAGTACCTTCAGTTTCACAGCTCCATTCTCGTCGGGAACTTCCCTAAGGTTTATTCCAATCCCAGTCATGTCATACCTTCCCATCTTGGAGAACTTTCAATAACGATGAAAGTAGAATATGCCATACAATCAGAAACACTTTAAATCTTGTCAATAAAAACCACATGTTTATACGAGGATTCAACCTCAGGTGCACAAGAAAATTTCTGGACATAATAAAAACCAATGAAATGAATCAATATATTCAACAAAAAGGAGAAATATAAACAAAAATAAACAGAATCATGTCATTTGAAATAGAATAATGATCTAATAATTCTTATCAATCGCATGTCATCCAATGTTCTTCAGTTCCAAACTCCTTTTGAGTTTCTCCTTGGTCTTGGGTCTCATTTCTTCTACCAAAGGTTGTTGGCTATGTGTATTTTGTCCATGCAAGCATCCTCATGGTATGTTAGATCCCAAAGACCGTAAATGTATTTTACTTGGCTATTCCCCTACACAAAAAGGCTATAAATGTTATGACCCCCACATTCGCAAAATGTATGTCTCTATGGACGTCACTTTTTGGGAAACAAAGTCTTTTATCCTCTTTCCATTTCACCTCTTAGGGGGAGAATGACTGCCTAGAAGAGATGAGAGTGGAAGAGATGTTGACATTTTATAATTTAGAGTCGTGGCCTGACTTTTCCGTTAATTTGTCATAATGAGGGGGAGAAAAGAAACTTTGGGGAGGAACCGAGTGGGGGAGAAAAGAAACTCTGGGTAGGAACCAAGTCACCGACATTGGCAGAAAAAGTTGAGCATGACATTGGTCGACGACTAGATAGGCTGGAAAAGCCAGATTTAAGGACCTTTTCTCGACAAGAAAAGGGAAAGTCTACATGTGCAATGCCACCAAGCCAATCATTATCACCTACTCCAATCTCTGACGACTCAGCTGACTCATTTAGTAATGATCCTTTTCCTAGCTTTGATGATTTTGATGCTCCTATTGCTCATAGAAAAAGAGTTAGAACGTGTACCCAACATCCTATCTCTCAGTTTGTCTCATGTTCCTGTTTATTTCATTTGTATCGTGCATTTGTCTCTTCTCTTTCTTCTATATCTATCCCACAAGGTTGGAAAGAAGCTATCACAATGCCGGAGTGGAAAGAAGTTCTGATAGAGGGGATGACAGCTTTGAAAAAGAATGGCACCTGGGAATCACTGACTCTTCTAGAGGGAAAAAAACCAGTGGGATGTAAATGGGTGTTCATGGTAAAACACAAGGCAAATGAGACACTTGGGAGATATAAAGCAACACGTGTTGCTAAGGGCTTTACTCAAACATACGATATTGGTTATGAGGAGACCTTTTGCTTCTGTGGCAAAGATTAATTTTGCTCAGACTTTGCTTTCTTGTAATTGGCCTCTTCAACTGTTTGATGCAAAGAATGCATTTTTCTTTGGTGATTTAGAAGAGGAAGTGTACATGGACATTCCACCAGATTTTTCCTCCTTCGCAACTGAGGCAAAGGTATATAGATTGAGAAAGGCACTTCTATGGATTGAACCAATCGCCTAAAGCATAGTTGAACAGATTTCTCGAAGCCATGTTGAGATTTGGATGCAAGCATGACTATTATGCTCATCAAAAGGAATGATGGTAAGATTGTTGTTCCTATTATTTATGTGGATGACATAATAATGGCAAGTGATGATGTGGATGAGATACTTAGCCTTAAGGCTCTTCTTGCTCAAGAGTTTGAGATTAAGGATTTAGGGTCGATGAAGTACTTTCTTGGAATAGAAGTGGCTAGGTCTGACAAAGGGATTTTTATTTCTCATGGTGTTTGTGAGCTTTTACGGCTCCAAACCTTTCTGCATGATTTGAGATTCCCCGATAATTGTCCTATGAAGCTCTACTATGACAATAAGATTGCCATAAACATTGCTCATAATCCAGTCCAACATGATTGAACAAAGCATATAGAAATTGACAAACATTTCATAAAAGAGAAGCTGAGCAATGGCCTAATATGCATGCCTTTTGTGAGATCTGAAGACCAGTTAGCTAATGTTTTTTACTAAGGGTCTTAGTAGTAAAAGTTTTCACCCCATTGTGTTCAAGTTAGGCTTGGTAGATATCTTTGCACCAACTTCAAGGGGAGTGTTAAGTTTTCGGTTATTTTGTTACATAAGGGTAGTTTAGTCCTAGTGCTTGTAATTGTAACCTTTTCTATGAGGAAGGAATCCCCAACCTCTCACATTTTCACGTCATCTCTCTTTACAATTTTACATGGACGTCACAGCAAAACATGAGAGGATGAATTTCTTGGATGCTAATAGGGGGCATCACAAGGTTACTATGAATCAACCTGATTAGGCCATCGCACCAAGAAGACTCTAGTATTATAAAGTCATGCCATTCGAGCTCAAAAACGCAAGAGCGCCTTACTAAAGGTTGACAACAAGATGTTCAAAAATCTGATCGGCTAGAAAATGGAGGTCTAATTCGATGATCAAAAACATGGACCAAGAAGACTAACTTACGAATCTTAGGGACACTTGAAATCCTTAAGTGCCATGACAGGTTCAGCACTTCTAAAAGTGAATACGGTTGAGTTCGGGAAAACTCTAACATCATCTGGTTACAAAAGGAGAATCAAATAAAATCCCGATCAGATTGCGGCCCTACAGCAGCTTCAAAGCCCTAAGACAACAAAGGAAGTCCAAAGGCTGACTCGAATGGCAGCTGCGCTCAATCAGTTTAGTAGCTGATCATCGGATAAATGTTTGCCTTTCTTTCAGCTTACGACAAAAAGGACCAGATTTTAGTGGGAGAGTAATGTGAGAAAGCCTTTAAAAAGTTGAAGATATATTTGGCTTCTCCACCTCTGCTCTCCAGGTATTGCACGCATATTTGGTTGTATCTGAACATGCTATTTGCAATAATACTCGGATTTAAAGACGTGGAGAAGAACCTGGCGTATTACGTGAGCAGGACCTTTAACAATGCACGACCCTGAAACAAGGTACTTGTCGCTTTAAATAACATGGGTGCTTCTTTATTTTATCTTTTTCTCAAGTTTCAGTAGCTTCAATTTAAGTTCTAAGATGTCTTTGTAAAACATAAAGCTTACTGTATGTCACTAAGCCATATATCATGTAATCCTAATTAAAGTATATCTAGACATGGAGGGAGAGGAGCCTGAGCAAGACTCTATCCTTGATCTAGGGGAAAACTTGGTCATATCTTCTTACTTGCAATATCAAAAGACAAAAGGGAAAAATAAAAAGGTTTGAGGTACTTTTCTCATAGAATTATTCTCTACAATTGGTTTAATTATGATTATCAATTAATCAAAAAATCATAAAACATAGTCCTATCACATGAGTTAATTCCAAAGATCAACTGCTGGTTACCAAAAAGCTAGTACGGTAATTGATTCTATTAAAAGAGAAGTACTAGAAGAGCTATGATGAAATTGACAAAAAAAAAAAGAAGGTAAATTTGGTTTCTGGGATAAGTCTGCAAAAACTTATTTGGTAAAACACTTGTATCTTCCATGATTTGATGAAAAATGCTTCTTCTTAAATTGATACCAAGTTGGTGGAGGGATTTCACTGATTGGAAATTTCCCAAGTAATAAACCTCAACTATAAAAGAGTTCATAGTAAAGATTGGAGAAGGCTTAACCGCTAAGGAGTGAAACCATGGTTAAAGATTCGCTCATTTCATTGCCGAAACTATAGTTATAATGTTGATGTTCCTCTAACGTCAATTTATGCTCATGATGAAAGCTCACCGTTTATTTAGTTTAATAGCCACCATTTGATAGCTAGCCGAGAAAATTTAGGAAAAACAGAGATGCACTGATAATGGTTATTGGAACTTCATTTTGTAATTTCAATTTTAATGATCTTTCAAAAAATCAAATCAAAACATTATATGTAGGAAACCAAAAGGGAATGTTGAATCCTAAGGAAAATAAATAAACTAGACACAAAAACATGTAGAAAAAATGAAAATCTGAAGCCATGCCAGTTAAGGCTCAAGAAAACAATCCATCGCAAAGTATTTGGGTATGGAGGGATCAAAAAAAAAAGTATTTGGGTATGTATATGTAGAGAGAGAGAGAGAGAGAGATCACTTGGACACCAAGCTTTTCGTATATGGAGCAGAGGGACAGTTCAATGGATGCTACCGGGTCAGAACGCGTTCAGTCTGTTTTTTGACAGTTCCAAAACAAGCTATTGCTGTTTTTTTTTCCCCCTTGGCCTAGATCTTGCAAAACAAGCAATAGCCGAGTGCCATGTAATGACTAAGCAGTGTGAGTGACTGGAAAGAATATTACGCCCTTCACCTCCTGCAGGACAGGCGGTTAGTAATTTGCATCTCCACTACCTGTCCCATACGAATGTCTTACTCGCGCGTCTCCGCTTATGTACTCTCCCATAAAGTCAACTTTTACACCTCTTTTGAAGGCTGGATGCTATATCAGACAGCATCAAATGGGAATGGTTTGGGTGGGGTAATAGCAGTGGCGACTCCAAGAGTTCGGGACCATAGAGTCATTCATAAATATCAACGTAAATCATAGAAATAAACACAAAATCTGCAAGAGCGCGAACTCCAATCGACTACCCAACAAACAGACGATGAGAGAACGGAGGGGGTGAAGACTGATTTGTTAGGGTACAATGGTTAACTGTAACGCCCTTTGACATTGTACTAAAAAAAATTACGTTGAAGACTACAGAGGAGCTATATTTTAGCCATTTGATTTGAATTATGTCAGTTTAACAATTATCGGGTTTCAAATGTAGAAAATTATCTTGTTTGGTGACAACATCAAATGTGTTTTAGTCCTTTCATTTAGTATTTTATAATCACTTCTAGTAGTTTCAAAGATTAGAAAATTGTCTAGTGCGGTGTCAATAGAGTTTTAATGGGGTCATTCACAAATTAAGAGAAAATTTTAATATAGTAATAACAAAATATTTTTTCTCCATGGGGTCTCTTGACCCTACTACTCTCTATGTGGCGTCGCCACCGGGTAATAGGGTGGTTTTGGCTCAGCAAATGAAAGAGGGTGAGGGAGAGTGGCAGTGAGGGAGAGTGGCGGTGAGGGTGAGGGTTTGGTGCTGGACGTAGCAGCAGGGGCAACATTGAAAGTGTTCGGTGGCAGTAGGGCATTAGCCCCGTGTTCCCCTGTTTTTTCTTCATCTGTCCCCCGCAAAAAAACAAAATACAAAAAACGACACCCGAGCCATTCCCCCAAAAGAGACTCAAATTCAAGTCTCCACAAGAACCATAACTTACCTATCAAAGAAACAGAGAAGTACAAATGAAAGAAAGACGTTGCCAATCATTTTTCAGTTCCAAAATCATACTAAAGTTGCTTTTCCACGAAAAAATCAGAAGCATATAACACAATGATAAAACAGATTGCACTAACAGCATTAGGGGTGACAATATAGAATTTCCACAAGTTGTGCATGATATTCTCTCACAGTTACAAGGTCTTATTTTCTACAACACTTATAAATTTTAGCCCATTTAAAAAATGTGGGAAGTGACAGCAGAAGAGGCATAGGTAAGCAAGCCACCTAGACTACAGCAGTAACTTAAAACTGAAAAGATACACAAATGTAAATAATCAGAAAGCAGAAGATAGAGGATTAATCACCTCAGTGGGAGAAAGAAAGCGCGTATAGGGGTCACCCAAGCCAGCCAACATCCTTCGGATGATGTCATGAGCTTTTGATCTCGTCTGAATGGAAGTGGCTAAGATATCTTCTTTCTTTCGCTGGAACCAAAAAGAGCCAAGTACGTCACATATAGTACAATAGCAGGTAACCAAAGTGCTCCACTAATGTCAAAACAGACAACAAGTTAGTGCTAATAAAAAATGTGCAAAACTGTACACGAAATAACAACCCAATTGTGTTGAAAACCACTAGAGATAAATATAAGATCTTATTAGACGATCTCGTGTTCTTATTTTATTTTAAGTCTAATATTATCTAATGTGAACGAAAAGCCCAAGTGAATAGGCCACCATCATTGCCCAATAGAGAAGCAGAAAAGCTGTGGGCCATTCTTCCAACCACTATCACTCTCACTGCTCGCACCTGGCATCCAATCAAAACTCCATGCACACGGATAGCACAGCACAAACGTTACATAAAGTCCATCCAACAGCAAGCAATGATGCATGATTCACGGCTCATATGAAACCATTTCGAAGGGAAAGGGAAAATAGTTGGCAATGGAGAAACCCAATTATTATGTTGCTTCTGCTAATAATTGTACATCGCTCGAGGACTGCCAGGGCAGAGGTGCAGGGAGAGACAGAGGGCGTAAGGACAGAATAGAAAGAGAGGCAAAAAACAAGAAAGGTTGACGATAAAATTGAAATTGCTGGAAACCAAATCCCAGGACCAAGTGATAGAGCTGATAGATTATACAACAAAAATTATCCTAATGCTATAATAATCCTACATGGCAGAAACTAGGCGTTTACTTTCAAGATCTCTCCAGTTTGATCTCCCAGAGCATGATCAGAAAAAAACAAAACCTGAACGATGGCGAACTTGCAAAACATAATTTCAGGCAATCACACACGAATAGTCACAAACACATCCAACTTGATTGCTCCTAAAGATCTACTACCTTATTGCGTATCTCAAGGTATTGCATATTGTGAAAGTAACCAAAAGCCTAAGAGGCCCTAAAGGTGATTCGGAACATCTAACATGATGATGAAGGCTCAAGCCGCCAGAGGTGGTGGAGGAGAAGAAGCCCAAGGCAAATCCTAGATAGAGAGGGCGTCAGTGGACAGAGCAAGTGATGCTTTGGTACATGGATCTCACTTGTTGTGCAATGTCTTGGACAATGGCAAGGGTAACTTCATATAGGTGAGAAATGGCATGAGGTCCTGAGGACACGTGGAAGGTCCTTAATGGTTGCTCGTCTGAAGGTTGCAATCCTACGAGGCCATAGGTCAAACCTATAAGGTCAAACTAATAGGGAAGTGTGACATATTGAGACTGAAGCCCGATTTGTAAAGGACTGGCGTCGAGACTTCAGTGGTGGACAAGTTGGAGGGTGCAGACCCATGAGGTCTAGGCTTAAGTCTGAAAGACCTAGGGACCAAAGGTTAGTGATATGTCGGGTTTCATATCAGGGACCTGGAGGGCAGTATATATGGTAGGTAAAATGAGCGAGCAGCTCTCTCTACGACTGGTATGAGGTCTAATCCCTAAAGGGGGCTCAGACCTTCAGAGGAACCTTTGAGTTCTCTCTCTCTCTCTCTGCGACTGGTATGAGGTCTAATCCCTGAAGGAGGCTCAAACCTTCAGAGGAACCTTTGAGCTCAAGCCTACATTCCACGATCCTCCTTAGGTCCTGAGCGACTTGGGCCCTACCTCTAACCGAAGCTCAGCGATCAAATGCAAGGATGGGTTGCCCTTTAGCTGGGTCTCCCATGTTTTTTTGGCATAAGTTGTACGAATATGTAATCCCTCCGCAATGTAATTCATCTGGTTACAAAAATTAGAACAAAAAAATAAACCTAAGTAAATAGAACGAGTTGTAATTCTATACAGAAAGAGTGCTGACGTGTGTCATCTCCCCGTTGAGAGGTAGAAAAAAGCTTTGGGATCTTCTGATGACAACTACCACATACATTACCCCACCTGACTTTCCCTGGAATCCCAATTAAAACATCCGCACCAACCGTCTTAGCATCATCACCATACAATTGCAGTTGTAGAACACCGAAAAATGTTTGACGAAGTCCATCGAACAACAGGCTATAACAATCGGATTAAAAAAAAGCCCTAAATAAACATCCGAATCACTCATGAATCTCAATGACCATTTAGGAATTGAAGCGGGAAGTTGTGTAGTTATTCCAGACTCTGCTAAACTAAATGCAGTGAACCAGTGCGACATGGTGCACACAGACCAATATGAAAATAAAGAAGGGAAATAAAAAGGCAAGGAAGAATGCATGTTTTTATCTTGTTTCAAAAAAAATATGTATCATACATGTGTCGCTCTTCCATCACACTGATGAGGACCTTATCTATTCTTTCTCCATCTCTCCCTAGTTACTTCTTATTGTTAAAAAAGTGTTTTTATTATAATATATACTAAATACTATTCTTTCATGTGATGGAACTAAGTATTTGATTTGACTAATTTAAATAGAACCAGTTATTCCACTTTAAAGAGTGTGGGCAATGTTTATGATTGAGCTATTTGTTCAATGTTATGCGTGTGTGGGCCAGGGCCACCCCCAGCCTCTACATAGCTCCGCTCGTGATAGGCTATTCGCACAATGAGTTGAAAAATTTATGCCATTTCTCATAGTCATGACAAAGACAAACTCATGCTACAGTTGTACAGATGTCGTGACCAATGACATCTAAGCTGTTAAATAGATCTCATCTACCAGAAGAACAAACAACGATGATCTAATATTTTGTGTGTAAGCCAAACACTGCACTTGATCATCTCATATGTAGAATAAAAGACAATAAATAATAATCCAATTTTAAAGATCCTTGTTAAAATGGAATAACTGATTCTATCAATAACAAAGCAAACCGAATACTTAGTGCTATCACATAAAAGAATAGCTTTTAATAGATATCAGTAATAGAAACACTCAATTCCAACTATTATCTTTTTGCGGGACAATAAGAGGCTTTCTCCCTTTGCTAGCTATTTTCCTTTTCCCTTTCAGATTGGTCTCTATGCACCGTGCAGGATACAGTAGTGCTTACTATTGGATGGACTTCATCAACCGTTTTCAGCACTCTATGACTGTTAGTGTATCATGACATGAAAATCATTGCATGAGGACGTTTTAATTGAGAATTTGAGATGATAGTAGTGAAGTAAAGCAGGGAAGTGAACGTGATAGATGTCCACAGAAGTGACCAAAGTTTTTCTGCTTCTCAACTAGGCAGCGTGCAACTAGTACCCCATTTAATAAGGCTTGATTGTCTACTATAATTAGGGTAACCAGATGGCTCCGTGTCAGTACCTTGCCAAGCAGGGAAGTGAAAATCGTTGCCAACCTTGTCAAAACAAAAAAAAAAAAATACATGAGATATCCAATGCCTTGCAACAGGGGTTCCTATTACTGGAAATCCCAAATTCTTTCTGTCCAGAGGAAATTTGGAATTACTTGTCCTCTAGAACCATATATCCCTCATTATTAGGATGACCAATTAAACATGGTCATAGAATTTAGTTTCGTTTCCATACAAAATAAATGTTTTGGTAAAGTATATGCAACCTGTGGAACCGAAAACTCAAAATTTCAAAAATGGATAGAGCATGTGATAATGGGAATCTGTCAAATAGATCAACAACATTGCATTATAAATGAGAACCTTTTCACTTTCATAATCAGGAAACATTAACATGTTCATTGGGAGGTCATTTTCAGGTCATTTCCGGAATCCAGAGTCTGAATAAAGTACTCGAATTAGTTGGAAGATCAATTCTACAGAACATGGCTATGAAATGGTTTGAGATCCCCTTGGTGGGTAATCCATGATATTCTATGATACATAGCTTCAAATTTATTTCAGCCAATAAATAATGCCCTTACCACCGTCGTATACTCCTATACTCCAGGTGATAGTCTTAGACGCACAATCCTTCCTTAGTAGAACCCTCAGCTCCCTCGCACTCTCAATCCTTGCTTTGTAGATTTTGGATGTTTTTGAAAGAGGCTGCCTTTCGTGCTCCCGTATTATGTGAATTAGCGTATAACATAAGTACTTACATACCATAAATTTAAAGAAATCTGCAAGTGTGTATGTTTTATGTAATGGGTTAGAGAATTACAAGCCAAGTTTCAGGGGACCAGAGGTGGCGACCAGTGTCAAGAAAGCTATCATTGACGATCTCCCAGGCTTCCTCCACAATCCCTTCATTCGTAACCGATTCCGGAGGTGTGTCGAACCTCTCTTCACTCTCCTCTTCTCGACAATAATACTGCGTTGAATGATTTTGAGCGTCGTTGAGGGGTGAAGTGAGTGCGAGAGAAGAAGGGGGAGAGACGAGAAGGCCGAAGGAGAAAACGCCAGTTAGGGCACTGATTAGGGTTTTTTGAGGCCAATTGAGAGAGGTGGCGTTGGTGAGGAGAGTTTGGGGTTTCTTCTGAGAGAAAGGAAGTGGGAGTGAAGCAGAGCAGCTGCAGAGGACGAGTACCCTCGTCATCATCTCCTATGACTTGGTTCTCACTCGTTCGTTTCAGAAGAATTTGGATATGGGAAAATTCAGCCATGCCGTAAGGCAGTTTCAAGGTATTGATACGTTAAAATGAGGGGAATTTGCACTTTGACCCCCTGTAATTTTCCTAATTTTTACTTACACCGCTTGTACTTTTTTTAGGCACTTAAACTCCTTGTAGGGATGTGAATTTTGCTTAGATTTAGACTTCTATTTTTCCGATCAAATTTTGATGATCCAATCTATTCAATATGTTTGAAATGCGTTTTCAAAGGCATCTACATAAATCGGAATAAAATTTAAAAAAAAACTGCAGAGGGCTTGGATTAAGAATTTTTTTAAACTATATACGTTCGAATCAAACCCATCTCAGTCATTGTTTTATTGATTCCTTACAGTATCCTGTAACATATTCCAAACACACTAGACGGATCAGATCATCGAATTTTGATTAGAAAAGTTGAATTCTGAACCTAAGCAAATTTCAAGATCTCTATACAGGGTGCAAGGCCATGTTCCACTAACAAAAAACTAGTTTTGTTTTAAATCAAAAACTACTTCATTCCACTAAACAAAACCCCACAAAAAATCAACAAAAAAACCACTTCATTCCACTAACTTAAAATTCATTCCACTAACTTAAAAAAAAAAAACCAAATCATTGCACAATCAAGTACATGTACTTTAATCATGTAAAATTACGAATCTGCCCTCCCTTCAAAAAAAAAGAGCAATAGTTGTTTGGGTAGAAGGGTAGATTTATAATTTCATAACACAACTAAAAAACCAAAAACTTGTTAGTGGAACTAGTTGGTTTTTTGAAAAAAACCAATTAGTGGAACACCCCGTAAGTGTCTATAAAAAAGTACCACGTGTGTAAGTGAAAATCAAACAAAATATAGGGATCAAATTGAAAAGTTCGAAGCATTTTTAAATCGTGCTCGTTAAATTGTACTACTAATTACGACTTAAACTTATATTTTTACACCCATTTTATATTGTACTTGTTATACACATTGGCCTTAATTACCACTCGTGTCGGTGTTACTACCTCTCAATTTGAGAAAGTTATCGCTGAATACAACTCTACTGATTACAATTTGTCATTCACTTTATATACCAATTGTGACTCAATTTATATTTTTTATTACCACTTGTGAATGTGTTTTTTTTTTTAAAGGGTAAAAACAAAAATATTAATCAAATATTACAAGAGATTAAACGGACAAGAGAGAAAATACACCACAACAAGAGCAAAAAGTATCACAACCAAGTTGGCACCTTATCATTTAACAATCATATGTCACTCGAGTCCAAAAATACAAAGTTGATAAGAGTTCAACTAAGCCCAAGAAAAGAAAAGAAAAAAAACTGTGACCCCAAGACCAAGTTCAAGATGGGGTCACAGCTAATAACTAAAGATACATGACAAAACCCAAAAGCCATAGTGTAAAAACCCTGATTTTTGCTAAATAAAAAATTTGTTTATTAAATTGATTCTCCTTCTCTTAAATTATTTTCTTAAATAAATTACTTTAAATTATTTTCTTCGGTAATAATTTTGGGTCAATAATTACTTTTGTATTGTTATATTTATATTACTATGTATATATTGGTCCTACTACATTTTCCTCATCAAATCCTACACTATTTCATCTCCCTTATATGCTTAGACCCTATATTTCTCTCATTCCCTAGTAAACTGAATTTAGTAGTCATGTGCATAAGTTTGTACACGAGAATCCCTTAAAGTGAAACCCATAGGATTCTCTCCATTAATAGAAAGATTGAGAGGAACTTGGAAGCTTCTTAATTTGGCACATGTCATATACAAAGTGTATATACATACATGTACCAAGAAATTCACACAATATTCACTTGGATTTTATAGATTTAGTAGCCTATTATGCTTACGCCAATTTGTTGTTGATAAGTCCCCAATGTTGTATATATATCCAGGGCTTATCTAACTCATTGCGCCCATACACGCGCGCGCGATTTTGTGCCTTATGCGTTTGATATGCACGTAGTGTTGTTTTTTTTAAGTTACAGGTCAAACACGCAAAATAAACGCGTTTTGAGCGCATTAGGAACTATGCCAAGTTACCAAGGGTCACATGTCCCATGGCACGCCAACATCGTGCCACAAGGGCCACAAAACGACGATTCGACTAAGGCCCGAGAATTTGAAAGGTCACAATTCAAACCGGTGCATTGGAAGCCATTTTCAGCCTCACATGAACTCCTGGTGGAGTCGGGGGTGAACAAGCACTCACGTGACCAAGAATCACCTCCTTTCGAGGGTTGCATGGCGTATCTAAGTGTTTTAAAGGAAGATCGGAAGCACGCAAGGCCAAGGAGTGACCAAAAAAAGCCAAGGTACAATCAAATACACTTTCCAATACGAGAGTGGATCGATCCACGTATGCTCAAAAGTCCAATAGATTCATCTAGATCGATCAATGACCAAGTTGGATCGATCCACACTTCAACAAAAGTGCACCAAATCCATTTGGACTGATCCAAAGTACCAACGGATCGATCCACCCAAGCAAAATTATGCACCAGCCACATTTGGACCGATCCAGATCATGTATGGATCGATCCAAGTCCAACCGAGGAGCATTTTTTGTTCACTTTTTGCACGTCCCTTTTATGGCAAGTTTTTTTTATAATATGAAAGCTATATGGATATTTGTTAGAGAGAGAAATAAGGGGATTAAACTACACCTCTCTCTTCTATCCTTCTCATTTTTCATCTTTTATTTTACTAGCTAAGTTTTGCTCCTCCATTTAAGAGCCTTTGGATTTGTCTCTCTCTAAAATTCTCCCGTAAGTATTTGTCTCCCGTTTAGTTACCGTGTATAAACCTTTTCCTCGTGATTAGATCTTTCAATATATTTAGTTCATTTTCAATTCCATTTTGCATTTAGTTATTGTGTTTTCTAGCTTATTCCTTCGAAAAACTCTTGTTTGAATTAGTTGTTTGTTAATTTCTCAAAGTTTAAAGTTGCAGGCTAACCTAGGAAGCACCTTAAAAACCAGTTTTTAGAGTTATTAAGTATGTATTTAGTTTTCTTCAAATTTCTAGGTTATCTTATAGTGTAATGTGTGAGTAGTTATAATAGGCTTAGTCATAGGGTGATTAACACTCCATGAATTGGGTTTAATTCATCCATCTCGTTCAATAGCATACATTGCTTGTTTATCAAATATTTGGGGTTTCACTTTAATGCACCAAATAGTGGGTTTGTTAGCCCCTTTGATCCCACGTATAGCCGGGGGGTTTCACCACTTGGCACGTGGGATGCTTTGGGCAATGTCAATCCATTCAATTACAAAATGTACGAAAAACCCCTAATCTTTGGTAAGCACACTTTCTTGTAAAAAGGTTTTTAAATATAAATATTTCGTTCGGGGGCATTTAACGATGCCCCGAGCAGGTTATCAAGAGAGGATGGATTAACCCAAGTCATGGTTGTTAAATACCCTAGACTTTGCCTTAGTTTAATTAGTATTTTTAAACTTTCAAGTTGTTCTCGAAGTCGAAAGAATTCCATCAAACAAACTACGAAACCACAATTTGCCGCTTTAGGCTAAAATTGTCATTCGCAAGTCAACCATCACACTCAGCACATTCGGTCTCTGTGGATTCGACCCGGTCTTACTGGTTTTGATGCTACAGTCGGCCTAAACCCTACGCTTGGGGAAACAACATTTGATATACAATCCAAGGTCACGAGTAGTTGTACACTTGTTTGTATAACTAGCACCTAAAACTTTAATTAGTAGGGTTTTTTCTCTCCTAATTATTGGAGGGAATATATTCCCACATTCTCATGGCGCTTACATGAAGTTGAATAATCGGGAAGTGGGTCATTGTAAAGTTTTACACAAAATCAATGATAATGCATACCAAGTCCAACTACCCTAGCATTTGAACATCTCAAACACTTTCAACGTGCAACACTTGATGCCCTATTTCTCATATGACACTACCGTAACTTGAGGGAAAGTTAATTTTCAGCAAGGGAGCTATGATATAGTAGTTTATGGGTTTTAGTGTCAATATGTAGTAGTTATGGGTCTTGTTGTCATTTTTATGTCTTTAATGTAAGGGGTAGTATAAATAGTGTAAGAGTCATTTAATTTAGCCAGCTTTTATCATTTTAACAATATAATTATCAATAGTTTATGTCTTTGTATCCCATCTTGGGAATTTCTCTCTCTAAAATATCTAATGGAATATCTTGGTTGAACCAGTGTATCCTAAATGATGCAGAATATATTAACACTTTTGAACATGGATCCAAATAAGCTTAGAAAATTACCGTCATTTTTCGTGCAACATTCTGTATTTCAATGAATTTTACGTGGCATTTATGATTTCTCCCTCCAGTAAACAACAAAAATAGTGCTAGGGATATGCAAACATGTCACAAGTGTTGGTGTGGAGCTTCTGAAAAGATGATAGGCAGATAGGCACTAAGCTGACATGAGATCACTTGAAGTGGCAATAGGAGAGATGTGGCGTTGTTAGATTGAGAAAGAATGTGGCGGTGAAGATTTCCAATACCTTCACCAAAAATGATGACCATTTTCATCGTTTATGTTACATGTATAGACCTCTTTTATAGTTGGATCAGGCCATGAATGCCAACTAAATAATACCAATGAGCGGTGTCCATGCTCAGGGATGGGGACCAATGGTTTATGCCTTTTCCCGACAAAACCAATGTCTGCCCAATGCCCACGATGCCATGGGTGTCCATTGGGTGGTGGTTAAGGTACAATAACATAAAGAAGATCAAAACTTCAGTATAATTGCACCCATTTTCAACGCACATTAACTAGTTTCTGTAAACACAAATACAATATGAACCTAACCACCGTTTAGTGGGTTGTAGTTAGCATTTTCCAGAATGAAACACAAACTGTGCATTTCATGTTTAAAAAGAACGAGTATGGGGTGGTTTGGGTAAATTGAAAAAATTGGTTTTATGTTTTTTTTTGGTTTTGTCTTTATTCAAAAAAAAAAAAAATCATCTTTATTCACAAAACTTTAAGTTTAGCTAATAATTTTATATTTTTTAGATTCCTCTTGCTGAGACAAGCCAAGAAACCACAAAAAATCAACCGAAAACTACGAAATACAATTTTTTTTTTTAATAATAAGGACAAAACCAAAAAACTAGTTTTTTTAATTTACCCAAACCAAACCTATATATGTAGACTTACAACATTATACTTGGATCGCATTCCCAAATGAGGCCAAAAGAGAAAATTGTTCATATCATCAATAACCACAACTTGTACAGGAAAATAAGGAAACACAAGATGCAAATACCTGGGAGAGGACCACAACAATATTATACGGACAGAGGGTAGTTGTTGTCCCCGGCAACCCTGGCGATTCCGGGGAGTTCCGGTCTCATGTCGATAATCGGAAACGTTCATGTTGGAGAACTCGTCGAGTAGAACAAGTGTACCAAAAAGTAGCTCAATCGGATATCATTTAGTACATAATCGAAACATTTTTATCTTGAAGAGAATGCATCCAAAACACTAGATCATACCCACTCAAACCCATTATTGCCAAGTTATATCTGAATCGATCAAGTACTAAATAGTATCCGATTGAGCTAATTTTTGGTACACTTGTTGTACTTGGCGATCTCTTCGACGCGAACATTTCCGATCATCGACACTAGACAGAAACTCACTAGAATCGCCAAGGACAGCAGGTGCTGTCCTTTGCCGGGGACAACAGCTCCCCTTTGTCCATATTATACATTGTACAACTTATAAAAGGCCCAATAAATGGGAAATTATCTTTAACAGAGAAACAAATAAGATAGTTATCAAAATTATTTGATATGCGAAAAACTAGCAAGCATACAAGTCTATCTAAACCGAATACTTCACCTTCGTGTTTGGATGGTCAGTCAAGAGCTTTGATAAATGAAAATCGGCATTAGACGCGGCCTTATTTTCAAGATCTCCAACCTGTTGGCAAGCAGATTAGAAGAAATTATGGTTGTTGCCATAAGCTCAAGATAGACTACTGATAATATGAGGCATTTGCCAAATTTTCAAACGAAGAAAATCCAATGAGAAAATACCTTGTTAAAAAGTCACTAGTTTTTTTTAACGATATTCTAATTTTTTAAAATTAGTGACATTTCACTAATTTTTTTTGTTGCCAAAAGTGGTCGTCGGTGGTGGGGTAGGTGGAGCGGTGGTCAACCGAAGGAAAGAGTTGTTTTTATTTTGAATCCTGCTTGAAATTAGAAGTTTTAAAAATTAGTGACATTTCACTAAATTTTTTTTTAGTCACCGGAAATGGTTGTCGAAGGTGGGGTGGTGGTCGAGCAGATGGCGGGAATTATTTTGTTATTATTATTATTATTATTATTTTATTTTTTTTATTTCTCGTACAAAATTAGAAGTTTTAAAAATTAGTGAAACATTGATCGCCAAAGGTGGGTTGCTGGTTGGCTGGAAGTAGTCACCAAAGGTGGGGTGGGGGTCACTCATACGTATGAGTTAATTTTAATTTTACTTTTTTATAATTTCCTATACGAAATTAGAATTTTTAAAAATTAGTGACATTTTACTAATTTATTTGTTTGCCGGAAGTGGTTGCCGGAGGTGGAGTGGTGGTCACTTGGACGTATGAGTTAATTTTTTAAAAATTACCTATACGAAATTAGAAGTTTTAAAAATTAGTGACATTTTACTATTTTTTTTGTCGCCGAAAGTGATTGCCGGAGGTAGGGTGGTGGTCGGACAGAAGTAGTCTCCAGAGGTGGAGTGGTGGTCGACCAAACGTAGGGGTTTTTTTTTTCAAACTATTAAAAAGTAGTGACATTTCTTTAGTTTTGCAAAAGGGTATTTAAATAATCATGCATCACATTTGTCTTTGTGTTTGATTGTACAAGTACCTTATCATTCATTATCTTTGAAAAATGTCTTAGGCTTTGTTCATTTACTAGTTTTAGTTTAGTTTAGTTTTGGAGGTAAGGGTAATGAGCGGATAGAGAGAGAGACAGAGGAGGGGAGTGAGAAATGAGAGTAATGATTACAAAACAAAACTAAATCGTGAAACGAACAAGGCTTAATGTTTTAGATTTCTGGCTAATGGGTACTTTGGGTAAAAAAAAAAAACAGTTTTTCTTTGTCCTTATTTATTTATTTTTTGAATTTGTTTTTTGGATTATTTTTCGTATCAACGAAATAAATCTAAAAAGTACTGTAAAATTATTAACAAACTTAGGCTCTGTTTGATAGCAGGGTTCAACAAGGGGATTGGATTATGAAGGTAGAGGTGTTTTGTTCTTTTACTTCTTTGCAATTGAAAATAACTGTTTGCGTGCATGTCAGAGAGAGTTTTGAATCTCCTCCCTCGTATTAACTTTGGAAAACCAAATATAATCAGACTATTGTAATTTATTGGTTCAATTACCTCAATTAAGATGATTTTTTCCTGTCAAAGTGAAGAAATGCAAACCAATATACTTAGAAAATCAAAGAACAAAAAAAAGAAAAGAAAAATACTTCGATTAAAAAATCAAATGTAAACTTACCTCGAAATTGCCTTCAATTTCAAATACAAGAAAACAAGAATTTCGAACAATTGATTGTTGCAAAAACAACTGAAAATATACTTCCTAATTTACTTAGAATATAGTCGAAATCCTAATTCTGCTTTGCCAATGAACAAACCAATCATCATTTATTTGATTGTTGTTTATTGAAGATTTGTTTGGGGGGTTTTCACTCTCTGACTTATTCGATTTATAGGCACTACTAGTGATTTGAACTTTTCGCTTAAAAAATTTGAACTTGACTTGATCTGAACTCTATCTTTACACTTCGAATTGATAGTTTCTTCCACCCACCACGTCTGAATTTGAATTCGTCTAAACTTACTTTAGAAGTTCTAATTTGAATCTACATGGTTGCTCAAATAACTCAAATAATTACATGTTAAAGAAATAATTGTCTTGCATGATGAACTCTACGTGTCTTAATTATCAACTACCTTGTTTCATACGTTTACACATGAAGTTCATGCATTTAACAGTTGAAATCAAGGCTTCAAATTCAATTTATTATATCAGTTTGACTTGTAATTGCCAATAACGGTTTTTGAAATACGAATACGACATTGTAATAATTCATCTTATATCCATAAACTAGTGTATCTTCATTGACAAATATTTGTCAACGTTTGACATTCTTGATTACGTGTCAATTAATTGTTGAATTTGTTAATTTTATATGTAACTAGGAGAGCCCCCAAAACTCATGTTTGTTTTGATTTTCATGGGTGAGATTGCTAATCCCAAAGGAGTATAAAACCCCCATTTTCACCGGATTGGCCAACCCAAAGGGGTTGGGTATTATCAAACGAGTCCCATGGGATTGAGTTGAGAAATACAACCACGTCCTTTTCCTTTTCATTTATTTACAGAGCTACTTGCCTCTATGCAAATAAGCTTTCTTATTTGGTGCTTCCGTTGTTGTTGTTGTTTTTTTTTTTTCCCCCTTTTGGGTTCTGTTGCTATTTTCATTATGTAGCGAACACAACCTGATAATGGATTTTGGTAGGAAAAATGTGAATGTTGGGGTATGTGGATGAGTAAAATAATAATCCCTCCTCCTCTAAATAAAAGTAGAGTACTATATTTTGGGTTGACCTCTAATGAGGAGTGTGTGTTTTGTAAAATTAATGGGTAAAAATTTGCACAATTGTAATTTTTGTTTTTCTTTTTGCTTGTGATTCTAAAATTGTTTCAAGTTACTCATTGATTCATTTTATCCATTGGAAACATGGGAAAAAAATGTTATTCTTCACCTGAAATCTGAAAAAAAAGGTTGGAAAAGTTGCTGTTGAAATCTGGAAGAAAAAATGCTTGCAAATCAGTATGTTTTGTGGTCAAATGGTTTTTGAATTTGGTTAAAGGAAAATTCATGGTTTGCCTCCCTATTAACCTGGTAATGAAAAATAGTGTTTCCATGTACGGACAGAAGTGAAACCAATTATTTTAACTCAAGCCTATTATAAGCAAAACTAACATGTTATTAATAATCTCATGATCTAATCCCGTGTAAAACAAATATGAGGGAATGATTTTAAAATTTAAAAGTAAAAATTCGCATAATTTGTTTTTTTATTCGAAATGGAATTATTTATGGAAGAAATAGAAGCGAACCAAAGGAAACTTCGGCTTGATTTTCCAAAAGATAAAATGGACATTTATTAAAATCACACCCTTAATTTTAGCAAATGAAATAGGAAGTTGATAAAATCTTCAATAAATTTGGACATACATATGTCCAAATTTATTAAAAATTTTATCACCTAAAATAGACATTCTTAAAATCACCCCCTTAATTTTAACAAATATCCATTTTATCTTTTGAAAAACCAAGACTTCGTCTAACGTATTATTCGTTGTTCCCAAAACCCCGAAACAATAAATTAGGAAATCTATGGAGAGATACTTTTTGAGGGAGAGAGAGAGAGAGAGTAAAAGGGTTTTCGGTGCGGAAAGTAGAGAGAGAGAGAGCCTCGATATCTTCCCGGCGCGGCGGATTCTGTAGCAGCTGAACTCTGAGAGAGAGAGAGAGAGAGAGAGAGAGAGAGAGAGAGAGGCGTGTGAGTTGGAGTGATATAGATCTTGAGTTGTAGAGAGAGAGAGAGTATGAGTAGCAGGGGCGGAAGCAGTAGCAATGGGGGCGTCGTTGGGTTACAATCAATCCCGGCGGCGTCAAGGAAGATGGTCCAGAGTTTGAAGGAGATTGTTAACTGTCCTGAATCCGAGATCTACTCTATGCTCAAAGAATGTAATATGGACCCTAACGAGGCCGTTAATAGGCTTCTCTCTCAAGGTCTCCATCCATACATGCATACTCTCGCTCTAGACATACATATTCATACGTATACATGTATACCTTTTTCCTTCCATGTTTAATCTGGATGTGATTTAAATATATATATATATATATATATATATATATATATATATATATATATATATATTTACCTCTGTTTGCTGAGAAAACTTGGAATACATGTTTGCAAAGTTTTCAACTTGATTATCGTCAAAAATTATATTTCCTGGATGGATTTAATGTACCCAATAATGCAAAAATTTAGGTTCTGAACCAAAAAAAGAAAGAAGACACTCTTCGTGTTCTCGTTTATCATTTACAGAGATAAGAGACGTCCCGAGAGATAATTCTTGTTTCGATAACTTCATTAGTATGAATGTATCTCTCTATATTGCTTGAATGTGAGGCAATGTGAGATTTAGCAATTTTATGCTTGACTTCTTGGCAACTTTTCTTTAGTCACTCTTCAATACGAGGGTCTGCACAAGCTATCAAAATGAAAATATTTGGCAGAAGGAAGAAAGTACAGGGGATGACGTTGTTACACAGCCAGAATTACGAATAGGAAACCACAAAACATCCACCCCATTGTACACACATTCTTCCCTTATAAACATAACACTTGTTAGAGCTTGTCCCACATTGGTTAATTATAATCTCCAAAGCTAGTATATGAACCTGGGCGGCTTATCCACTCATTGCCAATTGGTTTTGAGTTGGATGCTTTAACAACACTTATCTGCCTAATTCTCTCCCTTCTCTCTCTCTCTCTCTCACACACACACACACACACACACAAATGCGCGCACGCTCTCTTTCTCTGTATCTCTAGAACTAACTAATCAATCCCTCTCCTTTACTAGTGACAATGACTAACCATCTTCAATTTCCAACTTAGGGAACCATCAATCAATGCACATCTGGTTACAATACAATTAAGGAATCTTCAACATCCACTCCAGTTAAAGTGTCTAGTCCTCATGGCCAAACCTAAAGCAAGAAGACCAACGTGATTTGTGCTATCATGTATATGTGTATCCCATATCTGTGTCCGTGTCCATGCTTTGAAGGGTACTGCAGGACAGTAATAACTTGGACAAGATTATATTCAGCCAAACTTGCCAACGGATCACATGCAATATCAACTGAAATAGAATTGTCATTTTACTTTTGTAATCTTTAGTGCTTGGGAATTTCAACCTTACGAGGCATTTTATCTCATTGTGCCCGGCCTCTTTTGATCTGGATCATTTAAGTGATAAGAGTGTTAGACAAATCTGAAATCTCTTTTGAACTTCATATCCTCCCTTTTAGCACTAGGTGAACGAATTTAATGCCTCCCTTATTGGTACATACCTTGGATGTCGCTAGATCTTGGCATTTTAGTCACAAAGATCCTTTTGAGGCATTTACCAAACACAACTGCTACAAACCCAACACCATTAGATTTAACTAAAGCAGTAACCATATGAGTCACCAGATATAGACTTTTATTCTATCAAACACTTTGCATGGAACAATACAAGAGACCCTCTTGAAAAGACATATAAATGATAGCCTTTTAACGTGTGCGTCAGCTTCAAACCTTGTTTCACAACATCTATGTTCCCGGTTATCCCCAAGCTTGAGCAAAAAAGTAGAAGTCCAAAAATAAAAGTCCGAACTGGTAAGTGAATCAAAAGATTCTTCTCTAGGTTCTTTGTCGAACATGAAGGTGTCTCTAAGTCTCGGACTGCATAAACTGTGATCTAGTTTCATAAAGATTTTAAAAATGAGACCCTTTGATACACTCTTGAGGTTGGTTGTAGTGCAGAATGTAAAGAATTGAGAAGCAGCAAGAGTTGTTGGAACCAAAGAAGGTGGCTTTTATGTCTGATAGAACATTAGAAGAAGTTGAGGCTAATTTTATTTCTTGAGGTGACAACGTTGGAGGCTGGTCATGGGGCACGTATTTATCCATAGATCCCACATTTTCCAAACCAAATTGGGCCGTTTCCAAACCAAATTGGGCTGTAAGTTCCAACCATTTGGGGTTGGCTAATCCATTTTCTCCATCGAGTTTTTTTGAGGGCATCGTGTTCCATGATATCCTACTAACTTAGGTCTTTGAACTACCGCACTTCAAATCAACTCAGGCCTACCCATTTCCTTAGTGCTACCATCTACTGTAACTATGTGGCTAATTCTAATTACGATATCAACTGCTAAAAATTATAGGTACGTCTTGTAGCCACACCTCTATTTCTTGCATTTGAACCCAACTTGGTGTTGCTCTTGCAGTCGTAGAAAGTGCAAAAGGCCATACTGCCAACGACAAAAAGTTTCTTATAAATCTTGTGCGAAGACTATGACACCAGCACCACAGGGAGCATCCTGTGTCAAACCTGGCACTTGTCGAATGAGTGTGTCTCTTATCTTACACCTAACGTATCTCTATACATTCCATGTCTCTCAACGACTTGTCGGACTCAACATTCTTAGCCTCTCAAACGTCAACAACAATTCTTCTTCATGGTCTTCATTCTTGAAGTCGGTTCTTCAAGAAATGCATTTTCCTAACTAACTACTCGAGGCAATTGAGATTTTCTTATGAAATCTCTGGTGATCTCAATTAGTTACTCCCTCCGTCCCAATTTTATAGTCCCTTATGGGAGTTCGTGCCACTTTTCAAAGTGTTATATCTTATAATCTACAATGTTTTAGATGATTTTAAACACTTTGTTTATTAGATTAAATCAAGATCTATCAAACAAGATCCATATTGCATATAAAATTTATTACCGATTGAAAGATATAATCATTTTTTTATCCGGTTAGGATAGAACGAGGGACTATAAAATTGGGACAGAGGTAGTATTTGTTTCCTTCAATTAACTTCAAATCTTCGTGAATATATTTTATCATTTGGTATAAGTGCACACAAATTTAGAGAGGCCCATTGGAGATGCTCTAACTTATGAGTCCTCTCCTTAGCTAGTAGCAATTACTACTAACCAACTTCTATTTCCAAATTCCAAACAAAATTTTTTAAAACTGGAAAACGAAGACTTCACGTAGAATAGATCAGAAATGTTAGTTTACTGCTTGGGCATTTCCAATCAACATTTGTTTCAGAGTTGTTTGTTTTCAATAGAGTTTCTTCCATTTTCTCCCATGCTATATTTTTTCACACTATTAGTGTTTCTTCTCCATGTTTGCCTCCTTGTGAGTATGGCTTATATGTATTGTTGTCGAAGAAGCATGAACACTGACAAAGGACCCAGCCACGACATGTCATGCCAAAACACCTCAACTTTCTAAACCATCGGATACAGACATGTTGTGGACACGTTGAAAATTTGGGATAATTTTATTGTCCACTTATAGCATAACCGTTGGCTAAGGACATTGAAATTAGGGATATAATGTGTTCATAAAAACTAAAAGATCGATTTTATTAAGTGAGGGATCACCAGATCAGATTAAGTATTGTGAAGATGTAAAAGCAAAACTAAGTATAAAAAATCTAAGCATTCAAGGCAATTTTGACCTCACTCCCACTTCATAAAATCTCCTAACTTGTCCTTAACGTATCCACAATGAGTCTTTAGACTGTCCCAACGTTGCGGAAGAGGCTTTATTTGTGTCCTTGTCCACACGGACATGTGAGGCAGATAGGTGTTTTCGTGCTTCTTAGGTTGTCGTACTTTTTCTTGCTTTGCTCCATCCTTGTGATTTTCCTTATCATGCACTGTCATTTTTTTAATAATAATTTTCATATTCTTGACAATTCCATCCGGGATTGAATGCAGGTTTTTGTTTTGTCCTTTTTTGGTTTGTTGATATTCAAGCTCAATTCTAATTTGCAGTTTTCTGTTGTCTAGATCCTTTCCACGAGGTGAAGAGCAAAAGAGAGAAGAAAAAAGAGGTGCGTGATGCGGAAATTGCATGATATCTGATTTTAAAGTTTGGTAGTTGAGTCTCCTTTTCATAAACATGGTTTGTCATTTTCCACTTATGGCTTGCCACCACTATGAAACTGCAAAAGACTATTGAAGCTCTATTAAGCTTCAAATGTGGCGTAGACTGTTAAAAATTCACCTTGTACCCATTTTTTAGTTTTCTACTATTTATTGTTACAGAATAAGGATACAACAGAATCCAGGTCTCGTGGCGTTAGTAACAATTCGAATCGTGTCGGTAGGGGCAGCAGTGACCGCTATACTGGACGTGGTGGCTCCACGCAGTTTGGCTCATCTGGTATGTGGGTGTTAAATGCAATTTTCGGAAATTTTATTTGGTTTCATGAATCTTCTTGTTTGATCGTGAACTGAGATCCTTATGTCAGAGTCTGGTGCTTTACATGGTAAAACTGCGTACAAGAAGGAAAATGGAACACACGATTACAGTAGCCCTTCGCCAGTGGCATTTGGAATGACTGGAAATAATTTGAACCAGCTACCTCCAGCCCAAAGGTTAGTTGTGTTAGATTCTCTATTGCTTGGCTCTTTTCTCAGAACATAAGTTAGGATTAGTGCAGCAGTATTATTCCCTGTGTTCCACACCGAAGGCACATGCATTTAATACCCTTAATCTTAGATAAGAAGGTTGTCCTCCTTCGAAAAGTATTCATAACCATTTTGAAGGGCGTTTTAATAAGAAATAGTTGTATGACTAACCATTTCTATGAGTGGAAGAGGGGTGAAGAAGTACTAGAGAATGAAGACGCAATGCAGTTATTGGTTCATATTTACCTTTAGTCCAGTTATAAATAGCATAATCCCAAGAAGTCACTAAGAACTCCCCTGTTGAGAAGAACTCTCATCTAAAGAGTAAAGGCAGTGATACAACTCAAAGACAAGGTCAAAGCTGCAAGTATGTCCTCAATTCCTTACTTACAGCAAGTCTCTACTCAACAGGGGTTTGAATGGTTCCTGCAATGCACAAGATATCTCCTAGAGCAATCAAATCAGCAACATCGTCATTCATTGGAACACCTATAACTAGACTCTTATGCTGCACTTGTAGTGGTGGAAGACGAGGACTTGTGTTCTAAATGATGTAGAAGGCATGCTGCTTTTGGTAAACTTGCTTGAGAACTGGGAGGGTAAAGGGTGCCTAGATAAGGAAACAAACCCTATTGGGAAAACAGGACTGAATCTCATATCTGAAGGTAAGATAAGTGAATATGCATTAGGTGTAATGTTATGAATACTATGAAAAGGTCCTGTAGCTTGAGCAGGAAGTTTCTTGTAGGAGGTCTTGTGATAAGGCTCAAGGAACACAAAAACCATGTTTTAGTATCGTTCCTTAGAATCTAGGTTCTCATGATGAATGCTAATTGAATGTTCACAGTTTTCTTCCTTTGAAGCAATTTTGTTCTTATTGTCGGCATCTAAATCAACATGCTGTTGGACAATTGATGCAGAGATTAAATGCAAGCATCGGGTGTTTTTAGTTTTAACATGAGTATCTTACGTTCATGACTAAGCGCACAACTATTGCTTGAAGTATCTTAGTGGATGAATTGCACCTAATGTTACTGTTGGTAATGCAAAGAAACATCATGTTTTATAAGCAGATTTCTGTTTCTTATATTGTTATTTTTACCAGAGAATCGTATTTATTCTATTATCGAAATCCATGCTTGAAAACTCATGGGATCAATCTATTTGCTATCCTTTTGTCTGCAAGATGCTTATTTTCTTATGTGGGTTCTCAATGCAGTGATCTTGTCACTGGTGAAAATAAACAGATGATGATAGCCACTGTGAATGGTACTTTATCATCCTCTCAGCCTCTTTCTGGATATCAAGCTGCTTGGTCTGGAGTCCCTGGTCAGGTATCAATGGCTGACATTGTTAAGATGGGTCGGTCACATAGCAAGGCTTCCAGCGGAGCAAACCCAACCCAGTATGGGCTCAATCAACACCATGTTCAGACATCTCGATCCTCTGAGGATCATGTTTCTACAGGTCATCATGATTCTCCAAATGATGACTGGCCACTAATTGAGCCACCGCCAACTGTTTGTGTGCCTCCTGTTTTAGAGCAACCCTTGGCTTCTGATTTGCATGTAGATGCATCTAACTTTTCCTCTGATATGATTAATCAGCATCCACAATCTCCCAAAGATGAGTTTCGGGAACCGGTAGATGACGCCATTGAAAATATTAATACTTACCATGCGGGTTCTGGTTCTGCTGCCACTCACAAGATGCAAGAGGAAAAGGCCAGCGGTGATTTCCTTTTTAGCGATGGCATGTATGAAAACATGGCTTCCTACCAGACTCACAGGAGTGGTTTTGAACAACAGGAAGGTGAGTTAATTTTATGTTTGGTGCAACTGGAATTTGATAAAGTAGAGAGAGAATCTCCCAAAATGGGATACAAAGAGATAAAACTTTTGATTATTATATTCTTAAAATGATAAAAGCTACAAAATGAAAGACTCTCACACTATTTATAGACCCCTTAACACTAAAAGGAAACAAAAAGATATAAAGATCCCTAGATTTACTGCATTAGGACTCCCCTTCTAATTTCTAACGAAAACAACTTGTCTTTAAGTTGGACAACAAGACACAAAAACAACTAAATTAAGAAATTATGCAGATTCGGATTAGGCTTGTAGCTGCAATTATTGATCATGTCACCCTCTTGCGATAATCCATCTTCAATACGAGCTTCCGTTTGTGTACATTCACTGCATCCATGCTTACATGCCAAGTGATCACCCATTTTGCCATCCCTCTTATGGATCAACACTTCGTCAACGTATGAGGCTACATTTGATTGCATAACCTCATAAGAATCATCAACCCTAGCATAGAGGAATTTCGACTTCACGTTGTGCCCAAGATCATGCCCAAGACTTTCTCGAGTGAACATCATCCCCAAAGGATCTTCAAGTTGCTCAAAGTAGTTGTTGCCCTCTTTTGGTACCTCCACATGCGAAGGCCTAAGAACAAAAGATGTTTTCGGCTCGAATGCCACATAAACTTGAACATCTTACAATTGGAGCAATTCGGGAGGCAACATCTCATAGCAATCCTCACCCTTTGGTTCAACCAACACTTCATTGAATAGTGGGGCTTCAAAATCATTCCTATACTCGTAAAGTTGTGTGTCATCTTCAATTTCGAACTCACACTCACTAATCTCCATGTCACAACTCTTGTCTAAGACTTGCTCACTGTCTTCATAAAAAATGCAAGCTCATGCATCAAAAGACTAGGCATTTCTTGTTCTTCATGACTACCACCGATGTCTTCAAATCCTTCTTCTTCATTGTTACTATCAATGTCCTCATTTGAACACTCATCCTAAACGGAAGGTCTTCATAGTCGCCTCCAAAGATGGAAAAATCTTCAAACCATCTTCAAACTCCTCCGTCTCTTCTCTTGGAAATTCATCAAAGATCGGAACACTATCGTACACATATTCTTCATTGCAACATGATTCTCTCACCTCCTCAACAAAGAGGGAATTAAGAACATGCGCACAAGCTTTTTCACCAACTTGCAACTCAAGAATTGGTTCTCCATATAAGCATTCGAATATTCCACTAGGTGACAGGTTTCTACCTTTCAAAGTATCGATTAAAGGTTGATTTTCCACTGGGACAGCCCCTAAGGACTTTCTTTCTCTTACCAAAACTAGTCGAAGAATCGGCATCATCTTATCCCAATCTCTAATCCTTTTTTTGTCTCTCCTTGTCGACTAACTTTGAGTTGTGTCTACCAATCCGAAGCTCTCCCTTTAAGTCAACTAGATATCAATTTCACCTTCTTTTCTTGAGTAACATGATAATACTCGAAAATACTCTCAATGGAATTTAACCAATCAATGAATTTTTGTGGGCTTTCACAAAACTTGGGAAGTTCATTATCACCCATATTTTCTCTATGCCAATGTGGAGTTAACAAAGAATCCTCAAATTTGATTCGATTTCGAGTATTCTTAATATAGTCACTACCTTTGGTTGGAGGTTGCAAGTGTCACATTTCCTCTATCAAAGTAGTAACTTGCATACTCGACTATCAATCTCATAGTATTGGTTGCTAAACACATTCTCTTCAACATCGTTCACCATAAATTCTCTGCCTCTACCTCCTCTCCTACGTTGTCCTCCTCTATGAGCCATTACAACACCCAAAATCAACTCCAACAACCAATGCAACCCCAATCAAGCAAAACCCAATCAATTGGGAACAAGCAATAACCACTAACAACTCCAAATACTGACCAAATTGAAACCTATGTAGCATAGACAAAGATACGGATACAGAGATGGATATGACAATTTTGAAAAAAGGGACACGGACACGGCATTGATAATTACAGTTTGACCCAAAATTTTAAAAACTTACAGTTTGACCCCTGAAAATAAAAAATTACAGATTGACCCCAATTTTTGTTTAAAGAAAATTACAATTTGCCCCTTGCCGTGTCCCCTAGCTGTGTCCCCCACGTGTCCCAGCTGTGTCCCCGTCAATAAATTCAAAAACGTGGCGTGTCCCATACATATTTAGTCGTGTCCCCGCCGTGTCCCCGCCATGTCCCCGTGTCCCATACAACAATACGGCGCCTCCTAGGAGTGTTTGTGCTTCATATATTGAAACAAATCGCAACAAACTTCGAGAAATAACACAAACCCAATTGAAAATTGACCTCAACTTTGAGTGCCGAATAGTGATTTTCGAGTGCTGAAGAGTGGTTTTCAAGTGTTCAAACACTGATTCGAGTGACTTAAACTCCAATCGAGTGATTTGAGTCCAGAACAAAGAATTTCCAGCACTGAAATAGGGTTTTCGAAGAACCTATCACTTGATTCGCGCGCCACAACAGGGTTTTGAAGGTTTGAGACACGTCTAATAGCGCTGAAAGTTGAAACGATTGCTGGGTCTCCTTGTTTGAGCACCGAAATGGTCTATAATCCCCAGTTCAAAGCTTGAAACAAGTAGATCAGTGGCCGAAACAGTGATTCGAGGCTCGTAAATGAGGATTCGACTGCTGTAATCAAGATTTGAGTGCTGGGTAGAGCTCAAAATGGTTCGAAATGGTTCAAAACAGGGTTTTGATTGACCAAAACAGCAAAATCAGCTCCGAAAATGGTCAATCTGTGGGGTTTGAAGGTTGAAATTGAGATTTAGAGTCTTGGGTTGAGTAGATCTGGAGAAAACAAGTGATTGCGGCTCCGGCAAGGTTTTCTGGCGCCGTTTTAGATTTCTGGCAAGATTTTCCTGCAAGTTTAAAGTTTCCGTCGAGATGAAGGGTCAGGATCTGATCTAGGAGCCTGGGAGCTCTAATACCAAATGGTGCAACCGGAATATTCCATAAGATAAAGTAGAGAGAGACTCTTAAAATGGTATACAAAGAGATAAAACTGTTGATAATTATATTCTTAAAATGATAAAAGGTACAAAATGAAAGACTCACTATTTATAGACCCTTTAAAACTAAGGAAACAAAAAAACCCCTAAATTTATTGCATCAATTTTGGCCTCTGGTTTCTTTCTCTGAATCTGTCTGTGTAGTTCCCGATTTTTCGATAACTCAACTGACCACTGTGCTTGAAATTAGCAAGTATAGCAGATAACTTTAATTTCTGAAAGTCATAAAGTTTCTCTAATGTTACATTGAATCATAGACATTGTTTTGAAGATGGTAGTTGAACAAGATGAACATTGGATGGGTAAACGCAATGTAACACCCTGGAATCCACAAACACCACCAAAATAACATGAAGTTAATCAAATAACCAAATCCCACTTCCTTCCATACTTACATAATTTTTCGTATACATTTCTCTTTACTTGTCGATCATCACCGTTAAATATGTAGATCTCGCCACCTCAAATGACATATTGAAATCTCATTTGCATCGGACACCATCTCGCCATTAATCGGTCGGCCCCTCGCTCCCTAGCTACCGGCCTAACTCCCATGTCTCTACCAGTCACCTTCTCTGCGTGTAGAAAACCTTAATCCATTTCCCATCCCTTTAATACCCATTCCATACTTGTCATGCTTGTCTATTCCCCATGCTGGCCACCCCCATTACACGTTGATTAGGTAATCTTTTTATACCCCTCCCTTGTATGCACGCACACATCCACGTGCCAACTCTTTTTTTTTTTCCCCCTTAACTCTTCTCCATTATCAACAAATGGACCCGCCCTTTCCTATTAGCTGGCAGGATATTACACTAAAGTGTTGAAAATAGTTTGACATTTAGGAGAATGCTTATAAGTGATGCTGGATTAATTCTTGTTGGGCATTTTCCTTTTAGGTAACTGTTCTTTTTGGTAATCGCTTTTCTTTTTTTCTTTTTATATACCTGCATGCCTTAAGTTGTGTTTGTAGAATATTTTTGTGCTTGTTGAATCAAAGATCTTGTTAGTTACTACTATGGAGGTATTTTAGGTACTGCCATAGGAAACTAGGATTTTCTGGCAAGTTGCAAACCACATGTTGGGTTTCTGGGGTTCTACAAGAAGAGGAAAGAGAGAAATCAAGAAATTTGGCTGATTGCTTGTGTCTATTGTACTTGAATGTTTCAGTGAGATATAAAAGAAGATAATTTGATTAGATGGCTCTAATCCTATCACATCTGAGTGAGTTACATTAATAATTGTGGTATCTGGCTTGTTGGAATGTTTGTTAACTGAAACTCTGTCATTGTATGTCCACAGAATATTTCATTCATTGAAATGAACAGAATGTCTAATCCTATCACATCTGAGTCAGTTACGTGAACAATTGTTGTTTCTGGCTTATTGGATGGTAAGTTAACTGAAACTTCTGAACGTCATTATATGTCTGTAGAATATTTCATTCATTGAAATGAACAAAATGTCCCTAATCCTATCAGAATGAGGATCAAGTTTATTTTTGATAATTGTGGCCTATGTTACATGGGCTGGGCTATTGGGGTTGGATGCGAGTATGTGTTTATGCGTCGCGTGTATCTAATTTCCATCTCAAGGACACAGGGAGACACCAAAGTAGTCAAATTGCCTACTATATTTCTTTTATTTTGTCGGTAAGGAGTTTTTTCAAAGAGCCTTATGGATCTTAGTAGCAGGATCCTTCTAAAATGGGTGCGCTCCCTAGACGGGAGCTCGATTCTGCGCTCCCGAGACGGGAGCTTGACGGGAGCTCGCTCCCATCTAGACGGGAACCCGCTCCTAAATAGGATGGGAGCTTCCACACTAATCTTAAGGACAAAATTCTCACTTCTCTATCCAAATATATGCAAGGAAGAAGGAAAAGAAAAAAAGAAGTAAGAAAGATTTAGGACTCTCTTTCTCATCTCATATTCTATTACTTATCTACGTGTTTAATCCATATATTTGGCACAAAAGAATCTATTGGGATGTCATTTCTCACTCATGTTTATACATATATAGAATGCTCATGTACGAGCTCCCTTTGCAACTATAAAACATATGTACAATACATATAAATATATATAAGTTTATTCATATGCATATACATATTTATTTGGTATTAAATATTCCCTCGCCGCTCCCAACCTAGGGAGCTTCTACATACCCTCGCTCCCCCTTTCCCGCGCCCCCCCGCCCCCCCCTCCCCCGCCTCCCGCCTTCAAATAAGTTATGGATTTCCTGTATACTTTTGGAATTCCACGTATTGTTCTGGGTCTTTGCAAAAGAGAGAGAACTAAAGTACAATGTTATTGCATTGGAAAAGCTTGAATGATTACAAGACTAATTAAGGGGTTATATACAGGGGCCCACGCATGATTTACCATCAGCGGGGTAAAAAAACTTTGCGCCTGGGGTACACCCAGGCGAGGCGACGCAAAGTTGCGAAAAGGCGCAAAGGCGAGAGGCGCTAAAAAGGGCGCTTCTTTCAAGTTTAATAACAGCCCTGGATTTTTAGAAATCTCACCTTGGCCGTTGATGTAACAATCGATTATTATGAAGCCCTCAACCCTCAGCCGTCGTCCAACATCTCTACATCTCTCTCTCTCTCTCTCCAGCAAGAACGAAGACAGACAAAGTCTTCTGGCGGGAAAGAAGTCGATCAAGTCTTTCAATCAGGGTGAAAGAAGACTATCAGCGTGAAAGAAGACAGACGATCAGCTTTCGATCAATGTGAAATAGAGTATAGACTAATTATGCCAAGCTCTGTTTGTATTTGTATAAGTATGTTGTCTGTATCTACAGACTAAAGGAGGAGAACAAGTGACTAATTATTGACTTGTGTATTTTTTTAAAATTAATACGTGTATTCTATGTATAGTTACCAGTGGTAGTGGCCATGGCCACATATATGATGTGTAATGTTAAACACTTAATGTTTATATTCTTTTTTTTATTTTACAAAGTATAGACTAATTTATTATAGTTCATTTATATTATATAGTTAACTAATTACAATCAGTTTATATATTTCTTTTTTTTACAAAGTATAGTCAATGTTTATATGGCTTTTTTTTTTTTTTTACCAAGTATAGTTTATATGTATACAATATACATAAACAAACGAAGTATATTTTTTTCTCTAATTATATTACTCCTTATTTGGTACTTGGTAGTATTTACTTTACAATTTTACATGTCTCTACATTGTCTACAATGTCTATACACAACAACAATAACATAACCCATTAAGTCCCCAATAATTGGGGGTATGGGAGGGGGATGGATAGGTGACAGATCTAACCTTTGGCACTAAATGCACAAAGTGGCTGCTCCTAGAATACCACTGGAACAGATGGATTGGAGACAGACCTAACCTTTGGCAATGAATGCACAAAGTGGCTACTCACAGAATACCACTGAAACAGTGGTCCCCCTATACCGTCGCGTTTGCTAAAGAATCATGCCCTCAAATCAAATCCAAAAGGCATAAGAGAGGGCAGACCCAAGAGTCATTTTGATTTATGTGCACATTACCATGCTTCTTTCATTCAACATCCAGAGCATTGACGTTGCACAATCATTTTCTACAATGTCTATATATTATAAAAAATAAAAAATAAAAAAACGGAGTAATTTCTCGAATAATCGGGCTGGAAGCTCAAAGGTCCCCGGCCTCCCTGGGAGCGCCTAGTAAGTTTTAGAACCTTGATGTTTTTATAAAACTCATTGGCTTAGTGTTATTAGTTAAAATATTGCTATATGCTATTTTTTCTAATTTTTTTTTTTTACATACGTGCGCTTCGCTTCAAAAAGGCGCGCGCGCCTTGCCTCTCGCCTTAGTACCCACAGGATTTTGCGCCTCGGTGTGCCTTTCGCCTTTGACAACTATGGACAAGGTAGTATATTACTTGGGGCAAAATCTAGAGAATGCGTATAAGGTATTGGGGCAAAATTACCATAATGTCTAAAAATATATGTACATCTTTGTAGGAATTTTAATCCAGCGGGGTCAAGTGACCCCCTTGCCCATTGGTGTGCCCGCCCCTGGTTATATAGGCTAATGGCTAACCCTGATAACCTTAGGAAACCCCTATTAATACAAAAGGACTAGACTACCCTGAACATAAAAGTTAAATGACTACAAAAAGTCTAAACTACCTGAACATAAAAAGGTAAATAACGATAAACTGAAACCCTAAAATAAACCCTAAAATAATACTTGACATCCCCCTTCAAACTCATGATCCAAGGCCAGAGAGCATCGTGAGTTTGCTAATAAGAAAACAAATCCGAGCAGTGGTGTGCATCTTGGTGCAATAGGGGCTGAAGTGTTGTCAAATGGTGCTGCAACAAACCAAACAAATCAACTAGTGCAAATCAACTACTGAGGTCTGCCCTTAACATTGCAAAGCGCGCTGCAAAACAATACCAATTAGAGGTCCAAAATGAGTGCCGAAATTGCAAACAAGTGCTAATCAGAGGTTTGACGAAGAGAGAGAAGAAAGACTTTGTTTTAGATAGATCGATAAAGAGCGATGAGGTGCAACTGAGGAAGAGGAGAACAAACTGCAAACCGAACCCAGAAACATATGCAAACATGAGGGAGAACAAATGCCAAACAGATGCAGATGGGAGGAAGAACAGATGCCAAATTTCTGATGTTGATTTTAGAGAATGATGTACGGGAGGGATTCTATTTGGTTATGAGAGAGAGATGCAAAGTTTGATGCCATCGATGTTGTTCGAAGAAACCAATAGAGAGAGAGAGAGAGAGAGAGAGAGAGAGAGAGAGAGAGAGAGAGAGAGAGAGAGAGAGCTGTGGCCTTAGATGAACGATACTATGATGAATAGTGCTCCATGCGAGTGTTGGAGAGGTGAGAGAGAGAGAGAGAGAGAGAGAGAGCTGTGGCCTTAGATGAACAATACTATGATGAATAGTGCTCCATGCGAGTGTTGGAGAGGTGAGAGAGAACAACGTAGGAGGAAGTAGAGAGAAACTTTGCTGATGAACAATACCCTTGAACAGTACCCTTGAACAGTGCCGATGAACAGTAAAGCTAATGGAAGGAGAGAGAAGATAGGAGATGCAATCTATTGATTTAGAGAAGAGATGATTCAACTATATTACATATACGTTCCTGGCGGGCAGCTAAACCTCGCAGCCGTCTGCTGGCGAGTGAATATCCCATAGGCCGAGATTTTATGGCTCTAATACCATGTGACTTTGGAAAAGAGAGAGAAAACTAAAGTACAATATTATTACATGGAAAAGCTTGAATAATTACAAGACTAATGAAGGGGTTATATAGGATAATCCTAATAACCTTAGCAAACCCTCTGTTAATACAAAAGGACTAGACTACCTTGAACATAGAAGATAAATAACGATAACCTTAACAAAACCCTAATATTACAAAAAGACTAAACTACCCTATTCATGAAAGATAAATAATGAAAATCCTCAAATAAACCCTAATGTTATACTTCACAAGTCCATGGTAAATTTGAAACACAGTACACATGCTAGGTGAATGTCTACCTAGAAATGTGCTAACGAGATCCTATATACATTTAGAAGGATCCATGTAACACAGATTGTGACTTTCCCTAGGAATGTTAATACAATGTTTCTTGCAAATATCATTATCAAGCACAGAATATGAAATTTGTAGGAGCTACTCTATTCAGGTTTGCTTTGTCTAGTTCAACTCTATCCTGGAAAAGCCCAGTTATTCGAATCTAAGAGAAATGCTTGCTAGCTTTTGAGCTCCATTTTATTTCAGAATTCCATGTCAAGAAAGATATTGTGTTCTAATTTCTGTTTGGTGGGTAAATGATAGAAAGGGTGGGTGTGGGGATTATAAGTCAAAACCTGGTCACATGCAATAACTTTGGTAGAGAGACATGTTTCGAAATAGATCAGTTGTTCCTTTATTTGAAGTGGGTTTTGTTTTTATTCCTCTGTCTTCCCCCTATTTTTTATTGCTATAGGTTATCTTCGAAATTCCTCGTAAGTCAGTTGTGCCGCTGGTTTACTTGCTGGCCAGCCTAGTCTATGCATGTTTGCATTACATTTTTGTCACCTATCTCCCTATTCTGTCCAAAAAAATCTTCACTTCTTTGTTTTGATCCATGTAGGAGAAATTGGTTGGGAGAGTAACTTGAGTTTCTGTGTGAAGCAGTTCACTGTTGGTATAGAAGGACACATGATAGCATCTTATAACTCATTGAAAACAAAAATAAAAAGTTAGCACACAGTATTTTCTTTATGTCCTTTGGATAAGGAGAACATTGTTAATTTTTAACTTCAATGGGCATTGGGGTAGAAGGTACAGTTGTTTATTCGATATCACTTCTTTTCAGCTGAAGATGTTGGTGCCTCAGTATCATCAGTGACTTCAAACTTGCAGCAATTAAGTGTACAGGAGGACAGGGGTGGAGCGCCTGAAGAAGACAACCCTCCACCTCCTGTAATAATTCCCAGTCACCTGTTAGTCCAGACTGCAGACTGCTTGCACTTGAGCTTTGGAAGTTTTGGTGGTTCTGCATTTTCCAGGCCATTTTCATCTAGGCCCTCGCAAAGTAACATGGAAGAGTCATCTACCGATGCAGAGGCTTCATCAGTTGGGCACCCAGATACAAGGTACACCTGTCTTTCAGAGTTGGTCGTCCCATGATTATATTGTTGGTTGTTAGCTGCAGATTATCTCAGGAAAGCTTTTCCTCTGCAGAAATCCTCAGTACTACATTGATGAGTCTCTCAGAGCTGTCGCAGATGGAAATTTAGTTCATAGGACTGGAGCAGCCTCTGGAAGTTATGATTCACCTTCCTCTTCACAGCCCGAAGTATTGAAACAAGATAACGCTGAGGCACCAAATGAAAACCCATACTCTTTCCAGTCCTCTACGTCTAGTTACAACTTTGACAATGGCCAACAGTTGAGTTCTCAGACTCAGAATCTAGCTCCTTTCTCGAGTGTTATGGTAATATATGATTGTTCTTGGTTTCGTTTCGAATTAGTAAATTGTTACTCCTTCAATCCCAAATTCCTTGTCCTGTACAGAAAATTTTGAAATTTTGGGATAAAAAAATAACTGTGTAAAGAAATTCAAAAATTATACATGGAAGTATTTTATTTTTGTCTGAAAATTGCATGACTAAGAGTATAGGACAAGCAATTTTGGATAGAGAGATTATTTTACTTATTTATGTTTTAGTAGATTCTGTGTTTATATTGTGGGTCAATGAATACCTTCATCAATGAAACACACCTACGGATACTACACGATATTGATACGTTGATTCAGCAAAACCCGAAAAAGGTAGGATAAAGGTTCATGGGGGATATGTTTATATGATTTATATATTGTTATAATTATTAGTCTTCTACTATGTATAAAAATAAAGCCAAAAGAAATTATCGGAATAGTTGAATTGCTAATATCAAGCATTAAACATATGTCAATTGCCAAAATTTGTTCCAAACAAAAAGAGAGCTAAGACAAACTAATATGAAGAATTTACTTTGTGCCAAAAGTCTGAAACAGGAAGCATTCAATACATGCTATCAGTATGTAATAATTATAAAAATATGTAAATCATATAATTTGAAAACATAACTCATAAATCATACAATATGTCTATTATACTACATATATATATATATATATATATATATATATATATTGTATGTAAATAGTATAATAGACAGAAAATGTAATGTGTACTTATATGTATATATTGTATTCCATGTGTATACATATCAACATTTCATTGTGTATTATGTATGTATGTATATATAATATACAATGATGATCAGCAGTGGAACCAGGATTTTGACTCGGGGCCACACCACCGATCGATACTCAGGATTTTGCTGAGAAATATAAAGAAGAAAATTAAGTGTAAGGTCATAATTATTAGATTTTTTCATGCTCCAACTCTATTTTGGTATTCAAATGGAAGACATTAAGATATTAATTTTTCTTGATCCGAACCGACCATTCTATAAATTGCAATTTTTACGGTATTTGTACAAATCACAAAGTAGTATTAGGTTTTTTGCATTCCCGCAAATACCTAGTTGATCCACATTTGGCTATAAACAAATTATGTATGCGAAATCACGATTTGCCACTTATCCCCCATGTGGCTCATCTCTTGGTGCCAAGGACGAGGGCGTTGGGCGGATGAGCTGGACGACCGCCCTATCCACGTTTCAATTTTTTATTATTTGTATCATCAAACTAAATATCATTTTCCGTATGGTACAATTCGGCATCTAAGCACGTTGGACTTGCACCACATGAAGCTGTCTGTCCTCCCGCCATCGTTTGATTTTGCCAAGTGAATTCAAAACGGGTTTGTGTGAGAGCCTTGTTCATGAAAGATCTAATTTTCATTTTTGCGGAATCAGGGGTGTCACAGAAGCTAGTTGGACTTTGTTTGGTTTGTCGAAAGCTTAAAACATACAATAAATTGAAACAAGTGGAACTAGGTGTGGCACGTGCCACCTCCCCCCACTTCAATATTCCTCCCCTAATAATGATTTCTGTGTATGTGTATTTTACTCTATCTAGCGTATATGTTTTTGTGTATATGGTTCTGATGCAACCCGGAATATTCCATTGAGATTTCTAGTGAGAGAAACTCCCAAAATGGGATACAAAGAGATATACTCTTGATAATTATGTTTAAAATGATAAAAGCTAGCAAAATAAAAAGACCCTTACACTACTTATACTACCCCCCTAACATTAAAGACATAAAATGACAATAAGACCCCCCTAACTATTACATAATGATAGTAAATACTCGTAAACTACTACATCATGACTCCCCTACTAAAAAAGAAACTTGTCCTCAAGTAATGATAATGTCCTCCGGGAAATAGGGCATCAAGTGTTGCACGTTGAAAGTGTTGGAGATGTTCAAGTGCGAGGGTAGTTGGACTTGGTAAGCATTATCATTGATCTTGCGCAAGACTTCACAAAGACCCACTTTCCAATCATTCAACTTCATGTAAGCTCCATGAAGATGCCTTTCCTTGCTCAATATAACCCATAAAAGATCCCCTTTCTTGAATAGAACCACCCTTTTGTGTGCATCAACGACCGCCTTGTACTTCGCATTAGACTTCTCAATTTGGGACTTGACTTGAGCACGGACATTCTTCGTAAAGGTAGCCATTTCGTCTGCCTTGGGGTGTTCTTTCTTAGACGTTGGCAAAAGGGACAAGATCAACCACGCTAGAAGGTTTCAACCCATAAACCACTTCAAATGGGGAAGTGTGAATAATGCGGTTTGGGGAAGAATTGTAAGCGAACTCCGCCAAGGGAAGAATGCCATCCCAACTTTTCAGATGCTCACCAACCAAACAACGCAACAAATTCCCAAGACTCCGATTAACCACTTCCATTTGACCGTCGGTTTGAGGGTGGAAAGAGATACTAAAGTGCAAGTTGGTGCCAATCTTCTTCCACAAGGTCCGCCAAAAGTGAGCAAGAAACTTAGCTCTCTATTGGATATAATAGAAGTAGGAACGTTGCAACTTGTAGACCTCTTTGAAATAGAGATTGGCAATGTTAGATGCATCCATTGTCTTCTTACAAGGCATGAAATGAGCCATTTTAGAGAATCGATCCACCACCACCATGATAGAATCACTCCGCCTATGCGTGGGTGGGAGCCCCAAGACAAAGTCTACACTTATGCATTTCTAAGGGCTTTTCGGGTAGCGGCAAATACAACCCCGCATTAGTTGCTGTCCCTTTACTTCGTTGGCATGTTTGGCACCTTTGCACATAGCTCCCAACATCTTTAGTCATTCCCATTACTGAAGCAACCCTAGAGTCTTATCCTTGCCAAAATGACCCAACTTGTGACTTTCGGCCAACAATTGCTCCTTCAAAGAGCATTTAGGTACCCACAACTTGAGTCCCTTAAAGAGAAATCAATCTTTCAACATATAGCATGGATCTGTAACTCTATCACCTCTTTGCAAAGCATCGAAAATCTTGCTAAAATAAGGGTCTTCGGCATAGAAGGTTCAAAATTCTTCACACCCAACAACATTACTCTTCATTTCCACCACAAGAGTCACTCTTCTACTTAAGCTATCGGCCACTTTGTTGAGAACTCCCGACTTGTGCCTCAAAGAGAATGTGAATTGTTGTAGGTCGGCTACCCACTTAGCATGCCGCTTGTTGAGATGTTCTTGGCTATTGATGTACTTAAAAGCTTCATGATCGGTGTTGAGAACAAACTCCTTATATGCAAGGTAGTAGCTCCAATGCTTGATAGCTTGGACAACGGCATAGAATTCCAAGTCATAAGTAGAGTATTTGAGTTTAGCACCATTCAACTTCTCGCTAATGGGAGCAATAGGTTGGCCTCCTTGGCTTAAAACCCCACCAATGCCCACTCCCGAAGCATCACAATCAAGTTCAAACGTCTTGTCAAAGTCGGGTAAGGCCAAGATAGGAGCTTTGGTAAGCTTTGACTTCAACAACTTGAAACTCTCTGAGGCTTCTTGCATCCAGGTGAACACCTTTTGCTTGAGGCAATCGGTAAGAGAAGCGGCGATGCTACTAAAGTTGTGAATGAACCTCCGGTAGAAAGTAGCTAGGCTATGAAAACTCCTCACTCTTGAACACTAGTAGGAGTTGGCCATTCCACAATTGCTTTAACCTTATCATCATCCATGTGGACTCTATTGGAAGATACCACATAGCCCAAGAATACAACATTATCAATGGCAAAACTACACTTCTTCATGTTTCCATAGAACTTTTGTCGTCTTAAAACTTCAAATACTTGTTGAAGGTGTGATAGGTGATCGTCAAAGGACCGACTATACACCATATCATCAAAGTACACAACTACACATATGCCCAAAAGAGGTTGAAGCATTTGAGTCATTACCCGCATAAAGGTACTTGGAGCATTGGTAAGCCCAAAGGGCATCGCAAGCCATTCAAAGAGGCCGTAATGAGTCTTGAAAGCCGTTTTCCATTCATCCCTGGGGCGGTCCTGAATTTGATGATAACCACTTTGAAGATCAATCTTGGAGAAGACCTTGGAACCGGCTAAGCAATCCAACATATCGTCCAACCTTGGAATAGGAAATCGGTACTTGATAGTGATCTTGTTGATAGCTCTACTATCCACACACATCCTCCATGAGCCATTCTTCTTTGGAGTTAAAAGAGCCGGCACCGCACAAAGGCTAAGGCTTGCCCTTATGTAGTCCTTGTCTAAAAGGTCCTTGACTTGCCTTTGGATTTCTTCCCTCTCCCTTGGAGACATTCTATAGGCGGGCTTGTTAGGAAGGGGTGCTCCGGGCACCAAGTCAATACAATGTTGGATATCTCGCAAAGGAGGCAATTCGAAAGGTAACTCATGAGGGAACACATCAACATACTCCTTCAAAAAGCCTAGAGATGGCCTCGGGAACATCCGACACACCCATATCTGCCATAGGAACTAAGACTAGAACATACCCGGTTTCATGACTTTCCTTGAGAAATCCTTTAGAAGCAAGGCACGAAGTGGGAAGGGGCTTTGCGATCACCTTCTCCTTCATAGGTAACAAAGTGAATTGTTGCCTCTCCTTAAGGATGGTGTAGGTATTCTTCCTCCCATCGTGAACGGATTGCCTATCAAATTGCCACGGATGACCAAGTAGTAAATGACAAGCATCCATTGGAACCATGTCACCCCAAGCTTCATCAAAGTACTATTGCCTGATGGAGAAGGCGGCCAAACACCTTTTCGTCACCTTGATCTCATTGCCCTTCTTGAACCAAGAGAGAGTATAAGGATGGGGATGTTCCTCCACTTTGAGTTGTAACTTGTCCTCCACTTCTTGAGAGGCTATATTCTCACAACTTCTGCTATCAATAATCATGTTGCACACTCTACCTCCAATGTTGCAAGTGGAGTGGAATATGTTGGTACGCAACCAATCTTCATTGCTATCATCTTTGGGAGTAAGAAGAGTCTTCTTAATCATCAAAACAAGACCTACTTCCTATTCATCATCACCTCCAATATCCTCACACATAACTTCGTCATAAATAGGGAACTCATCTTCACAATTTTCCTCCATAAAAAGCGTCTTGTTTTTACTTCCGGAAGACCTCCGACAATCCGAAGACTTGCGAGCTGGCTCCCCACACTAATAGCACTTGAATCCCCCGCTTTGGAATTGACCTCTAGTCCCGGAACCACTAGATTGAGGCGATTTTGATTGGGAGTTGTAGCTTTATCCGCCCGGTTTTGATTACTAACCCCGGAAGAAGCACCTTGGGCACCACTAGAGGAAGATCCACCCCTGGAATAGGAGTATTAGGGCTGTCCTGCCTTGAGATTGTCGAAATTGTTGCCCGGATCTCGAGAACTTCCTCTTTTCTTGCTTTTCGGCCACCAAGGCACGATTGTAAGCTTCCGAAACTGTCCACAAAGTTTGCATGTTGAGAGCATCTTGAATTGAAGGCTTCAACCCACTTATATACCTTGCAACCCTTTGATCTTCACTCTCATTCTAGTCAACTCTAGTTACAAGTTGATGGAATTCCTCCGTGTATTCTTCCACACTTCCACTTTGCTTCAGATTATGCAAACTTTTGTAGAGGCTTTGTATATAGTTGAAAGACAAGAATTGCTCATTGAGCTTCTTCTTCATTTTCCCTAGTTCTTTAATCTTCCCTCTACCTCTCCTTTCTCTAGTGAGTTGCAATTGCTCCCACCAAGCGGAGTCTCTTCCTTTGAGACGGATAGCCACCAACTTCACCTTCTTCTCCTCGGAGATGTCACCATAATCAAACACTCTTTCAACGGTGTTCCACCAATCAACAAACTCATTCGGTTTGAGACTTCCATTGAACTCGGGAAGCTCAGTCTTTGATATTGTTCTCCCACTTATAAGGAACGTGAATAAGAGGTGGCCTACGCCAATTTTGTTCCCCAAAAGGGTTCTCAAAGTGACTGAGAATCCTTGGACTCTCCACTACCCCTACATTATACATGTAAACCTTGCACCAACGACTTTAGGTTAGCAATTTGTTGTCTCATCTCTTCCATCTCATGGTCCCGGTTGTCAATCGCATTCTCTTCACCATCATTCACCACAAATCCTCTTCCCCGACCTCCTCTCCTACCTCTATATCCTCTATGAGCCATCACAACACCCACAATCGACTTCCATGATCAATTTAACCCCAATCAAGCAAAACCCAATCAATTGGGTTCCCAAACTTCAACAAATCACGAACAACCAACACAAATAATCCAAATAACAATAAACCCACAATAAATAGCAGAAAAATCATAGCAAATCTCAGTCAATCAACGCGAATAATCCCAAACAGCAACAAACCCACAATAAACAGCAACAAACTCAAAACCACTGATTCGAGTGCCAAAACATGGAGTTCAAGTGCCAAAACCCCTTTTGAGTATTGAGCAGCAGGATTCGAGTGCTATCAGATGTCGTTTGTACCTTGATTGAGGCCAAACAGTGCTGTCGAGTGCAGTACAGTACTTTTCGAGAATGGGTTTGCTGAATCGAACAACATATAGCAAGATTCAAGTTCCAGATGGGTCTTACAACCTTCGACTGAGGTCGAAACTGCTTCTAATCGACAGATCGAGGGTCGACGAGGTGAGATTGAGTGTTTTCGAGATCGTTTGAAGCTATATCTGGGTTTCGGGTGTGTGGATGATTGAGATTTAGGTTCGAACAGGATTGGTTGAGGTTGTGATGATTGAATAGGGGCTTGAAATGGGTTTATAGCCTTTGAAATGGCTAGATCTGAGGAAAACAAGTTGAATGAAGTGATTTGGGTACTCCGGTGAGGTTCTGGCGCCCTTTTCTGACGAAGAGTAGGTGAGATCAATGGTCAGGATCTGAGCTCGGTGCTCTGATACCAAATGATGTAACCCAGAATATTCCATTGAGATTTCTAGTTAGAGAAACTCCCAAAATGGGATACAAAGAGATATACTCTTGATAATTATGTTCAAAATGATAAAAGTTAGCAAAATGAAAGACCCTTGCACTACTTATACTACCCCTTAACATTAAAGACATAAAATGACAATAAGACCCCCCCTAACTATTACCTAATGATAGTAAACACCCATAAACTACTACATGAGGTTTATTTATAGTTTAGCCGTTATAATCTTTACTTGGTTCTTTGAAATTAATCATTTTAAATCAATGTTTCCTCCCTTAATAATGATTTTTGTAAGGCTACGAATCAACTCGGTTTCCTGAGTGTTTGCTGGTCCAGATCCAGGGTTTTATCACTTGAACAAACTGATTTTGATGGAATAGGTGCAATTTGGGTTCCGTACAGGTTCGATTTAGGGCCTGATGGGAAGTTTTGGGATTAGATTTAGGGATGGAATGGGATTATGGACATATTTGTTGATTTCAAGTTCAGTGAGGTGTATTGTGTTTTCCGTTGAGGCTCTGGCGAGGTTTAAATTTCTGGCAAGATGAAGGGCTAGGATCGAGCCTTGAAGCTCTGATACCAAATGGTGCAAACCAAATCAAAGGATAGATTTCATAAGAGAAGATAAATTCCAAAATGAGATACAAAGAGTTTAAGCTCTCAATTTCTATTATCAATATATCAAAAACCAGTAAATGAAACTCTCACACACTTATTTATAGACCCATTAACACTAAGGACACAAAATGACACTATTACCCCAAATACTGCATCATACTCTCCCTCTGAAGTATACAACTTGTCCTCAAGTTGGACTGTTATTTTAGAGAGAGAGAAGAAAAGTGTATTGGGTGTTGACGAACCCAAACACATAAAACTTTATTTATATTAAGAGAGAGGTAAATACAATATGTAGCTAGGTAATGTGGGACAAAAGCTATTCTAACACTCCCCCCTCAAGCTGGAGAATAAATATCACAAAACCCCAGCTTGTTACATAAAAACTCTAAACGTGGCTTAAACAATGGCTTGGTGAAAATATCAGCCAACTGAACTCCTGTAGATACGAATGGAATAGATATAACACCCCCATCTATCTTCTCGCGAACAAGGTGACAATCTACTTCAATGTGTTTCGTTCTCTCATGAAATACTGGGTTTGAAGCAATATGTATGGCTGCTTGATTATCACAATGCATATGAATAGGGAACTGCACACCAAAGCCTAACTCCTCGAGTAAACCTCTCAACCATACAATTTCGCAAGATGTATGTACCATGGCTCGATACTCAGCTTCTGCACTAGATCTTGCAACGACGGTTTGTTTCTTGCTTTTCCATGTGACCAAATTGCCTCTAACAAAAGTACGGTACCCAGTAGTGGACCGTCTATTAGATGGTGATCCTGCCCAGTCAGCATCGGTAAAGGCTTCAACACGCAAATGACCGTTGGACCGATAAAATAGACCACGTCCAGGATGAGCCTTAAGATACTTTAGAATACGAAGACAAGCTTCCTAGTGTGGAAGTTGAGGAGCTGACATAAACTGACTCACCACACTAATAACAAATGAGATATCTGGACATGTATTGGTAAGATAATTTAACTTGCCAACTAAGCGATGATACCAGTCTGGATGAGGAAATATCTCTCCTTGATCAACACAAATCTTCACATTAGGATCCATTAGAGTCTCCACAGGTTTTGCTCCCAATAAACCCGTCTCCTCAAGAATATCCAAAGCATACTTTCTTGGGACAAACTAATCCCATCCTTGGACCTTGCTACCTCAATACCCAAAAAATACCGTAGCTTACCCAAGTCTTTAGTGTGAAACTGACGCTGTCAAAACTGCTTCAACTTATCAATGCCATACTGATCATCTCCAGTAATGATGATGTCATCCACATACACAATCAATACTATTCTTCCTTGCTCCGACTGTCTAAAGAATACAGAGTGATCCATATGAGATCGACGCATACCAAATTCCATCGCAGCCTCACTAAACCGACCAAACCAGGCTCGAGGTGATTGCTTCAAACCATTTAAGGCTTTGCGAAGATGACAAACCTGAGAATGCCCCCCCTGAGCAACAAACCCAGGAGGTTGCTCCATATAGACCTCCTCGAGCAGATCACCATGCATGAAAGCATTCTTAACATCCAACTGATACAAGGGGCCAACCAAGATTGGAGGCCAAAGAAATAACCACCCGGACATAATTGATCTTGGCAACAGGGGAAAAAGTCTCAGCATAGTCAACCCCATATGTCTGTGTATAGCCTTTGGCCACAAGGCGGGCATTATATCGCTCAACAGTGCCATCGGGATTATAATTGACCGTAAAAATCAACCGACAACCAACAATTGACTTTCTTGGTGGAAGATAAACCAACTCCCAAGTGCCATTTGCATGAAGAGCAGTCATCTCACTCTCCATTGCTGTCCGCCGCTCGGACAAAGAAAGAGCCTCCTGTACAGTGTTAGGAACATGTATGGAAGAGACGAAAGAAGTAAAAGAACGAAGATAAGGAGACAGATGATCATACGAAACATAGTGGGCAATAGGATGAGAAGTACAAGTACGAGTACCTTTGTGAATGGCAATGGGAAGATCAAGATCAAATAAGAGATAAGGGATAAGAGACTACCGGATCATGCGACGGGGAAGATGTTGGGGCGGGCACTGGTGGAGCAGGCGCTACTGGTACCTTGTTATGGCGAACATATACTTGCAAAGGTTTGTCCTGCAAGGATTAAGGAGGCAGAACAGAAAGGACGACCATAGGAAAGAGAGACTCATCTCTAACAGTGTGTATCCGAATAAAATGGTAATAACTCATTAAATGTAACATCAGCAGATGTAAAATGTCGACGTAATGATGGCAAATAACATTTATACCCTTTCTGGGTGCGGGAATACCCTATAAAGATACACCGAATGGACCGGGGATCAAGTTTGTCTTGATCAGGATCTAAAGCATGAACATAACAGGTGCATCAAAAAATTCGAGGAGTTAAAGAGTGAAGTGGACGACCAGGGAATAATACTGTATAGGGTATTTGACTACCCAAAACGGTGGAAGGCTTACGGTTGATCAAATGACATGATGTAAGGACAACATCACTCCAATAAGACTTAGGCACTTGCATCTGAAATAACATAGCACGCATTACTTCTAACACATGTTGAATCTTGCGTTCGGCAACCCCATTTTGTTGTGGAGTTCTAGCGCAAGAGGTCTCGTGTATGATGCCATGATCAATAAGGAATTGAGAAAGAGCATTACTATAATATTCACGTGCATTATCAGAACGAAATAGATGAATGCAAGTATTAAACTGAGTCTTTATTTCCATAAAAAATTGCTTAAAAATGGAGGATAACTCTGACCTAGCCTTCATAAGATAAATATGTGTCACTCGAGAGAAATCATCCACAAAAATAACAAAATACTGAAAACTAGATAAACTCGGGACATGTATGGGTCCCCAAATATCTAAATGAACTAATTCAAAAGGATGCGACACACGACGCTCAACCTGAGGATAATATGACACTCGACGATGCTTACTAAACTCATAGACTTCATAAGATAAGCTATCAATACGACTACATGAAGGTACTAGTTTCTTCAAACTTTGGAGAGAAGGATGACCAAGGCGACAGTGATGGTGATATGGAGATTTTGATGACTGAAGAGCAATAGACTGAGGCCGAACATCTCTGACGAAGTAGTATCGGCCACCACACTCAGTACCCCCACCTATCTTCTTCCCCGTCTTTAGATCCTGAAACACATAATCATGAGGAGAAAATGTGATGGAGCAATTTAAAGATTTGGTAAGCTTACTTACAAACATAAGATTAAAGGGAAATCGAGGAACATGCAACACAGAGTCTAAAGTAAGAGAGGAATTGATAGGGATAGAACCAAAACCAGTAATCTTAGTGGTAGAACCATTTGCTAGAGTAACACGAGAGAGTTTACTAACAGATTGATGATCAATAAAGGAAGTACAAATACCAGTCATATGGTCAGAGGCACTAGAATCAATAACCCAAGAAATAGAAGTAGAAGAAGAAGAAGCAACACAAGCAACGGAAGAACCTGTCTGAGCAAGCGTAATAGTGGAGGAAGATCTTGCAGATGATTGTTGAAATGCCACAAAGCGTTGGTACTCCTCAGCAGAAATAGTCACTGGTTGATCAACAGAGTGATGGGATGGCACTGTTTCCTCAAAAGTGGCAACCTGATGAGCCTAGGGATAACCATGAAGCTTATAACAGTAATCCACCGAATGAATTGTACCCCCACAATGAGTACATGATCGGGTACCACGGCCACGACCATAACTACCTGAACCACCTCCCCCTGACGTGCGACCATAATTTCCTCCATCACGACGACCATTGAACCCAGAAGTACTAGAACTATAACCAGAACCACGACCACCAAAACCACGACCACGACTACTAAATCCGGAATCACGGCCATTCCCAGGCTTAAAACCACCAAAGACAGTGGAAGCCAAAGCTGAACGCTCAGAAGAAGACACAGGGGGTGGTGAAGAACGAGAGGCAGAAGATTGACGAAGTCGACTGAAGACCTCTCTGAGAGAAGGTAGGTCGCTAGATCCCAAAATCTGATTACTAATTGGATCAAAATCTAAGGAGGCACCAGATAGGAATCAAGCAACCTTCATACGCTCACGCTGGCGTCGCACAACATGAATATCCGAAGATAGTGGCTCACAAACACGAAATTCATCCTGAAAACGACGAAACTTAGCATAATACTCCTCGAAAGATAAGTTGCCCTGAGAGATAGAAAAGAATTGCTGATGAAGATCATAAAAGCGACAAAGATTGTTCACACCAGAATATATCTCCTGAGCCTATTTCCAAACCTGTTTGGCGGTATTTAACAACATTAGTGAGCCAGCAATATCTTCATCCATACTATTCCATAACTGACTACGGATTCGAGCATCCCTAGGTTTCCACAAAGTAGTATTTGTAGGAGGATCATAAGTCAAGAAATGTGACTCGGACTCCCCCTCATAATATACCCCAACCGCCTTAGCCCAAATAGCATAATTATTACCATTCAACCTTGTAGATGTAATTGGCAGCCTTTGAGAAGAGCTAAAAGAACTACCCACAATACTAGAACTAGAGCCCGTTGCAGAAGTAGATTTATCTTCAGACATGTTGCAAGGCAATAATCACAAATAGATCACAGAGAACCAATTATTGGCAACCAAATCAACCACAAACCACTAATTTGCTAGAACTAAGATAAACAACGAGCAAACTGAAACAACTGGATATTTGCCTCTACTTAACTCAATCAAATACGAATACGAAATATGATCACACGAAAATCATCACAGCTGCAAACCGAGAGAGCATCAACAACATCCAGAGAATACCAAACGACAACAATTGGCAGCAAACAAAAGCATCCATCCACAACACTCCATGAAACCAAAGAGAAATTGCCTTATAGGACTCGAAATTGTGTATACAGCTCCAAAATCAAGTCATTTGGAGATCGAATCGCACTGGGTCTGGATTTCTGATAACTTCGAGCACTGGGTTTGGAGTTCTGAGAATTTCGAGCACTGGATTGTCGATTTGAAGACTATTTTGAATCTGGGTAGTCTATTGAAGTGGATTGCGAGCATCTATTGTGGGTTTCAAACGTTGCTGATGGGATTTGAAGGGTGATTTAGGGTTTTCGAGGGTCAAGGAAGGGATGAGTTAGGGGTTTCGAGAGCATACAATACCAGGGTAAGCAGTTTGGACTCCTGTAAAATGAAAATAGGGTGGATTTGCTTCGAATAGGTTTGTATAATAGGTTTCAAACTGGGTTTGCTTCAAACGAAGGTTTCGAACTGGATTTTGAACTTGATTTAGGGCTTGATTATGGTTTTCGATCTGGTTTTTCAGGGAAATGGAGTTCAATTGGTAGAAGAGAGGTTGATTTAGGGATTTTGAGAGGTTGATTTAGAGTGTCAGGAGATCATTTTGAGAAGACGATGGGTGACGTGAGCAGCAAGGTAGGTTAGGGTTTCAAAGGTGGATGACGACAGCTGCAAGGTAAGTTAGGGTTTCAAAGGCTATGGTGGTTTCGTATGGTGCTCTGATACCATGTTATTTTAGAGAGAGAGAAAGAAGAAAGGTGAATTGGGTGTTGATGAACCCAAACACATAAAACTTTATTTATATCAAGAGAGAGGTAAATACAATATGTAGCTAGGCAATGTGGGGCAAAAGCTATTCTAACACTACATGACATAAGACACTAAAATAAAGACAATGGAAAGTTTTTATTGTGCAGCTTCTGAATTAGATGTGTTGTTGCATTCCTTGATCAATGTGTCGCCGTCAACACAACCAATCTTCAATATGAGCTTCTTTTTGTATACGTCCACCGCGTTCATAATTATGTGCCAAGAAGCCACCCATTTGCCAGGTCTCGTGTAGAATCACATCATAAAAGTAGGTCATCACATGTGTATCCATCGCACAACACCAAGAACCATCTAACATGATGTGCAAAAAGTTCAACTTCACTTCATTGCCTAGGCTCGCTCTAGTGAAAACCATGCCCAAAGGATCTTCAAGCTACAAGTAGTCTACACCCTCTTTCGGCAACTTTGGAACTTGTCCAGGCCCCACAACCTCACAAACTCGAACATCTTGCACCAAAGACAATTCAAGAGGCATCTCATGGAAGCGACTATCAAGCTTTGGCTCTACAAAATTCTCTAAAACAAGTGGGACATCAAAAGCAACCTCTTCTACGTTCGGTATCACACCGACTCCATTCTCTTCTTCTTGTGCTTGCTTGCTTTCTTACCTTGCTATAGAGAAGCTTTCCTTGATTATATCAACTTCTCTCCTCTTCATTGCTAACACTAAACCCTTCATCATAAGTAGGAACATCTTCAAATCCTCCACTAGTCTCCAAGACGGAATCATCTTCAAACTCTTCATGTGGGAACTTATTAAATTTAGGAAGAACATCATCATCAATATCATTATACTCGCTAGGATACTCATGATACAAGGGAATTCCTTCCAAATTACCTCCGAAGCCTTCATTTGGAGACTCATCAAAGATGGGCACATCTTCATACTCATTTTCAATCTCAAATACACAATCACCTTCAAGTTCTTCACTTAAATATTCATTGAAGATGGGAAAACAATTGAGATAACCATGTTCCTTCGCCTCTTCAAACACATCCGGAGTGAGGTTCATCTCCCCTCAAACTTGTCCAGATTGACGGGTCCATAAAATTTTGCAAGCTCATCACCAATGTTCTCCTCCTTGTAGTCAATACTGAACTTAGCTTGAATATGAGAATCATAAATACCTTCATGAGTTAGTAAACGATGCACCTTTGTAATCAAGGTAGCAAGTTGTCTTTTCATCAGCAACAATTGCACCATTCAAGGTAGCAATTTCTATACTCAACTCTTCAATCTCATTCCTATAATGATTTTGGTTGCCAAAACTATCAATTTTACCTCCCAAATTTCCCATATCATCTCTACCTTTACCTTGTCTCCTACCTCTAGCTCCTTTATGAGCCATAACAACTCCCAAAATTAACTCCAACAACCAATTTAACCGCAAGCAAAACACAATCAATTGGGACTCCATACTACATTAAAATCAACTCCAAACAAGCAAATCAACCCAAGAGGAGATGCACCCTGTCAACCCAGTCACAAAACCCAGTCAACTTAGTGATTTTGGACCCGAACTGAGTCAACTTGGCACAAGAACTCAGTAACTCAGTACCCAACAGCCTCAAAGCAAGGAAACCACAGAAAATCAACTCTAATCGCAGAAAATCAAGACAAATCACTACATGCTTAGACAAATGACCTCAAACAGTGATTTCGAGTGTTGAACTGTGGGTTTCAATTGTTCAAACACTGATTGCTACTGCTGAACAGTGATTCGTGTAGCAGAATAAGGTTTCAAAGGCCTAAAGTATGATTTCAAGTTCAAAAAAGGCTGAATCAAGTTCGAAAATGACTGAATCGAACTTGAAACAGCTTGAAATGCCTCGAATCTGGTAGATGAACCTCCGAAATGGCTCTAATCTGTGGTTTGAGTAACAAAACAGTAAGAACAGCCTTCAAAGTGGTCGACGGCCTTCAGAAATGGGTATAAAGTCGTCAAAATGGGTTTTCAACCTTCGAAAATGGGTTTAAAGCCTTCAAAATGGGCAGATCTGAAGAAAACGAGCTGAGGTGTTTTGGGTATTCCGGCAATGCTCCAGCGAGGTTTTTGGTGCTGTTTTCAGGCGAGGTTCCGGCGAGATAAAGGGTCAGGATTGAGCTAGGAGCTCTAATTCCAAATGGTGCAAACTAAATCAAAGGATAGATTTCATAAGAGAAGATAAATCCCAAAATGGGATTCAAAGAGTCTAAGCTCTCAATTTTATTATCGATATATAAAAAAAAGTATTAAATGAAAGACTCACACACCTATTTATAGACTCACTAACACTGAGGATACAAAATGACACTATTACCCCAAAAGTTACTGCAACCCATCTTTTCTCTGCTCGTCCGCTTGACATGGGTTTTATTTTATTCACAATTTTGGTTATATTCAACTTTTTTTGGTGCTGAAGTTTTGTGTTGGGATTCGGAAGGTGCAAGGGGAAAGAGATCGAAGTTATATTCAATTTTTTCGGTGCAAAAGTTTTCATGAATTAGGAGAAAAATATCTACCTTTTTTGGTGCACCAATTGCTATTGTCATCAAAGCTTGGCCTATCGTTTTGGCTTCACTAATGTTTGCTTTGGCTTCTTTCTATAAGTATTTGAAAACATTTCCAACCATTATTGGCGGAGATGAAATGGATGTTGCCATACATTTATTTATTTATTTTTTTAAAGTGTTAGCAAGCACTAAGCATTGTTTGTTGAATGACCCATAACCTATGTTGCACGGATACGGACATGGACACGGAAACAGACATGTACACCACGGGACACAAGATTTCCAAAAAATGACATGGGCACTGCCAAGGACATGGCAAAAATAATTAAATAAACAAACAATAATTATTCATATCAGTTCAAGTATAGTTATATTTATAAGCATGACGCATCAACATATGAACAAGCATCATAAAGATATCATAGTACACTTCTAACCCAAAATATATGAACTACACATTTACCCCCAAAAACTTTAGAAATTGCATATTTAACCACTATCAGTCCCTTTACCTGTCCCTCTTGTTTCCCCCCCAAAAAAAGTAAATTAAATTTTATGGACACACCAAGTGGCGTGTCCTATACATATGTTACTGTGTCCCCCTCGTGTCCCCGTGACCACATATCAAACATGGGGACACGCCTGCCTCTAGAAGTGCCGGTACTTCATAGCCCATAACTATCCTAGTATAACTGACACTTGGCAACTTAGGTTGATTGGGATCTATGTATTGCAGTTTTTTCAAGTGTTTTTTATGATGTGCTATGTTGGTTTACGTTGTTGGACAATTCTTATAAAGTGATTCTAGGTTTTGTTTCTTTCATTTGTCGTAATAACTTTGAGCACTGAAAAGAGGCTTTCTGTCGAGTGCTATAGAATTCTTATTTTCTTCGTCAGCCCCTCATTTCAATTATTATTGGTTTTTCAGCAGGCATACACAAACGCATTACCAAGCTCTTTATTGACAGCCAGCGTTCAGCCTGTAAGAGAGTCTGATCTTTCGTACTCACCCTTTCCCACGATGCATACAATGCCTTCAAAGTATGGCAATGCAGTGTCTTCCATCAGCAGTTCAACCAGTTCCATACCAGAGGTACCCACTAACTTGTGTGAATTTCCCAACGAGTTTATGTCTCTTACAGATTGTTAGCTTGAGTTATAATCCATTTTTTAAGCTCATTCTTGGATTATAATCCACTTCTGAATTCCCAGCTTCAGATTTTGTAAGTATTGTTCAGTTACACATGCCTATTTTTTGACTTGGCAACTATTGAGGTTAGTTAGGTTAACCTCGATTTTGGGTGAGATTGCCCCTTTTTTTTTTTTTTCTGTATTGTGGATTTTTTTAACATATAAAAATGGAAGTACTATCTACATGGAATGCTCGGTAACCACGCATACCTTCTATAAGTTATATGTAAGAAGTTATGCACAACATTTTAAAACTATATCTAAACTAACTTGACTTCTTGATGGTGTAGCCTTTCTCCTCCGGCATCACTTCTTGTGAGATTGTGCTAGTTCCCTTACAAGCTGTTGTCTCTCTCTCACTTCCTGCTACCTCATCCTTGTTTTGTTATTTCTTTCTTTTTTTCATTTTCTCTTCTATCCAAACCAAGAAGAGCTCTCCTTTCGATCACATGAGCAACACGACTTCTCATGGCCGCTTGCACTCTTGTCCAACTACAAAGCCATCCACCTCACTGGAACCAACCACCACTATGACTCCACCACCAACTCTCTCTCTCTCTCTCTGAATCTATTTTTTCTTCTTTAGTAACTGAAATATTGTGGGTCTGTAAACACGTCAGTCTGGTAGATTTTGATATTTTAGTCCATCTTTAGGAAGTTGTGATGTCAATGAACGAATTAAATACTGCAATAAGGGCAGTTAAGGGTAGGGGAGGTCGCTGCCAATGGTAATTCTTTAGGGAAGGGGGTCAAGCAGCCTGAAAGCAAAACCTCAGGGACATCAGTGCAATTTCTCTATCTCCAAACATGAACTGAATGATAAAAAATAAAAAATAAAAAATAAAAAAACTGAATCGGCACATACGTCCGGCCAGGATCTAGTGAATCGACATCGTAATAATGGTGAAGATGCCATGACTACACTTTTCTATCTCCACAAACCAGTCTAATTATGAGACATTTATCCCTATTTGTATTAAGATCGTAAGATAATGGCCTATTTTCATGCCTTCTCTTGAACATTTGATCTAAGAGAAGAAGATATTTTCGTTTACTCATGGGTATCTTTAAGAGCTGGTTAGATGTCTCAAGTGATGGAATAAGAAAAGGTCCTGTCAGGATAACATTATGGGTTGAGCTAAGTATAGAACTGAATTCATTCTGCCATGTTCTGCTATGGGATTTTTACTGAGTTGTTTTTATTTTGAGTAGCTTGCATATGTAGGATCAGCTGCTGAATTCCTTCAAATAACTGGGAAAGAAAGTGGAGTTATTATTCCATCTTTAAGTTTTCCTGAATGCCCTAATCTCTATGCCCCATACCTTGTGAATTCACAAAGATTTTCTCTCATAACCCAAATACAAAATTGAACTTTGTTTCCTAACTTGACGAGTCAGTCAGGTTGAAATTGTAGACTCTGTGGTGAATGAATCATAAAAGAAATGGACCTAAAAAAATCATAGGAGGAGCTCAATGTCTTCACAGAAAAGATGAGAATAAAAAATCCTCGGTGTATGAATTTTTTCTCCCTTAAATTGCTTATGCTTCTAATTATGCTGTTATTACATACAAGCATGGAACAGCATTTCATATCGTTTCCCCTGAAATAGCTCTAAACGTTTCTGTTTACTAGTGGTTTCAACACCTGTTAGAAATATCCGGCAATAATATTTCCATGTATTTCCAAATTCTTTTAGCGTTTCCAATATGTTTCTTTAAATATTTTTGGACACGTATCCAAATTGCTTCTGAAATGTTTCCTTTTCCTAGATTCCCGAAACAATGAACCAAAATGAAGTTTTGATCCTTGCTTTTAATTAGTGTGTTTTTGTTACACATGCAGGCTTTGAAGACTAGTGGTTTTTCTTCAACTCAGCCAACTGCACAGACCCTGACCGGAAGTACCATTGGCACTGGACCTGCTCTTCCTCAGCATCTCGCTATGCACCCATATTCTCAACCAACTGTTCCTTTGGGGCCGTTTGCTAACATGATTGGCTACCCTTTCTTGCCTCAGAGCTATACATATATGCCATCTGCTTTTCAGCAAGCGTTTGCTGGTAATAGTGCATACCATCAATCTCTGGCAGCGGTTGTCCCGCAATATAAGAACAATGCATCCATTAGCAACATGCCACAATCTGCTGCTATTGCTTCTGGGTATGGTGGCTTCGGTAGTTCAACCAGCATACCTGGAAACTTTTCGATGAACCCATCTGCTGCCTCTGGTCCCACAACTATAAGCTATGATGACCTAATGAGCTCTCAGTACAAGGACAGCAATCATTTAATCTCTCTTCAGCAGGTAACGACATAAAAAGAAAAGAACTGCCAAAGAATAAAAAAACTAGGTGCCTCTCATTCTCTGCTGTCTGTGCTTTTGAAAGTAAATAGGTACTTGATATCGATAGCAGTTTCTAGTCTTGGAAACTGAAAAGCACGAACTCTTCTAACTTCTGAGAAGGCAATCCATCGTCCATATCAGACACCGACATTTGTTGGACCTTCCTTGATGCCCGTTGACCCCTTGTTCGAATGTGTTCCACTATGTTTTATCTTTTGTTATACTTATATTATTTATTAAATTCGACACAATTCAAGCACTTGGGGGATGTACTTGTCCATCACGTAAAGATCTTTCCAACTCTATTCCCAAGACTTCCAACTTGTTTTTGCTAAAAAGATACTAGCTCTGTTCGAGAAAAGATAGAGGCACCAACTCTAGTACCAACAATTGGACAAACTATGTGGGAAATGTGGGACCCCCATATGAGTGTTGGGTCCCACGTATCCCATATGAGAGAGTTTGTGCAATTGTTGGTACAATTGTTAGTGCCTGTAGCAAACCTGAGCTATATGTTCACAGTTAATTCTCTAGCAGGTGATGCGACACTTGATATTACAAGATTTCTAAGGAGAAATTTTGTAATTTCTACTATTTTTCTTGCTGCATTGTCCTCATTCTTGTGGAAATTCTTTTGTCCCATGTATTCAAGTCTACGAAATTTCTAAGAAGGCATTTTGTACTTTCTATTTTCTTGCTGCATTGTCCTCATTCTTGTGGAAATTCTGATGTCCCATGTATCTGTATCCCTAGTCCCTATCCTTGCTTTATAGGCAATATCATTATTTCCTCTGTTTATATGCTGGAACTGTTTCAAATCTTTAACCTTGTCTACTCCCATTGGTTTGGGCAGAATGAAAACTCACCCATGTGGGTCCATGGACCTGGCTCCAGAACATTGTCGCCTGTTCCATCCAGCACCTATTACAGCTTCCAGGGACAGAGTCAACAGCAGCCTACTTCTGCATACCGCCAAACTCAACAGCCTTCACAGAATTACGCAGGTCTTGGGTACCCAAATTTCTACCATGCCCAGACTGGAATTTCGCTTGAACATCAGCAGCAGCAAAACCCTAGAGATGTCCACCTTGCCAGCTCTCAAGCCCAAGCCTCTAAGCAGTCGCAGCAGTTATGGCAAAACAGCTACTAATCTTATCAGTATCATTACCTCTTGGTTTTTCAGGGTCTTGTAATGAGTTTGAAAGCAGCTGATGGAATAATTTACACTTATAATGCTTTTTAATAGCTGCTGCCCTGTGCCATGTCGGTTGTAATTTTACCTACTTATTAACGTAGGAACAGCTGTGCTAATTTAGGGATTACCGAACTTGTTTTTTTGTATTGTTTTGTTATTTTGATTCTCTTCCTTATTTCCCGGTTACAGTTTGAATCTCTCTGTTCCTTACCCGATCAAGTTGGAGTCAGCGTCATTTGTGTTTTTTCGGTTGCCTAAATATTGTACTCCTATTTTTCTTCTGTTTTAAATTTGTAAGCTTTTTTTGAGCAAAAAGAACATGTATAGTATTACTAGTACATAATGAGCATAGAAGTAATAGTACAGCGCCAAGATGTCCAAATAAAATAAATGTACATAAAACGGAAAACAGAAGGAAGGCTACAAACTTAATATGAAAAATCAATAAAAACTTGCTAAGATGTCATTAAAACGTGTGTTTTGGAAGGATTAGGTTTTGCAGCTTGTGTTGCCTATCGTGTCCAACCTCGTATTTGAAGTGAAAATGTTCAGGCCAGTGATTTTTTTTGTACCAAATTAAAGATCCAATTGGTGCAAATTATTCTTTAAAATATGCACATGAGTATTTTATTTTTTATTTAAAGGGGCAGTTAATTCACCATTCTAAACAAATTAAATCTTTAGGACCCCATCCCATGGGATTTGAATGTTTATGATATTATCTTGAGTTTTAAATAATACCGAAATTGCCCTTCTATAATATTTTGCTACTTTTATATTTTAAACAATAAATTCTTTGAAAATATGGCAGTTACAAATCATCCCAAAAAACTCTCCAACAAACTTTACCTGTGACGTTTTTTTCCGTTTAAAAGTTTTGACCTTTCCCCTTTCCCAGGTCAGTTGCATCGCCCCAAACCCCCACCCCCAAAATTGTCCTAAATCATCCCAAACCCAACCCCCTTATCCGTCCCAAACCCCACCACAACAACCAACTCACCAAATTCCTAATTTTTCAGCCACAAAATTCTGGAAAACCCATCCCAATCTTCCTTCCCCACATTTTTCGGGCAACACAATCCTCCGAAAACCATCCCAACCAAAATCTCCCAAAATCCCTAATTTCACGGTACCAAACTTCATCCACGAACCAGAGAAAGGCTCATTCACCATCCTACTCTCATAAATTTCTGAAATCGCACCATCCCATTAGCTTTGGTGGTGTCGTGGTGGTTGTCACGAAGTCTTACACGGCGGAAAAGACCGACGATCGTCCCAAACTCTTTACCTTTCCGGCGGCGTCACTAGTCCTAATCGGTGAGGAATCCTAGTTGGTGGGAATCCTAACCGGCGGCGGCATTGGTCGTAAACGAAGTTTCTTCCATGAACTCATACATGGCCCGTAAGTTTTCTACCCGGTTTTGTTGTTGTCCATTTTTTTTCGATTTGATGAACCAACTTGATTAATATGTATTGTATGGTTTTTCATGGATTTTGGAGAGTAAAGATGTTGCTAAACATGGATCAATAACTTCTTCCTTGCAAATTAGTGTTGTAGTGCAGTAAGATGGGTTGTCAGTAATACATGAATTTAACGATTCTTCATGCATATTTACAGTTTGATAAAATGTCCTAATAGCCAACAATGGCCTGAAAGTCAGACAATATCCATGTATTTTAGATGGGGAAATTTGGAATTTTGTTTCCTAGTACAATAAAATGGTTTACTAGTATTTCATGTTTAGGTTTGTTGTGATTTGAAAACGGCGAATTGGTTAAACATGCATATTGTACAAAATTTAGATATTCAGGTTGGGATTTGTATTTCATAGTAGTGGTTTATTGATTCGCCATGATTGTTTGAGGGTTTTAGTTGGGGAAATTGGGATTTTAGTTTCCTTGATACAATAGAATGGTTTTTTAGTATGTCATGTTAGCAATGACGGTACCCTCCAAAATTTCAACCATTTGACCACATTTAATTTGAACATAAATGCTTCATAAAACTAAAACATGGATTATTTGTTTCCCATGTGCAAATTAGAACTTTTGGTCAAGTTTACTTTTTCCTTGAAAAGGTTTAGTAATATGCCATGATTAATATGAATATGACATATTTATGAAATGTAGTTTTGTAACGGGTTTGGAGCATGTGTTTGAATGTTCTCTTGATTGTTTGTCTTCTCTTTTAATTTAGTTTTGGTTTAGATATTTAAATATGGTGGGTCAACGTTGCATGGATAACATTGTATTACGTATAATTTGTACATAGATTTTTTTATTTTGCATGAGTTAGTGTACGAATATTTGACATAATTTATTGGTTTGCTGTGGTTTAATAGTATGAAATTATGGTTTCCACATTTTTTGTAGGCACTAAAAACATGGAAAGAAAATTTGGCGCAAAGCTTAAAATAGTGGAAAGACCAAAGGTTGACGATGTCCCTCCATTGGAGGAAAAATCCGTAATCATGGAAGATAATGACACAAGAAGATTAAACAATTTTCTGCATTGAAACATCAAGTTTTATCATGTTTTCCCTGAAAAATTTGTTTGACATGTACGCATTTTTATTTATTTATTTTGATGCTCAGGAGTAACGTCCCGAAAAGAGAGTGAATCAAACAATGCCTTGTATGATGCTACTTTGAAGAAAGATGCTGGTCGGGCAATATCAAAAAACATAAGAAGTCTGGCAGGGGTGTGACGGGAAATACGAAATCGAAGGTGGAAGTGGGTTCAAATGTTGTGGTAGAAAAAACTCCACCATCAAAGAAACAATTAAGATCTCATTCAGGTAAGATAACAAGCATGAATCATGTGATAACTTTGACTTCATTTTTCTATGTACGACACGGGTTGATCTCTTAAATAGTGAACTATTAAACCATGTGTTTTGTTTTTATTGAATGACTTAGGTTTTAAGGTTTAGAATCATTTGTTGAATGACTGGTCACCTATTTGCCATGATTTTTTTCCCTCCGGTAATTGCAGAGGGTTGAATGTTGATCTTAAGAAAGAGAGCGGACAACCATTGTCAAATAAACGTTCAAAATCAGAACAAAGGGAAAGCTGAAAAACCATTAAGAAACCTTGTAAGAGTGAAGCAACCAACTAGACACCATTTAGATCTAGCCTTGGAGGAATAATCACCCTTGTTAAGGAACTGAAGTTGAGAGATTGTCACATAGAAGTTTTAAAAAGAACTCCATTTTGGGGGATCTTTGAAGCAATAATGGAGAACAAGTTTACTATTTCCCAATGCCGGAAAAGTGATAAGTTGATCATGGAGATAATTGAAACATATGACCCTACGAAGGAAAATTTTCGGCTTGGGAAGACCTATATGGAGGTGACTAGGGCAGACATGGAGAGGGTATTTGGCATAAAATGTGGAGACGAATTTGTGAGCCTCTGGGCTGGATGCAAAGAATCTATTAAAGTCCATGAAACAACTTCTTGATCAATATGTCAAGAGCGATGACCAAGACCCATTGAAGATATTGTGAGGTTGCTTTGTTTATTTTTGTGCCACAATTTTTTCTTCACCATCGGAACTACCGTGAAATGGGTACATCTACAACGTGCGGAGGATTTAGATAGGATGGGGGAATATGATTGGATCGGAGCCATAAAACCTTCTTTTTGTGATTTACAAAAGATGGGGTTACCATGGAACCGTCATCCACATTTTCTGTCATAGTCCTTTTCTTCGATTGTGACATCTGACCGCTTGGCTGTCCCGAATTAGAATTTGGTTCAGCCATTTTAAATTCCAACGACCTATCTTCCACGATGACTTCAAATATCGTTTATTGACCCCAACCTGTGCAAGCTCAAACAATGTCTTCAAATCGTCATCGTCATCCATTACTATAGGCTCATTGTCGATCAGTGAGTAACTCATAATTACAATTTCGGGATCCAACTCAGAACACCTCATACATATTTTCTCCAAAACCGCTCCGAAATCCATTCCCATCTTTACAAGGATGGGACTGACCTTGTCACCATATTTGCATACCAAGATCAAACCATCATCCATTGCAAAGGAACAAACTGCATAAATCATATAAAATGTTAAAAAATAAGTAAGTTGTTGAGGTTAATAGACAAACATGGTGATTTGAATTGTCATGACACATAACTCAAAACTAGTAAACTATGTGGACTGTCTTGATTAAACCGTAACTAGTGTTGTCTTGTTATGAAAATCCATAACAATGGTGAATTATGATGCCATATTAAATATCAGAAAAATTGTTTCCCATGCCTGCATTTTCAGGTATAAAAAATGGATTAGTATACACATTCTAATTCGTAAGTTTGAAACATCCATCGAAATGGGCTTGATGATGTAATACTATGAGAGAATTTGATCTATAATTGTTACATAACACGGGAACTCAAAAAATTTATAAGATGAATACCTTTTAGACACCCCCAAAGATACTTGATGAATTTTTGCTTCCAACCTTTTTGCTACCCACTTATGGATCAATGGATTGTAGATTATAGACTGAAAATGAGTCAGAGTACGTTGGTTGTTCACTTCTATAGGACTAAAAGTTTTGAAATTCAAAAACTCCTCAAGTTAAGGAAAGGGGAACAAATTCAAACAAGAATAAATGAATGATAATGGAAATATCACCTCTGTGATTGCATGGCCGGATTATGGGCATAATTGATTGCCCTATTAAATAGCACTAAAATAGGACGTCAATCTTTCCGAGATCATAAACTACTATTATATAATATACTAATATAATATAATACATTAATAAAATACATAATAGGGGCATAATGGTCCTGATTCAAATTACAAGATTGAATCATAAAGATTCAAAAGTTGTAGGGTTGCATCCTAAGGGTATTATTGAAAGATGATGGCTAATTAAATTTCACATCATATAGTTCTTTTTGTAATGGATGACAAAAATGATTTAGTTTTATTTTACAAATATTATTTTTCCACTAGCTTTTTTTTTGAAAAAATATATATAGGGAAAATTACCAAAGAGTGGTACAAAGGGCAAAAATTTACACATACATAGCACACTTATTGGAAATCACAACTCGAACTGCAAGGGAAAAAATACTTGTACATAAGCGGCACCACCAAAGTTTTGGACAGATACTCCTCAGGTGAAATATAACCCTAACATCCCTCCCCTCCCCTTTGCCCTCCTTCCGTCATTCTCATAGAGTCACAGTAGTTGATAGCCAAAAATTGAATCTGACGATGATGCAATTCAAACCAGAACTGATGATTGAGAGATGAAATTAAAAACCCATTTGCCAAAACTGCCCTGAAATCTGTTTGGTGTGAATGAGCAAAAAAAAAAAAGGCCAAGATTATCATACCAAAAACTGATCTATGAGAGATGAAACTCAATGTTTAATCATGGAAACAATGTTTAATCATACCAATGTTTAATCATGATGCAGCAACTGACTGTTTGCTAGTATAGGACAAAATAAGTTTGAAATTATGGGAGATTTTCCGGAAAGAACACTCACTTTATAAGTTTAAAAAAAAAAGAAAAAGAAGTAGTAGAATACTGTGATAAAAAGAAAAAGAAAAGAGAGAAAATAGTGCACATAGAAAACAAAAAGCTGCCACTTGGTTGGGAACTTGGGTTGAGTTTCCCTTTTGTGTTAACTCGACTTTTCCGATTGAAAATAGGGAAAAATTCAAAATAACTTTGACCTCAACATCAAAAATATTCTCAAACTTACATTTTTTTCATCTATACTCCTAAACTTTAATTCCGTTATCAAATATACCCCTACCATTGGATCTGTTACCTCACTAATGGGAAATGCTGAGTTGGAGCTTAACGGAACCCAAAAACCGTTAATTGGCCTAAAACGACGTCGTTTTGGCCGTCTTTTAATTATAAAGAAGCTCTCTCCTTCCTCCCCCTTTTCATAGGAGAACAGAGAGAGACACACAGAGAGAGAGAGCCCTCTGCTCCCTTCTTCTTCACCATATCCATAGGGGGGAGATAACTTAGTAAAAAAAGAAGAAGAAGATTTGATTGAAACAAATACTCAAAATCAATCTTCCGTTCAAATTGGTGGTCTGGGTTCACCATCGACAATTTTCCTTTCAAACAAAATCGAGAATTATCCAAACCCAATTTGATTGAAACCTAAAATACAAAAGACAGAGGGGAGATAGAGAGAGGGGAGAGGAGAAAAGAGAAGACTCACACTCCAGCGAACCCAAAATCGACCAATTCCGTCACCGGCTAACCCAGACCACCGCTGCCGCCTTCCACCGTCCATGATTTCAACCACCACCACACCCACCTCTACCTCCTCCTCAAATCGACTTCCACCGTCAAGCTGACTTCCGTTGAAGAGACTTCAGGTTAAGAGATTCTTCTCCGTCCGTCAAACTGACTTCCTCATACTATCTCTCTCTCTCTCTCTCTGTGTGTGTGCGTGTACTCCTGTGAAAATAGGGAGGAAGGAGAGAGCTTAAAGGAAAAGGAAAAAGAAAAAAGAAAAAAGAAGGCCAAAATGATGTCGTTTTAGGCCAATTAACGGTTTTTGGTTTTTGTTAAGCTCCAACTTAGCATTTCCCATTAGTGAGGTAACAGATCCAGATAGTGGGGGTATATTTGATAACAGAATTAAAGTTTAGGAGTACAGAAGAAAAAAATGAAAGTTTGGGAGTGTTTTTTATATTGAGGTCAAAGTTTGGGGGGCATTTTGAATTTTCCCCTTAAAATAACTATTGCAACTTTAATTAAATAATATTGCACTTTTTTTTTGCTCAGTAAATAATATTTCCCTTAATTGAATTAACAAGACCTCTTTTAAGAATAATATTGCCCCTTTTAATGAGTTGCAAGGGTAGCTGTGTTGTCTTGATCTCATTTAATTTTTTTATGGAAACAATCTTGCTCCTTCCATAAACAAATTTGGCACCTTAAGTGAAATAACATGATACTATTTGACAACACTGCACCGGAATACCAATCCCACTTTTTACATTAGAAAAATAACATTTGCTCCTTATATTAATTAATTTTGGGCGCCTTGTTGAAAAGGACAGGACATAGAGTGCACGCCCTAATTAGTCCATCCTAACTTTTCACAACACCTCCAATCTTTCTTTACTCACGCATTCCAAAATTACCCCCACATTTTAAACAGCCCAGAGAAAACATCTCAGAGTCAACTTCAGCACCTACGCGGTCATCGTCGGCGGCGTGAATGGAGGGTAGGAGCTAGGATCCGGTGGAGGTGTGGCGGATGTCGCAGCGGAGAGTGGACTGAGTTGCAAGGACGCCGCTACCCTTCGTGAAAACTTTGACAATGATCGCTGGTGACACTGGAGCTCCGACAAATACAAGGCAGATCTACTCTCATTAATACTTCGGTGCTTTCGATAAGGATCACTAGAGAAAAAGAGAAAGGCCGACAGGACTAGTTGGCTGTCGTTGGTGTCTGATGAAGTGCTTTTGATGGCAATGAAGCCTGTCCGGTGAAATGCTTTGGCTGTGGGTTAGTATCCATGGTGCTTCGAATATATATATATATACCTCCCGCTTCACCTCCGGACTCCTTGAAATGGGAGATTTTCGGTCCTCCAAATCCCAGCCGTTGGATTTAATCCAACGGCCCAGCCCTTCCCCTTCATTAAACGTGAACCTCCTTCATTGGACTGAACCCTTTAAGGGTCAAGGGCTCAACAAAACCCCTAATTTTTCTCAGTCCTCATTTTTTCACGCTACATCTGAGAGAAGAGAGAAGGCAATCGTGAGGAAGAGAGAAGGCGATTGTGAGAGAAGAGAAGGCGATTGTGAGAGAAGAGAAGGCGACGAACAACGAAGGAGAAGGATCAAACAAGAAAAAGAAGAAATCCATCCACGAAATCGGTCCACCACACCACTGAGACCCATGGTTGCTGCTGTACCTCTATCCATTCTGTCTTGTCCATCCATGAAATCGATCCACCACACCACCGAGACCCACGACTGCTGTAGTACCGAGACCCACACTATCTCATCACCAGCACACGCAAGGTATGAAACGCCATGTCTTGCAATTCTATAGGTCTGGGTCGATTTCTATTTAAATTTAGGGTTTGTCAGTTTGTTTCAAAAGTGTTTGAAATTAGGGTTTGAAATTTGTGAAGTTAGGGTTTAAAGTACTGGACAATTTGTGAAGTTAGGGTTTGAAATTTGTGAATTTTTTGAAAAATTGGACTACTTGCCATTTATAAGGCTTATGCAAGGCTGCTGGATTCTCTACAAGCGAGTTACTAAAATACATTCTTGTTGAACATCAGTTTGCTTGTCTTTGAACTATTGTTATGTGGTCTATGTTAATCAACTGACTTCGGGCTTACAATTTTCTATAATTTGTACAATGGTTTTCTAGACTATATAGAGATTGTACTATTGTTATGTGATCCATTTTAATCATCAGTTTGCTTGCTCAAATTTGCTTCCATTAGCCAAGTTTGTTTGATGGATGACCACAAAATATGTATACAATCACAACTATCAATTGGCTGACTGCACAAATGCAGGCATATGTGTTGCCTGAATTTGCACCTGAAAGTACTTACTCGCACCATTGCATTTGCTCTTCTGGGCTCTTGTTACTTGTTTGATTTTTGAACTTTTAGCTCTCTCTCCATATAATGATTGATTTTTTTTTTTCATCTGACTTATAATTGGAAATGAAATGTATTTGATTTAGAGCCAAAAAATATTATCCATCTAGGCGGCGCCTAAATCTCCCACTCCAACCTGGATCTAAGGAAAAGCCTAATGTATGTTATTTCTCTGCAAACATCAAGGAAAAACCTATTGTTTCTTGTTCACTAAGGAGGAAAAGTCTAATGTTTGTTGTTCACTAAGGAGGAAAAGCCTAATGTTTGTTATTTCTCTCCATAAGAATTATTGTGTAATCTCTCTGCAATAGATTTTGGGATGATGTGTTTTTGCGGACAAGTAGCACCACTGTGTAAGTCAAAATCCAAACCCAACCCAGGACGTAGATTCTTTGGGTGTTCCAACTACATGGTAAGATTTGAATGAGCTTAATTCAAGTTATTTGCTCTTGTTTATATGTTTTAATTTTGTTGTTTTTTATTTTTATTTTTAAAAATGAAGAACATTGCACTTTTTTTTGCTGGTATGACCCTCCACCAAATTCGACAAAGAAAAGGGGTTTGACGCTAATGAAGCTTTGGAAAGTGAGAGAGCAGGGGAAGGCCAGTGAACAAGCTGAAAGCAGTTCGACCCATTCGAAGAAAAATGAAGAAATTCACCGCGAACGAAATGAAATGCATATGAAGATTGATGCAATGCAAGTCGATATTGAAAAATTGAAAGTTGTCAATCAAGTCAACCGTCCTACGCAAGAGTCCCAAAGTATGGGAACTTCGATGTGCAAAGTATTGTTTTATGCTTTTGTGGGTGGGTTAGTGTATTACTGGTACACTTAGCACTGCCTTACTGAAGATTAAATTAAAATGCAACCCTATTTCCCTCTTTTGTAAGGTGGCTGTTCTTTTGTAGTGAATTTTAATTGTTGTTTGAATACTTTAGCTTCAATTACTTAGTTTGATGTATCCTGGTACTATATGATGGATCACTGAATTTGGAAAAATTCTGCTGCTTATAGGTGTATCCAAGTGATGCTTCTATGCTGTTTTTATTTTGATAGTCCAATGGGCAAGAAGACATGGATTTTGCTTGGATTTGGGTTTGTATCTAACCAAAATTGAATCTCGGTCAATAATATAGAGAGCAAACTCAACAATCAACGGGATTTCAATTGAACAAACAAACTCATAAACTTGATCGAATCTGAAAGAGCCAACACTTGTATTTCAATTGAACTCAATATTACAAACTGTCAATCTTTCACTTTGATTTCTTATTTCTCTCTCTCAACCTTTACTTCTCATACAAATAAAAACAAATTCACATGCACTCAAATATATATAGTATAGACAAATTTTCCAACTAAAACAGGAGGTAAGTTATTGGCTCTAATCCACCGCTAATTTTGTTCAGGTTCATTCTCCTAAAAATTTGTGATTGTAGTAGACGTTTTCTCCAAAAAATCTGTTTCGTATACTTATCGTCCGAGAAAAATAAAATATCAAGGAACAATTTTTAATCTCTCTCTAGTCTCTACATATCTTACATTTCATCCCTTCTTTTTTCGTGGAGTAGAACTTGGAAGCATGACATTGACAGCACTTGGAACACATCCTGGAATTCAAAAGCAGAACCTGGAACCAATAAATTCAGGAACCCATCACCTAGAACACAACCTGGACGAATTGGCAGATATCTTGGACAGTATGTACACCACCAAAATGCCAAAAAACACAAATCATAATTTCGTGTGGCGGTTCTCATATAGCATAATTCCAAAAAAAAACATCAGAGAGCTTAATTCCAGTTTCAAGGGACCAATACATAAATAGAGATATACTATGAACTTCTTGTTCCACATCTAATTCAGTCTAAACAAAGTTGAACAGATTGTTAACAGATTCAGAGCCTAGAATCTAGTCTAAACAAAGTTTAACACCAATTGGCTTGCTTTCTCCACCGTCATAACTTCATGAAAAAGGCTTTGCTCTCCACCAAGCTTCCACGAAACCCTTCTTCATTTGAACTACTAGTAATAAACAAGTAATAAACAACTCATAAGTTTTGCAAAAAAACTAACTTCGTCCACAAATTCAATGCAAGTTAATGTAAATTATCCTAATAATTCCACTTACAAAATTTAATTCCCACTTGAAGAATCAGATTCAACGTCGTCGTCATCAACCTAGTCCTCATCCTCGTCATTCAACCTACCAATACCATCTTGCGACAACCTGCCGTCAAATAATAATGATAGTTGAACAAATTTAAACACTTAAACAATTTCATTTTGAGAAATAAACAATTGAACATACTTACTTATCAGTACCTGCTTAGAAGTACTGGACAGTTTCTTTTGTCATGTGACACACCTACTTTCCCACAAGCACTACAATGCCTACCCTTCTTCGCCACATTGCCTTCGCCCCTTTCAGTTGTTTCCCACATCCTTTTGTCCTCAATGGGAGTGGTTATTTCAAACTAACTTCGCTTGCAATAGTAACTGGCGTTTGGATACTCATTTGGATAGTACTCCCTTCGTCATCTACGTGAGAACTCTTCATCAATGCAAGCTTCTTTTGAGCTAATAACAAACAATCTTTGACAACATCAGGTCCACCTTCAATTAGTAAGGCCTCACCAATTACAGTTGAATAAAGATGGGAGATGCTACTTCTCTTCTCTAATGAAGAAGAGTCACATATTTCAGAAAGGCCACCAGCCAAGTCATCGAAAACTCTCCCAGCTTTTACTGATTGAATCCACCTCTGCAAGATGTACTGATCGAGAAGTTTCTGAACCAGTTTAGAACTAAAGTATTGCAGCATGTGCCTGCACGGAAATCCATCACATTCAAACATCTTACAACTGCAAGTAAGCCAATTTGATGACTTATCAAATGAAAGCTGACGACCCCTCGATCCACTCCCTCCCCTGTGTACGCTGTACAAACAGACACGATCGTCTTTATATGTCCTCGTGAGCACATACGCATCTTTCTGACAGACTTCATCTTGGAACTTGTAAAATATAGACCGTGTATACTGTTCAGACATTGACAACTCCACTGCCCAGGGGATTTTTGTAATTGGCTTCTCATTGACATCTTTAAAAAACAGAAGATTGAAGGGTAAAATGGGAAAATTAGGCTACAAAAAGTGTAATAATTATGTTACCTAATAAAGTTGGAATCTCGAGAAGGGACAAATAAATGGAGATGGAGGGAGTAACAATTTAGGGATTTAGCGTTTTTAACTTTGTTATAATTTGTTGGTCTGGTTATTTGTCTAGCCTTTTTAAATATACTCCATCTTAATCTTAAACGTCTTGTGTCGTTTGTTGGATTAAATTTAACGGAAAAGGAGCAAAGATTGTTTTGACTTTCGTTGGGCATCCTGGTGCAATGTTATTGTTAAAGAGTGTCATATTATTTCACTTAACATATAAAATTAATCGGCAAATTGGGCTAGGGTCCAAGGTTTTGGGTCTAGTGGGTTGTTTAGTCCAACGCACTGTTTTAAGAAGTGGCGTGTCCATCGTTTTAGAAGTGTTCATTCTTAAAGTCTTTTAATGGACAAAAATATCCCTTCGGATACAGGATCAAACATTAGTCTCTTCTGCATACGGTCTCTCTCTTTCTCTCTCTTTTCCCGGAAAAAATAGTAGCCTCAGCACCACCACTGGCCCTATCTGTGACAACGATGGCAACGAGTTTAGCCTAGGAAGAAGGTGAATGGAAGAGATGCAGGGAAGGAGAGAGAAGAAGTAAGGGAGGAGAGGTGAGGTGGTGGTAACCATGGAACTCGACTGCCATGGCTACCATATGTGGTTTCCATATTTCATTCCTTTCTTCTTTTAATGTTATTAGGGGAGAGAGAGAGAGAGAGAGAGAGAGAGAGAGAGAGAGAGAGAGAGAGAGAGAGAGAGAGAGAGAGAGAGAGAGAGAGCTTGCTAATCTTGCGGCTTGCCAGAAGAATGATTCGCCGGCGGCAGATTGTTCACCGGGGAAGAAGAGTGGTTTGACAAGGGAGAAAAGAAATGGGGTATTTCGGGTAGAGAAGAGAGTGTGATAGAGAGAAGGAAAGAAAAATAAACAAGCATTTCTAGAGAAAGGATGAGAACAAAAGATGAGGCAAAATTTTATACGCCAACTTAGTAGGTGTCATCCTTGTTAACAAAAGCCATTAAGGAAGTTAATGAGTTTTGTTTTATATTTGTGTAGTGTATAAAAGCCTCATTGGCTCTCTGGTGTAATTGATGAGACATGAAATGAAAATTCAATTGGTTGATTTCCTCTCTATTCTTAGCCGACAAGATTAAAGGAGTAGCATTGCCACCATAACTTTTCAGTTCAAGAAATAATTCCACGGGCGGTGTTTAAGTGGAACCGACCCCTATCCACTTGTGCTGTCGAGACTTCGTTCGCAAAAAAAAAAAAAGCCAGAAAAATTTTCAAATAATTGAAAATTTCGACACTTTGGAAGACGAAAAGTAGTTGGATGAAATGTTTGGAGATGATATTGTTATCTCATTCTTTGTTTTTTTACAAACTAATACTATTTCGATTGAAATAATGTTATATGTTTCTTTATTTTTACACACTGAGACTGTACATTTTAACTAAGATATTGTTATTTCATGCTTTGTTTTTGTTGAAACAAAGACTATTTCAGTTGAGATAGTCATATTTCTCTTGCTTTATTTTTATACACTGAGATTATACATTTTAGCTGAGATACTGTTATCTCATACTTTGTTTAACTGAAATACAATTATCTCATACTTAATTTTTGTAAAACAGTCTATTTCAGTTGAGATAGTGTTTATCTCTTACTTTATTTTTGTACAAGACTGTTCATTTTAGCTACGATACTGTTATCTCTTCTTTTCTTTTTGTTTTTGTTTTTTGTTTTTTTTTTTTTTTTTTTTTTTTTTTGGGATTAGAAATAGAGACTATTTCAGTTGTGATAGTGTTATCTCGTGTTTTATTTTATTTTTGTACGCTGAGATTGTACATTTTAGCTGAGATATTGTGATCTCAAGAGTTATTTTAGCTGAGATAATATTATATCATGCTTTGCTTTTATAGAAAGACACTTTTTCAATTGAGATAGTATTATCTCTTTCTTTATTTCTGTACATGGGACTGTACATTTCAACTGAGATACTATTATCTCGTGCTTTATTTGGAGAAAATACACAGTACAAAAGAGAGAGATCGTACCACTTTAACTCTTGAGAGAATTTGACCCATGCATCTCCCACACACCTCATCGATTATGTCACCCCAACCCACATTTCTTCAATCAATTATTGCATGGTTTTTGGGGGGCACATGTGATAGCCTAGATACCACTATCTCATAATTTATTTTTGTAGATACCTAGAGTGTACAATCTGAGATACAGTTATCTATTCAGTTGTTTTTGTAGATACAAAGACTGTTTTACCTGAGATACTATTATCTCATGATTTTTTTTTTGTAGATATTGAGAGTGTCCAAGCTTGGATACGGTTATCTTTTTTTTTTTTTTTTTGTAGATACAAAGGTTGTTTTACCCGAGATACTGTTATCTCAGAGACTGTTTCAGGTGATATAGTTATCCCATTCTTTTGTTTTTTAGAACGAGATACTATTTCAATTGAGATAGCATTATCTCTTATTTATTTTTGAGAATATATAGAGACTATCTAAGTTGAGATGTTATTATATCTTGCTTTGTTTTGTAGATAGAATTTTTAAGTTGAGACATGGTTATCTCGTTCCCTACTAGTATGGTATGTATCGATACCGGTGAGATATTGGGCACCGTTTCCGATTTACCGCTATAAAGTTTTTAATTAAGAATTATGAATGTTTAATTGAAAATTTTTGACAAGATTAATGAATACTCTATACAACAAACAAAAAAATAATTTAAAAAATAAAAAAGCAAAGTTGTTTCTCTTTTGTTAAAGAACTGACGGACAAAACAATGTTTCCAAGCTCACTTTTAAAGCAAGAGCACATTATATATATATATATATATAGGATAGCGGTCTCCTAAGGGATCCCGCATACAAAATTTGGTGCGGGATTCCCTCCTTTTCAACTTTTTGGATCAAATTTTGACGATCCGAACCGCTCAATGTTTTTAAAATGCATTTTCAAAGGCCAACGCGAGAAATCTTCAAAAAAAAATACCCAGAAGGGCTTGATACATACAGTTTTTGGTTTTGGTAACGGTAAAACTGTCCATACAGTTTTCGGTAATTGTATGGATCAAGCCCTTCCGGGTATTTTTTTTGAAGATTTCGCGCGTTGGCCTTGGAAAATGCATTTTAAAAACATTGAGCGGTTCGGATCGTCAAAATTTGATCCGGAAAGTTGAAAAAGAGGGGATCCCGCACCAAATTTTGTATGCGGGATCCCTTAGGAGACCACTATTCTATATATATATATATATATATATATATATATATATATACACTTCCCGCTTCACCTCCGGACTCCCTGAAATGGGAGATTTCTGGTCCTCCAAATCCCAGCCGTTGGATTAAATCCAACGGCCCAGCCCCCCTTCATTAAACGTGAACCCCCTTCATTGGACTGAACCCTTTAAGGGTCAAGGGCTCAACAAAACCCCTAATTTTTCTCAGTCCTCATTTTTTCACGCTACATCTGAGAGAAGAGAGAAGGCGATCGTGAGGAAGAAAGAAGGCGATTGTGAGAGAAGAGAAGGCGACGAACAACGAAGGAGAAGGATCAAACAACAAGAAGAAGAAATCCATCCACGAAATCGGTCCACCACACCACTGAGACCCACGGTTGCTGTTGTACCTCTATCCATTCTGTCTTGTCCATCCACGAAATCGATCCAGCGCACCACCGAGACCCACGACTGCTGCAGTACCGAGATGTCCATTCACCAAACAACGTCGTAAGAGAAAAAGAAGGATCGAAGAATCTAAGAAGAAGAAGAAGTCCATCCACCAAACAACGTCGTTCTAGGGCTACGACCACCCAGTAATCGATCCACCACACAATGTCGTTATAGGGCTACGAAATCGATCCATCAAACAATGTCGTTCTAGGGCTACGACCACCAGTAATCGATCGACCACTAAATGTGTTGGAGTGAATAGGCGCTCCCGATATTGACTTGGAACTGTTGCTATATGGTTTGTGGCGCTAATTTCGGTCTATAGTTTTACTAATTCAACTTAGATTTGTTTCCGTAAGCTGAATTTGTGATTCGGTGTTATGACTTAGTGAAATTCGCAAGTACGAGAAGTCTACTGAACTGCGGATTAGGACTGCCATTCCAGAGCCTTGTTCGTGAGATTGCCAAGGATTTTAAGGTGCAATTGTCTAAGTCTTTTATCTTATTTGGATGTTGTCTTTTGTGTTATGCATGTATTGCTGAACAAAAAAAAAAAAATAGCGAGTATATTACATGGTGTATAATATAGAATTACGGTTTTTTGTTAGTAATGAAGATTGCAGATTTTTCTTTATGACCCTTGCAATCTAATTTCCCATTTGGAATACAATGAATAGATGATGTGATTTGCTTTGTTGTTACCAAACAGTAACTGAAAGAGATTTTAATTATGTGCAACTATGATATTAACCTGTGAAGGGGAGGAAATTGTCCAGTATTTTCATTGCCAACCCCTGTTTTTCTTCCATACATTTGTGTGGTGGAAAACCCCCTGGCTGTGCACTAAATAATCACTCAAGTAGTCCAATGCATTTTTATGTTTTTATTGAAGTAGTTACATTAACTTGCATTGAATTTTGTGGATACATAGCTACTTGTTCAATGACAAAAAAAACTGAGGTCTAGTAGATTAATCGGGCAGAAGCTGCAATGTTAATTTTTTTGGGCATAAGTTTTGAAGTATTGTTGATGCTTAGCTATTCTGTTTTTGTGTGGTCTTTCGCTTTGTAGGATGGAGCCGTTGGAAGATATACAACTATCGACTGCTGAATCTGCCCAATTTGTATACATTCCTCAAGTACAAAGGGAGCTAAAACCTAAAGTTAAGCAACACTTTGACAGTTTAGATGCTACTTACGAGTTTTACAACAACTATGCTAGAACAACTAGATTTGGGACACGGAAAAATTCTAGCAAGATTAAGGGGAAAATTGAAGTAGTTAGGAAGGAGTATGTTTGCTTCAAAGAAGGGTCAAGGAAAATGTCTCGAAAATATTCTGAACCGACAACACGGAAACGTGGGATAATTAGAGAGGGGTGTGGTGCAAAACTCATTGTTGTAAAGGATTGGAAGTCAGGGGAAAGGTTTGTTGTAAGCCAATTTGTTGAGGTCCATAACCACCCTCTTGCGACGCTAGGAAGGTTCATTTTTTGCGTTCTCATCGCAAAGTGTCAAAGGCCAAGAAAGCCTTAGCAGAACAATTAGCCGCTACAAATGTGTCAATGTCACAACAAATGAGTATTTTAGAGATGGACGCCCCCGGCCTTCAGAATGTTGGATTTTTAAAACAAGATTTGTATATGCTGCAAAGGACAAGAGGAAAGAGTTAGATGGACTTGACGTGGACCTCATGCATGAGAATTTCCTGAAAAAACAACAAAATTAAGAATCCTAGTTTTAGGTTTAAATTTGCACTAGATGGTGAGGGGAGGATGAAGCATTGTTTTTGGGCCGATGCAACCATGAGAGTCATATCGGTATTTTGGTGATGTGGTGGTGTTCGATTCAACTTATAACACCAACCGATATAAGTTGATCTTTGCATCTTTAGTCAGGGTTAATCACCACGTGCAGACAACTTTGTTTGGGTGTGCGTTCTTACATGAAGAAAATAGTGATGCATTTGAGTGGCTTTTCGAGGATTGGTTGAAAGTGATGCTAGCTGGGCCGCCAAAAATGATCATAATTGATCAGTGTCCGGCGATGACCAAAGCAATTGCCACTGTTCTTCCAACTACGCATCATAGGTATTGTATTGGGCACATCACAAGTAAATTTTATGAAAAATTAGGTGCGGTTCAATATACACAACATTATGATGAGTTGAAAGATTGTATATGGAAATCTGAAAGCCCTACAAAGTTCGAATCAAGATGGAGAGAGGTACTAGGAAAAGCAAAGTTGGATACCAATGAATGGTTGCATGATTTATACAAAATTCATGACAAATGGGTTCCTGCATTTGTCAGACACATTTTTTCCGCCCACATGACTAGCAGTGCTCGCGCTGAAGGATGTCATTCATTCTTTAAGAGGTTTGTGTCAGTAGAGAATTCGTTGATTGAGTTTGTCAAACGGTTTGATCGAGCACTTGCCCACATGTGGCATAATGAATTGGATTTAGATCATAAAAAAAAATTTTAAATTAGCCTTTTGGGTTTTTACTTGTCACATATAGTAGGCGCCAAATGAATATCCTAAAAGGAAAAAGCTGGTGTTTTTGAAGTCATTCAAATTTTCCCACCTAAATTACTCTAGAATTCCCTCCATGGCTCCATTAACGTTTTCCAATAGTAACCCGTTTTGGAGGCATTCAAATTTTGAACCCAAAATTAAAATTCCCTCCATCAAAGTCTTCCTATAAAACCCAACCCTTAACTTTTGGAATTTACTCCTATGTGTTGGCCGAAAGGTGCTCTCTCTCTCTCTCTGAATTCTACCAGGAAAACTTCTCCAAAAATCAAACCCTTTGCTTATCTACCCCATATTCTGTCTCTCTCATTCTCACACCCACTTTTGTCCTTTTTTTTTTTTTCCCTCCTGAAAGTTCATGGATTCTTTTGGGCAAAACTCCAAGTCCTATTGGAGAAGTTTAGATGTAAATGGAAAAAAAATATTGCACATTGGAGGACGTCTTTTTGTTCTTGTTTTTGTTGATCAATTGGAAAGACCAGTGCACATTGTAAGATTTGTTTATGAGAAAGTTTAGTGTAATTACTAAAGATTTCCTCATGTCCGTTGTGTTTGTTCCAATTTTATACTCCATTGGTTACCAATTTGAAATCTGGTAATGGCTGTGCTCTTTAACAAAATTACAGTGAAAGTGTCTTTTTCCAACTTCTGTTTGTACTAATTAAAAAATGGAAGGGTAAAAAAGGAATTTTAGTACCTAATCCTCACTTGTTTTGAACTGGGACCAAAATTTTAGGAAAACAAAAAGCAGTGTTTGGCACCAAAAATTGGGAATAGAGGGAATCTTATGTGGAGAAATCTCCAAATTCCGGAGGGATGGAGCTGTTTTTAACCGAAATGGCATGACTGACCATTGGTAACGGTGATCCGGAATGCAGAAACCAGTTTTGGGTCTATCATCCGGGTGAATTCCTAGTCGCCAGAATCCTGCCTTTAAATCAAACTTTGAAAAAGATCTGTGCTTTTGGCAAATTTGCAAAGAGAACACTTCGCCTTGGAAGGGGGAATTTGTATCTTGGAGAAAATGGTTTGAGAGGCTGGTAATTGATAACCAGCCTGAGTTTTCCTCGAATTTGTTCGTAGAAAATCCCCATCTGTTCAGAAAGTGGCAGTGAAGTATAACTCCAGAAAAGTAGACCATTACTCAGCAACAGTTTGCCCCAACCAACACTGAAATGTCATTTCCCCCCCAAAAAAATTGTGTAAATGAATTGATGTTAGCTTGAATGACCTTTGATCGCCCAAACTACAAGAAAAACGATATTGATTTTTGTTGCGAATCTTCAATGGATTATAATGACTTATAACTGATCATATTTGGAAAATTGAGACTCTCTCCTCAAGGAGGAAAGTTGACCTTTATCACCTCAAGGAGGAAAGTTGACCTTTATCAAATCGGTCTTGCACAGGCACCTTTTGATGTTACTGATATTTATGCCCACTATCAATTGCATATGAACACCACTTCATTGTTCCAGGCTCTTTGGCTACCTTTTGACAAATTTCAGCTCCCCATTTTGCGTTTTAAGATACATTGGCAACACAAGAGGCCTCGTTCCTGGGATGTATATATGACACGCATTTGGCAAATTGAGTTGGGATGCTAATAGTCGGGGAGAAAAAAACATAATTAGCAAAGCAGTAGCGTATGCCCCTGTAACCAAATCCTCCAGGCAAAAAGATGGCCTTCACCATGGTATTCAAAACTATCCATTGGCTAAGAAAATCCTCCACAACTCTGAGTTGTCCCTAAAATTTCAAAAAGTAAAAGTAAATGCAAAATCCATTCTTTATTACCCATTCCAAAATATCAAAATTCATCCCCTTATATTACCCACATAAGGTTCAATGTCCCGTCTCTAAATGTTGGTTCTCTTTGTTGTTTATGTACTGATTTTGTGGATGCAGAAGAACGTATATACTTGTGGAGTTATAGTAGCGAAAGGCATGAATTGTGCGGGATGCATAATTGGATTAGTAACCAGTGGAAGTACCAAATTCAGGAATCAACTGAATGGAAACTTGACAATGGCTCCTAATCAGCTGAGTCAAACTAATAACACTACATTCTGGGGCTCAGCCAGCACTCAAAGGCCCTTCAATTTGAATACTGAATACATCGAAATCCGTAGCCCATTCTCCATTTTTCATCCGATGTCCAATTCTGAGTCCTCCGTAACAAAAACGTTCAAACATGGCAAAACCCAATACCCTGTGAGTAAAAATTGAAGCTTTTAAGCTGTGCAAATGGCAGCATCATCCACTTTAAACAAGGAAGTCTACAGTAAAAATAAAAAAACTAAACTAAAAAATAAATACTGTCCAAACATTTGAGAGTCCTGAAGTGGTCCTCTTTCTTCTGTTACTTCAGAAAATCACTTAAGCAAGGATCTTGTAAGATGCTCACGCGCAGTTGCCAATGCCTGACTTATAGTCTGCAAAAATCAATTTCACAACGTTAAAAACCAATAAAGATTATCACTTATAAAAAAGAATGATGTTTTTACGTGGCGACAGCAGTAGTTTTTGAATTCTGAGTAGAATATTTTTCCATGTCTGCATTTGGAAGAGGTTAAAAGCAGCAGGAGTACCTGCTCAGACAAGGGTGCCCCAGAATCCAGACTATGTGTTGCAACCTTCCCTGCAATTAGATTTGCATCCATTTCGAGGACAATTCTGCACCCAGTTGTAACTTGAAAGGTGTTAAAGACAGGTAACAAGTAGGTCTTTTTTGTCTTGTCAATAAACGGAAGTATTGTAGATCAGGCATTAAAGGGGATGCCACACATGTGCCCAAGACAAGGCCTAATCAGCAAGAGTCTGTCAAAAAGCAAATATATCAATCTAGGAATTGGTCTAGCATATATAACAATTTAGGAATTGGTCGAGTTGAGTTAGACTCCCTCAAATCCTAACTATACAAACTACTCAAAAAGAGGCTTCTACCCCAATGAGTAGGACATGTCGGGTGGAGTGCTTCTCATGTGGGATAGTAGAGGGAAAAAAGTGTAAGAACGGAATTTGAAGGGAGGGTAGTGGGAATTATGTAAGGGGGGTAATAAACACCAAGGGAGGTAAAAGTGATCCATTATTTAGGATTGGAAGAAGATCGGCTGAGGGGGGTGGCAAATTTGATGGGTTTTTGTGAAGAACAAGATGATTAGTTGAAATGTGGGGTCTGAATGACAGGGACAAGAAGTCAGCAGTTAAGGCTTGCCTCAAGGAGTGGAGACTGGAGAGCGGATGTGGTGCGAAAAGTAGTAATGTATTTGCTCTCTTGAGAAGGTTAGCAGCGAGAAAAAGAACACCAGAGTTCAGTAATGTAATGTAATACGACAGCAAGAGGTGGACTCTTTTATGTTCCCTCTAATATCTGCATCCGATTTGTATGACACAGTTAAGGTTTTGGGATACGTGTCGTTAAAGTCATTCCCATGGTTGTAGGTTCCCGAAGCCAGTTGCACAAAGGTTGACATTAGTAAGGCTTAAAAATCTCAAGTAGTGGCCAACATGAAGTCCCCATGAACCAAGCACACAATGATAATGATATTCAAAATTTGACAAAGCGTGTGAGGGGGTGCGGTTCAATTGTGCCCGAGGCATAGGCAGCTTAATATCATTAGAGAGAACCCCAATGCATATGCTCTGTTTTAAAGGGATTTTTCAGCCCCAGCCGGATGGAGACTATAAAAGACATACCCCAAATCATTATTAGGGTTGTTCAAGAATTGGAGACGCACAAGAGCACAAGAGGTTAAGAAGAAGAGATTCCAAGAGTTTAATCAATGAAGATTCCAACGCACACTTTGAAACAGCAATTTCCAACTAGGATGCATTCCTCAAGGTTTTTTTTTTGGGTAATTACGTTCCTCGAGTTTATTGTGCAACTCCAATGCTCTGGATGATGAATGAAAGAAGCCTGGTAATGTGCACATAAATCAAAATGATTCTTGGGTCTGCCCTCTCTGATGTCTTTTGGCTTTGATTTGAGGGCATGATTCTTTAGCAAACGCGACGGTATAGGGGGACCACTGTTTCAGTGGTATTCTGTGAGCAGCCACTTTGTGAATTCATTACCAAAGGTTAGGTCTGTCTCCAATCCATTTGTTTCAGTGGTATTCTGGGAACAGCCACTTTGTGCATTTATTGCCAAAGGTTAGGTCTGTCTCCTATCCATCCCCCGCCCATACCCCCAATTATTGGGGACTTAATGGGTTTTCTTATTGTTGTTGTTGTAATTACATTCCTCGAGTTTCATACATAAAGAGAGTTTTTTCTTCTCAATGTAATTTCCAACAACCATGTCCCATAAACAAGTTAATTCACAAGTTCATTAACCCTCATTGAAACATATTTACTTTCAATCATTGCAGATTTTTGAAAACCTTTCTTCTTCACAATAAACCCTTCATAAAAATGAAATCAAAGGAACCACTGAAAAATATTCCTAGTCAACATGAAAAAGTTAGATGTGAAGTACACAGGAAAAACAAATGCATACCCGCCATCAATAATTTCATCAATGCATAAAAGAATCAGATCTAAGTTCTCGAGTGCCTCCTTCTTTTCAATATTGCCCCTGCACACAGACATGAAAAAGTTAAAGGAATTTTTCTGGGATTAAAACAATTGACAACTAACTGCAATGTATTAGCGAAAGGAATGGCAAAAAAAGAACAAAAATAATTGGGAGGGTTGAGAGTTTCTCTCTCACTGAAAATCTTCTGATATTTTCTATTATTTCTTCAAACATCTGTTTTGAGGGTATTTCCCATTTATTAATCTACACTATTTTACACTATCTAGCAGATTCTACAGGCTATACAAGGGGATCTGATTCAACCAGGAGCGTATCTCATTTCCTGGATCTGATTGAAGGTGTATCTGATGAGCTGCGGTTAAATTAGATGGGCTAGACCTCATCTCTCACAAGAGTACAGGACTCAGCTGTTAAAGGTTACGGGGTCAGATGGGTCTCCATTCAAATGGGTCTCCACTCAACTACTACTTCAGCTACCGAGGTGAAGATTGAAGGGGATGGGTTTCCACAGAACACCTGTACCAGATGTGGAGGGCTATACTCCATTCTGAATCCAGGTCTAACTCTGAACTCAATATCTCGGAGGGGAGGAATCAGAGGTTCTAGACCATATTAACATCTGCAAAAAAGAGGTTTTCGGTATGAAAGCTTTACGCCCATCAAGTCGTTTGGTACCTAGCTCAGAACCCCAGAAATCGGTTCTGGATTTTCCGGGTATTTCAATCAGGCACAGTCAGCAATCTGTTGCATCTGTAGCTATTTATCCTCACAAAGTAATGCACTGGTTTCTCCGATTCCCATTTGGGGAAAAGAGAGAGCGGGGCTGCCTGGTTTGAAACAGAGGCTAGTTTGTGGTATTGAGGAATGGTGGGTTTGGCCAGAAGTTCTCGAGAAAATTTAGGGCTGCAACCTAGTTCGGTAATGGGGTTTTTACATAAGAAGACCATTCATTAACAAGGTTAGTGTTAGCTCAATTCTGATCCCAATATTCGAATGGTGGGAACTGTTGTTAGACATAGCATTTCTAACTAGTGGACCCTATATTCGTATGGCTCATGGGTAAATGTGGAATTTCTATTCCAAGATAAGTTTTGCTCATGTGATCAAATGGCTATATTTCTCTCCCAATTGACAATGGTACGCATTTGGAATGTGGTATTGGCCGTCTTCGGCGTTTGTAGCGATTGACTTGGGGTTCTGATGGCATGGTTACCTAGGTTGATGGCCTAAGTTTCTATGGTCTGGGGTTCTTCGAGTGAGACGGAGTAAACTATGGGGTTGACCTAGTCATGGTTTTGCCTTAGCATGAACCAGATGTCTCATCTACTAATGGCCCCAAGTTCTTTGTGCAGCTGCTATTTTCATTGCGGGGGTCACATCTGTACTTTACCGCGTGTGGAGGTTGGATGAGGTAGGTTAGTTGCAACTTGTGGTTGATCGTGTGTGTACAGAGTTTGAAGGCAAAGATTATTTTTGGATGTTCTACATAGTGGAGGCCTAGTTTTCTCTTGTCCGGGAGTTATCTCCTGGGGTTGGTTCTGTCCATCATGGTCTTTGGCTTGGTTGGGGATTTCACCTATCCTTGACCGGTTCTCTGACACCATGGCGATCTACTTTTATGGACTTATCTGTCCTACTGGTTATTATGGAATTGAGGAGCTTAGATGAGGCTGTTGTCAGCCTTCGGTGGTATTAGCTTGGGTCCGACGGTGTGGGTTTTGGGTTGATGGAACCATTTTCTATGGACTAGGGTTTCTTTGGGCTAGTTACTCTGGAGCTGACCATCGCTATTGGTCTACCTTGAGCACGGTCTAGAGATCTCATCCATCTTAGGCCCCAAGTTTTGATAAACTTCAGTTTCACAGTGGAGGCCCAGTCTAGTCTTTGATATATATGATATTCTTGTATATTTCCTAGACTTGCCGGGCTGTGCAACAAATTTCAACTGTGGATGGATGATGACTTTAGAGCCTGGATAAGGGTGTTTTTTGCGATTTGTCGACTAGGCATATGTTCAGTAGGGGTTCTATGGGGAGGTTCCCTTGGTCTTTCCTATTTGCCGAACTACTATAAGCTCATCTCCTTGACTTGAGTTTCTTGGTTGTATTTCCATTGTTGAGCTCGGAAATCACTATCTAATTAGTGGTAATTACGAAACATGTGCTACCATTACAAATATTTATTGTTATATATCCTAGCCTTGCAGGTTGTGTAGGGCAATAGACATCCTTTATGCCTTCCAACAACATTTTGCATATTGATACCTATCCCTGTAGGTTGTGCAGGGACTTCCTATTATCTGACCCCAACGGGTTGTGCCAGGGAGTACGCACGGAAAAGCATGGCAAGTCCTATGAGAAGGTAGTGAAGGTACCTTAGGAGTAGACCAACTGCGTCAAAAAAACCCTGAAGAACATTTGCCAATATGACTTCATTTTCATCTTCACCCCCAGTAACAAAGAAGTGAAGGTCTTGAACAAACTTGTAAACAACAATGTTGTTCTCCAGCATTGTTATCTCCACTGCAGATTAAATAGCAACACTATTAATGCAAGATTGAGTCCATGTTTGAACATTTTAATCACCCTTGCTGTGTTTGGTTCAGAGTTTTGAGAAGAATATTTTGAGAAATATTTTTGCGAAAGTGTTTGGATAGGTTTTTGGAAAAAGTAATAATTAGAGAGGTGTAACAATTGGAGAGAGATAGCGAGAGAAATGACAATAATGATTGGATAAAAGGGTATGAGTGGAGAGAGAAATATGATTAATGATTAGAGAGATGAGAGATGAGGAAAGAATCTTTTTGGAATTTTTTTTGGAAATGTGAAGTGAACAAAGAGCCTATCTTTTCATCATTCAAAAGAAGATACTTGAAACTCCCACACACTATGAAAGCTAACTATAGACAAATACTCACAAAATCTAAAACTTGCAAACCACTCAACATGCATTTCCAATGCTTTGGTTGTCCAGGTTACTAAAGGTTGAGAGAACCGTCTAATAAAACATGTACAACTGAAAAGAAGTCCAAGTTGATAATAGGCTAAGGTGGTTTAGGCATATCTATCGTAGGCCAACGGATGCAGAAGTTAAGAGAGTGGATAGGATAGCTTTGGGTAGAAACGCACAAGGGAGGGAAGACCCAAATTGACATTAGATGCGGTAGTATAAAAAATCTGAGTATATTAGGTTTAAGTGATGAAGCAGCACTTGACAGAGCTTAATGGAGAAAAAAGATTCATGTAGCCGACCCCAATTGATTGAGACATAAGGCTTGGTTTGGTTATAATAACACAAGATATAATAAAAACCAAATATAAGTTTAACCTTCGGTTCGGGCATTAGTCTTTTGTGTCTTGGTAAATACAGCTTTCTCAAAAGTTTCCTTTGCACTGTTTGTTGACCAGTCATCTGAATAGTACTTGACAGCAATGCGTTTTCCTTCCGAATCCAAAAGAAGAATGTTTTTCACTTTAGGACATGACTCCTATAACAAAGCAAATAAATCAAATATCAAGTCAGAACTTTAGCATTGCATATACAAAAGACTATACATACGTTCAATGTGGAAAAGTACACAACCCATGAGAATAATCAAAAACATTTTAAAAGATCATACACAGTTCCCATAGTATACATTAAAATACAGCCACATTCTTCCAAAAATAGATTTAAAATCCTTTGCTTAAGGACTAGACATCCATATTGAGCACAATATGTTCCAGCTCCGTTGCCCACAGTGGACTACTACATATTTTAAGAGCCCAGAAATACTTGAAACTAAACTCTGGCTAGTTGCTATAACTCATCAATTTTATTCGGTTCAGGTCATATCAGCATTAAGTTCTTCTTGTCTTCATCTAGATATTGCTATGAACTTGCCATACAATCAAAACTAAAAAACAAACAAGTAAATGGCAACATTTCGATTCGCCTTGCTAGCAAAACTCTTGGGGCTAGTGGAGGTTATGTCTGATCCTTACCTCCAGGGCCTCAGAATTAGTCAAGGTGCGCAAAAGCTGCTCAGACATCCAGTTATCCAAAAAAAAAAAAAAAGACAAGAGAGAGTACATGGCAACATTTACCCATATACATGACTCATGATAGGTACGTATGTCCGTATATATGTGGAAATTTCTCCTCATATTGGAGTGGATGTTCATCACCACCACCTAGGTCTTCACCATGCTTTCGCCAGATCTAATTGTAGTCTATTAAACAATAAAATGTCATATTTTTCAATAGAGCAGGTCAGTTGTTATACTATCAAAGTGCCACTAAAAAAATGTAGCTCCTAGACATTATTTTCACCGTGTCAAGGCCCAATTGACACCTCGCTTCATACTCAAAATCAGCAGAGCCAGACAACATGCACCAAAGAAGGCAAAACAAAGGATTAACAAACTAGAACAACCACCAAGTGTCGCGTATCGGTTTTTTTTCTTCCTTTTTCCTGTTTTCTGGTCAGTGGTCACTTTTTACGAGAACAATGGAAAAAATAATTCACGAACAGTTTTTTAAGAACCTGTTTTCATAAAGGGGAAGTGATTTCCACACCCCAAAATAAATGTCCACCTGCTTTTTTATATTTTAATGAAATTTTTATGTGTAAAGTTTCACTGAAAGATAAAAAAGGAGATGAAAATCAATTTTCTTCAGGAAGTTTTCTAGACACACTTCATTTTTTATTTTAAAGAAACTAAAAAGATATTTTGAGCTCGCGACAACAATATCTGCCCAAACAATGGGTGTTACTTTTCCAAAACAATTTCTGGAGTTTGTTTGAAACTAAAATTCTTTTGAAAAACCTGAAAATTGACGACACTGATGGGAGAAGTCATGGAATTGCAGATAAACTTTATTCTCGGAAACAATACCTACTCAATTCGGGTATGTGTACAAACAACAGCCAATGGGTGTTTCTATTTACAACAACAATTTCCAAATTCTATTGCAAAACTGTTTTCTGAAAATATCCAACACCAGTAGGAGCCATCAAGGAATTGACTGAACCCACACATAACTTCTCATACCTAGGAGCACCCCATCCCTAACCCTTCTTTTTACTCAAACTCAAAATTTGAGTAAAAAACCCAGAAAACCAACTTCAATCCTTGAGTCCAAGGCTAGGGATGCACAGAGACTATATACCAGGATTCAATCAGGGGGAAAAATGACAAACTATGCATCCACAACCATTAGATCCGGAGCCAATTGTAACAAAACAAATACGGATCCACTTTACTTGTATTGCCCTAACATACCCAGTTTCATTTGTCACTACTTAAACAATAGCAATATCAAAAACAGAAACATCTAACCCACCCCAGAATTTACAGTTCTGGGCACTACAAGCTCAACAAGGTTAGGATAAACAATTTACAGAGGAACTATGATCATATACAGTTAACTGAGAGAGTTGGTCGGGGAGAGGAAGAGAAAGAGAGAACTGACCATTTTGTTCGGTGTTTGTGGGAGATTCTCCAGACAGTGAGAGAGAGAGAGAGAGAGAGAGAGAGAGACGAGTGAAGCGAGTGAAACGTGAAAATTGAAATATGCTTGGGGAACGGAGGAATTGGCGTTATCGCGTTTTTTAATAGGGGGTAAAAGTGTATTTTTCTAATCTATTACTACGTCGGAGGAGCGGGGAATGGGAATCCGGACTCGATATTGGGAGGAAGTGTGGGACATCCAAGAGCTCTACCAGATTACCACATGAGCTAGCCATCACTTGCCGGGCGGTGTTTTCAAAATGGCAAATTCTATTCACAATCCAATTTGAGGGCTCCTTTGGCAAAAAAACTTAATCCGGTTTTTTGGTTGTCTTTATTCAATTTAATTTTTTTGCATTTGTTAGTTTTGCGTTAAGATTTGTGGTTTCTAAATTCCTCTCGACAAGATGAATCTAACAAGTATAAATTTATGGTCAAACAAAATATTTTTTGAATAAAGCCGAAAATACTTGGATTAATTTTGGCTTTATTAAAAAAATGAGTTTTGACCATAATTTTATACTTATTAGATTTGTCTTGTCGAGAGGAATCCAAAAATTACAAAATCTTGTCGCAAAACTAACAAATGCAAAAATTTTTTTTTTTGAATAAAGACAAAATGAATAATCCAATAATCCAAATTATGGATTACTAGTATTTGCTAATAAGTTTATTTTTGATAGGACAGTAGATTGGAAATGTTTTCAAAACGGCAAATTCTTTTTACAATCCAATTTTTGCTAAATGCGTCCCACTAAAAACTAAAAAAATAAATTTCTAAAAGAAACCCATAAATTACTAAACACAACCCAAGAATATCACAAAATTTTCCAACTTACCCTTACCCTGAAAAAATCAACAAAAAAAAAAAAAATCTAAAACAGAAAACTTAATCTCCCTCCCTGCAGATCTAAAATTTCGTTATGGCTTAATCGTTGTCTGATTAATTGAGATGAATAAATAATCTTAATTAATTAAAGTCAAAGTTGGTCAAAAGCCTGCAAATAAGTATTGGACTTGCCAAAGTATGGGTTCAATCATTTAAAAGATGTGGGCTTGACCAAAAAAAGATGGGCCTACTCAATTAGTCAAACATACCATGAAATTGGGCCAGCCTATGAACGCATGCCCAACCAAGTTATCCCAGGGCAAAAAAGAATATATATATATATGTGTGTGTGTGTGTGTGTACAGTCAAGACTCCCTGACATAGTCTTATACGTCTACACCTCTTACCTCTCAGTCACTTGGTCGGGATCAAATCCGTTGGATGTGTTTAAAATGTGTTTTTAAGGGTCTACACGAAGATTTGTCAAAAAAAAATTACTCAGAAGGGCTTGATCTGAGCATTTTTCGATAAAACTGCACATATATACAAAACTGCTTGGATCAAGCCCTTCCGGATTTTTTTTTTGACGAATCCTCGCGTAGACCCTTAAAAAACATGTTTTAAACACTTTGGACAGTATGAATCATCACAACATGGCCGGAAAGGGGGAGGTGTGTGTGTGTGTATATGTATATATATATACATATGCAATCCCGTTCTACTATGGACACCCTCAAACAACCAATTTGCGGACCTCATGGATCGGGGTTGAATCTCGATGATCCGAACCGCTCAATGTGTTTGAAACATGTTTCAAAGGTCACCACGAAGATTCGTCCAAAAAAAATACCGGAAAGGGATCATTTGAGCTTTTTTCGATAAACTATATATGTACAGTTATTATGAAAAACTGCACGTATGAAGGCCTTTCGGATATTTTTTTTTTGTGATTCCGCCCGTTGACCATGAAAAACATGTTTTAAACACTTTGAGCGGTTCAGATCGTCGAAATTTGGTCCGAAAAATAAAATAGGGTGGTCCTCACAGAGGAGATCCGTGAAGGAGAGCCCTTAATAGAACAGCTTCCTATATATATATATATATATATATATATATATATATATATATATATAGACACACACACACACACACAGGAAAATTCTTATAAGGGTTCCCCTACAAAAAATTTAAGGCAATCAACGACTGAGATTAAAAAACCCACATGCGGGTTAGATGGCCGGGTTAAAACATTTTGCAGGTCAAGATCCGAGTTAAAACCCCATCCGGATCCCTCCCCTCCCATTTGACGCTGTGTGTGTGTGTGTGTGTGTGTGAGAGAGAGAGAGAGAGAGAGAGAGAGAGAGAGAGAGAGAGAGAGAGAGAGAGAGAGAGAGAAAGAGAGAGAGAGAGAAGAGGTGATTCTAAGAAGACGACGAACCAAACGAAATCCAAGGTGAATCTATCGTTGTTTCTCCTATCCAAGGTGAATCTATCGTTGTTTCTCCTCCTCATCCTTCTCTCTCTCTCTCTCATATCTTCTTCTTCTTCGTATGAACTGATTTCTTATGAAATCGATTTGTAAGCTTTTATGGTTTCAATTGACAAACAGAAATCGAAGAACAAGAAATCTCAGGTATATCTCTTTTCTCTCTCTTCCCTCGCTCTATCTGGTCAAAGAACATGAAATTGATTAGTTGGTTTTTTTCAAATTTTAGGGTTTCGTGATTTTGAAATTTGAAATTTTGAAACCCTAATTTTTTATTTCAAAATTCGAATTTTGAAACCCTAATTCATGAATAATCATCCCTTCACTTAGTCATCCTAAGATCTAGTATTCCTGATGCTTACTTCCTCTGTTGTTGTACCGGGCTCGTTTGAGATTGGTTTGTTACATAAACCAGCTTGCAATTTGAAACTTACAGTTAATTGTTTTTCAACGCTTAGTTGTTCATTTTGAAAATGGGAAGGACTTTACATGTTGTTAGGGATGTAAACGAGCCGAATCGAGTCGAACCCTACAAGGTTTAGGATCAGTTCGTTAAGGTATGAGTCAGGCTCGAGTTCGGCTCGGGTTCGATTCGAGCCTAGATAAGTGGGCTCGAGTTCAGCTCATGAAAAAATTTCAAAGCTCGGATTCGGCTCGGTAGAGCTCGTTAAACTCAAATGAGCCGAATTTAGGCTCGAATCAAGCTTGGTAGGGCTCGTTAGCAATTTAGAACACAAACTGAGAGAGGAAAGAGATATGCTTCAAAACAATGTTATATGTAGATCTACCACAAAAATCAAGAAATTAAACAAAAATAAACAAAATCTACCACAATAATCAATAAATCAAAAGAAAAAGAACACGATAAAAAAATATTGAGAACTAAATAGAGTACTCTAGTTAGGGATAAAACTCATATGTTCGTAGTAGAGTACTCTAGTTAGGGATAAAAAGAAGAACAAATTACATAAAAGTTTCTCAATTATAAAATATTTATATGTAGACCCATAAAGTATTATTAATTAAATTTTGACCTTAGGTTCGCGAGCCTATCCGAGCCGAATCCCTTAGGTTAAAGTTCGGCTCATTTATGAAACAAGCCTAATATTGAGGTTCAAGTTCAGTTCGTTTAGTAGACGAATCGAACTCGAATGAGCTCTTACCGAACCGAGTCTCAGATAGTTCGCGAACAGCTCAGTTCATTTACAGCTCTACATGTCATAATTAGTACTGTGTGCTCTATAAACTCCCTGATAACATGTGTGTTTGATCTGTAAATTATTCAGGAACATGTGGATTTGAGGTGTGAATTAGTTGATACCTCTAAGCTGCATTAAAATTGTCCATGAGAAACAACTTTGTTCAAAACTTTACCTATTTATCCGGAAGGGGATTGTATGAGTTTTTAAGATTGGTGTGAGTTTTTTCTTCTCTTGGCAATGAGATTCATAAAGACTTGTTTAGCTGAATGAGAGATTATTGGGTGGATGATTATCTGGTTACCCTACATGTTTAATTGCATACTGGAGGATATTGTCATGTAGCTTATCTGGAGGATACATTTTTCTTCTCATAACATAGTCCATGAATTGATCCTATTATCTTTTAGAAGATTTTAGTACTTGTCTGGCTTCAACTCAAAATTGCTTCAAAAGAGGAAGAAGTACTTAGACTCATTGCGAATTCATTTTATTTCGTGTTTTTCAAATTCATGGTTGCTACTGAAGTCTGTTATAGGATCCAAGCTTGCCCACTGCATTGAACAATTTGCCAAAAAAAATGTTAAGTGGATGCCTGGATGGACTTCATGACTGAATGGACCCCTTCATTTCCAAGAGTCTAGATGTTTTGGGGGGACATCACACACATAATAAGGAAGAAAATTACACTTAGGAGGAAGGGACAGAGGTGATATAGGAGGATACAAATGTGAAGCGTCCAAGAAAGGCAAAAAGATATGCTAGCTACACTTGGATTTTTTTTGTTTCATTTTGCTTGTTCATAGAGCTTAGGGTAGATAGTGATAAATATGTTCGGCTAGGATAAATGTAATGATAAATGTACGCAACTTAAGGGAGAGGATAAATGCAATGATGTTTGGAATGTATCCCCTTTTTCTTTGTATTCAGAAGACTATTCTAGTGGATAAATGTAACGATGTTTGTGGTTTTTTTCTTCTTTCCAAACTTTAAACTTGAATGTGCTTGATGATTATGATGAGAATGACCTGACTTTGTGAATGGTAAATTGCTAATTAGGATGAGAAGTGCCTAGCTTTGGCTGCTTTGTTGTTTGTCGAGACGCTTGACGTCGGGCTAGGATAAAAAATAGGGGAAATGCTACCTAAATTTTTCTAAAAAAGAGAAGTCATAAAATAGTGTGATGTAAAAATTTTGCAAAATCAATTAAGGAGTTGGCCACCACTAAGCTTGTTGGATTTCCTTAATGGTCAACCAAAGCCTCCCTCAAGGCAGACATTTGAAAGAGATGGAACTTTGAATGGATATGTTGGTATGATTTCTTTTATTGATAGAAAGTCATGCGCAGTTTCCAGCAACTAATGATTGATGTTTTTCAACTTGGCCACTACATAATAACTTAACATGATAAACTCTCATTTCTCATATGATACATAACTTAACATGATAAACTATCATTTCTCATATGATACGGGTACAGATACAGACACGATATGATACAGATACGAAATGATTCAGATTGGACACAACACAATAAATATGCAAATACACAGATACGGATACAAAATGGACACATAACCAAAACATTTCCATATTAGATCTTTATCCCATTCATTCAACAAAACAAAGGCTCAAATATTGAAGCCATTCAAGTACATCCATAAACAATGAAAATTAAAAATGATAGCCCAACTGACCAGCCAAAATACCAATGAAAATGACAATACATCCAAAAGGCATTATGTAAAGCAACCAAGTATACTATTCTTCAAACTTTTTTGTTGCATTTAGCATAACCAAATAACTTTGTTATCCTCCGCATCCTTGCCCTTGAGCTTGGGTATTGATACACCTGTTTTGGTGTATCAATACACGTGCTTGCTACCTTCGGATTGCTTGGGTATTGACATGCTTGCTACCTTCATATTGCTTGGGTATTGATACACCTATTTTGGTGTATCAACATAACTACTTGTTGTCTTCCAAACTTGCTCCTTCTTCTTCTCTTGGCCTTTGATATGTCCGGAGTCTTTGTCCGATACTTGGAACACTTTGAAAGATGTCAAGTGCAATCCACATCATGGAAATCCACTTTTAAGAAGCCAAACTCAGAGACTACAAGCAACTGCAAGCTATAGAAAATAAACCAAAACCATGTCTTGATTTCTTTGGTTCACAATGATAATGTACGTTTTTTACAATTTGAATCCATAATTAGGTACCAATTTCACACGTAAAAGTAAGGCTAAATAGAACATCATCTCAAAAATGAAAAAAATGAATTGGTTAGTAGACATATCAAATACCTTAATACACAACAACACTTAAGTGAGAATTCAACGGTTTTTACAACTTCACTTAAATCCGTAGCCCTATTTTTTCTGCATCAGCTTGTATTTCTGTTCATCCATACTTTGCTCCACTTCTAAGCCATACATACCAAAGCCCATTCCAGAAGTTTTAACCTGAGGGTCCATTCCATAGACAAGATTCAAACTACTTAACTTAGTTTTCATTTCGGCAATTTGCATAAAAAAATCGATGAAACATATCTCGAAAAAAGGTTTCAAATTCAAGAAAACGCCTTTATTTTCAGTGGGGTGCAGGGTCTTATTAGGTTGGGAATTACCTAGGATTTCCAATTACATTTAGCATCCTTCTTTTGCCGACTCAGAGTATAATCTTCCTGAAACAATTTAAATGAATCAGAAAAGGTATACCTTCATATGTGTCTATATTCAACCCTTATGCAAGCAATTGCATGAATAATCATTCAAATTGGAACAATTATCATTCAAATTGGCACCCCACATTTGGCCCATCACCACTCCTTTCCCTTTCACTTGATCTAGAAGAAACCTGTATAAATACCATTCTTCTCATAACATTTGATAAATGCTCCCCAATTTGGAATACCCTTTTCTAACAAAACCAAGGATTTCTTGCTCGATTTAGGGTTTGAAGAACCATGAAGTCACACACATACATACACACACACACACACAGAGTGAGAAGGACTTGAACCTTCTCCTTACTCGATTTCTTGCTCGATTTATGTGGCTGGAAACCCTAGAATTTCAAAACTCGATTTCAAAAAATGGGGTTGAAAACGAAGAGAGAAGAACGAGATAGAGCGAGGGAAGAGAGTGAAGAGGGAGATACCTTCAAGATTTCGTCAAGAACAGGTTAGGGTTGCTTCAAATTAGGCCGATCGGTGAAGGGTTTTGAAATCGCCCTCTTCTCTCTCTCTCTCTCTCTCTCTCTCTCTGTTGAATAGAGTAAAATGGAAGGGGAGGAATCCGGATGGGGGCTTAATCCGGATCTTAACCCGCGAAATGTTTTAACTTGGACATCTGACCCGCGTGTGGGTTTTTTAATCTCAGCTGTTTATGGCCTTAACGCGATCTAACGGTCCAAAATGTTTTTCCCGCAAATTTTTTGTTAAGGAACCCTTACAAGAAATTTCCTCTATGTATACACAAAATGAACTTCTAATAAGGGACCCTTATTTAAGTTTCCATGCGGATCTAGGGGTATTTTCGAATTTCTGGACCAAATTTCAACGATTTGAACCGCTCAATGTTTTTTTAATACATGTTTTTAAGGACCCCTGCGAGGAATCATCAAAAAAAAGTAATCGTGAAGGGTTTCATCCAAACAGTTTTTGATAAAAGTTATACTCGGAAACTTAAATAAGGGTCCCTTATTAGAAGGGGGTCCTATATATGTATATATATGATCTTGACTTGATTTATTTTCATAATGAGAGGTCAATTTACTCTTATGGAAAGAAAATCAATCAAATACTATATAAATTTATATATATGTATATCTTGACCCAATTTACTTCCATAAGGAGAGGTTAAATTTAATCTTATTTGGGAACAAAAATGCTTCTTACACAATCATTTCGTCTCCAACGATTTACAACCCCCTCACATACACGTGGGACCCACACCCATAATTGTGTGTGGGCCCACACGTATGTGAGGGGGGTGTAAATGGTTGGAGCTGAAATGGTTGTACATGTAGCATTATTCGGTTGGGAAAGCCAATCAATCAAAGAAGATTTTCCAAATTGGAGTCCCCTCCTGTTGAGCCTAATAGATGCTCTCCTTAAGAAGACAAAGAGATCTTGAGCGGAGGAAATTCGAGAGCACTCTCTAGCATTTCTCAAGGTTTCTCCTCAAGTTCTTATGGAGAATCAACAAGCACCCAAGTTACGTGCAAGTTCATCTACAACAACAATGGTTTCCATGTCAGCTAGTGAAAATTGTGTCTCAAATTCATTGTTTGTTCAACATAAAGCCTTTCAAGCCCTCGATCAAGCATCGTTCTTCAAGCTTCTCATTTTCTCTCAAGTTCTTGTGGAGAATCAACAATCACCCAAGCTAAGTGCCAGTTCATCTATAACAACAGTGGTCTACGTGTCAACTAGCGAAGATCGTGCCTCAAATTCATCATTTGTTTGAGATAAAGCCTTTCAAGCCCTCGATCAAACATCATTCTTCAAGCTTCTCAACTCGAAGATTTGAAAGAACTACCAACCGTTCAATCTACGATAAGCTTCTATAGTCGTTAGGTTGCACCTTCAGCTCCAGAGATCCAATCAAAGGATATTTTGACTCTTTTCTTGTAAAGAGCATTCATTAGAGGATTGTACTCATTTATTCAAATCAAATCATTAAAATTGTATTTTGTGCATCTATTTCGTGTTCAATATACGAACCCGCAATATCTCACAGGGTGTGCCAAATTTGTAACACACAAATTCGAGTCATGCAATAAAGAACACAAAATAGATGCACAAAATACCTTTGAAAGCATCAAATGATACCTGCTCAATTCTCCAGTTTTAAGGGCTCCTATTTCTTGGAAAATTGTTGATACTTTACATAGCTGCTCAAGAAGAATCTCTTGGGGCAATGCTTGCACAAAACAACAAAAGAGAGCAAAGAGCAAACACTTTACTACTTGAGTCGAAGGTTGAGAGAAAATGAACTCAAGTACTCCCATATTGAGAAAATGTGCTTGGCATTTGTTTTCTCCGCCCAAAAGTTAAGGCATCACTTTCAAGCCCACACAATTCATCTCGTGGCCAAAGCAGACCCAATCAAGTTTGTCATGTCTAAACCTATCCTCTTAGGACACTTACCAAGGTGATCTCTTCCTCTTTAATGAATTTGAGATCATATACGTCCCGCGCATGGCGGTAAAAGGACAAGTATTAACAGACTTCTTGGCAGATCATCTATCCCAGCGGATTGGGAAATATGTGAAGAGTTTCTTGATGAAGATGTTTCATTCATTAAAATTCTTCAACCTTTCTTTGATGGGGCTACTAGATTGGAAGGGGCTAGAGTTAGTGTCATATTTGTCTCTCCACAAAGGCAAATCTTGCCTTATGCATTCACACTTGGCGAAAAATGTTAAAACAATGTCGCGGGTATCAAGCTTTGACTCCTGGTCTCTAAATTGTTGCTGAAATGAAGATTCAAGACCTCGAGGTCATTGGAGATTCCAAGCTAATAATAAACCAGCTTTGTAAAGACTATGAAGTGAAGAAAGATGACTTGATCTCATATTTTCAAAATGCAAGTTACTTGCTGAAAAATATTGAAGGAGTGACACTTGAGCATGTGCCACAAAAGGAGAATCACATGGCAGATGCACTAGCAAACCTCGCAAAAACTTTGGCATTACTGAAAGGAGAGAGTATTAATATCCCTGTGTGTGAGCGATGGATATTACCCCAATTATTGGATTGCCGCCTTGAACAAGCGAATGCAATCACGGTCTTGCCCATTGAAGATGAAGATTAGAGGGTTCCCCTAATCAACTACCTCCATCATGGAAAGCTCCTAAATGGCCGCCGACATAGTGTAGAAATAAGACGACGAGCTCCTCATTTCATCTTCTTCAAAGATACCCTCTATCAATGCTCATTCAAAGAGATCTTTCTCCGTTGCCTCGGAAAATAGGAATCCTAGCAAGCAATGGAGGAATCCCACTCTGGAATCTGTGGGGCTCATCAATTTGGTCCAAAACTTTTACTTTTGAGTAAAAAGGAGGGCGAAGAGGTGTCAAACCTGCCAATTCTACTCAAACTTTGCACCCTACAGTTGCCTCGTGACCATTTCATGCATGGGGATTGGATGTAGTAGGATTGCTTACCAAGTCCTCCGCTGGCCATTTGCACATTCTGGCTACAAACATACTACTTCTCAAAATGGGCCGAAGCTATTCCGGTCAAGGAAGTGAAGAAAGAAACTATTGTCAACTTTATCAAGTCACATATCATCTACGGTATGGAGTGCCGCATCACATCATCACTGATAATGGAACACCCTTTTGTCAATAAGCTAATGGATAAACTTTGTGAAAAGTTTAACTTCATGCAACGAACTTCCTCAATGTATAACGCACCATCTAATGGTCTTACAGAAGCATTTAACAAAGCATTGGGGAACCTCTTGAAGAAAGTAGTTGTGAAGTCCAAGCAAGTTTGACATGAAAGGATTGAAGAAGCTCTTTAGGCCTACCGAACAACGTATAGAACCCTACTCAAGCAACTCCATACTCTCTTGTCTATGGCTTTGAAACTATTCTTCCATTAGAGCGACAAATTCTATCACTGAGGATAGCCATCCAAGAAGGTTTGACTGATGAAGAAAATGAAAAACTCTGCCTGGCTAAGTTAGAAGCGTTAAACGAGAGGAGGCTAGAACCTGAACAATAATTAGAGAGTTACCAAGCTTGAATCTCTAAAGCTTTCAACAAAAAGGTTAAGCCTCGCCCCTTCAAATTTGGAGACTTGGTGCTTGCACTTTGAAGACCCATCGTCACAACCAAGTATCGAGTCGACAGCAAATTCATCTCAAAATGAAATGGTCCATATGTGGTGGTAGAAGTTTACACTAGCAGAGCATACAAGATAGCTGATGAACAAGGTTTCAGAATTGGCTCAATCAATGGAAAATTGGCCAATTACATGATGCTTAAAAAAAAATTTGCTTACCATCGAACTAGGTTTTGACTTGATCCTTTCCAAGAGTCCGTAGGCAGCATGAGAATTTTTCTTAAGTTCAGTCCATCCAAAAAAAAATCATTCAACCAAAGTCACACTACTCCTGACCTGCAAGAGGATAAATTGTAAACAACTAAAATATAAGAAAGAACTTTATTCAAATATATAAAGTGATCATCTTAAATTAAACAAAAGACACATTTTACTCTAAAAATGGAACATCCATCCAGTAAATTAAAACAAGTCTAAATAAAAGAAAACACACCGAAGGAAAGTAGAACAAGCACGAAGGTAGCCAAGCAAAATTTTGGACATCTTTCTGCTCAGACTTGAGAAGACGCTCTAAATTGTTAGTCATATCCATGTCTGCTAGCTCCATAACCTCGAAAGCTTCTATAGTAGCCCGCTTTGCTTTCAAAGGTGAGATGGCATGGTCATTCTAAACCCCCTCTGCATCAACCCCACCAATTGATTCTCTGAGCTTCTTTGCCTATAAATCTAGCAGCCCAATCTCTTTCTTCAATTTAGCTCTTTTAGCATCAATGCCATTTAATTCAGAACGGAATGCAGCGGGAGACCACGATGAAATATGACCACCATGGAACAATACCTCGCTATTAGGCTGAAAGCCAATAATCCCACTGAAAACCAACCAGTAACCACGGGTAAGGGATAGATCCAGAAGAAGGGGATGGAACAGTAGCAAAGGAACAAGGAGTAGCAGGAAAGAGGATTGAAAAAATAGATGTGTGTGTGTGTGTGAGAGAGAGAGATAAAGAGGAAACTGAGTATCCATACCAAAGTTGATCTCGTCGCTGCTCAGGAACCCAACAATGACCACCGAGAAACAACAAAATTAGCCCCCATAAACGGCCTGGATAAGCCCAAAAGTCGAGATCCATAACACCAACTTTGAGTACCAGCTTCGCCGCTGCCATCCATCTTGAATAAGAAGAAGAAGATAAGATCAGACATGAAGGGTAAAGGGATGAAGAGGGAGAAAGAAAAGGGGAGGGGGGAGGCCTACTAGTTGTTGCATGAGAAATAATAAAATAAGTCCCTCTAAATTCTAAAGTTACATGTGTCCTTAATGATGTTTTTTGCTAGTGCCTTTTCCAGTAACTTGAAGAGTTCATTATTTCATAAGCAGAATGACTAGTTTAGCCTTTCTCCCTTTTACCTTTGATGCGTTTCTAGAAATTAGTACAGTTAGTTACAATTTTTGATAAAATATGTTCCAATAGTGTTTGTTTAAGAACTAAAATGGCAGAGTTTTAGCTTTCTTCTGTTTAAGATCTACAACTATTTGTACTCTTGATTGAGAATGGAGAAGTAAGAGAAAGAGAGGAAAGAAGAGAGAGAAAAAGAACCTGTCAGAGTGTGGGAGGGAGGAGAGAGAAACGAAGAATGTGAAGAAAGAGAAAGGTGGGAGGCCCACCTATATATATATGTATACATATATGTATTTGCGTACTTTTTTTACATTTTAACAACATGCACTCTAACAATACCATTGTAACACATTAACTTAAACAACATATCTTGCCATAACAACACAAATATGGGACTCGCTTATTACACTTTTACCATGTCCTATAATACCACATTTTTTACTCCATGACTGGAGCTGACCTTAGTATGAGATTTTTTCTTCCAATAGTATAGTTAAATGGTATATTAGTTTGAATAAACTATATACAAAGTACATATATACACAAAACTATACATGGTGGGCCATACTTTTTCTCCCTCTTCCCATCCCCTTCCCCCTATATGCGTCTCTCTCCTCACTTCCCAGCACACCTAGCACCACACACTCTCTCTCTCTCTCTCTCTCTCTCTCTCCCCCTTCCATTGGATGAGTTAGTGGTACAACTAAAGTTAACTACTGACTTAGTCTGTTAACTAAACACTGACTTAACTACACCAATAGATACAAAATATTTTTTTTATGCTAACTGTTACTTTCTTACACTAATATGCTTTTTAGTTCTCTCATTGGAGATGGCCTAAACAAACCCCATCCCGAGCTTTTGGTTGGGTAAGATAGACCTCAATTTTTGAGGTGTTTATATGAATCGGGAAGAAATACATCTGATTATAGAAGAACAATACACACTGAGGGTAACGAAAGTTCCATGCATGGAACAAAAGCTCCATTTAAGGAGATAAAAAAGCAACAAAAAGAAAAAACCAAACGACAAATAAACTAAATCCCACCACCACAAGTTCATTGTGGACACTTTTAGCCACGGTAATGAATCTTGTACCGTACCGGTCAGTATTAGCCGAGATGTACCATACCAGCCATAAAACGGGATACCCAGCTTGCTGTTTCGTTTTGGTAGAAATACCGCTATATTCCGACCGTTTCGCTGTATTCCGGCTGTTCTGGGCTGTCATGCCCTCTCTTTCTCAACACAATTAAATATACATATCACCATAAGAAATCCAATAATTTCACACATTCCTTCCAAAAGTTCCCTCACAAGGTTTCCGGATTTACAACAAATGACATTTCTAAGTTGGGTGCCCATGTCCCATCGAGCATGGTGGCTTTGGCCAAAGGATGGGCTCTCATGTCATTTTGTTAATTAGGAATTGCCTGAGTTGAAGAAGCCCACATTGAGGAATTCGGAAGAAGGACTAGTTGGCACATTTGAATGGGCTTGAGTTTGCACGACCCAAATGATTTAGAACCAATTGCATTAGCCTTGGACCGAAGAAGCCTACTTGGGCCTTGAGCATGGATCACAGAATGGCCCTGAGTTAGCCTCCATCAAATGGGGTTGATAAGGGAGCCCAGAACAATCTCAACAAACAACTTGGGAATGCTTCACTTGGGATGAGAAATGAAATTAGGGGACAACCCCCATACTGAGCCATGCCAAACAGTGGTTTAAATTACATCTAGGACAAAACTAATACCCCTCCGTCCCATAAAGTTTGTCCATCACGGAGTCCAATGACTAAAAAAATTTAGTTCTTTGTCAAAAAAAAATTAATTTTTTTCATAAAATAATAGAACAAACATTGATCCATTAATTTGTGCAAAAAAAAAATCTTGAAAAAAGTATATTTTTTTTTGAGTCCTTGAACTTCGTGCCAGACAAACTTTATAGAACAGAGGGAGTAACAAGTTCACAATCAGAAAAATAAACTACTAAAGGACAACCCCCTAGAATGAGCAATCCCATAGTAATGGGCAGGGAAATTACACAACATGAACAACCCAAAACAAGAATGACATATGAAATTTTAGCAACCCATCCAACAAACCTGTGTGAATATCCAGCAACATAGAGAGACAGTAACGATGAGATCAACCACTTCACAAAATAGAGTTTACGAGATGATGTAATAAATGTCCTTTCACAATGTCATGCACTTCAAGCACTCCATCACATATTCAATTATGGGATTTCATAAGTGAATAATGTGTCCATAGGTGTCCAAGGGTTCCGTAGATAACCCATGTGTTCTACAAGTGTCCATGTGTCCCACACATATTCGTGTTCTTACTTTTTTCTCATTTCACATGCCTTTCATCCATATCATTAATAATCAAGCACTTGAGGATTTGGGATCCTTGTGAATATACCAACACTAAGAGATGAGGAAAACGACAACGAAGAACTGTAATAAGAAGTACGATCATACAAGTAGCTAGGGTGTTCCCATAAACAATGGTGTGTCCCGAAAGTGTCTAAATATTCCATTGGTACCCAACGTATCCCACAAGTACGTATGTGTCCTATAAGTACATGTTTTTTCATTTACTTAATTCCAACTCATTTCATTCATTAAATCAACATCCAAACACTTGAGAATTTTTGAATCCTATTTTGAGTCATTTAGGCCTCGTTGAACCCTTTGTTTCGAGTCTCTCGGGCCTAGTCTTCCGGGCCTCGTTGAACCCTTCCTAGTGACATGCCAATTGGTGGTCCTAATGACTTCCTTAACCACTTTGTCATTTGACTTTACACATTATTCGATTTATCAAGTGTCCGTTCATGTCGTTGTCAATTGTGTCGAAGATGTTCATCACACTATGCTACTACTTGTTTACAAATATCCACCTAGCATTATGTGATCATGCTACCCACCTAGCATTATGTGATCATGCTACGTTAACATCCCACGAAACAAGCTATGGATGTGTCCAACAAGTTCCTTTTGATTTATGAAATCTAATTTCATCAAGTCCGTTGTGTCCATAAAATATCTCCTATCTTTCCTTCACATCTAAGTCATTTTCCACTTGTCCCAAATTCATTTCGATCACGATATTCTTGAAGAAACTTCCTAGAATCTCATGCCAAGGGTGGACCTAGTATCATTTTGGGCTTTCGGGACCCTATTATCCCCATTGGCCAAAGTTTATTCCTAGTGATTCATCCAAAGATAGGTCTCGTATCATTCCGGGCTTTTGGGACCGTGTGATCCCCTCCACTGATTGAGTAAACTCAAACTAACTATTTATTTTGTCAAAATATATTTCATGTCGTTACAAACTTATCCAATATAACCGTATGTATTCATTACGTATCCAACGAGCATTCTTGTTCATCGTGTCCAATACTCTTTCAAAACAATTAACAAGGTGAGCTTATGAAACCACAATCGGGTTTTGAGTAATTTAGGCAAGTTTTTTCCTCAAAGTGAAACACTCATTTTATGAGAGAACGATGCAATCGAGTACTAATGGAGGACCAAACAGGTATCGCAATCAAAAAACAAAACAACGGAGTAATCTGGACAAACCATTCGAATGGCCGTGACCGCCGTCTGGAGGGGCAAGACAAGAATGTAGACAACAACAAGCTACGAAGATATGGTGGTGATTTGAGGTGGGTTTGAGTGTGTGTGTGTGTGTGTGTGTGTGTGAGAGAGAGAGAGAGAGAGAGAGAGAGAGAGAGAGAGAGAGAGAGAGAGAGAGAGAGAGAGAGAGAGAGAGAGAGATGGGTTTCGGCTGGTGAGGGGCAAGAGGAGAAATAAGATTTTCTCCCTCTCACATTTTTGTATAGAGATAATTACATCCCACGCCCCTCAACACATAAAGTGCTACTCGCAAGTTCAAATTTAACTATTCTCTCACATAAATGCCACATATAGACATAAAAATGCAACTCCAAAAAACCCCAATTTAATTTTCAAAAAACTAGTGAAATTACGGGTCTTTGCATGGGCTATTTCGGCCATTTCTAGGATTCTGTCTGGTACAGAAATCAAAACATTTTTGAGGTTGTCCATTGTGAACTCCATGCGCTTTTTGATTTCCAACACAAAAGGCATAGATCTGTTTGGATTTCGAACACAAAAACGTAGATTTTTTAGTTGATTTGGTTGATATATATAGTTATAGAGACACAAAGGGAAAAGCGGTGTGTAAACTTCACCAAAAACAATAGTGGATTTCAAACAAGAAAGAGGAGAGAGAAGAAGAAAGGGGTAATGTAGAGAGAGAGAGAGAGATTTGAAACCTTATTATCTGACTTTTGCTTTTCTATCCAGTACGTTTGTGTTCAAACTGTACTAATGGTTAAAACTCCATAAAACATACTTTTCCATAATTTTCGCTTTTTTTTTTTTTTTTAATCTGGTACTCTATCACTTCCTAATTGAAGTAAAAAGAAAAGTGCTTAGCTTATCATAAATTTTTAGAAAACTATTTTCATTAGATATAATGTTTTTCTTATCATATGTATGTGTGTATTAAATATATAAAATATTTATTCGTTAAATCCATAATGGTGCCGCACCGGTACTAGTATGTACCGTTCCAAAAGAGAAAACGGTACACTCACCGGTATGAAATTAATAACTTTGTTTTCAACAATTATTGTTGGAAAACGATTTGTGAAACCATGTATAAATGAGAAATTGTCTCCAAAACCTGAACAAGAAGAATTAAGATAGTCAAAAAATTACTCTATTTCTCTGAGTAAAAATATTTATGCTACTAATATTCTACTTGATTGTTTTACAAATAGCTTCAAATCAGCAGAAAATGACTTTCGGATGGATAACTCTACCAGTGATTCCTGATGGAACAAGTTCCAAATTTAGAAAGTTAAGTTATCTAGACAACATTGATGAAACCCAACAATGTCTCTTAGACAACATCTGGAGTACACGTGGGGATAATCAAAAGTTTTTAAGAAGCTTAAATAGTTTAAGTATTAATTTTCATGAGCAAAACATTATGCAGACTAGAGAAATTATTCTCTCTAAATTTTCTGGTGGAGTTTCTTTAAAACCATCTCTAGCAAGCAGTTGAAATACTAACTTATCTTGGGAGCATTGCAAACCAATGCCTCCAAGTAAATTTTTAGATGACAGGTGTCAACAAATCAAGGATGAGGTTGCTATCTTGCGCCAGCAACAATTAAAAGCAACAAAAGAAGAACATCAGTTACAAGTTTTTCTAGCCTCTTTTGCTCCACTAGCAAAAGCAGAGAAAAACAGTCATCCCCACTTGATGATGGTGAAAGCGTAAGTGTGTCTTTCCAAAAGAAAGCAAGTAAAATTTTAGTTTTACCCAAGACTTTATCCCTTATTCCTGAGTCAATTCCCCCTGAAATAGTCTTTGACATTCAACATTTGACTAGACAAAAAAGTCACTACTTTCAAGAATTCCTGTTTGAAAGCTTAGTCAATCTTGCCAGTCAAACAATTCCTGGTTTATCAATCACCTGGGATACCCTCTACTACAAAAATCAAGATCGAATAGAGTGTCCAAAAATTGATCCCCTTTTTAAAGAAATACCATTAGAGTGTATGGATTGTTAAGTGTAATTTAATCTTTAGTATCCCCAAAGCCTGCATTGATCTTACTAATTTCCAAGACCTTTATTTAAGAAGAAGTTCAAATTACCCCCATGACCTTGCTAGACCAAGGATTCCTTCGACAATTGATTATTACTTTCCCTGAGCAAACTGATGGAGTCACTAGGAAAATGGCAGTATGCATAAACAATATCTTTGCCAAGTATGGAGCATTAAGATGCCAAGTTTCAATAAGAAGTAAAATGTCTGAATGGACAAATTTTGGAAGCATTGTACCAGCACAACATGTTATGTACATCTCCGTAAATTGGCCATTCAACAGTTTCCATGACCTAATTGTGTTAATAGGACATGAATTTCCTACTTGGATATGTCCTCAGTCAATCAGAAAGCAAATCAGACATCACCTTGCCTACTCAATAGCATGTCACCTTGGAGATGTTGATGAGCCCCTCTTTGGAAGCATTCCTAAATTAATTTGTGAAAACCAAATTCAGAAAATTAGGTCCATTGATTTTATGCAAGAAGTCTCATTTGTTTTTCATTCCAGATACAAAAGGTTGGTAGAATACTATCATAGTTGGATAGATGTCCATGAATTATCAGATCAAGAGGATTTTGCACAAGATGATGGGCAAGAATTTTGGCATAATCTGTCAGAAGAGGAAATGCAAAGCATCGACAACATGATGGAATTTTGAACTAGTCATCATAAAAGTCAGAAAAGTTATTTGAAAGAATAATTTCTAGTCACAAGATATCATCAACAAGTTAGGAGAAAACCAAGTCAGAAAATTTTGAGGAATCACCGAAAGCAGTTTTAACCTTCAGTCAAGGAGCATCTGCTTTTAGTCACTACCTAGTCACCTCTCCACCGAAAGTAAAGATAGCATCAACTTTCTGTCAAGTCTCAACCGAAAGCTGGAGAAAAGTTACCCCTTTAGTCAAAAGTAAAATAATTATAGTCCACAAGGCTAAGTCATCCCGCACTTGTAAAATAATTGTAGTCTCAGGACCTTTGGTTATAAAAGCATCCTTTTAGTTTGTAATAGTCAGGGCGAATTCAAGTATTAGTTTTAGAGTGAGAGTGAGTTTGAAGAGTCAGTCTGCTTTTTCATTCTCTCAATTCTCCTTCCCACTGAAAGCTCCTTAGAGCATATAATTATATCCTTCCACCTGTAATCATGTATTCCGAATTTCTGCTATGAATAAAGTCATCAGTTTGAATCACTAAATTCAAGTAAGCACCTGTTTTAATTTACTTGTCAATTTTCAACACTATTCACATACTATTTGAGTACTATTTAGCACTATTTGTCACTATTCACGTTACTATTCATCACTATTTACATCGCTTTCATTCTTTTTCTTTTAGACTTTTGTTACGTAAATTTTCCTTTGTTCAATTTGTCTGTCTGCTCTGGCATGCTTAGTAGTACAACAAAGGAAAATTTATGTAACGAAATTTCTAAGTTTATAAATTGATTTAATTGATAAAATAGAGGATTTTGAGTTAAAACAACAATATGTTTGAAAACTCAAACAACTCTTAGTACAACAAAGTAAAAAACCTCAATATACCAAACTAGTTGTAAGCCTTAATGCTACTATAGATAGATTTAGTAGAAAACAAAAAGGAGTTACTTTACTAGATTTACAACATGAAATAAATCAAATTAAACAAGACATTATTAAGATAAAAAGAAATGGTAAAAAATTAAAAGATAGTATAGTTGTATTATAGCTAAAAGAAAGTTTTGAAAATTTTGAAGAAGAAATACATAATCAGTCATCTGACGAATCCCCAGAATTAAATAGTAAACTATTACACAAAGATAAGTCAAATAGTGATCAAGAAGAAAATGAGCAACAAGAAAATAATTTAGAAAATAATAGATTAAATATAATAAATCAGATAAACATCCAAAAATGGCATGCTAAAGTTAAGTTAGTAATTAATGATTTTGAGATTGAAGTCACTGCCCTTATTGACAGTGGAGCAGATTTAAACTGCATCTAAGAAAATTTAATACCTGCTAGATATTATCAGAAAACAATTGAACAATTAAGTTCGGCAAATGGTAGTAGAATGCATATTAAGTATAAATTACCCAAAGTCCAGGTTTGTCAAGATAAAGTTTGTTTTAAAACATCATTTGTCCTACTACAAAATTTAACTAACAAAGTAATTTTAGGAGTACCTTTCATTTGTTTACTTTATCCTTTTACCACTAATAATGAAGGAATCACCACTAAACCTTTTGGTCAAAAAGTAATTTTTAAATTTTTAGCAAAACCTGAACAAGAAGAATTAAGACAGTTAAAAAGTTACTCTGTTTCCCCGAGTAAAAATATTTACCCTACTAATATTCTGCTTGATTATTTTACAGATGGCTTCAAATCAACAGAAAATGACTTTCGGATGGATCACTCTACCAGTGATTCCTGATTGGACAAGTTCCAAATTTAGAAAGTTAAGTTATCTAGACAACATTGATGAAACCCAACAATGTCTCTTAGACAACATCTGGAGTACACGTGGGGATAATCAAAAGTTTTAAGAAGCTTGAATAGTTTAAGTATTTATTTTCATGAGCAAAACATTAAGTAGACTAGAGAAATTATTCTTTCTAGATCGTCATGTGGAGTTTCTTTAAACCCATCTCTAGCAAGCAGTTCCAATACTAACTTATCTTGCGAGCATTGCAAACCAATGCCTCCAAGTAAATTTTTAGATGACAGGTGTCAACAAATCAAGGATGAGGTTGCTATCTTGCGTCAACAACAATTAAAAGCAACAAAAGAAGAACATCAGTTACAAGTTTTTCTAGCCTCTTTTGCCCCACTGGCTAAAGCAAAGAAAAAACAGTTATCCCCACTGGATGATGGTGAAAGCATGAGTGTGTCTTTCCAAAAGAAAGCAAGTAAAACTTTAGTTTTACCCAAGACTTTATTCCTTATTCCTGAGTCAATCCCCCCTGAAATAGTCTTTAACATTTAGCATTTGGCTAGACAAAAAGGTCACTACTTTCAAGAATTCCTATTTGAAAGCTTAGTCAATCTTGCCAGTCAAACAATTCCTGGTTTATCAATCACCTGGGATACCCTCAACTACAAAAATCAAGATTGAATAGAGTGTCCAAAAATTGATCCCTTTTGTAGAGAAATACCATTAGAGCGTATGGATTGCAAGTGTGATTTAATCTTTAGTATACCCAAAGCTTGCATTGATCTTACAAATTTCCAAGACCTTTCTTTAACCTATAAAGGAGAAGAAGTTCAAATTTCCCCAATGACCTTGCTAGACCATTAATTATTACTTCCCCTGAGCAAACTGACAGAGTCACTAGGAAAATGACAGTATGCATCAACAATATCTTTGCCAAGTATGGAGCATTGAGATGCCAAGTTTCAATAAGAAGTAAAATGCCTGAATGAACAAATTTTGGGAGCATTGTACCAGCACAACATGCTATGAACATCTCAGCAAATTGGCCATTCAACAATTTCCATGACCCAATTGTGTTAATAGGACATGAATTTCCTACTTGGATATGTCCTCAGTCAATCAGAAGACAAATCAGACATCACCTTGCCTACTCAGTAGCAAGTCACCTTGGAGATGTTGATGAGCCTCTCTTTGCAAGCATTCCTAAATTAATTTGTGAAGACTCAATTCAGAAAATTAGGTCCATTGATTTTATTCAAGAAGTCCCATTTATTTTTCATACCAGATACAAAAGGTTGGTGGAGTACTATCATAGTTGGATAGATATCCATGAATTATCAAATTAAGAGGATTTTGCACAAGATGATGGACAAGATTTTTGACACAATTTGTCAGAAGAAGAAACGCAAAACATTGACAATATGATGGAGTGTTGAAGTATAAAGCTTTGAAGTCAGAAAAGTTATTTGGAGAATAGTTTTAGTCACGAGAAGTCATCAACAAGTCAGAACCAAATTTTGAAGAATCACCGAAAGTTGCTTTTGGCTTTTAGTCAAGAAGCATCTCCTTTTCAGCCACTACCCGGTCACCTCTCCATCGAAAGTGAAGACAACACCAAATTTTAGTCATGTCTCAACCAAAAGTTGGAGAAAAGTTATCACTTTAGTCAAAAGTAAAATAATTATAGTCCTTATAGCTGAGTCATCCCGCACTTGTAAAAATAATTGTATCAGGACCTTTGGTTATAAAAGGATCCTTTTAGTTTCTAACAGGCAGAGCGAATTCAAGTAGTAGTTTTAGAGTGAGAGTGAGTTTGAAGAGTCAGTCTCTCAATTCTCTCAATCTCTTTCCCAACGAAAGCTCCTTGGAGCATAGTCATTTCCTTCCACCTGTAATCATGTATTCTGAATTTTTGCTCTAAAGTCATCAATTTGAATCACCGAATTTAAGAAAGCATTTGTTTTCATTTACTTGTCAATTTTTAACACTATTCACATACTATTTGAGTACTATTTGACACTATTCACATTACTATTCATCACTATTCACATCGCTTTCATTCTTTTTCCTTTAGACTTTCATTACGTAAATTTTCCTTTGTTCAATCTGTTAGTCTGCTCTGCCATGCTCTTTCATCGTGTATGCATGCTTCCCCCCCCCATTGGTAGAGCATGCTAGAGCAGACAAACAGATTTAATTACGGTTTTGTATATAAAGCCACGACAAGCACCTAAATACACTTAGTAATGGTAGAAATTTCCCTACCTCAAGGTGTGAAAGCTTAAATGCCAAGATTGAGCAAAACCCTAGCCTCTCCAAAGAGCTCCAACCGAAATACTCCTTTCCGGAATGAAATAAATGTAACCCAAGCTTCACAATGATTGTAGGAGGCTAGTTTAAGCAAAGATATTGGAGGAATTTGAGGTTTTGTGGTGAGTTTGGGAGGAAGTTTGAATCAAACATGGATGAGAAGAGAGAGAGTTGTGTATAAAGGGGAGGGGAAGTGAATTTTGTCTCCTCTCACCGGATATTTGTACTCCAATTACGAAAATTACACCACACCCCCTTGTATTGACTTGTGTAATGCACTAAGACCCAAACTAATTCACCACACTTAACAATCCATCACTTAAAGATTTTAATCAATTCCTCACATTTCTCCAACTTTATTTCCGAAAAAATAATTAAAATTTACAGGTCTCTACATAGCCTGTATTTACATTGAAATACTTACCCTTAGGTTTAGAGGATATGGAGAGGTCTTAAGTTTTGCGAGAGAGGTCTTAAGGTTGTAGGCTGTTCATCCGCTTAGCATTTTTTATTTTCAAGCTTATTTACCCAAAAAAAAAAGGGGAAGGGTTGGACGATAGAGGGAGGAGAGAGGGAGGAGGGCTAGACAATTTCTGGGAGGAGAGAGAGAGAGAGAGAGAGAGAGAGAGAGAGAGAGAGAGAGAGAGAGAGAGAGAGGGGAGGCTCGATGATTTGCTAAGGCTTTAGTGTTTCATGTGAATGAGATAGGGTTGGGGCAAATGGGAGTGAAAATGGGGGAAAAGGCAAGGGAAAATGGGTAGGGGGCAAAATTGGTACCTCAGGTCATATATTTAGCCAAAATATAACAGTAGGAGGGTAAATAGCCGATGAAAGGGGAGGATGGGACACTTATAATAGTTATAGGGGGTCTTGTGGTAGTAAAAATTCGTGTAGGGGGGATCCGGTATAAAACATGAACTTATAGGGGGTGTCCCAGTAAATAATCCAAATTTGTTTGATCTAAAACGGCCGTACCATAAGAGCATCTCCACTCCTTGCTAAAATCCTACATCAAATTCAAATTTGAGTAAAAAAAAACCAAAACCCACCAAATTTGATATTACTCAAATTCTTCACCAAATTAGGGTATTTCTAATGATCTATTTAAAAGAGTATCCTTATGTGCCCTAACTAGTTACCTAAGAAAAAATCAAAAAATGATCTCTAGTGCATAAAAATTGACTCACTAAAATCCTAGGTGTCACCCCTCACTATCTAAAGTGCCCCTAAGTCACTACCTAAATTTGCGGAGAGAAATAGGAGAGATATTTACCACACAGAGAGAGAGAGAGAGAGCAAAGACTAAAAGACAGTAATGAATATATGTATATGTAGCCCATTAAAGTGCATTCTTTATTAGCTAGTTAAGTTCTTAACACATAAAATAGGGCTTCACATGTGCTTAGGTGTACACTTTAGCAAACATTTTTTAGGTAGTGCATTAGAGATGACCTTGGGTGAGAACAAAACACGTGATTAAATTTTAAAGGTCATTTTTCTCTGAAATTTACAACAATGCCATTAATTAATGAGGTTTGTACTCATATATATACCAAAATTTACTTTTGCACGTTCGAATGCTCCATAACAAAAGTATTTACTCAAATTTTTATTCAAATTAAAAAAACAAGGGTTGAAAACTTGAAACACTCCAAGCATTGACCTAAAATTAAGGGGGTGTTCCACTAACTTAGTTTGTTTGGTTTTTCTTAAATGTTTTAGTTTTGCAAAAAAACTAACTTGTTCTACTAACTAGTTTTTTTGGCTTTTTGGTTTTTAGTTTTGCAAAAAAAACTAACTCGTTTCATTAAACTAGTTTTTGTATATTTAATTTTGCAAAAAAACTAACTTGTTCCAATAACTAGTTTTTTGGTTTTTAGTTTTGCAAAAAAATGTAATTTTTTGTTAGTGGAATGAAATAATTTTTGAGTTAAAACAAAACTATTTTTTTTTTTTTAAAGCGGAAAGGGGCTAAGTCAGTCATACGCGACGAACATCGGGAGGGTAAGAAGAATTGGTACAACTCATTAGGAACAGGTGATTTTAAACCCTTCTCGGCTGTGGGCGCATCTAGTCGCGTTTCTCCAACGCTTTTATTTGATCCACTACTAGTTTTTCTTTCCCCTTGCTCTTTCTCTTTTCTGTTGAGACTTCAATTCCGCTGAAGCCACATGGTAAGCTCTCTCTCTCTCTCTCTCTCTCTCTCTCTCTCTTAGATAGATGTATGTATAGATGATATGCGTTCATGTGTAAAACTACAATGGTAATCTCGGAATATATTTTGTGTCTAGGGATTCAACTCGAATCCCTCCAATTGTGTGGTCTGATGTTGATACCAGTGTTTGGTTGCGTTTTATTTGTTTCTTTACTCCTAATCACTAGTCCGCAAATCCTGTTCCCTAATCGTTTGGTAACTCTGATCAAACAAAGACAATATATCGGAAGCATGTGAGAATTTTGTTTATTAATTGTAGACATGTGTCGTTCGATGTACATCAATATTTGTTCTAACAGAAGGCAAATTCCAGTAGGGAAGCAAATTTTGATTATTAGTATTGAACTTCATTTCCCATTTCCCATCTGTACCCGGAGCTGAGTCCATGCTTCTCATTTAACCTCGTGGCTTGATACCTAGATTGTTGACACATTACCTCTTTGTCATGAACATTCAACAATTATGCGAAGGATACAATTTCATCAGAACATAATTTTGGAGTTTAAGCATCACTTTTGGTCATGTGTACTGTGTAGGCTGACCCTGAATTGGAAGCTATCAGGCAAAGGAGAATGCAAGAGCTAATGGCTCAGAATGGTGTGGTGAGTGATCATCTTGTTGACCATGTACGCGTGTACAAACATTATTGGACTGACTCCATTTTGTTTGAACTTTTTTGATGTAATAATTACTGTTGGCACGTCTTATTTACAAGCAGGGAAATTCTCAAAACGCTGACAAACAGAAAGCTCAGGAAGAAGCCAAAAGGTACCCTATTAGATCTAATAGTAACATCACTTAGTACATAAGCTTTTATATTTGCAACTTTTGTTTGACTTTTTTCTATTTGAACTATTCAATTTCTTGCTTGATCTAGGGAAGCGGATGAACGAAGGCAAATGATGCTTAGTCAGATTCTGTCATCAGAAGCACGGGAGAGACGTAAGTTTAAGTAGGAGCAGAATATTGATTAGTAATTTTTTTGTTACATGTTACGTTTGCATAAGGGCTGAAAGAATTGGTTGACACTTGTTTGGTGGTCATTTATCTTGAAGCTGATGATGTTATCCTCATATACACAAATAGTACTAAGATACAAACCCAAAAAGTTGGTGAAGTTGCCACATTTCTATCTCACTTGAAAGGTTTATATTTATACTTTCATGCCTTCTATATTTCTCAATTGGAGCAAAAACCAAAATTGAAGCCAATCCACTAAGTACTGGTTAAACTTCAACTAGAAGTTCGTATTTTCTCTGGGTGGGATGTTACACATTCCCTAGGTTCTGCTTTTAATGCATATCTATCATATTGTTTATGTGGTATCGCTTTAAGTTGTGCTCATGTAATACTTACTTTGACATGCCATATTAGTGTCATGACCATGCACCAATATGATGCTCTTGAAATTATTGAACTCTAAATATTCACATTCTTCTCTAAAACTTGGCAATTTTTGTATGTTGAAATGGTTTCCTGATCTCTGATTCGGTGATCAAGCTCCTTAAGTGACTCATGTTAACGTTTGCTACGTTCTAAGCTTTGTTGAAAATTGATCATTATTAATCACGGTTAACTAGGATTGGTTTGGTGAATATGATAAGTTAATAAGACGGTTGAGGAGAAGGAGAAGGATAAGAAAGAGGAGAAGGAGAAGAAGGATAAGAAAGAGGAAGAAGAGGAGAAGAAGAACAAAGAGCAGAAGGAGGAGGAGAAGTAGGAGGAGTAGTAGGAGGAGAAGGAGGGGGAGCTTAGAGTTAGAATTACAATTGTTGACTATTTGGCATTTGGTGGATGTTTCTATGCATCTTTTGGATTGCATGTTTTCTAATATTCATTGGCCTATGTAATGGTGTATGCTATTTTTCTTGCCTAAGTGGGCCTTGCTTCAAAAAGGTCTGTGCCTTGCTTTGCGCCTAGATCCCAACAGAACTTCGCTCCTCGTTGCACCTTAACAACTAGGGATAAGAGGAGAGAGAGAAAGGGCGGGGGCTTCAACAGTAGGCTAGACAAAATGGTTATATGCTCCCGGCTCCCCTATCCAATCATGCAGAGAGGCTTCCAGAGAATGAGAGAATGCAACGAGGAGTGGTTGCTATGCCTCCATTATGCGGACCTGTAGTGAGGCTTCCCGAGAAAAGACTATTGACCAGACTGGTTTATTTCAAGTTTTGATCCCTTTCTTCCTTGGTAACTTTCTATTCTGATTGCTTAGCAAAAACCTTCTGTTCTGATTAGTTGGGGATTACTTGTCTTGACAGAGAATAGGAACTTTTATAGGTCCATAAGATGGAAATGTAAGAAATGGAAAACCAAAACTCCATTGGAAAATTCTGCTAGTTTGTTTCGCTTGGTTTGTTTCAATAGTCACTTGCATGATGATTCGTATGACTTATGTCTGTCTTTAGCTGTTATTTGATTTATTCAGTTGCTCGAATTGCTTTGGTTAAGCCTGAGAAGGCAAGAGGAGTTGAAGATGTTATTCTCAGAGCTGCTCAAATGGGTCAGATAGTTGAGAAGGTACGGATTTTACTTTTTACAGTGTGAGAAGGTATATTTGGAGATTAGGAAAGTTCTTGGTGCACTGACTCTCTCTCTCTCTCTCACACACACTCACTCACTCTTTTTAGGGCTCTATTGACAAAATACAGTAACAACATGCTTGATTACCATTTTATGTAAAGGTTTCTGAAGAGAGGCTCATATCACTGCTGGAACAAATCAATACCCAAACAAGTAAACAGACAAAAGTCACAGTATGTTGTAATCTTTTGTTTGTCTCTCTCGTAAGCTTTGCATATTGTTTGCATGACTTGAATCTTATGTTACCTTTGGTATGTTGTGTGCTGCTGTAATACCTCAGATCCAGAGGCGACGGAGTGTTCTCGAGGATGACGACTAGCTGTGTTGAATCCAATGCTTCTTATCTGCTGATGTGTTAGCACGGACTTTCTTGTAATGTAGATCTTGAGATATTCTGTGAATTTGGGGTATGCAATTTCCGTGTCTGTATCTTTCGCCCAGCCTTAATTGTTTTCTTGTTTTTCTACAAAATTCTCCAGAGACTTGGTTTTTATTGTCAACTTGTCACAAAACTGGTTGCGACTGTCTCCAGGATAGAATTGACAAGAGAAGTGCAAATGATAAATTAAGTTCAGGGCCTTTAGGGTTTTAATTTGGGCTATTGAATAGGTAATTCTGGCGATGCTAGAGGGTGTCTTTTACTGCTTGCTGAGGGGTGTCTTGCCAGAAGTTTCGTCCATTCATGGATTGGGATTTTCTTTGCACTACTGAGTTCGATAGTAGTCGTAGACTCGTACCAGATACCTTAACTTGATTTTGATGAGTCTAGGATGATCTGCAGTGAAACTACTGCCTATATCACCCATTACAGCATTGGAGGAAGCAAAATGGTTTCTAACTTGCTATCATACCCTGGGGTTATGAGATTATTCAGCCCCCCAGGGGCAAAGACAGAGGCGCCCCAACACACGTGTCTACATGGCACACACGTTTATGTGGGTCACACACATTTTGTGATGGGTACAACACAAATGTGTGGTGGAAACAAGAGTTGCGGCGCCTCATGGCCTTTGGCCCCTGGGGCACAGAATAATTTTTGGGGTTATGTTATGTGTTTGGAAGTCAATTTTATGCCGAAATCATCAACTTTGTCATGCCTTGCAAAGCATATTATTATTATTATTATTTTTTAATGCTTTTGGTCATTATTCTCCCTCCTTACAAAGAATGATGCATGTGTCTTGTTGACGAATCAACCTTGGGTTTGATAGCTAATGGAAGGAAGAGAGGGAGTTAGTATTTTTCCCTAGCTTATTGATGGCATGTTATGTCGTATCGATTCGCACACGGAGGTTGGCTGGAGTCCAGCACCGATAAATAGTATTCGCCACTTGGAACCCTGTGATGAGAGCTAGCTGCTCGGTCCCAGGGAAAGAAAAAAGAAAGAAAGAAGAGAGCTAGCTGCTAGGCAATAGGCATGTTTTTCGTTCTAGAAGAAGAGCTGCTGCCCCCAAATAATATGCCTAGATAAAGAAGGAATCAAAAGAGACATTAAGAACTTGGAACGACTCCCAAATCAAGGTGTGACAACTCGGGATTATTAAAGAGTCTATACAGCACAGACAGAGTCAGGATATTTGTTGGAGGATGGGTTACATCTGTGGAGGAGGGGCGGGGTACTAACACCCCTCGCTCCATCCTTGCATACATGGAATGCTAGTTGGTAAGAAATCGTACCCCTCTGGCCTTTCTCAATATTTTTTTCTTGCTCAGTAAGCCTTCCTCAATATGGATATGAATGGAACCACCCTAACCACCTTACTTCAATACAACTCTTTGAACTACTATATTAACAATTAAAAGACAGTGAATTAATCGACTAAACAGTATTTTGCACTTGTTTTTTCAGTATTCGTCCCAAATTGTTGTTCCTGTTTTGGTAATGTAACTTTTTAAGAACAATACATAATTGTACTCAAAAGTAGAGACAAGGTTTTCTCCTACCTAAATACCCTCCGTTCCGAATTGTATCTCCTATTTTGGGAATCTAACTTTTTATAAACAATACACAGAAGTACTAATTTTTATTTGTTGAACTTTTTAAATTGGCCCTTTATTTTAGGATAGCCAAAAAAAGAAAGGAGTGACAATTTAGGACAGAGGGAGTATCTTTTAGAGGAAACTACTGTATTAACTATTTGTCATTAGGTGAAGACAAAAAAAATTCAGTGGAGCTGTTGTGGCCATTATGCGTATGAGTTGGAAGATTGTAATCTCCAACACTCCTCTCTACTCTGCCTATCCAAAAGGACAAAAAAGTATCATTTCTATTTTGCCTATCCACTTTTTCATCTATGTATTCCAACACTACTCTCTATTTGGCTCTCCATCCAAATAAATTTTGGTTTCAATTTGTGATTTTGACTAACTTTGGACTCATATTTTTTTCATAGAACTTGAGCTCATGAATTTATTTTGGTTTGAGCTCATAATAATTATTAAAAAAAAGCCTATACACAAAAATTATTATTTTTACACATAATTTCATATTCAATATTGGTCTTGTTTGATAGATGTCGTCGAATAGGTTTCAAATATATATATAGGATAAACTTCCAATAAGAGTCCCTTATTGAAGTTAAAATACGGACCTCACCTTTCCGAGTCAAATTTTGACGATCCTAATTGTTCAATGTTTTTAAAATGCATTTTTAAGGGCCACCACAAGGATTAGTCCAAAAAAAATACCCGGAAGGGCTTCATCCGATCAATTTTGGTTAAAAACGTTATATATAGCGTTTTTAACCAAAACTGATTGGATGAAGCCCTTCCGGGTTTTTTTTTTGGACGAATCCTCTCGGTGGCCCTTAAAATTGCATTTTAAAAACATTGAATAGTTCGGATCGTCAAAATTTGGTCCGGAAACCCAAAAAAAGGCTAGGTCCGCATGATATTTTCAATAAGGGACCCTTATTAGAAGCTTTATATATATATATATATATATATATATATATATATATATATATATTTTCAACATCAGATGTGATGAATAAAAGTTTTAAGTTTTACAAAATAAAAAGAAATGAACAATGGGAAAGTGAGTTGGGGGGGGAGAGAGAGAGAGAGAGAGAGAGAGAGAGAGAGAGAGAGAGAGAGAGAGAGAGAGAGAGAGAGAGATGAAGAAGAGAGCCTGTTTGACTCACTATTGGTAGCAAGGGAAATGCCTTCAAGGCATATTGTTGAGGCAAGTACATAGCCTGTTGGAGCATGGGAAAATGGATTTGACTGGCTACTCTAAGCCAAGAGAGCCTGTTTGACTAGGGTATTAACCAACTTGAAAGCTCTCTATTCAAGCAAGGGTGGAGCCAGTGTCAAGTAGGAGTCAGGATAATTTTTGCAAATTAATAGAGTATAGCATAAAATCTAATACTACGCTAAAGCGGAAGCATAGTTTTTCTCTCTATTCAAGCAAGCATAGTTGGTTGGCACTGTAACCAATCATTGGAGCATTCACATTTGAGACTGTTTGAAAAAGTTTGTTAATGTATGATAACAAGTGTTAAAAGTGAGACTCAAAATTTGTGTTAGAAAGTTTTTAGGTAAGAGAGTGAAAAATGCGCCATTTGACATTTTAAAGATTTTTTTAGTGTTAGTTGAAATGTGAAAGGATTAAAAATACAAAAAAAATCAATATCTCTCTCTCTCTCTCTCTCTCTCTCTCTCTCTCTCTCTCTCTCCCCGGACACGTACATCTGCCATTCCGTCTCTCTACATACGCTAGAATCCTAAAGTGCTCTACCTAATGAACTTCCTAAAATGCTCAAATGGGGTGTAAAAAATGACATTTTCGTCCGATATACTATTCAAATAGTACACTGGGCGGATCACAGGAAAATGAAACATGAAAAGAACATGAAAACACATCCAATGGATGAGATCTGTCCGAGGTACTATTCAAACAGTATACCTAGCAGATCTCATTCGTTGGATATGTTTTAATGTTCATTTTTTCATGTTTACTTTTCCTGTTAGTATCATTTTCGTTTTTTTTTATCTGACTTTTTCAATAAAAGTTGTCTCTAAAGTGTTCTAAATTGTTCAAATGAGGATGCTCTTGGAAGCTAAATTTTTTTAACGAATAAAAGATTCTACATGAATTAATGTACTTTTTGTGTACTTTAACTGGCAAAATGTCTAGTAATGTTTAGAGCTCATTCATAAAAAATGATTAGGGATATTAGAAATTATACCTCTTTATGTACTTTGGCTACATAAAATGACCATTGGTGGGAAATATCGAATGGTTTTTTTCGTTTTGTCTTTTAGTCAAAAAAAATTACATTTATTAGTTTTACGTCAAATTTATGTGGTTTATTGACTTGTCACAATGAGACGAATCCAAAAAGTATAAAATTATGGTGGAAACAATTTTTTTAATAAAGACAAAATTAATCAAATAAATTTACCCAACAATTAATCAAATAAACTGGTTTATTTTTGGCTTTATTAAAAAAAATATTAGTTTTGACCATAATTTTATACTTTTTGGATCCGTCTCGTCGAGACAAATCAATAGACCATGAGATTTGACGCAAAACTAACAAAAGTAAAAAAAAATTGAATAAAGACAATGAAAATACCAAGAAATCAGTTTTATGCTTTTTTTACCAAAGGATTATACCAAGTTTTTTCCCTTTTTCTTTTTAAGGAAGTATTCTAGCCCAATCACTTCTTTCAATTATTAAGGAGAAGAGTGGCAAATATATATATATATATATATTTATAGGGTAATTGGTGGCAAAGATATTTCACTCTACTTTGCTTCTTTTTTTTTTTTTTTAAATCTTCACCTCTGAATTCGAGTTCGTTTGGGGGCGAATTTAATTCTGATTTCTAAAACCTGTGAGTTCTCTCTTGGCAATGCTATTAACATGTCATGAATTATTGAATAAATCAATCTTACAAAAAAACACTGTTCAGGGAGTGTTCCACTAATTAGTATAGTTTTTTTTAAAAAAAGACAGATCATCCTCTCACAATACAATACATAAAAAAGTGTGCACAAAAATTAAGACAGTTTTAAAACAAAACTCTCTTAGTGGAACACCCGAGTCCCATGCTAACAAGTACATAGAATGGCCCGAGTTGCACCTAAGCACCCCTACGGTGCAGGGATGGCAATTCCAGTCAATCCGTCCTCGCCCCATTCGGATTAGAGTTTCGGGGATTTTTTTGGAGTCCGGGTTGGATTTGGAGGAAAAAATAAAAATAAAATCGGGGATCGGGTTGGAGGCAGTTCTACATAACCCCAATCTGTTCCCTGACCCGTTTTTTTGTTACACATCGAATATGTTATTCACATTTAGATCTGTTGAATTATTGTTAATTGCTAGGGCTTCCTCAAAATATATACTATTAGTTTATAATAAATACACTTCATTCTTCACTTCTTAAACATAATTTAGTTGGTAATTCCAACCTTAAAGGTTGGAATCCTTTACTATTATGTAATTTTATTTAGTTGGTTGGGATTTTTGGTGAAAAATTGCAAATTATTGTAATGTTTTTCACTATTTGGTGGTTTAGATATCAAATATGTTGATAAAGTCTAAGGGGTATTTTTCTTGATTTTTTTTATTTGTTTATTGGTTTGGTAACTTTCGGATCGGGGTGGGGATCCCTGATCCCCGTTAGGAGTGGGGATGGAGGGTGGAAATGATTTTCCGTTCGGGGATCGGGGTGGGGACGGAGGTAGATATGAGATTCGGGAATTGTAGGAGGGGATGGTCAAACCTGTCCCTGATCCTCCCCATTGCCATCGCTACTCCAGTGATTATAACAGGACGTTTTGCTTGCTGTAGACACCCCGATTTTGAACCCAAGATGCGCTCGAGCACACCCAATGATGAAAACGGACCAATCAAGGCTACCCGGAACTTGTGAAAATGACTTGAATTTGATCAAAATCAACCAAATAACCTGAACCAGCCCAAGCATTGTTGAACCAAGTTAAGCCAAGCAGTCTGCCACCAAGCACCTTGAGCGCTCAATCTGTGAGGAGCACCTTGAGCGCTCAAGCCCACGGCTTTGAGCGCTCAACTCTGAACCAGTCAGGAATCTGCAGAGTATCTCATCATGAGATTTCATGCAGAGTGGAGCGTCTAACCACTTCTATACGTATTTTACACGTATAATACCCTCCACTACACCTAAACTACACCTAAACTACAAACCCACTTTCTCTCTCTCTCCTGCCTTCCCTCCACTCACTCTATATAAACCCTCCACTATCTCCTTATAAGGGGTTCACGAATTGTGCTCCATAGCTCCCAATTCTCTGAGAAAATGGTCCTCTCACTCTCTCTCTACAAACCCACTCTCCTTCCATGAAAATCCACCTGTAAAACACAAATTCAGCCTTTTTCTTGACAATCAACTCATACTATACATAATTCAGTCTATAAACAGAACCAAAATCCCAACAATCTCTCACCTTCAAACCCATAATCCAGTTCAAGCAGCCAATCAAGTAAGAAGGTAGCTTGATATGTGAATCTAACTGTTTTGGTCCATCTGAGGGTGACCAGTGAGTTTAATCAAGTTCTTCATACTTGCATTGAACTCACAAAGGTTTGAAAGTTGTTTAAAATCACTGCAAAAATCTGCAGTTGTAACAAGGATTGAGCGCTCAAGCCTCCAAACTTTTGAGCTCAAGTCCATTCCTCGGGCGCTTTACGCTTTTCTTTGAGTTTTAAGTTTTATCTGGGATTTTGATCATCATTTAATAGTTAAATTATGCTCATATAATCTTTAAAACAGTTTGATTTTACTTTAAAATGATTTGCATGAGCATGGACTAACCATTTTATGAAAATCAAGCCTCAAAATCCTTGAAAATCAAGTATTCGAAAGCAAAGCAGTGACTTACTAGCTTCATAAACCTTCATCTCACGCTTCATGGTCCTGAAAATCATCCAGAATCTGATTTTCTTAATAAAAATCAGAAAGCCATGTAATGGCTTGAGCGCTCAATGCTACCTACTTGAGCGCTCAAGCTGTTCTTGAGCAGATTGTTGATTTTTGGATGTTTTGATGATGGATCATGATTTTCTGAAACTCAAGCGTGTGTGAGGTTTTGTTATTATGCATGTGATCTGAACTCTCTTCTTTCTTCCATTTCCGAGCATTTCTTTTGTTTAAACTTGATGATTTTCTTCTTTTCATCATTATTTATGAGAGCAATCTGTCTGTTTTCATTTGATTCTTCAGTAAAAAACATTTTATTGATGTTAGATCTTGTAAATAAAGAGTAAAGAAGGGATGAAAGTGCAAAGAATCACAGAAGCCAGAAACTGGCTTGAGCGCTCAATCAATAAGGTTTGAGTGCTCAAACTGGTTTGAAGAGTTTGAGCGCTCAGGCCCTCATCTTTGAGCACTCAATCTCCTTGCTGAAATCCAGATTATAAGTCAAATTAAGTTTCATGTTCATGATTTCTTGAGTTGTGATACAGTTTTTGTTGTGGTTAATTTCTGTAAAATATTTGTTGTAATTTTTCTTTATTGTTAATTTCCCATTTTCATGTAGATCATCATGCACAAGCATCCACGTTAAATTTGCATTATTCATTATGTTTTTATTGTTTACATGGTTCCCATCCCTAATTCCCCATTTTCGTGATTAAATTGAATTTCAAACATTTTCAGAATCCCACGAAATATTGAGTAGAGACCGGTTCACGGACCGGGCGAAAGGGGTGCTGTAAAACCCTTCCCCTCTCGTAACCAAACCCCCGAATCCGAGAAATTTCTGGTTTCGCAGTGATCAGTAAAATCTTTTCAATGGGCAAACGAGTCATATTTTTATCGGTTTCTCGGATTCGGACCTCAAATCTGGGTGGCGACTCTAACAATCACAATCTTTTCAAACACAAACTTAAACTAAATTCAGTGGGTCCGTCCACACTTGCTCTATGTCCCGAGCGTATAAGTGTGATCCAAATCGTTTTTTGCTTTGTGTTCATTTTATCTGAATTTTGAGTAATACTAGTAAATGAGATTGATCAAGGCATCTGTCCCCCACTCACTCTCTCCTTAGTTTCGACTCAAAATAATAACATGCAAAAAATCTTATCCGTTTCTCAAATGACTAAAATGTAAAAAAAGGAAACTTAAATGATGAATTAAAAATGCTCCTTAAAAGCATATGACTAAAATGTTTTACAAACTTGATTTATTATTAAAATTGACTCAGTATGCTTTACAAGATGGGTTATTCCTTCATAACATGTTAATTCGAAAAAACAAATTGACCATTTCTGACTTTAACATCAGTTCCTTAGAGCATCTCCACTCTTTACCCAAATCCAACATTAAACTCAAATTTGAGTAAAACCATAAAAAATCTCACTCCACTCTTTCACCAAATTTGGTGAGAACCAAATCCAACATCAAATTTTGAAGGCCATTCTCCCCTCTCAAATTTACAAAAATGCCATTAATGAGGCTTTTACTCAAATTTATGCCTAGGTTTTCTTTTTCTCAGTGGAGTGCTCCATACCAAATCAAGTTTTTACTTAAATTTGGGTCAAAATTTGAGTAAGGGTGGAGATGCTCTTAAACAATCCCTACAATTAGGCCCCGATTAGATGGGATAAGTTTTGGTAGGATTAAATAGTAAGGGAGATAAGATAGTAAGAGGTATTATTTAGTAAGGGTGGATCCACATTGATGTGATGTTTATGGATGAGGATTAAATAGTACGTGGTTTGGATGAATTTGTGACAAAGAGGATAAAATTGGGTGGATGATGTAAAAAGTTGGCAAATAACTTATTTGCCCTTGTGCATGGGTAATATTAAATATTACAATAAAATAAATACATAAATACAAAACTAATTAAATTAATTATACTTTTCAATAAATATGGTATAATAATTACTTTTATTAATTATATCTAAAATTAAAATATTTAATTATTATTTTTAATTATTCATTTTAATAATGTTGAGTACCACCTAATTTTTTGCTTGTTTTTTCTTCTAACTATGCGTTTTTTACTTATAATAACTAATTAGTAATTTTTATGTTATTCCCCAACAATGTCAAATTCTAAAGTATAAAAAAAAAAATAAAAAATAAGCACAAAAGTACTTCATTTTTTTATCCGAAGAAAATTGCAAGGGCTCGTAAACATTCAAGATGGGTTTCGGTTTTCCATTTTAAACAGTCAACGAATGTGAAAGTAATTTTTATGTTATTTCCCAACAATGTCAAATTCCAAAGTATGAAATTTTTATTTTTTTTTTGCATCGAATTAAAGATCTCAATTAGTAGTTTAATTTGGTGCAGAAAAAGTAAAAAATTTAATGTGAAAGTACTTTATGTTTTTGTGCGAAGCAAGCCAACAATGTCAAATTCTAAAGTATAAAAATTTTCAAACTTTTTTGTATCGAATTAAAGATCTCGATTAGCAGTTTAATTTGGTGCAAAAAAAAAAATTATATGCGAAAGTTCTTCATTTTTTATTCCGAAGGAAATCGCAAAACTTTGTAAAATATTAAAAATGGATTCGATTTCTTGGTTTCCTATTAACAGCCAACGAGAGAGGGGTGCAAGGGGTATAACGGGGGTATTGGGGTAAATTGACAGGGGTATAAGGGTGTATTATTTAATAACAGGGGGTGTTATTATTTAGTGAGGGGGGAGGGGTATTATTCGGGTACAGGGATAAAAATTTTCTGGTGGAGTTTTGGCTCCCAACCATGCATTAATTCGTGGGACCGGGATAAGAGGAGGGGTATAAGTTATACCCCCATCTAAACCCACAGCCAATCGGAGCCTTATAGTACAAAGATACTACGGCCTTGTTCTCATATAGATTTTATGTGCATTTTTCATAAAATGAATATTTTATGGAGAGGTGATAAAATAGAACTAATAAAATGTAGTGGTTTTCCTATAGATTTTAGGAGGATTTTATGAAAATCTCATAAAATCACTTTTACATTATATGTGTCGAGATTGAAGTGTCATTGTGTCATAAAATATAAAATTTTGTGTCCCCAAAATGAAAAATCTATTGAATAACACACCCTACTCCACGAAATACTCCTAAAACCATCACCCCTACAAACAAATATTTACTCCCAAACACCCTGTTTGGCGACCGGATTTGCACCTGGATTTGGCTCACCCCCCAGATTTGTAATCCAGGGCCCACTCATAGCTGGCGTTTGGGTTCCGTTTTCCCTCCCTGACTCAGTTCACTTTTGGGACTGCAAATCTAGGCGCACCTAGATTTGCCAACGACAGGGTCGACCTTATCATTACGTAATCCGGGTGGATTTGGATATTTTCGTTCCTCTTTTACCCCTCCAAATCCTGGTCATCTTGAGGGTTTTGTGGCTGCTCGTCTTAGTTGTTGCGATCGAAAAGAAGAGAGAGGAAGAGAGAGACTTGTTGCCGTTGTTACTGGTGACTCCATTTTTCCAACTTCTCAAGCTCGTATTGAACAATCTCCGTCAGGTAATCGAAATACTCCATTCTACCAACTCAATTTGCATATTTTCATTTACAAAAACCACTAATTTAGGGGTGGGGGGTTTCATCACGATTAATTAGGGTTTTGATTGAGATTAGAAAACCCACTGGTTTGGGGCTTTTTTTTGCTGTAAATGGGTTTCGATTTGAGTATATGTGCCCTATTTTGTGGGTTTTGAACTAAGGCCTGTTGTTAGCCCTAATTTCTGGGTTTGGTTTGAGAAGATATTGTATAAATTCTTGGCTTCGATCTGAGAAATGTTATATGGGTTTCGATTGAGAAAGTTTTCCCCTAATTGTTAGTGTTTTGAACTAACAAATGTTAGCCCTAATTTCTGGGCTTCCATTGACAAGATTTTTTCGCAATTGTTTTTTCAATCTGAGATATCTTGGCTGCCATTTATAGGGTTCGTCAATGACAAGAATGAGCCCTAATTTCTGGGTTTTCAAAGACAATAATTTTCCCTAATATTTAGGGTTTCGATATGTAATATGTTTGACCTAATTTGTTGGTTTTGAATTGAGATTTGTTAGCCCTATTTATATGGGTTTTGATTGACAAGTGTTTGTTGGGACTAATATTTTATGTACTTTGTTTACGTAAGTGGTTAGTTTGTACTATATTGTGGGTTATGATGCCTTAATTTTGATGTTAATAGGTTTATAATACCTTCGTCCAATATAATACAATTGTGTAATATGGTTCATGTTAAAACAGATGGCAAGATTAACGAAACGTGAAAGAAGGAAGAAGGCTAAGCATGAGGCTTTGGTAGCAGTCCTTTGCTTCATGAGAGTAGTGAATACTACTCTTATGTTGTACATGTTAATAATGGATTTCATGAGGGTTCGACGAAGGCCATGTATTCGTTTGAACCCCTATGTCTACCAAAACCAAGTTGATACACTAACTAGGTTAGTATGTGGGGATGACAAAAATTGTCACGATCAATTGAGGGTAAATAGGCATACATTCATGAGGTTATGCCACATGCTTGAGGAATGAGGCTTACAAAACTCTAGGAACGTCACAGTTGTGGAGAAAGTTGCTATCTTTTTGTGGATCCTTGGGCATCATAACAAGAATAGGCCAACTAAGTTCCAATTTGTGAGGTCCGGGGAAACAGTTAGTAGACATTTCAACGCAGTGTTGTTGGCAGTCTTGAGACTTTACAATCAATTGTAGCATCATCCCTAACCTGTTCCTGCTAATGAGCTAGATGGTAGGTGGAAGTGGTTTGAGGTAAAATAACCTTTGCAATTCCTTGTATATAATTGCCCTTCACTTTATTCCTTATGTTTATCATATATGAGTACTAAAATGTGTGTCTAACAGAATTGTCTAGGGGCTTTAGATGGTACCTTTGTACCTGTCATGCCCCCAGCTAAAGATAGGGCACGGTATAGGTCAAGGAAGGGTGACTACACAACGAATGTGTTGGGAGTTTGTAGTCGAAACCTCCGATTCATATATGTGTTGTCTAGTTAGGAAGGATCGGCCATAGACTCGAGAGTGTTTCGTAATGCGCTGGTGAGGCCACGGGTTGAGAATTCCACAGGGTATGTCATTTCAATAACTTTGGTGTAGATTACATGCAACCCCATTTGTGTGAACGTACTGCTTGCGATCTTAGATTGTATCATAGATGGTGTCGCCCCAAGCGTAGGCCTAGGTCGGCGGTAGCATAATAACCGGTAAGACTGGGTCGAATCCATAAGGACCGAACGCACTTGGTGTGAGAGTTTTAGCCTTAAAGTGGTAAACTTAGCTTTTGGAGTTTGATTGGTGGAATTCTTTCAACTTCTAACACGATTGAAAATGAAGTTTTACAACAATAATCAACAACAACAGAAAACTTAAAAAAATGACGTCATCCCGCACCAGGCGATTCTGGCGATTCACGCGATTCGGAACTACACGATCAGGTTCTGCGTGAGTTAGTCATGGAGGATGAATCAGTCACTATGGAAGGTGGTCTAGGGATCAAAGCTTTAGATCCTCACGAGGTATGTACGAAGCAAAGAGGAATAGCTAATCCATCCAACCAAAGTTCTTCGCAAACCCTAGTTATGGCAGACGCATACTCAAACTTTGGCGCTCTGGGGTCTAAGGTGATTGATTCAAATGAGTTAAGGAAAAAGCAAGCCACACAGTCGGGGATCAGAAAATCAATCGTATCACCGCAGCACTACTCAGTTTTGGGAGATGAAGATCCCGACTCACCTCTAAACTCAGCAACCTCGAGCAAGCCGATTTTCAGTAATCTCTTGACACACGGCACAAATTTATCCTCTCCCACTAAGTTTGTACCTTTCAAACCACAAGATCTGTACCCGCAACAGCAGAATTCCCATGCTCGTGGAGTCACTCACCGTGCTCAAGTCACCAGTTCTAGGAACACCAATCTCAAAATCTTAGATTTACATCCACCCCAGGTCCAAGCCCTAACTTCAAATAGGCCTAGCTCTGAGGTCGGTCCAAAGGGTTCCACGATGAACCTAACCACATCCAATGAAGCTCTACCAAGTCAATCACAAAAGGAAGGACCAGCTACTACATCACATATTCTCCACAACGCTAAAGGGACTCCATATGTGGCTGAGGACCCTAATATGGGTTATCCACCGATGCACTTCCCGATATAACTCATCCCAATCCAAATTGACTCTCTTTGAGCAAAGGCTACTAAACCAAACAACAATGGCACTGCTCCAAAATGGTCTTCGTTGTTCAAAGCTCAAGCCCCGTCAAAGTCCATGAAGTTAGATCATTATCCAGAAATGCAGCAAGGGAAGATACCTGTGGTTGAGCTGGAAGATGATCATGTTGATACCAACTCCTGGGATAACTGTTTAATAGGGTATTTCTTGGATGGTAGGATGCCCTACAAACTACTGTGCGCCATTGCTCGTGCTATTTGGAAAGAAAATGCCCCACAAACCATTAAACAAGTAGGTGCGTGTTTCTTCTTTGAATTCAGAGACGAGGCTTCCAAGTTGCAGGTTATGGAAGGAGGGCCTTACTTCTTTTCCAAGCGTTATTTAGTGCTTACTGAATGGAGTAGAATGTTGGTGCCGTCTACGGAACATCCCACCTTAATCCCAGCCTGGATTAAGCTCCATAAGCTCCCACTTGAATGCTGGACGGAATCAGGCTTCAGCCGCATAGCTAGCGCTATTGGAAGGCCTATCCATGTAGATGAGGCTACAGTAGGGAAAAAAAGACTAGATTTTGCTAGAATTTGTGTTGAAATTTCTGCTGAAGATGAGCTACCAGATGAGGTGCTTGTGAGGTCTAATGGTCTCACTGCTACGGTTAGGGTAGAGTATCAATGGCTACCCCCCAGATGCTCAGAATGTAATGTATTCGGGCACAAATGTACCCCGAAGCAAGCCTCAGTACCTACCAATCCTAAAGAGACTTGGCAAGTTGTGGGAAATAAGCCGCACATTTCCAATCAGGACCCAATTGTTCAACATCAAGTGCAAATGGCTCTGGAAAAGGGAGGTAGCACGGCTTTAGATTCTGTCACTAATTTGGTGGAGCCCACTTCTTATATCAAAGAGGACGAGGTTGATGACTCTTTTGAGGGTATTGAAGAAATAGTAGCAGATCCATGTCCCTCCATTAAAGGCCCTCCCACTAAGAAGGACTCTGAAGTGCGGAGCCCTTCATCCACCATGCAGTCGGGCGGTATTACAGCCTTGATCACAGATGCACAGATGATCACAGATGCAGTATCCAGTCCTAACCCCTCTAGCCCACAGTCTGCAGGAAGTAATACGAAAAAGAATAAGAACAACAAGAAGGGCAACTCTAGTCCCTTTAACAAAGGCAGGTAATTCTACGTATCACACCTTTTGATTTAGCAGCATGCTTAATTTGACTATAATTTGCTACCTTTTGTTCTTCTCTTTATGTCTTTGCCTACTCCTCCTTTACAATTTGGGTTTTGGAACATGAGAGGTCTGAATGACCCTCTCAAGCAAAAAGAAGTCAAGTCTTTTGTAAATAAAAATAACTTGTCTATCATTGGCTTGGCAGAGCATAAAATAAAGGAAACTAACTTCACTAGGATCTTATGCTCCATGATTCCCTGCTGGTCCTTTGTTCACAACTATGCACACTCCCCAAATGGTAGAATTTGTGTTGGGTGGGATCCCTCTATTATGGATGTAATCGTCCTTGGACAGTCTAGCCAAGCCATCCACTGTCATATCCATTCCATCATAGGTGATATACATTTTTTGCCACCTTTGTCTATGGTTCCAATTTATACAGCGAGAGGAATGAGCTGTGGCAGGACATAAACTCCTGGAATTGCTCTGATCCTTGGGTTATATTAGGTGATTTCAATGCTCTGAGGTATCCCTCTGATAAAGTTGGGGGTAACAACCATTGGCCCCCCCATATGGATAACTTTGTTAGGTGCATTGATAACAATGAACTTGATGATCTTAAGTACACTGGGTGCCACTTCACATGGTCTAACAAACAGGACTCTTCCCATGTTGTCGCCACTAAAATTGATAGAGTTCTTGTAAATGAGGATTGGATCAAGACCTTTGCCCAATCAAACGCTCACTTTCTCACTCCTGGGATTTCTGATCATTCCCCTGCTGTGGTTTTTCTGAATCCCTCCTTTGAGAAATCCAGCAAACCCTTTAAATTCTTCAACTTTCTTGCTGAACACCCAAGTTTCTTGTGCGTGGTTCAGCAAGTGTGGAAAAAGGTTATCATTAGAAATCCCATGTTTGTCACTTGTGAGAAGCTTAGGCTTCTCCAAAATGAGTTTAAAAAACTTAACACAAAAGGAGTATAGTGATATTTCCTCTAGGGCTCTTGTGACCCGGCAAAGAATTAGAGGAAGTCCAAAAAAGATTTGGGAGCTGATCCTAGTAATATCACTAAACAACTTCAAGAAAGAATCCTTTGCAGGCGGTACATGCTATTGGCGGTGAGGAGAGGAGAGCTAAAACAAAAATCTAGAATCCAATGGCTTAAACTTGGGGACCAATGCACGCCTACTTCTTCAAGTCCATTTCCCACAATAGAAATAGAGGTAAAATCACTAGTCTTATCACTAGGATAACTTCCTCACTCATGACTCTGGAGTAATCAAATCTACCTTTGTTGAGTACTATACTCATTTGTTTGGTACCCCCTCTCCACCCAAATGATAATGGTGGTCCCGTGGTCAATCAACTTGTTAGATCCAAACTTTCTAATGCCCAAAGAGATTCTTTTGATTTAAAGAGATCTCTAATTTAGAAATCAAGGAAACCTTCATGTCACTAAATCCTAACAAAGCCCGGGTCCCGACGGTTACAATGCTGGGTTCTTTCAAAAAGCTTGGGATGTTGTTGGCCAGCAGGTGACCTCAGTTGTTAAGAACTTCTTCAGGTCTGGTAGACTTCTTACCAAGGCTAATTCAACCAGTGTTGCACTTGTCCCCAAAATCCCTAATCCTACCAAAGTTGGGGACTTTAGGCCAATCTCATGTTGTAACACCATATACAAATGCATTGCTAAAATCATATCCAAAAGAATAAAAACTGTTCTACCTCATCTCATTGACCACAATGTAATGCGGTTTTGTACAAGGTCGTAGGATAGCTGATAATATTTTCCTTACCCAGGAAATCATGAGGAACTACCATAAGCACTCCCCAACTCCTAGATGTGCTTTAAAAGTTGACATCATGAAAGCCTATGATAATGTTAGGTGGGAGTTCCTGTGGGATATCCTAGTGTCCATGAATTTTCATCCTAAAATGATCCAGTGGATCAAAACATGTGTTTCCACTGCTAACTACTCTTTAAGCATAAATGGAGAACCCACTGGTTACATTCAGGGCAAAAAAGGTCTGAGGCAAACCCCTTGTCTTCATACCTTTTTGTTATTGTAATGGAAATCCTCACCCAATTGTTGAAAGAGAAATCTCTTAACCACAACTTTCACTTCCACTGGAGGTGTGAAAAGACTAAGATCATCAATCTCTGCTTTGCTAATGATCTTATGATCTTCTGCAAAGGGGATTTGAGCTCTGTTCAGTGCATCCTAGAGGCTCTTGCTGAGTTTGAAGCACTTTCTGGACTATCTCCTAGTCCTGGTAAAAGTAGCATTTTCTTCTCTGGAGTCCCCCCCACAACCAAAGCTGATATTCTGGGTATGCTGAGATTTCAGGAGGGTTCCCTTCCGGTTAGATATCTTGGTGTTCCCCTCATTTCTACTAAGCTTAAGTACACAGATTGCAAAGCCCTTATTGATAAAATTTTAAATCGTACCAAATCTTGGGCCAACAGGTATCTATCTTATGCTGGGAGGGTTCAATTGATAAAATCTGTCTTGTTTTCCATGCAAACTTATTGGTCTTCTATATTCATCCTCCCTAAGAAAGTCATTAAGGAAGTTGAATCTATCCTTAGATCTTTCTTTTGGACTGGGCCTGACCTTAGAAGCACTGGGGCTAAAATTTCATGGGATCACTTATGCACTCCTAAGAAAGAGGGGGGTTTGGGCTTCAAATCTCTCCAGAGCTGGAATAAGGCTGCTATGGCCAAACATATATGGTATCTTATCTCAGGAGGTGAGCAATCCATGTGGTGCCAATGGGTGAAATCCTACTTACTCAAAGGTAGGAGTTTCTGGCATGTCAAAATTCCCAACAATCCTTCATGGACTTGGAGGAAGTTACTTCAACTTCGCCCCCTTATTCAGTCATACATTCAGTACCAAATTGGTGATGGTTCCAGCACTTCCCTATGGTATGCGACAATTGGCACCCCCATGGCCCTTTTGATCAAGAAAATCGCACTCATTATCATGTATGATTCTGGTATCCCTGAAGGAGCCCATGTGTCTACTATCCTAGATAATAACAACCAATGGAAATTCCCTATCACCCAAACTTGGGAGCTCAATGAGATCAGGGAGGCCCTTCCTTCCTTATATGGTTCCACTGACATATGTAGGTGGACACTCAATCATGATGGGGTATTCACTATCTCATCTCTGTGGGACCAGCTCAGGACACATCTTCCCATTGTTGAATGACATCACATTGTCTGGTTCTCATCCCATATCCCTAAATGCAGTTTAATAAGTTGGATTGCTATCTAGAACAGGCTGCCTACTGGTGATAGGTTAGTCCAGTTTGGGGTCATTGATTCCCCATGTTGCAGCTTCTGCCCTGGTGATGAGAACCATGACCATCTCTTTTTTAACTGTCCATTCACTAAACAAGTGTGGGATCTGATTATCACTTAAGTCCCATTTTAGATGGCAAAAGCGCAATCACTTTCGCTAGTTGGATCTCCCACCTTTGCACCTTTAAAGGGAAGGGCCCGAGAAATGTCCTTGCCAAACCTGTCCTTCCACAAAGTGACTCTATATCATGTATGGATTGAGCTTAAAACATTAGGAAATTCCAACATGTGCAGCACCCTATACACTATGTTTGTGGCGAATTTGTGGTGACATTAGAAGTAGACTCTTGTCCTTATCCAAAATCCCAACCGCTCAATGGACCTTATTGAATCATGGAACATTCCTAGTAATGCACATTAACTGGTGAAGGGAGCATTTAATAGTCAAAGCATGTTTTCCTACTCAATTCCTTGTTACCACTTGCTAATTCCTGGCCCAGATTGACAGGTTCAGTAGAAAGGCATACAACTTGCTACATGGACTTTGTGGATGCAGGTCTTAACCAAGAGATTCAAGAAGTGTTAATGCTAACATCCCATTTGGGAATTGGGTGCAGGTCTTTAGCTTCAGGAAGATATTCTAATACTAACATCCCAATTGGGAATTTGAATGCAGGGATGGATTGCAGGATATATCCACTCCATTGATGGATCTCATGTATATTGTACTGGTGTGACCAACTTATATTGTGTGACCAGTGAGATGAGTTTCTTGGACCTCAGACTTGTCTTTTGAGAGGAGAGTGATGTTATGGAGATTATCAAGTGAGTTGATGAGGGAGTGTGGAGCCTTAGCAGAGGGTTATAGAAGTTGTGAGTGTTCGAGGGAGTTGTGGTGTGAGCCTCATATTTAGGATTGTACATCCCCAGGTGGACAAAGTATACTACCCTCGCTCGCTCTTTGCATAGCCGTATGCATATTATATGTCACCTCTTTGACCGCATTGCACCTACTGATATTGATGTTGTGTTGATACATCTGCTACTGCTGCTGTGAGGCTACACCACTTTGAGCTCTACATTATTGATCTTGTTTTCACATCCCTTTGGCATGCTCAATCTTCTTCTGCATTTTGCACGGATACACCATAGTTTGCCGGGCCAGCACAATCGGCCATTATTGCTTTGACATTGATGTGATACACCACATTATACCTCACACTTTTGCTTCTTTTATTCTTTATTCTTGCTGCACTTTGCCTTTGGATACCTTTTGTTACTTCTTTGTACACATTTGTGATTGCACCTCTTTGGATTGCCTTTGAGCCTTTGGATACACCACATTCTTGACTGTCTCACGATACACCTGCTTCTTTGCTGCATTTTTGAAACATAATGCTGCTGCATTTTTCATGCTTGGGACTAATTTTAGGTATCATGGTCATAGATGTTTCATTTTTCTCGAAAACCTAACTTGTGGGATACCATCCGGTTAGGCGAGCTGTTTGTGCGTTTGGGGGTTGCTGCATTTCAAACAAGATGCTGCCCAAATTTTCAGTACTTTTGTTAGTTGTTGGCCTAGCCATGGGGGGTTGTCCCAGGGCTTGTTTTAGTCCCTTCAGGGAGGGGGCATTTCCTCCCTACACTAGCCTACTACACATACTGTTACTTCATCATTTGTGGCTTATTTTGTATGAAACTCTGTATTTTTGGGCTGCCAATTTCTGGGCAGACACCTGATGTTCTGTGTACTTCCCGAGTCCCATCCCAAGCATCAAGTACCATAAGCAAGCTTCAAGCATCAAGTCTTGTCCAGGTGGTATGTTCAAGGTCCTATTCCTAGGTCCTTTGCCAAGTTACTCCAAGTCATATTCCAAGTGTCATGTTCAAGCTTCAAGTCTCATGTTCAAGGTCCTATCCCAAGGTCCTATCTCAGGGTCCTTTTGTATGGTGTTTTCCTCTCCTCTGATAGATGGGAGTGAAACATTTTTAGAATACTCTACTTATTGTACATAAGTTCAAGTTCAAGTTGTATTTTGTTAGATTGTCATATTTTGTGCGGTGTCTCTCTCTCCTCTGTTAGATGAGAGCGAAACACCCAGTAGTCTACACATAACTAATGAACATCTCCCAATTGACAAAGGAGGAGAGCAATCGGATATAGCAGGAACTGAGGTGGACAATGACCTTATTGATCCAGTTCAATCTGGTTTTGTTAAAGGTAGGAGAATTGCAGATAATATTTTTCTCACTCAGGAGATCATGCATGGTTATCACAAATCCACTGCTTCTCCCAAATGTACCATGAAAGTAGATATCATGAAAGCATATGATAATGTCAGATGGGATTTCCTATGGGACACACTCGCTTGCATGAATTTTCATCCCAAAATGATCATATGGTTAAAAGCTTGTGTCACCACAGCCAATTACACACTCAATATTAATTGTGAACCTACTGGCTACATTAAAGGTGAGAGAGGTCTCAGACAGGGTGATCCACTGTCATGCTACCTCTTTGTAATTGTTATGGAGGTACTCACATGCATCTTAAAAGAGAAATCCAATAAGCCTGACTTTAAATTCCATTGGAGATGCAATAAACCTAGAATCATCAATCTGTGTTTTGCTGATGACCTTATGCTATTTTGCAAAGGTGATGTTGTATCAGTCAGGCATATCCAGGATTTTCTCTTTGAATTTGAAGCTTTATCTGGGCTATCCCCTAGCCTTGGGAAAAGTAGTGTTTTCTTCTCTGGGGTCCAACGCACTACTAGAGTTGCAATACTCCAATTGCTTGGGTTTAAGGAAGGCACATTGCCTGTGAGATACTTGGGGGTTCCATTGCTTTCCACCAAACTAAAGTTCATTGATTGCAAGCCAATGATTGACAGAATCACCTCTAGAACCAAAGCATTGACAAATAGGGATTTGACTTATGCTGGGAGAGTCCAATTAATTAAGAATGTCTTATTTTCAATGCAGACATATTGGTCTTCTCTATTCATACTCCCTAAAAAAGTCATTAAGGAGGTTGAATCCATTCTTAGATCCTTCATGTGGTCTGGCCCTGACCTTAAGATGATTGGGGCTAAAGTCTCTTGGGAACATTTGTGTTGTCCAAAGCAGGAAGGTGGCCTTGGTTTCAAATCCATTCTTATTTGGAACAAGGCTGCTATTGCCAAACACATTTGGTTCCTTATCTCTGGTGGGAAACAATTCATGTGGTGCCAGTGGATTAAATCATACTTACTCAAAGGGAGGTCCTTTTGGGAAGTTAAAATGCCCAGTTCACCCTCGTGGGTTTGGAGAAAACTTCTTAATCTCAAACCAATTGTCCAGCCCCACATTAAGACTGTTATTGGTAATTGTAGAACAACTTCACTTTGGTATGATAATTGGCACCCCCTGGCCCCATAGTCAATAGATTTGGTACTAGGGTCATTTATGACTCTGGTCTCACCAAGGGGCCACTGTGGCTTCCATTATTAGAGGTTCCAATTGGTGTTTTCCCATCACCCAAACGTTGGAACTTAATGAACTTAGAGGTCCTATTTCTACTCTACGTAGCCCAAATCATGCTTTGGAGGATCATCTTAGATGGACCCTTAATTCCAATGGTGATTTCTCTATCTCTTCCCTCTGAAATGAGGTCAGGACTCACTATCCTAAGGTTTCCTGGTACAAAAGTATATGGTTCCCTGGACATATTCCCAAGTGTAGCATGATTTCATGGCTTGCTATTCATGAAAGGCTGTATACTGGAGGCAAGCTTGTCCTCTTTGGGACCATTCCTGTCTCTTGCTGTGCCTTTTGTTCTAGTGATGAGACCCATGACCATTTATTCTTTAATTGCCCCTTCATCTCTCAAGTCTGGTCCCTAATTCTAACCCATCTCAACATTAATTGGCCCTCTAGGAGTTGGACTTACTGGATTAAGCATATCTCCTACGTCAAAGGCAAAACCCTTAAAACTTTAATCACCAAACTTGTGTTCACTGCCTCAGTCTACCAAATCTAGCTTGAAAGAAATGCTTGTAAATTCCAAAGTGCAACTTGCACAATACCCATTGTAGTGAATAAAATCCACTCGCTAGTGAGGTATAGGTTGTTGTCCTTGGGTAATCTTCCCCAAGGACCTCAATATCAAAGATTGACAGTTAGGTGGGGGATTGAATGAGACTTACCCTATCACTTCTATTTGGCGTCTGATGTGTGTAGGTGGTGGTAGTAGTACGGGGCTTTCCAAGCCTATATGAGGCAGTGAGGTCTCGTCAAGGAGAGGACACAAGAGTATTCAGCTAATGTGTGTAAAGGATCAGTGAAGAGTCTTGGAGGATGTTTTACTGAAAAAGAGTCTTGGAGGTCCAATTTCAGAGGCCATCAATCCTTTTTTTTTTGGGTAAATGAGCTTGAAATAAAAAGGGGCTAACCGAATATACAGCCTACAAGGGGCATACCCCAGGAGGACAAAAAAAAAACAAAGAAAAGAAAAATAAAAATAAAGAAGGAAGAACCTACGCCAACTGGCTACAATTATCTAGGGCGATAAATCTGAATGTTTCCAAACCTTCTAGACAGATGATTAAGAAACAAACATGTAGTACAATGAAGCAACAACCAAAAAACTTGGACCGGTTTGACAATAAAACTTAATGTTTGAAGCATGAACACGAGACTTGGACCTGCATGTGTGACTTAGGCTGCTTGGACGTAAACTTGATGCTTGAAGCTTGGGCCTTGAACATTAGAACACCTTGAAGTAACTTGGGATAGCAGCAGCTGGATAGTAGAATGGAATGGAAGGCTCCATGGCAGAGCACTATGACCTTGAATAGAATGAAATGGATGGCTCCGTGACAAATAGTGTACCATGAATCTTAGTGACAAGGCAAGTGCCTAGCCAAGTTGCCATCATACCATCGTACTGTGAAAGGGAACCTGACAATGCATCGAGCCAAAGGACAACCCCCAAGGCTAGATGCGGGAGGAAGCCCCTCCCAAAGGGGATCATACATGCCAAGGGACAACCCCCCTAGGCTAGGCCCACTAAACCACTGAGTAGCTCATCCTAACCCTTTATTACATGAAATCCTGGCAGAATTTGGATAGCACCATGTTTGAAAAGTGATATCCTATGTGAAAGTGTCCCTATCTAGAGCATCACCAAGAAAAGTAATAGCAGCTCGCCCATAAAATGGCAAATCCTCAAATAGATGATAAGGCTAGCGGTGATTGACAAAAGTAATAACAAATTTCAATACAAGCGGCCCGGGTTGCAAATGACCGCTTGCAACCCATGAAACATCAAGAACAACAAGTGCATGCATAAAGCTTGAACATCACTTACTAACAGTGCGAAGCGGTTGCAAATAACCCTTGCAATCCACAAAACAACTAATGGTGCAGCGTGAGAATATAAAGAAATGCGGCGGGTTGCAAATGACCCTGCAACCCACAAAATACCAAGTAATGAGTAAAATTACCTCCCTTAATAGCGATCCACAACCCGATCACTCTTGGGCCCTCCCATGGATGAACCTCATTTGCCTCATAAATGCCCGAGATGCCCGGCAAACAACCGCCTGGCGGACTACATCCAACAACATTGCGGCAAGAAGCCCCCTCAGCACCACTCACAAAGTAGCAAAAATGTACAAAGAACATGTATAACCAAGAATAATGCACAACATACGTGACCATATTCAAAAAAAAGGGTTGCCTCCCTCTTGGAGGCAAGAATTGTTCAAAATAATGCACACACCCAAATATATGATGTTCACTAATTCTCCACTTAGTTAACAACCTTAAAGATTGAGGTCCTTTTTAGGAAGGTTACCTAAGGACATCAATTTGTATCTAACCATTGAGTGTATTTTACTTACCACACAAGAACGAGCAGAGCAAGAAATATTTTGGAACTTGCAAACATTTCGTTCAAGCCATATCTGATAAACCTGAACCGTGAAAATGAGCTTGATGATCAAACTTTTAAGTGATTTACCTCTGATATTTGAGATGTGATTGATCCAATTGGCCCAAGACATTGGAGGCCAATTCTCATTGACAAGTGTAAGGATCTCAATCCAAATATGTGATGTGAAAGGGCAATTGAAAAATAAATGGTCATGGGACTCAATACCATGGCGTAAAACTACAAACAAGACACGGGAAGGGAACCAAAGAGGACCAACTGTCACACCGTATAAAGCCTATTGTGAATTGCTAGCCAAGTAATCATACTACACTTTGGGATATGACCAGGGGAACCAAATACTAGAGTGCCAAGGAACCTTAGGGTAGTGTGTCCTAAGTTCATCCCAAAGGGAAGAGATGGTGAATATGCCATTAGGGTTAAGAACCCACTTGTGATGGTCCTCTATGTCTTGGTTTGGACTGGGTAAGGATGTAATAGATTCCCTAATCTCATTGAGCTCTAGGGTTTGAGTAATGGGAACTCACCAATTGGATTCTCTTATAATTGCATTCACTGTGGCACATTTGGTGAGTCCAGAGTCGTAGATAACCCTAGAACCAAACTTGAGGGCAAGGGGACCAATAGGATGCCAATTGTCAAACCACAGAGAGGTGGATCTGCCATTACCAATGGCAACTCTAATGTGGGGAAGGACAAGGGGCCTAAGATTGAGAAGTTTCCTCCATACCCACGAAGGTGAACTAGGTACCTTAATTTCCCAAAAATTCCTTCCTTTGAGTAAGTATGATTTGACCCATTGGCACCACATAGATTGTTCCCCACCAGAGATAAGGAACCAAATGTGCTTTGCAATGGCAGCCTTATTCCAAATAAGCATGGATTTGAACCCAAGGCCACCCTCTTGTTTAGGGCAACACAAGTGTTCCCAAGAAACTTTAGCCCCAGATTTTTTAAGATCAGGGCCAGACCAAAGGAAGGATCTAAGTATGGATTCCACTTCCTTGATGACTCTTTTAGGAAGTATAAATAGGGAAGACCAATATGTTTGCATTGAGAAAAGAACATTCTTGATCAACTGGACTCTACCAGCATAGGTTAGGTCCCTATTTGTCCAGGTTTTAGTTCTAGAACTGATTTTGTCGATCATGGTTTTGCAATCAATATATTTTAATTTGGTGGACAAGGAACAAAGTTTCATTCCATTGGCAAAGCATCATCAGGTGGTGGCATCAGTACGGGGCATCTCAGGCCTATATGAGGCAGTGAGGTCTCATCAAGGAGAGGACACAAGAGTATTCAGGTTCTAAAAAAGTGCAGTCAGCCCGGGCATCTTAAAGGAATCAGATGATAGAGCAACCATACCACAAAGACTCCTTGGAGGCTGATTATGGCAAAGAAAATCTAATTTGTGCAAAGGATCAGTGGTATGTTACCTTATTCTCACACTATTAAATTGAAGGTGCACTGTGGTGGAGGTAACCCCTCCACCTGCTAACCCAGAGACAGAAAATCTGAGTCAGAAAGTTAAGGATTCCTTCCATCTTCCTCAGCAGGTTCTACCTGCTGCTGAAGGGTGTTCAAATCTTGTTGGTGATGTTACTCATGGTTCCATAGCAATCATCGAATCACACACCTCTCTTCAACCCATATTGCATTCCAACCCTAAGCCTCCTGATCCTAATACTCCAACTGAAGATGCTCTCAGTGAGGAATTGGAGGAGGAGTTTGATATTTTAGATGATGAGATGGCTGTCTCCGAGGTTGAAGGGCCTCATATTCCCCTTACTGATGCCATCAGGAGTCCCCTATCTAATATTTCTATGGGGCGGAAGCATCTAGAGTCTAATAGCTCCCGGAAAAGAAGGATGAAGCAGGAGCGTAAGCTCCGTAATCGGACTTCTTGACAGATCAGCTTGCCTTTTGATATATCCTTTTTGGGGCAGTATCCTACTACTTTCTATCTTCTGCCATTTTGTATTTTATATGTTTTGCATGTTAATAAATTCCATGTCTAGTCCACAATCACTTTTGCATTTTGGGTTTTGGAACTTAAGAGGTCTAAATGACCCTCTTAAACAACAAGCCACCAAATCTTTTTTGAAAAAAAATGATCTGGCTCTGATTGGTTTGCTTGAACATAAGATTAAAGTGCCCAACATTAATAGAGTGGTGAACTTCATATGCCCCCACTGGCAAATTGCACATAACTCAGTTCATGCCCCTATTGGGAGGATCCTTATCTGCTGAATCCTCACATACTCAATGTAAGGTTCTTTACATGACCAATCAGCTTGTGCATTGTGAAGTTCACTCACTCCAGGAGGATCATATTTTCTTGGCTACATTTGTCTATGGTGCCAATGACTGGAGGGAGAGAGTAGAACTTTGGAGTGATCTCCAAATATTAAGGAGCGCTGAGCCATGGGTAATACTTGGTGACTTTAACTCAATTAGGAATCCTAATGAGAAACTTGGTGGCAATAATCTTTGGCCACCACATATGGATGATCTTAATAGCTGCCTTTTTAATTGTGAAGTTGATGATCTGAGATACTCTGGATGCCTCTTTACTTGGTCAAATAGGCAGGAGTCCCCACATCATATCTCTTCCAAGCTGGATAGAGTCCTTGTGAATGAGTTGTGGCTGAGGACCCACACTTCTTCCTCGGCTTTCTTCCCTACTCCTGGAATCTCTGATCATTCACCTGCAATTGTCCATATCACCCCACCATCCAAATCTGGCATCAGACCATTTAAGTTCTTTGATTTCCTAGCAGACCACCCCAAATTTTTACCCACTGTTCAAGGTGTCTGGAGACAAATTGTTCTTGGGAACCCCATGTACATTGTTTCTGAGAAGCTAAGAAGGCTTCAAGTTGATCTTAAAAAACTTAATGACAAAGAGTTCAGCTCTATCTCTGATAGAGTTTCCAAAGCTAAAAATCAACTCGAACTTCTATAGCTCAAGCTTGGGGCTGATCCTGCTGATCCCATTGTTCAAAAGGAAGAAAAATTGGTCTACAAGCAATTCATCACTCTCTCTAGAGCTGAGGAAAGCTTAGCTAGACAAAAGTCCAGGATACAATGGCTTAAACTTGGCGATCAGTGCACCTCATACTTTTTCAAATCAGTCAGCAACAATAGGAATAGAAGAAAGATCACTAGTCTTGTTTTGGAGGATTCCACGACCACCCAAGACATGAAAGTGATTAAAGACACCTTTGTCAATTTCTATGCTAATCTGTTTGGAAAGCCTCATAGTACAGCGTATATTGGTTATGAGAGAGTCAATCAACTCATTACCAAAAGGCTCTCGAATACTCAAAGTATAAACATGGTTCAGGATGTTTCTAACAATGAAATCAGAGACATATTCATGAGTCTCAATCCTCGCAAGGCCCATGGACCTGATGGCTACAATGCTGGGTTCTTTCACAAGACCTGGACTATTGTTGGGCATGAAATCACAGTAGCAATTAGGAATTTCTTTAGGTCTGGCAAGCTCTTGACCAGAGCTAATGCCACCATTGTTGCACTTGTACCCAAAATCCCTCATCCCTCTAAGGTTGGAGACTTTAGGCCAATTTCTTGTTGCAATACCATATATAAATGCATTGCAAAGATTTTGGCCAAAAGAATCCAAAATGTCCTCCCTGATATTATTGATCCAGTTCAATTTGGCTTTATCAAGGGTAGGAGGATTGTTGATAATATATTTCTTACCCAGGAGCTCATGCATGGGTATCATAAATCATCCTCTACTCCCAAATGTGCCATGAAAGTTGATATTATGAAGGCATATGATAATGTGAGGTGGGAGTTTCTTTGGGATGCACTTATGGCTATGAACTTTCATCCCAGGATGATCATGTGGCTTAAAGCCTGTGTTACCACAGCTAACTACTCCTTGAATATCAATGGTGAACGTACTAGCTTTATTAAAAGTGAAAGAGGTCTCAGGCAAGGTGACCCACTGTCATCTTATCTATTTGTCATCGTTATGGAGGTCCTCACCTGCCTCCTTAAGGAGAAATCCCACCACCCTGACTTTACTTTACACTGGAGGTGCAGCAAAACACAGATCATTAACTTGTGTTTTGCTGATGACCTAATGATCTTCTGCAAAAGGTGATGTAAAATCAGTTCAGCATGTGCATAACTGTCTCTTTGAGTTTGAATCCTTATCTGGTTTGTCCCCTAGCCCTGGGAAGAGTAATGTCTTCTTTTCTGGGGTTCAACATTCGATCAAAGAAGAGATCTTACAATTGCTAGGGTTTAAAGAGGGGATGTTGCCTGTTAGGTACCTTGGTGTACCATTGTTGTCCACCAAACTTAAGCACATTGATTGCAAAGTTATGATTGATAAAATCACTGCTAGGACCAAAACTTGGACAAATAGAGACTTGTCATATGCTGGTAGAATCCAATTGATTAAAAATATCCTCTTCTCTATGCAAACATATTGGTCCTCTCTCTTTATACTTCCAAAGAAAGTTATTAAGGAGGTTGAGACTATCCTTAGATCCTTTCTTTGGACTGGCCCGGACCTCAAGAAAACTGGTGCTAAGGTATCCTGGGAGCATCTATGTTGTCCTAAAACTGAAGGTGGGCTAGGCTTCAAGTCCATTCTTGTGTGGAACAAAGCGGCTATAACAAAGCACATTTGGTTTCTCATCTCTGGTGGGGAACAATCCATGTGGTGTCAGTGGGTAAAATCATACTTACTCAAAGGAAGGAGTTTTTGGGAGGTTAACATTCCTAGCTCACCCTCCTGGGTTTGGCAGAAGCTTCTTAACCTTAGACCTCTAGTAAATCCCCACATTAAAGTCATTATAAGGAATGGTAGGTCAACTTCACTTTGGTATGATAACTAGCATCCCAGAGTTATCTACGACTCTGGCCTTCCCAAAGATGCCACAGTGGCAGCCATTGTAAGAAATGCTATGTGGGCTCTACCCATAACCCAAACCTTTGAGCTTAATGAAATCAGGGGTGGATTACCTCCGATTTCAAATACCAATGAGGAGATGAAGGACCAACATAGGTGGTTGCTTAATGCTAATGGTGAGTTTACCATTTCTTCCATGTGGGAACATCTTAGAACACACTTCCCTAAGGTGCCTTGGCACAATGCTATTTGGTTCTCTGGTCACATTCCCAAGTGTAGCATGATCTCATGGCTTGCCATTCATAATAGACTATATACCGGAGATAGATTGGTGCTCTTTGGCACTATTCCTATATCTAGTTGTAGTTTCTGCAATGGGGTTGAGAATCATGACCATCTGTTCTTCAATTGCCCATTCACCTCACAGGTGTGGTCTCAGATTCTTGCTCATATCAATGTCTACTGGCCCTCCAAGTCTTGGACTGAATGGATTAATCTAATGTCAACAATCAGAGGCAGAACTCTAAAAAATTTGATCATTAAGCTTGCCTTCACATCGTCAATATATCAGATATGGCTTGAAAGAAATGCACGCAAATTCCAAAGTACTTCTTGCCTCATATCCACTGTGGTTAGCAAGATTTTCTCAATGGTTAAAAGCAAACTTTTGTCCTTGGATAATTTCCCACTAGGACACCAATCACAGTGGTTGTTAACTAAATGGGGTTTGAAGGATTGACATTCCCATGTGACTAACATTCTCAATGCAGGTCCATACAAGCTCACAAGCTAATGAATGCTGCAGTTGGAGGGTTTTTGGTACTAACATACCCTGTTGGGTACCTTGTATTGCAGGTTTAAAGCAAAATAGATTGGGGCAGATTCAATCCACAGTCCCCTCCATAGAAGTTTTCGTTGTTACCCTGCTATTTACTAATCTATATTGGTTTGTTATCTTACCCCTTTTCACAGCTTTAAGTGAAACTCTACACTCTTATATTGGTTCCTCTGCTACTGCTTTGGATTGTTTCCTCTTGAGTGTATGTGATCTACTTACATGTGGGATACCAGTGAGATTTGTGCCTCATTCCATCTTTATTGCTCTGAGTGGAGAGTTTTGTGAGTTCAACTACGATTCTCAAGACATGTGGGAAGAGAGAGAGGGAGGTCATATTGTGAGGGAGTTGGGAGGTGAGAACTATAGTCTTGAGAATCTTGTTCATATTGTTTATAGTATATTTCAGAGTTGTAGTTTGCTGGGTATTCATCCTAAGTACACTTCTTGCATGGCCACTCATGTTGTTTTTGTTTAGCTTGATATCTATTCGTAGCGTGTGACCTTGTTTACCTTGATACCTACGGGTCATGCCCAAATTTCTATTGCCTGCTGGTGATTGAGCTCATAGATGTCGAGCAGCAGTGCCCAATTGCTGGTGATTGAACTCATAGACGTCGAGCAGCTGCAGCAGTGCTCAATCACTGCTCTACTTTAATCTGTTGCAGCAATTGCTGTAGCAGGAAACTGCACTTCCAGCAGCAACAACCTGTAATTGCAACACCCATGCCCAAGCTCCAAAGGTGCAGTTTAGAGCTGCATTTACACGTTAATTGCATGCTTTCGGGTTTGCTGCCTCATATTTTATTTCTCCACTGTGTTGGATTAGCCTAGCTCGAGGTGGATGTCCTCTTGTGAGGGCCTTATTACCGGGGACTACTTGCTGTATAGGTTATAACTCTGGAATCCTGCACTGCTGTACCTATTAAAGCATTGTACTTGTGTATTGTTCAATTATGATGGAGGGACTGTCCTCCTATTAGTTTCCCCTACCCTAGGGGGCTGTCCCTAGAGGTCTTACGCTCACGTTGATGGCCCAATTCTCCTGTGTAGGGCACTATTCTCTTTGGATGTGAATCTCTACCATCCCCCTCAGTGTTACCTCTAGTCTCTCACCACTTTCAAGACATTGTCCATTTGCTTGGATTTTGTCCGCTTTGAGTTTTTCTTCCCCCTCAAGTGTGATGGAGCAGAAACACATCACTTATTTCCCTCTGTAGCCATCTTGGCCTCCCAATTTCTTTTTACTCTTTGTTTCTTTTGTTTTGTCCTCCCTGGGGTATGCCCCTTGTAGGCTGTATATCCGCTTAGCCCCTTTTTATTTCAAGCTTGATTTACCGGAAAAAAAAAGGTGCACTATGGGTTGCAAGGGCTGTTGCAACCTGCGATTTATATACATGTTTTATATACTTCCTACATTGCTATGTATCTTTGATATCGTGTGGGTTGCAAGGGCTGTTGCAACCTGCGATTTATATATTCAGTACGAGGGCTGTTGTACTGATTTTATAGCATGTCTACCATATTTGTTGTGTTCATTATTTTTTATGTGGACTGCCATGCTTGGGCAGAGCTGTCGTTGTTTGCTCACTACATTAGATTTTGGAGAATGCCCATGACCAGATTGCATGCCCATGGTCTCCTTCTTGTCCTAGACTGTTCTGTCCATTTATGGGCAAATTTGCTACCCCTAGGTCTAGTTTCTGTTCCATTTGGTTCAGGTTGTGGTCTAGATTATGGTGCTTGCTGCCCATTGCAGTGGGGTATGCCTTCTCTAAGGGGCTGTCCTTAGTGACCCCTAGTGATATATCTCACGCCCACTTGCCGCAAGTGGGAGCAATTCTCGCGTAGAAGTTTTGATGCAAATTTTGTGCAACAAAGAAACCTACAGTGGGTACTTTCCCAAGTTATACCATGTTCATGGTCAAGCTTCAACTATAATTGCTATGATGCACTGTCGGTACAGCAGTAGTGGTGGAGAAGCCTTTCAGCAGGTGCCTCTATCCAAAGTTACTAAGGTCTTATTCCAAGTTTCATGATTCGAGTTTCAAGTCTCATGTTCAAGTTCAAGCATCTCTGATGAGCAAGCAGTTTCAAGTCCTTGTTAGGATAGTCCTAGCCATGGGGGGTGTCCCCTGGCATTGTTTGATTCCCTTTTGGGAGGGGGCTTCCTCCCTTTATGGTGCTTCTGCACCCATTTTCATCAACCTATCACAGATTGCTCGAGCTTAGCAGAGGTTGCCCAATTTGTTCTTGCTGCTGCCATCTAATTATGGCTGTGTGAAGTATGGACTTCACTCATCATCAAGTTCAACTACACATTATCCCAGCTTCTCAAATTACCGCTACCCCATATTGTACTCACTTTTGGATGTTTGGACTTTTGGATATTTCTCCCCCATCTCCTTAGATGGTTTAGAAACATTTAGCTTAAAGTTTAGTAGCAATTTGCTACTTGTTCTAATTTAGTTCTAATTTATTCCACTTTAATCCCCCATTGTAGCCCCATTGTAGCCTTGATTGGCCATCCTTTTTGTTTCCTTTTCTTTTGTTTTCCTTTTGTCCTCCTGGGGTATGCCCCTTGTAGTCTGTATATCTGCTTTGCCTTTTTTCTATTTCAAGCTTATTTATCCAAAAAAAAGCCCCACGTGTCACATTATGCTGGTTTTGATAGGATTAATCACCTTATAACCAGAAAGCTAACATCTGAGCAGAGTGTGTCCATGATCCAGGATGTTTCCAACTCAGAGATCAAGGATGCAATATGGGCTCTTAATCCCAAAAAGGCTCCTGGGCCTAATGGGTACAATGCTGGTTTTTTTCAAAAAGCTTGGCCTGTGATTGGCCATGATATAACTATAGTAGTTAAAACTTTCTTTAGATCCAACTAGCTACTTACCAAATCCAATGCTACAGTTATTGCTCTTGTTCCCAAAATTCCTAATCCTTCCAAGGTTAGTGATTACAGGTCAATTTCATGTTGCAATATTATTTATAAATGCATTGCTAAAATTCTAGCTAGGAGACTTCAGCTAGTCCTTCCGTTCCTTATTGATCCTGCTTAATCTGGATTTATTAAAGGGAGGAGGATTGCTGATAACATTTTCCTATCTTAGGAATTGTTGAGAGGTTATCACAAATCTTCACCCACCCCCAAGTGTGCCATGAAGGTTGACATCATGAAGGCATATGATAATGTTAGCTGGGAGTTTCTCTGGGATGTCCTCACTAGCATGGGCTTCCATCCTAAGATGATTAATATGCTCAAAGCTTGTGTTACCACTTCCAATTACTCTCTAGCATCAATGGGGAGCCTACTGGGTTTATCAGAGGCAAAAGGGGCCTCAGGCAAGGAGATCCTCTCTCTTCTTACCTCTTTGTCATTGTTATGGAAGTTTTGACCTACCTCCCAAGGGAGAAAACATCCCATCCAGACTTCCACTTTCATTGGAGATGTAGCAAGAATAAGATAATTAACCTATGCTTCGCTGATGACCTTATGATCTTTTGTAAGGGAGACATGGGGTCTGTTCAGCTCATCCAAAACTCACTTCAGGAATTTGAAGCTTTGTCTGGGCTTTCTCCTTGCCCTGGCAAAAGTAATATCTTCTTCTCTGGTGTTCACCCCACCATCAGAAGGGACATCATTCAATTACTTGGCTTTAATGAAGGGGACTTGCCTGTGAGATACCTTGGTGTCCCTCTCTTGACCACTAAGCTTAGACACATTGATTGTAAGTCTTTGGTTGACAAAATAACTTCCAGAATCAAATCTTGGACAAATAGGGATCTAACTTATGCTGGCAGATTGCAATTAATCAAAAATGTTCTTTTTTCAATGCAGACTTACTGGTCCTTTCTCTTCATACTCCCTAAGAGAGTGATTAAAGAGGTGGAATCCCTTCTCAGATCCTTCCTATGGTCTGGTCCTGACCTCAAGAAATTTGGGGCCAAAGTATCTTGGGAGCATCTGTGCTCCCCCAAACAAGAAGGTGGTCTTGGCCTCAAATCACTCCAAATTTGGAACAAAGCTGCGTTGCAAAACACATATGGTTCCTCATCTCTGGTGGGGAGCAATCCATGTGGTGTCAATGGGTAAAATCATATTTACTCAAGGATAAGAGCCTCTGGGAGGTCAAAGTCCCCTCTAATCCATCTTGGGTCTGGAGGAAACTCCTCTCCCTTAGGCCCATCATCCAACCCCTCATTGGCAATGGCATATCTACCTCTCTTTGGTATGATAATTGGCATCCCCTAGGCCCCCTTGCTACAAGATATGGTCCCAGGATCTTCTATGACTCTGGCCTCCCCAAGGACTCCAAAGTCTCTGTTGTCATTAGAAATTCCAATTGGGCTTTTCCATGTACTCAAACTCTTGAGCTTATGGAGGTCAAGGACAATCTCTCACTCCTCCCTCTAGTAATGTAAGTGACCTTCCCATATGGTCTCTCACATCCAATGGGATCTTCACTATCAACTCACTGTGGGACCATCTTAGAACACCTTTTCCCAAGGTTCATTGGCATCAAAGTGTGTGGTTTCCTGATCACATACCCAAGTGTAGCCTCATTACTTGGGTTGCTATTCAAAACAAGCTTTACACAGTAGATAGATTAGTCCTTTTTGGTTCCATTCCTATCTCCTTCTGTAGTTTTTGCTCTGATAAGGAAAGCCATAATCATTTATTCTTTAATTGCCCTTACACATCCCAAGTTTGGACCCAAGTGCAAGGTCTGGTTGGCAGCTCATGGCCTCCCAGAACCTGGTCCAATTGGGTTATGCTCATGTCATCCTTTAGGGATAAATCTTTTAACACAATTGTAACTAAACTGGCTTTTACTACATCAATCTATCTCATTTGGATGGAGAGGAACACTCGCAAATTCCAAAACTCACCTAGCCCTAGTTCTGTGGTGTTAAGCAAGATTCATTCTATGCTTAGATGCAAACTGTTATCCATGCCAGACCTTCCACAAGATCCCTACTCTCAGTGGCTCTCAACAAAATGGAACATCTCTTGGCAAGTCTGTATTATTCTCTATGCAGACTTATTGGTCTTCAATCTTTATCCTTCCCAAAAGAGTGATAAAGGAAATTGAAGGGATTCTTAGAGCATTTTTCTGGACTGGATCTGACCTCAAGCACACAAGTGCCAAAGTATCTTGGGAACAACTTTGTTCCCCAAGGAAAGAAGGTGGTTTAGGGTTTAAATAACTTCAAATTTGGGACAAAGCTGCCATGGCCAAACACATATGGTTCTTTGTCTCTGGTGGAGAACAATCCATGTGGTGTCAATGGGTGAAATCCTATTTACTCAAAGAGAAAAGTTTCTGGAGGGTCAAAATCCCCTCTAGTCCCTCTTGGACTTGGAGGAAATTGCTTCAACTTCGCCCTCTCATTCAATCATTTATTAAATACCAAATTGGGACTGGCTCCACTAAACTGGCACCACTGTGGTCCTCTTGTTAAACACTTTGGTAGTCGTGTGGTCTATGACTTAGGGCTACCACATGATGCCCTTGTCACTACCATTCTTAGCACTGCTAACCAGTGGTCTTTCCCCATTACACAAACCTAGGTGTTAAATGAGATTAGAACCCGTCTCCCTATTCTCAATCCTCATATTCCTCCTGGGAATGATTCCTGCAGTTGGATTCTCACCAAAGATGGAAAGTTTTCCATATCCTCATTATGGGAGCAACTTAGGACCAAATTTCCCATTAATGATTGGAACCACATCGTGTGGTTTCCATCTCATATCCCCAAGTGTAGCCTGATAGCCTGGATTGCTATTCAGAACAGGTTAACCACCGAGGACAGACTTGTGCTATTTGGCATCAAAACTACATCCTGCATTAGCTTTTGCTCTGTTGAAGAATCACATGATCACCTATTCTTTAATTGCCCCTTCACCAAGCAAGTATGGGATACTGTGAGCCTTAAATCTCAGCTCACTTGGCAATCTCAAAGTCTATCCACATTAGTCACTCTTGTCTTTACAATGAAAGGTAGAGGTCTGAAAAGCACCCTGGCAAAGTTGTCCTTCACTGTCTCCCTCTATCATATCTAGATAGGGAGGAACCTCAGGAAATTTCAAGGTTTACATCATGGTATACCTTCCATTGTGAGTAAGATAAGCACTGACATTAGGTACAGAGTGATGTCCCTTCACAAATTACCACATGGACCATTATCCTTATTGGAAGCTTGGAACATATCAATCCATTGAGTCATAATTATTATTCCTTTTGAATTGTCTGCCATATTCTGCCATATTGTTTATCCTTGTATCACTAATAATCTGTAGTTGTGATTCATCAGGGTGTTGACTGTGTGAATGTTTAAGCAATTTACTTTTGAGCCAGTGAATGTTTGCAGGAAGGTGGCATCCTTTTAGGGCCAGTCGAGCGGTATGAAGTTTATGCTAATAACCCAATTGGGTAGTTTGTATTGCAGGTTCAAATTCAGGATTGTGATTGTGATTGTGATTCTATTCATGTTCATACTATAGAGTTGGATTTTCATAGTGTGTGGAGTGAACTACTTATATGAGAGACTTGTGAGATGTGTTTTGAGCCTCATCCTTTCTTCAAAGTGATACTCAATGAATGGAGCATGTGTGAGAGGAGGGAGTCAGGTAGGGACCCATTGTGAACACAAAAAAGAAGAGAGGGAGGGTGAGACGTGATGGTGTTCGGTTGTGTGAGACATTATCCAATGGGCCCCCTTTTCACTCTTTTTCTTCACTTTAATATAGGCTTATAGGTCCGCCAAGTTTGGGCAGATTTGTTATGCATTCTCTAGCATTTGTCTTGCTATATTCTGGACAAAGCGGTTCCTATTGTTATCGTGCTACTACATTTGTTTATACCGTTGTCACGGGCTGCTGCAGTGGTTTGCTAATGCTACTGTAGTGCTGCTGCTGTAGACGTTAATCCGCCAAGTGTAATGTTTTATACTTTAGTCACATGCTGCTGCATATGTTACTCTGCTAGTGATACAATTTTCTGTTACTACTATCTCTACTGTTACATTCTATTGCTGCTTCATACGAGCCTTTGTCTGTTACTGCTGCTTGGTCATAGATCTGTTGCTGCTGCTCGGTCTAGCTGTGATTGTTGATCATATTTTGTATGCTTTCTACGTGAGGTGTTTCTCTATCCTCTAGTAGATGGGAGAGAAACTTCTCTAGAACCTCTCAATACACATGCAAGTTGCTGCTGGTTGTTAATCATGTTGATCATTTTTATAATGATTGTTTTTTTTGGGGTAATTAAGCTTGAAATTAAAAAAGGCTAAGTGAATGTACAGACTACAAGGGGCATACCCCAGGGAGGACAAAGAAAAGAAAAGAAAAGGAAAAAAATTGCGTGAGATAAAGGGAAGGCCACAAGGGCTACATGAGGGTAAGTAGGGAAAATACAAAGTACGCAAATACATACTAAGCAACTGATGCAGTGTCGATGAGAAGTGTAAATAAGAGATAGAGATTGATCACTCACCCATTTTGGTGTCAATGAATCCTGTTCCCAAGAAGGTGAGGAGACCTTTCAAGTTCTTCAACTTCTTGGCTGACCATCCAGATTTCATCCCTGTTGTTCAGGGAGTCTGGATTAGGGTTATCATTGGAAACCCTATGTTTATTGTCTGTACAAAACTCAAACTTCTGCAAGAGGAACTCAAGAAGCTCAATACTAAGGACTACAGTGAGATCTCCTCTAGAACATTGGCCATCAAACCACAACTAGAATCTGTCCAATTAGACCTAGGCTCTAATCCCTCCAACACTTTCAAGCAAACTCATGAAAGAGAGTCAGATAAGCAATATGTTGATTGGCGGAAAGGAGAGAGTTTTGCCGACCAAATCTAGGATCCAAAGGGTCTCGGACTTGGGGACCAATGTACATCCTATTTCTTCAAGTCCATCACTCAAAAGAGGAATAGGAACAAGATCACAAGTCTTGTCCTACCTGATGACAGCCTGACTCATGACCCTATTACCATCAAAACTACATTTGTCGAATGCTAACCAATCTACTTGGTAAGCCTCACTTTTCTCAGTATAATGGTGCTAACAGAGTTAATCAATTGGTGGCTTCCAAGCTTTTTGATGATCAGAAAGAGGCTATGGTTTCTGATATCTCTAATGAAGAGATTAAAGATTCCTTCATGTCTTTGAATCCTAATAAGGCTCCTGACCCTGATGGATATAATGCAGATTTCTTTCAGAAGACTTGGCATGTTGTAGGGCATGAAGTCACCTCTGCTATTAGGAGTTTTTTTAGATGTGGGAGGCTTCTCATCAAGGCAAATTCCACCATCATTGCTTTGGTTCCTAAAGTCCCTAATCCTTCCAAGGTGGGGGACTATAGGCTCATCTCATGTTGTAATACAATCTACAAGTGTATTGCCAAGATTCTTGCTCAAAGGATCCAAGTTGCTCTCCCTCACCTCATTGACCTTGTCCAGTCAGGGTTTGTCAAGGGGAGAAGGATTGCCGATAATATTTCTCTCACTCAAGAGATCATGAGAGACTATCACAAGCATTCACCCACTCCTAAATGTGCCTTGAAGGTAGATATTATGAAAGCATATGATAATGTCAGGTGGGAATTCTTATGGGATGTCCTCCATTCCATGAACTTCCATCCTATTATGATCAATTGGATCAAAACCTGCATCACCACTGCGAATTACTCTCTTAGTATTAATGGTGAGATCACTGGCAATATCATGGGGAAAAGAGGGTTAAGGCACGGTGACCCCTTATCCTCCTATCTCTTTGTTATTGTCATGGAATCCTCACTTAGCTCCTCAAGGAGCAGTCCCTTAATACCACATTTCATTTTCATTGGAGGTGTGATAAGACTAAAATAATCAATCTCTGTTTTGCTGATGATCTCATGATCTTTTGTAAAGGAGATCTGAGTTCCGTCAAATGGATCCAAGAGGCCCTCACTGAGTTTTCTTCTCTCTCTGGCCTTGTCCCCAGCCCAGGGAAGAGCAATGCCTTCTTCTCTGGGGTCCCTTCCACTACTAAAGCATCAATTTTGGACACTCTTGGTTTCAAGGAAGGTATCCTCCCTATGAAATATTTGGGTGTCCCACTCATCTCCACCAAACTGAAATACTCCGATTGCCAGGTTCTCATTGATAAAATAATAGGGCGTACCAAATCTTGGGCTAACAAGTATCTATCCTATGCTGGAAGAGTTCAACTGATCAGATCTGTTTTGTTTTCAATGCAGACCTACTGGTCTTCCATCTTTATCCTCCCTAAGAAAGTCATTAAGGAGGTTGAATCTATTCTCAGAGCATTCTTTTGGACTGGCTCTAATCTCAAGCACTCCGGTGCTAAAGTATCTTGGGAACACTTGTGTTCCCCCAAAAAGGAAGGCGGTCTTGGATTTAAATCCCTTCAAGTTTTGGAACATTGCTGCCATGGCCAAGCACATTTGGTATCTTGTCTCTGGCAGCGAGCAATCTATGTGGTGCCAATGGGTCAACTCTTACTTACTCAAGGGTAGGAGTCTTTGGAAAGTTAAAATGCCTAGTAGTCCCTCCTGGACTTGGAGAAAGTTGCTTCAACTTCGTCCTCTCATCTAACCTTTTATCCTATACAAGATTGGTGATGGGACCTCTACCTTTCTTTGGTATGACAATTGGCACCCATTAGGCCCTCTGGTGGAGAGATTTGTTAGTCGAATCATTTATGATTCTGGGCTTGCAGAGGACTCCAAGGTCTCTACCATCTTACACAGCACGTCACAGTGGAATTTTCACATCACTCAGACCTGGGAATTAAATGAGATTAGGAGTGCTCTTCCTGTGCTCTCCAATCCTACTTCTATGCATGATTCATGTAGATGGACCCTGGGTATTAATGGTTTATTCTCTGTCTCCTCTCTTTGGGATCATCTTAGAACTCATTTTCCTCCTATTGAGTGGAGCCATGTTGTATGGTTCCATGCTCACATCCCCAAATGCAGTTTAATCTGTTGGCTTGCCATTCGTAATAGGTCATCCCACGTGAGGACAGACTTGTTTTATTTGGTATTAAGACTCCTCTTGCTGTAGTTTCTGCGGTGAGGAGGAGGATCACGATCATCTATTTTTTAATTGTCCTTTTACTAAAGAAGTTTGGGACACTGTCTCTCTAAGGTCACACCTTACATGGCAATTTAACTCTCTCCAAAGTCTGGTCCTTCTTCTGTCCAATTACAAGGGCAAGGGACTTAGAAGCACTTTTGCTAAACTTTCCTTCACAGTCACTCTCTATCACATTTGGATTGAGAGGAATTGCAGGAAGTTTCAGAATGTGCAAAATACAATCCCAACAGTGGTGAGCAAAATTTGCACAGAAATCAGATACAGGTTGACATCCCTTGCTAAGCTCCCCACAGGCCCTTCTTTCTTAATTGATTCCTGGAATTTAAATGCTAACCTCACTGTGTAGATGGCATATAATAGGTGGTACTTTGTGTCTCTATTTTTGCTGGTATTACTGATTGCATTTTCAGTGGCAGTTTGGAGCAGTCTGGGATAGAAGTATTGGTTCTAATGTCCCAGTTGGGAAAGTTGTGTTTGCAGGTACATTATGCTCAGATGTTTTGTCTCCTAGGATGGAGGCAATCCTTGTTTTATTTTTAGTCTCCAAGGATGGAGGCAATCCTTGTTTATTTTTTTGGTCTCCAAGGATGGAGGCAATCCTTGTTTTATTTTTTGTATTGAGTTGTGTGTCCCACTTATATGAGTGCCACCATGTGAGTTGTGTGCTTAAGCCACTGATTTCTTTTGAGAGTGGAGGTAATAACTAGCGGGGGCTTATTGTGAGGCTTAGCTAAGGGTGACTGGGGCCTAGCGAGAGATGGAAGTGGATAGGTTCCGAGGTTGATGAAATGTGAGCCATATAATTTTAGGACTACTACAACCTCCATGCTTGCTCCATGCTTTCTATTCTTGGATAACATATTTCATAAGGGATGCTGCCCGAATTTTCTACTCTTGCACTTTAATGTTTGAACCAACACTAATGTTGTTGCTGCATTCTAATGTTGTTGTTGTATACTGCTCGAATCCAATGCTAATTGCTGCTGTTGCTATCACTGATTATTTGTTGCTCCTGCTGCTGTTACGGACCAAGTTTTCTATGTCCATCTGCTGCTCCTGCTGCTGTTCGGGCAGTGCTGCTGCCATCCGTTTCTCGCTGCTGCTATTTTTTCTGTTACTAGCTACTGTGCATGGCCTCCAATCACAATTTGCTGGGATAAATTTCATAACTCTAGGTCATACTTGATGGGTCCATGCAGTGCCCAAGTCATGCTTCTCTAAATGCTCTCCTAGCATCTTTGTATTATCACAGTTTTGGGATCCATTGTGTTGGATTAGCCTAGCTCGAGAGGGATGTCCTCTTGGCAGGGCTTTTATCTACATGTTTAGTGGAGTTTCTGTAATAGTGTTGGTCCGTGGATAGTGTCTTCTGTCATTTACAAGCTGTGACTCCTACAAGGCCATGTTGCTCCTATCCAAGTCCATTTGCAAGCCATTTCACAATTCAAAGGTCTGATCCATTTGCATGCCTTATCACAAGTCAAGGACCGTGACTCTACAAGCCGTTTTGCTCCATTGCAAGACTATGAGTTATTGCTGCTACTTTGATTCTCTTGCCTGCTGAGGTGCTGCTGCTACTGAATTAGCCAGCTTCATTATTTTGCTGCTCCTACTATTACTTCTGCTGCTGCCTTACTATTTTGCTACTACTTACTACTTTTGCTCCTACATTGTGTTATGTTATGCTGAGTACTGCTGTTGGAAGCTCTGCCTCTATCTCTCCCTCTTTTTTTTTTCTCTTTTTCAGCTGCTGCTATTATAGACGCAGTGGCTGGCACCTTGAGGGTGCTCCATTTACGAACGGGTCATGGCCAAATTTTTTAAAAAAATTCTTCCCAAGAGAGTATATGGAGAGTGTATCTCATGGCCTTGGGCCTCTCATGTGCAGTGATAAATTTGTTTTAAACTTTTGAATCCCTATCCCAGCGGGTTGTGCTGGATTTCTTATTTCCCACCCCGGCGGGTTGTGCCGGGGAGTATGCAAATTTTCTTTTTCTTTATTTTATTTTGTCCTCCCTGGGGTATGCCCCTTGTAGGTTGTACATTCGCTTAGCCCCTTTTAATTTCAAGCTTAATTACCCAAAAAAAAAAGAGATAGAGATAGAGAAAGCAACAATATAGGTAAAAGGAGTTTATAATCCTTCTAAATAGATGGACCAAAAACTCACTCAAAACCACTAATTGAACTGCTTTGACTTTAGGTTTGTGAAAACCTTTGACTATGAAGTCATAGTTCTTCAAGTGAGATGATGAGGCAGCAGCTTTGCCCATCTTGATTCAACCAAGCTACTGAAAATTTGAAAATTTGGCAGCGTCTTGTTTGAAAATATAGTAACCCAGTAGGTTTAGTAGCAACAGTAGAAGATTGGAGTAGTAACAACAGAATGTAATAGCAGATCAACACATGCAGTAGCAACAACAATAATCTCCTGCCCTTGCTATATAGACAATGAACCGGGAGGAAGCCCCCTCCCCAAAGGGATCAAACTTTGCCAAGGGACAACCCCCCAAGGCTAGGTCACCAAGCAGTCAAAATCTTAAAAAATTTGGCAGACTTTCATCTGCAAATCGCCAGTCCATCTTCGCACATCCTAAACCCTAACCAAGTATCGAACAGCAACTCAGTCCCTAACCAAGGTACTCACTTCACTCCTCTCGATATCTACCCATTTGGCCTGAACTCTTCTGATTTTTCAATAAACCCAAACTCGAACCCCCTATCCCGGGACTCATCATCACCCACTATTACCCCTTGTTCATCAGCCAGCACCCCAACTATCAAGGCCCCTCAAGTTTCAAACAACTTCTCACAGTACTCTATCCAGAAACCTGTTTATGCAACCCCAAATCAACTACCTCCCCCAAATCCAAAAAACCCTAACCCTATTCATTTTGATTCAACACCAGATGTTCACAAACCAGATCCTCCTAGTCCCACACGATATGGTACTAGCCCTTCCCATAAGCTACAAGCTATTTTTCAGAAAGAAGGGGAGAAACTAGCATCTGAAGACCGTATTACTTCTTTGGTTCAGTCATTGGAGGATGAGTTACTCAAGTTAGGGGTCAGTGTCAGCCTCTCTAAATTCAAGTCTCACATTCTTCAGGTATAGGAGACTTATTCGAACTCTGGGATAGCTACTTCTAGTTCTCCTGTTAATCTGGAAGGGGAGTTTGTTGAGCATAAAAACAAACTTCCTAGTCAGGACCACTCTAAGGAACCAAAAGGCATGGGTAATTCAGGCAAAACACATAACTGGGCTTCACTTTTCAAAGCACAAGCACCCTCAAAGTCTATGAAGCTGGAGCACTATCCTGATATGCAGCAAGGCAGAGAAGCCGCGGTTGAGCTCGATGACTCTGATGTAGATTCCAACTTATGGAACCACTGCCTTATTGGTTACTTTTTGGACGGGAGAATGTCTTACAATCTGTTGTGTGCTACTGCTCGTGCCATCTAGAAGGATAATGCACCAATGGCAATCAAGCAAATTGGGGCTTATTTCTTTTTCGAGTTCAAGGATGAAGCAACTAAAACCTGAAACATGGACCGTGGCTGAAAAAATTTCCACTAGAACCTGAAACTTGGACCGTGGCTGAAAAAATTTCGCCATGACCTATTCGTAACTGGAGCACCCTCAAGGTGCCAGCCACTGCTTGTAGAATAGCAGCAGCTGAAAAAGAAAAGAAAAGAAGGAAGAAGAGAAGAGGCAGATCTTCAACACCATAGAGTAGCAGAACCAGTTTGCAGCAGCAGTAAATAGAAACAAAACCATCACAGCAGTAGATTGCAGCATCATAGAGTACCAGAACATATTGCAGCAGCAGATGTAACAGAACACCACAACAGTGTTCAAACAGATTGCAGTAGCAATACCAGCAGCGGGTGCATCATCATAGAGTGCAACAATGTGTAGCCACAGCAATGGCGAGGGAGTGGCAGTAACATATAGTGTAGGTAGGTGCAACAATGTTCAAATAAGAACAGTTCAAGTGTAGAGTGGGAGGACGCCCCCTCCCCAAGGGGTTCAAACATGCCAAGGGACAACCCCCCAAGGCTAGGAATAAAAAACATAACAACAAGTTTACATACTAGCATTACCCTTTAATAGATTCAATGTACAACCCAACCAAAAACTAATGGTAAATAAACACACATATCATGACAACGGTGATAAACAATCAAAACACGAGTAAAACAATCAAAATGAGCATTGCAGCTCCTAACTCACTTTCAAAGCGGCGGTGACCAGCAATAAGAATCTGACATAAAAACAAAGAAGAGAACGGCAAAAGCATAGTGAAAACAATAGTAAATAAATGGGGAATAAATTGACCTCAAAAATATATGATATCCTAGCTTTGGTGGCTCACCTTCTTCTCCCTAGGATTCTCACAACTTCTTATCTCTCACTACTGAGCCAAACCCCTCATTAATCCTCACAAGATTCCCCACTTCATATTACCTCCACTCACAATGGAAATCACGGGGCCACAATCACTTTCGACTCCTTTGGGATACACACATTTTAGTAGATCACACAACTCAATGATAATATCTAGCATTAGAGTATAACAGCCACCATAAGGCACAACGGTATGTTGCCACAAAGAGTAAGTATGTGATGGAGATTAAAATAACGTGACCATGATAAGTAGATGTAATAAACACGGCATTGAATGCAATCTGCGAATAGATCTGCAAAAACCACTACCCGGATGGGAACATAAGATATAACCTTTATCATATTACGATATGATTGGGACTCTTGCCTAAGATATAACCTGCCCCCTCTCTACAGCCCTTAATGTTAGTCCACCATTCAAGTCCTCAAGCGAGATATAAGATATAGTAAGAATAGGAGAAACAAATGAACATTCAATTAATCCCCCACTTAGCTAACAACATTTTGTGAGTTATGCCCCCAGGGAAGTTTGGCCAAGGACAAGTCTATATCTCACTCTTGAATGAATCTTGCTCACCACGAGGGGCAAGGTGCATGATGTATTTTGGAATTTACGAGTATTTCTTTCTAGCCAAATCTGATAAACTGAGGTTGTAAACACAAGTTTGGTAATCAAAGTAGTGAGTGTTTTGCCTCTAATTTTTGAGATTTGAATGATCCAATCATCCCAGGATCTGGAGGGCCAATTTAAATTGATATGTGTAAGAACCTCCAGCCAAACTTGGGAAGTGAAGGGACAATTGAAAAACAAGTGGTCATGTGATCCCACACGGAAACGAAACTACAACAAAGAGATGAGAAATGGTACCAAACAAGACCAATCATCACACCCGTATATAGTCTCTGTTGTGGATAGCAAACCAAGAGATCGGGGCTACATTTGGGTATATGCTTAGGAGAACGAAATGCTTCTATGCCAAGCCACCTTGGGGTACTGAATTCTGAGCTCGTTCCAAAGTGAAGAAATTGTGAACTCACCTTTAGAACTAAGACACCATACATGACGATCCTCAACATCCTGATTAGGATTGGGAAGGAGGGTGATAGAATTCCTTAGCTCATTAATTTCTAAGGTTTGAGTAATAGGGAGATGCCACTCAGAACCTTTAATAATGGCAGATACAGTGGCATCCTTGGCAATCCCAGAATCATACATGACTCTATGCCCATACTTCCTTGCTATGGGACCAAGAGGGTGCCAATTATCATGCCATAAAGATGTGGATTTTCCATTGCCAATGGCAACTTTAATGTGTGGGTGCACAAGAGGTCTAAGGTTGAGAAGCTTTCTCCAAACCCATGAGGGTGAGCTGGGCATCTTGACCTCCCAGAAACTACGCCCCTTGAGTAGATAAGACTTAACCCACTGGCACCACATAGATTGTTCACCACCAGAGATAATGAACCAGATGTGTTTAGCTATCGCCGCCTTATTCCAAATACATATAGACTTAAAGCCTAATCCACCTTCCTCCTTGGGGCAACATAAGTGCTCCCTTATCACTTTGCCTTTATGGCCATCTATCCCGTCGGATTGTGTCGGGTTTATGCATTATTTTCTTTCTTTTCTTTTCCTTTTCTTTTGTCCTCCCTGGGGTATGCCCCTTGTAGGCTGTACATTCGTTTAGCCTCTTTTTATTTCAAGCTTATTTACCCAAAAAAAAAACATAAGTGCTCCCAAGCAACTTTTGCCCCAGTCTTCTTGAGGTCAGGACTAGACCAAAGAAAGGATCTAAGAATGGTCTCAACCTCTTTAATGACTTTCTTGGGCAGTATAAAGAGGGAGGACCAATAGGTTTGCATTGAAAAAAGCACATTTTTTATAAGCTGGACCCTACCAGCATAAGTCAAATCCCTATTAGTCCAAGTTTTAGTTCTTGCAGTGATTTTATCAATCATTGGTTTGCAATCAACATGCTTTAATTTGGTGGACAACAAAGGAACGCCAAGGTATCTCACAGGTAAGGTGCCCTCTTTGAAACCTAACAACTGAAGGATCTCTTTTCTTGTGTTGTCTTTGAACCCCGAAAAAAGAAGGCGATTACTTTTACAGGCTGGGGAGATAAACCAGATAGAGATTCAAACTCACAAAGGGAGTCATGAATATGTCTAACTGATTTTACATCACCATTACAAAATAGCATAAGATCATCAGCAAAACATAGATTAATAATTTTAGTTTGACTGCATCTCCAATGAAATCTAAAATCAGGCTCTTTGGACTTTTCTTTTAAAATGCAGGTGAGAACCTCCATGACTATGACATAGAGGTAAGATGAAAGAGGATCACCACAATGGAGGCCTCTTTCCCCTTTAATATTGCCCGATGGGTTCACCATTGATATTCAAGTGTATAGCTAGTCGTGGTGACACAAGCTTTTAAGCAAGTGATCATCTTAGGATGAAAATTCATGCAAGTAAGAGTATCCCAAAGAAAGTCCCACCTGACATTATCATAGGCCTTCATAATGTCCACTTTCATGGCACATTTGGAAGAGGATGAGGACCTATGGTAACCTTGCATGATCTCCTGGGTGAGGAAGATATTATCAGCAATTCTCCTACCTTTAACAAATCCAGATTGAACTGGATCAATAAGAGAAGGAAGGACACATTGAAGCCTTTTAGCCAATATTTTTGCAATGTATTTGTATACAGTGTTGCAGCATGAGATAGGTCTAAAGTCACCAACTTTAGAGGGGTTAGGGATCTTGGGCACAAGAGCCACAATGGTGGCATTGGCTTTAGTTAAAAGTTTTCCAGATTTGAAAAAATTCCTTACAAATTTTGTGGATCGCATGCCCCACAACCGGGCCAAGCCTTTTGGAAGAATGCGGCATTATACCCATCGGGGCGGGGGCTTTACTTTGGGATTGAAACCCATGATTGTATCCTTGATCTCGAGGAGTTAGATATATCCCCGAACCATGCCTACACTCACGGTCATTTGTGAGCCTTTTAGTGATGAGTTGTTTGATAATACCAAGACCCGGAATAGACAAAGTGTGAGGTTTACCCAAGAGATTATAATAGAAGCTGACAAAGGAGTCCTTAATTACATTCAAGTCATGGGTAGTGGTGGAATCACCCAAAACAAGATTAGTAATCTTACTTTTATTTCTATTGTTGTTGACAGTTTTGAAAAAAAAGGAAGTGCATTGGTCTCCAAGCTGTAGCCATTGAATCCTCGATTTCTGCCTAGCTAAACTTTCTTCAGCTCTAGTGAGTGCGAGAAATTGCTTGTATATCAATTTTTCTTCTTTCTGGGTAACCAGGTTAGTAGGATCAGTCCCAAGGCTAGACTGTAAGGTCTCAAGCTAAAATTTAGTCACAGCCACTCTGTCAGTAATAGAACTAAATTCCTTACAGTTTAATTCCTTAAGTTCAACTTGTAACCTCTTAAGCTTTTCAGTAAGACAAAACATTGGGTTACCAAGTATGACTTGCCTCCAGACCTTCTGGACTGTGTGAAGGAAGGAGGGATGGTCGGCAAGGAAGTCAAAGAACCTAAAAGGTCTTCTAGGTGGTTTAGGAGGAGGAGTAATGTACACAATAGCCGAGGAGGTGGTCGAGACCCCAAAGTGGGGAAGTAGGCTGAAGATGAGGTGTGTGTCCTCAGCCAGACTTCATTGACAAGAACTCTGTCAAGCTTAGTAGAAATATAATTTGGTGGGTCCTGCCTATTAGACTAGGTGTAGAGGCATCCAGAGTATCTCAAGTCATCTAGCTCACAGGAGTAGAGGCATTTGTTGAGATCATCCATGTGGGAGGGCCAGTGTGTAGACCCACCGTACTTTTCTTTGGGGTCTCTAATGGCATTAAAGTCCCCAAGAATCACCCACGACTCGAGGCTCTTGAGTTTGCAAAGGTCCCTCCAAAGGTCAATTCTATCAAAGTGATCATTGGCACCATACACAAACGTAACCAAAAATTCATAGCCATCTTGTAAAGATTGTACCTCACAGTGGACAAGCTGGCTAGTCATATGAAGAACCTTCACATTTAAGATGTGAGGATTCCTGCATACAAGGATTCTCCCAATGGGGGCATGAGGAGAGTTATGAGCATGCTGCCAATGAGGACAAATAAATTTCACAACCTTGTTAATACTAGGTTCTTTAACTTTATGCTCAATCAAGCCCAAAAGAGACAAATCATAGGTTTTCAAAAATGTTTAGTTTGCTTTTGTTTTGATAGGGTCATTCAAGCCTCTCGATTTCAAAACCCAAAATGCAATGATGTTTGTGAGCTAAGCATGGGGATAATATAATATAAACAAACTAAAGACAAAATGGCAATAAATATAAAGTATTATCTTTTGCCCAAAAAGGGATCTGATGCTTGAAGTCAATGTTCCTTGGAGGAGCTAAAACTCCCAAGGTTTCCTCTCTTCTTGTTCTTGTTCTTCTTAGTATTACTTCCCCGCAGACTTTGGGGGGAGGGAGGAGGAGGATCGCCGCTTCCGTGGTCAAGATGGTTTTACTACCCAACTGAAATGTGGGTGGAGCAATCAGTACTTCAGAAACCTTCTCAGAAGGAGGGTCTTTAGCGGGGGGGCATGGATCAGCTATTAATTCTTCAATTTCCTCAGAAGAATCATCAACTTTGTTCTCATTGTGATTTGAAGAGGAATCCACCAAATTGGTGACAGCATCTAAAGCAGTGCTACCTCCCTTCTCCAAAGCCATCAGCACTTGATGTTGTACATTTGGGTCCTGATTGGAAATGTGTGGCTTTCTTCCCACAACTTTCCATTGCTCTTCAAGTTTAGCAGGTGCTGGGGTTGGTTTCGGGAGACACCTATGCCCGAATACCTTACATTCAGAGCATTTGGGGGGGAGCCATTGATACTCCACCCTGATTGTAACTGCTTCTCCATTGGACCTCACTATAACCACATCTGGTAGTTCATCTGCTGCTGAGATTTCAACGCATATCCTAGCAAAATCCAGTCTTTTTTTCCCTGCTGTAGCCTCATCAACATGTATAGGTCTTCCAATAGCGCTGGCTATACGACTAAAGCCCCTCATCCCAACATTCAAGGGGCAGATTGTGAAGCTTGACCCATGCAGGGATTAAAGTGGGATGTTTTGTTGTAGGGACCAACATTCTTCTCCAATCGGTAAGCACTAAATAGCGTTTCGAAAAGAAATAAGGCCCTCCTTCCAAAACCTGCAATTTGGAAGCCTCATCACTGAATTCAAAGTAGAAACACGCCCCGATTTGCTTGATAGACTTCGGAGCATTATCCTTCCAAAGAGTACGAGCAGTGGCACACAGTAGGATGTACGGCATCTGACCATCCAAGAAATACCCTATTAGCGCTTATCCCGTGAGTTAGCATCAACATGATCTTCCTCCAACTCAACCCACGTGTTCCTTACCTTCTTTGCATTTACGGATAATGATCTAATTTCATAGATTTTGACGGGGCTTGTGCTTTAAACAATGAAGACCATTTTGTAGCGTAGTTTGCCTTGGCAGATTATTTGGCTTAGTAACCGCCTTTGATGGGGGGGCTTGTACCCAGTCTCAACAAATTCACCCTCAAGCTTAATATCAACCCCCGTGGAATCAGGTTCAAGAATAGAATACTCGTCACATACCTTAAGAATGTGGGATTTGAGTCCAGAGAAGTTGATATTTACACCAGACTTTTGCATTTCATCTTCGATTGATTGAACAAGAGATGATATTCGATCTTCACTAGCCCCGATTCTCCCCTCCTTACGGAATACTTTGCACGAAGCTTACGCTACTGACTTGATCCCGATCGAGCAAAGCTAGACGAATTAGGTTGGTGAGGAGTGGTATTTGAGAGGCTTCCCTTGGAAGAAGATATTTTCGGGTATAATAGGTTAGGGTTTTCTGGGGAAGGGTGTAGAGATGGTGAAGGATGAAGATCCGTTTTAGATGAATTCTCTTTGGGGTAGGCGGCTTGACCAACAAAGGTAGGCTTTGGTGTGTAGAGAAGAGTACCAGATTCGGAAGGAGTATCCCGAAAATCTTGGGTCAGATCTGACCGTACATCGATTTGGGGAGTAGCCAAGGAGGAGGAAGACGAGACACCCCCCTTTGGAGTTTGATCGGACCGTACATTGATTTGGAATTGCGAACCTCCTCCGGGTTTCGAATAAGTCTGCTGTAAATTCTTGTTCCTTTTGAGTAGATCAACCGAGTCTTTTGTTAGCTTACCCAGCCCGTCTTCCGCCATGGATGATGCTAGAGATATGAGCTCAGCCGCCATCTCTAAGGTTTCACTTGGAATCTCTCAGATCGCCAGAATCGCCTAAGAGGAATAGTGACGTCATCATGCTGGAGATGTGGGTTATTTCAGATAAATTGCCCATCTCTTCTGCTGGGAATCAGGAAGCAACAGTTAAATTCTCAGAGGACTGCGAAGATATACTAGCAGGTGAATGTCCCAACCTCATCTCCCGGCGTTCAAGGTCCTTGAGAAGCAAAGTGTAGATTCGGGCAGTCATGGTGCAGCAAGCTGCCCCCCTCCTTCTTGCCCACAATCTGTAGGAAGTAACACCAAGAAGAACAAGAATAAAAAGAAGGGGCACTTTGGAAGATTTGTACCTCCCAAAGGGAGGTGATATTTCCATTATATCCTTTTTTGGGCAGTATTTTAATCCCTTCTATCTCTTGCCATCTACCTACTGCTTTAGTTTAATATTCATCATGCTTAGTTCACAACCACAATTACACTTTGGTTTTTGGAATCTGAGAGGTCTGAATGACCCTCTCAAGCAAAAGGCAGCCCAACTATTTTTAAAAAAAAATGATTTATCTCTGATAGGTCTGATTGAGCACAAAATCAAAGAACCTAATATCAAAAGAATTGTGAATGTTGTCTGTCCACATTGGCAGCATGTGCATAATTCCTCCCATGCTCCAATTGGGAGAATTCTGGTATGTTGGAATCCTCATATTCTGAATGTGAAGATTCTTCATATGACCAGTCAACTTGTACATTGTGAGGTGCATTCCATTCTTGACGACATTGTTTTTTTGTGTACCTTTGTATATGGGGCTAATGATCACTCTGAAAGAATGGTCTTGTTAATCTGAAAGATTATGATCCTTGGGTAATTCTTGGGGATTTTAACGCCATTAGGAATCCCATTGAGAAAGTCGGGGGGGAATACTCATTGGCCTCCCCATATGGATGATCTCAATAATTGCCTCTACTCTTGTGAGGTTGACGATTTGAGATACTCCGGTTGCTTTTATACATGGTCTAATAGACAGGATCCTCCTAATCATATTTCTATGAAACTTGACAGAGTTCTTGTCAATGACAACTGGCTCAAGACCCATATCTCCTGCACAGCTTTTTTCCCTACCCCTGGGATCTTTGACCACTCCCCTGCTGTGGTCCATATCACTCCCCACCCTCCTCCTCCTAGAAGACCATTTAGGTTTTTTGATTTTTTAGCAGATCACCCTTCCTTTCTCTCCACAGCACAAAGGGTGTGGAGGCAAGTAATTATTGGGAACCCAATGTTTTGTCTTACTGAGAAGCTTAGAAGGCTACAAGTTGACCTTAAGGAGTTGAATCGTAGAGACTTCAGTGCTATCTCTGAGAGTGTTAACCACTAAGAACCAGCTTGAATCATTACAGATTAAGCTTGGTTTTGATCCTACTCACATGGCCACTCAGATGGAAGAAAAATTGGTATACAAGCAATTCCTCACCCTTTCTAGAGCCAAGGAGAGTTTAGCTAGACAAAAATCTATGATTCAATGGCTAAAGCTCGGCGACCAATGCACTTCATTCTTCTTCAAGAATATTAATGACAATAGAAATAGAAGTAAGATCACAAGCCTGGTTTTGAGTGACTCCACCACTACTCATGATATGACTATTATTAAGGACTCTTTTCTCAATTTCTACTCTAACTTGTTAGGTAAGCCTCACACCTCTACCTATGCTGGTTATGATAGAATCAATCAACTCATTACCAAGAGGCTTACCAATGATCAGAGTTTGGCCATGATTCATGATGTATCCAACTTGGAGATTAAAGATACCTTCATGAGTTTTAATCCTCATAAGGCCCCTGGCCCTGATGGCTAAAATGCTTGCTTTTTTCAAAAATACTGGCAGATTGTTGGGCATGAGGTCACTGCAGCTATCAAGAACTTCTTCAAGTCTGGGAAACTGTTGAGGAGAGCTAATGCCACCATTGTTGCTCTTGTGCCCAAAATTCCTAATCCCACTATGGTTAATGATTTCAGACCAATTTCTTGCTGCAATACAATTTACAAGTGTATTGCCAAGATTCTTGCTAAAAGGCTTCAAAGTGTGCTTCCTGTTCTTATTGATCCAGTTCAATCTGGTTTTGTTAAGGGCAGGAGGATCGCAGATAACATTTTCCTTACACAAGAAATCATGCATGGGTACCATAAGTCCACCTCATCACCTAAATGTGCTATGAAGGTTGACATTATGAAAGCCTATGACAATGTGAGATGGGAGTTCCTTTGGGATACACTTACATGTATGAATTTTCACCCTAAGATGATCAATTGGTTAAAGACCTGTGTCACCACTGCTAGTTACACTCTAAATATAAATGGTGAGCCTACTGGCAATATTAAAGGTGAAAGAGGTCTTAGGCAAGGTGACCCTTTGTCATCTTACCTTTTTGTGATTGTCATGGAGGTACTCACTTGCATTTTGAAAGATAGGTCCTGTAAACCTGACTTTAGATTCCATTGGAGATGCAATCAGCCCAAAATTATTAACTTGTGTTTTGCGGATGATCTTATGCTTTTTTGCAGAGGTGATGTGAGCTCAGTTAAACATATTCATGATTCCCTCTGTGAGTTTGAATCATTATTTGGACTAACCCCTAGTCCCGGTAAAAGTAATGTTTTCTTTTCTGGTGTCCACTTCACTACTAGAAATGAGATCCTCCACCTATTAGGTTTCAAAGAAGGCACATTGCCTGTGAGATACTTGGGTGTCCCACTCCTATCCACCAAGTTGAAATACATTGATTGCAAATCCATGATTGACAAAATTACTTCTAGGACAAAATCTTGGACCAATAGAGATTCGACATATGCTGGTAGGGTCCAACTGATAAAAAATGTCCTTTTCTCAATGCAAACTTATTGGTCTTCTCTCTTTATATTTCCTAAGAAAGTCATCAAAGAGGTTGAGACCATTCTTAGATCCTTTCTATGGTCTGGTCCCGATCTCAAGAAGACTGGGGCTAAAGTATCATGGGAGCACTTATGTTGTCCTAAGCATGAAGGAGGATTAGGTTTCAAATCCATTCTTGTTTGGAATAAAGCTGCCATTGCTAAGCACATTTGGTTCCTTATCTCTGGTGGGGAAAAATCCATGTGGTGTCAGTGGGTCAAGTCCGACTTACTTAAAGGAAAAAGCTTTTGGGAAGCTAAGATGCCTAGTTCTCCCTCATGGGTTTGGAGGAAACTTCTCAATCTTAGACCCACTTTACAAGCACATATTAAGATTACTATTGGTAATGGCAAATCCACCTCTTTGTGGTTTGATAATTGGCATCCCATTGGCCCCATTGCCAATAGATTTGGCCCCAGAGTTATCTATGACTCTGGCCTCACCAGGGATGCCACAGTGGCATCCATTATTAGAGGCTCCAATTGGTGCCTCCCCATTACTCAAACCTTGGAACTTAATGAAATTAGGGACACCATCAGCTCTCTCCCGAATCCAAATCATGAAATTGAAGATAAACACAAGTGGACACTTAACTCCCATGGTGAGTTCACTATATCATCTTTATGGGAGGAACTCAGAACACACTATCCCAAGGTCTCTTGGCACAAGAGCATATGGTTTCCTGGCCACATTCCTAAGTGTAGCATGATTACTTGGCTTGCAATACACAACAGACTCTATACTGGAGACAAACTGGTGTTGTTTGGTACCATTCCTGTTTCCTGTTGTAGTTTTTGCCACGGTGTGGAAAGCCATGATTATCTATTCTTCAACTGCCCTTTCACCTCACAAGTCTGGTTTGGAATTCTCACTCACATTAATGAAAATTGGCATCCAAGATCTTGGACTAACTGGATTAATCAGATTTCAAATATCAGAGGCAAATCACTTAAGAATTTGATCACCAAATTAATATTTTCTACCACAGTCTATTAGGTATGGATCAAGAGAAATGTTCGTAATTTCCAAAATGCATCATGCTCTGTTCCTACTGTGATTAGCAAAATTCAATCCTTAGTGAGATGCAGACTCTTATCCTTGGGTAATCTCCCTCGAGGATCTCAGTCTTAGTGGTTGTTAACTAAGTGGGGGATTGATTGAACGTTATTACCTTCGTATCTAAGTAGAATGTTGGTTTTTGAATGAATGATGGTTTTGTTGGTTGTTGGTTTTACTAACCCTCACATGAATTACTGTTTCTAGATATTTCAGGGCAACCATACCACAGGTTATTATGCTGATTCTGTTCATGTTTATGCTCATTGGTTTTATTGCTCCGTCTCCGAGGAAGGAGGCATTCCTTGGTTATCTCTGCTATATTTGGTATGACTATCATTGCAATATTTGTTAAATATTCTTGATATATTGTCTCCTTGGAAGGAGGCATTCCATGGAAGTTGTTACTTTGTTATATTGTCTCCTTGGAAGGAGGCATTCCTTAGAATTGTTACTTTGTTATTTTGTTAATCTGTCTCCTTGGAAGGAGGCATTCCTCGGAATTTGTTGCTTTGTTATATTGTCTCCTTGGAAGGAGGCATTCCTTGGAATTGTTATTTTGCTATCTTTGTTACTCGTGCATTTGAGGATTTGCCACCCTATGGGCAGAGCTGCTATTTAGGCCACCCTAGTTAGGATCACTTCCACATGGGATATCACCTTTTCAAACAAGATGCTGTCCAAATTTTGCTAGGATTTCATGCAATAAAGGGTTGGGTGAGTTTCAGTGGTTTAATGGCCTAGTCGAGGGGGGCTGTCCCTTGGCATGTATGATCCCCTTTGGGAGGGGGCTTCCTCCCGTACCTAGCCTTGGGGGATTGTCCCTTGGCATGATGGCATGATGCATTGCTAGGCTCCTAGCCTTGTCTCTAGGATTCATGGTACGCTATTTGTCAAGGAGTCATCCATTCCATTTACTCAATGCCTTAGATCTCTGCCACGGAGCCATCCATTCCATTCTACCAATGTTGATGCTATCCAAATTTACTGCGATCATAGTTCTTTGCGGATCGATTTTCTTTTATTCTTTGCAGCCAGATTTGTACTTAGTGCAGCGGCAGTCTATATGTTGGTGCAGTAGTTTGGTGCAACAGGAGTATTGGCGTAGCAAAAGCAGTTTGTAGTGGTCAAGGCTCAATGTCAATGCAAAGAAATGCTATTAAACACAAAGAAGCCCTTGTGTTGGTGCAACAAAGATATTGTCTTAAGAAGTATTGGGCATTACGAAAATGATTTATAGAGTGGTAGAAGCCTTTGTCCATGCAGCAGTAGTTGTACTCAACAGGTGCTCTATCCCAATTTACTCCAAGGTCCTATTCCAACTTTCATGTTCAAGCCTCAAGTCTCAAGCTCAAGGTTCAATTTCAAGCATCCAGTTTTATGTTCAAGCAGCCCCAAGTCATATTTGCAATTCCAAGTTTCATGTTCAAACATCAAGCATCAAGTTTTAGTCTAAGCGGTCAAGTCATATTTGGTTGTTGCATCAAGTGCATCACTGTGCTGTCCTCATTAATTGTTGTACTTAGATCTTACCTTACTTTTGTCATGTGTTTCTTGTCCATCTATCTTAGAAGGTTAGGATTCACATGTTAAGTTTCCTCATAGTTCTTGTAGCCATTTGGCATAAATTTCGAATTTCATGTTTTCCTTTTTCTTTCTTTTGTTTTCCTTTTGTCCTCCTGGGGTATGCCCCTTGTAGGCTGTATATTCTGTTGTCTTCTTTTTATTTCAAGCTTATTTACCCAAAAAAAAAAAAATTGGAAAGCCCAGAAGACAGTAGTCTCGACAGAAGATAAGACCAATTCTACTCAGAAAGATAGCAAGATATATACATGCAACAATGTTAAAACTAGGAACCAAACTGGAGCTCTGCCCAAGATAATGGCAGTCCATTCTAATCCAAAACCAAGCATGTAACAGGATGCAAGGAATTGGATACAAGTAACAACACCATCACCATTGAGATGCACACATGAAATGCAAGTCAACACCACCACCATTGCAACAGAATAGAGTGATACTTGCTTACAATTGTAGACAATTTATGATAACCAAATGATGGCAGCAGCAATAAGATGAGGACAGAGAATAAACTCATTGGAAGGGGCTCACACTACCAACTCCCTCACGACCTCACCCCTCCCACTCTACTTTTTCATGATCATAATGAGTTTAAGGGAACCAGCCTAACTCCCTCTTTTGACAAAAGCTCCAAACATTAAATATCACTCAGAAAATGATGAGGTTCAAACTCACAACTCACAGGAATCACACTGAAAAGTAGGTCACTCACACACATCAAATACATCAACAATCATGTAGCACCAAGCAGTCTACTGTAAGCCACAAAAGGTGGCCATTAGAGGCACAAAGTTTGTAGATATTTACCTGAATAAATAGGAGTAATAGCAGCACTGCATTAGACCTGAAACACCACTTGCAAACACATACTAATCCCAAGTGGGCATAAGTGTAAACCATGCCATTCAATAGATAGCTGCACGGATTGCAGTTTGTGATAATGATTGTTGCTCTCCTCTTGTTCTAATACTATATTGTACGATGTGCTTTGCCCTCAAGTAGTGTGGTCATTTGGATGCTTAGGTAGTGGGGGTTGTCCCTACTGCTTATAACCTTATAATTCATCCTCATCCCACTGTGTGGGGTTTACCTATGCTAGAGGGGGGTGTCCTCCTTTGGAACAATTTGCTCAATCGAAGTCAACACAAGTTGCAAGTTGGAATTCTCAAGTTCCATCTTGTTGTTTCCACCATGATGTTCATAGCCCACATTGTTTTTTTTGGGTAAATTAGCTTGAAAATAAAAGAGAATAAGTGAATATACAGGCTACAAGGGGCATACCCCAGGAGGAAAAAACAAAAAGAAAAGAAAAGGCAAATCAAAACAAAATAACTACCTCCCTAACACAAACCGCCAAGGAGGGAGTGGGATGGCCAAAAGGCTACAATTGGGAACGAGTGTTTTTAAACCATCTGAAAGAGGGAGGAGAAACACTCTCAAGGGGAAAACAATATCTTGAATCTAAGGAGAAACACTCTCCAAATACTGTTGGGAAGATAATTTTGAAAATTTTGCCATGACCTGTTCGTAATTGGAGCACCATCAAGGTGCCAGCCACTGCGTATACAACAGCAGCAGCTAAAAAGAAAAAAGAAAAGAAAGAGGAAGGGATACAGTCAGAGCTTCCAACAGCAATACTCAGCAGCAGGTGGCAGCATAACTTAACACAATGTAGCAGAGCAAAATTAGCATAATCTTAATGCTCGAGGCCTGAACATGATACTTGGCTAATCTTGAGCACGAGACTTGGCTTTGAAAATATGGCTTGGGACTTGGAGTAACCCTAACAGCTGGTGAACAGGTTAGAGTAGGGAGGAAAGGGCCCCTCCCAGAAGGGTCTGTTGCCCCCCAAGGCTAGGCCAGAAAACTCAACATCGTGGATGCTAATCAGACACACAACAGTCCAGATGAAGCCAAACAACTCTAAGTATTAGCGCTACCCAGATTAACATGCAAGTCCTTTCTAGAATATTGGGCAGGATCTCCATTGAAACATGTAAGCAACATAGCAAGTTCTCAATGTATACAATGATATTAACGGTGAGAGCTCTAACAGAGATAATCAAACAAGTATCTATAGCAACAGCCCTTGCTATAGAATAACATGAAATTTTGAGTGCACGCAAATAATTATGTAGGTTGCAACAGCCCTTGCAACCCACCTAATGAGCATAATCAAAGTGCAAGCAAGAACTATAGCAACAGCCCTTGTTATAGTTTAACATGAAGTGCAAGTAAGAAGTATGTACCAGCAACCAGCAGCAGAATGCAAGTGGCTATCCAATCTCGGCAGGAACAGTAGTGCCAAAATAGTAGCCGAATAGGAGTGTAACAACTGAACCTCAGTAGCATTTCAATTCACATCAGGAGCAACAATCAAGGCCGAATACAAACAATCAATTGTACAGAGAAGGAAGAGGACGAGAAAAGGACCCATTGGAATATGGCCTCACAATCTAGACACCCTCAAAACCTCACCCTCCCCCTCTACTTTTTTGTGATCTCAATGAGTCCAATTGGTAACCAACCATACACCCTCAACTCACACATCACCAACCATAAGTTATCACTCTGAAAGGGAATGAAGCCCAAGCTCTCACCTCACTGGGGGACACTCAAATGAGTAGATCTCTACCACACATAACAAAGCCCTACTACTGTAGTTAGGCACAGGTTGCAATCTGGGGATAAACCTGCAATACACACTGCCCAAGTGGGCTATTAGAGAAATCAATTTGCCACATGTTTGGGACACTTGCCTATGGGAATCAGGCTTTCTGTAATGCAACCACCATCCATAAGACCCTGCAACAGCATACGAAGTGAGACAAATGCAATTTATTCTATCCCCCACTTAGCTAACAACCCTTGTGATTGAGGCCTTTGGGGTAGTTTGTCCAAGGATTTGTCTACACCTCACTAATGAATGAACCTTGCTAACAACAGTGGGGCAAAGTGCATGATGCCAAATTAGGTAAACTGTGGCAGTGAATATCAGTTTAATGATCAAATTTTTAAGATTTTTGCCTCTGAAATTTGAAATTTGATTGATCCAATCAGCCCAAGACCTTGAGGGCCAGTTAACATTAATGAAAGCAAGCATCTGAGACCAGACTTGTGAGGTGAAAGTGCAATTAAAGAACAGGTGGTCATGAGTCTCCACTCTAGAGCAAAAACTACAACAAGAGACAGGGATGGTGCCAAATAAGACTAACCTATCTCCAGTATATAGTCTGTTGTGAATAGCAAGCCAAGTAATCAGGCTACACTTAGGGATATGACCAGGGAACCAAATGCTATTATGCCAGGGAACCTTTGGGTAATGTGTTCTAAGTTCATCCCAGAGGGAAGATATGGTGAATTCTCCATTAGAACTAAGGGTCCATCTTTGGTGATCCTCCATCTCATGGTTTGGTTTGGGAAGAGAATTCATGGCTTCTCTAATTTCATTGAGCTCAATGGTTTGTGTAATAGGGAGGCACCAATCAGAGGTTCTAATAATGGCAGCCACGGTGGCATCTTTAGTTAGTCCAGAGTCATAAATAACTCTAGGACCAAAGGTTTTGGCAATAGGGCCAAGCGGAAGCCAATTGTCATGCCACAGTGAAGTTTGATTGCCATTACCAATAATAACCTTAATGTGTGATTGCACAGTGGGCCTAAGATTGAGAAGCTTCCTCCACACCCAAGATGGCGAGCTGGGCATCTTAACTTCCCCAAAACTCTTCCCCTTAAGTAAGTGTGACTTAACCCACTGACACCACATTGATTGTTCCCGACTAGAAATAAGGAACCAAATGTGTTTGGCAATAGCAGCTTTATTCCATATTAGTATGGATATGAACCCCAAGCCACCTTCTTGTTTGGGGCAACACAGGTGTTCCCAAGATACCTTGGCCCCGGTTTTTTTGAGGTTAGGACCAGCCCAAAGGAAGGATCTTAGGATGGTCTAAATCTCCTTGATTACTTTCTTGGGGAGTATAAAGAGGGAGGACCAATTAGTTTGCATTGAGAAAAGTACATTCTTAATCAATTGGACCCTACCAGCATAAGTAAGATCCCTGTTGGTCCAAGTTTTAGTTCTTGAAATGATTCTATCAATCATGGATTTACAATCCATGTGTTTCAATTTGGTGGACAACAAAGGTACACCAAGGTATCTAACAGGCAATGTACCTTCTTTGAAACCCAACAACTGGAGAATTTCTTCTCTGACAGCGTGTTGAACTCCAGAAAAGAAGACATTGCTCTTCACAGGACTTGGGGATAAGCCAGATAGGGATTCAGACTCATACAGGGAGTCTTGAATATGTTTCACTGAGCTTACATCACCTTTACAAAAAAGCATAAGGTTGTCAGCAAAACACAAGTTAATGATTTTGGGCTTACTGCATCTCCAATGGAACTTAAAATCAGGTCTACAAGACCTCTCTTTTAAAATACAGGTGAGCACTTCCATAACAATTACAAAGAGGTAAGAGGATAGAGGGTCACCTTGTCTGAGACCTCTCACCTTTAATGATGCTAGTGGACTCACCATTGACATTCAGGGTATAATTAGCTGTGGTGACACAAGCTTTTACCAGTTGATCATTTTGGGGTGAAAATTCATGCATGCAAGTGTATCCCAGAGAAAGTCCCATCTGACATTATCATAAGCTTTCATGATGTCCACTTTCATGGCACATTTGGGAGAGGAAGTGGATTTGTGATATCCATGCATAATTTCCTGTGTGAGGAATATGTTATTTGCAATTCTCCTGCCCTTAACAAACCCAGATTGCACTGGGTCAATAAGAGTAGGGAGAACATTTTGAAGTCTCTTGGCCAAGATCTTGGCAATGCATTTGTAAACAATGTTGCAACAAGAGATTAGTCTAAAGTCACCAACTTTGGTAGGATTAGGTACTTTGGGGACAAGAGCAACAATGGTGGCATTAGCTATACTCAACAGTTTCCCAGATTTGAAGAAGTTTATTTATTTTTTTTGGGGGTAATTTAGCTTGAAATTAAAAGGGGTTAAGCGAATATACAACCTACAAGGGGCATACCCCAGGAAGGACAAAATAAAATAAAGAAAAGAAAAGCAAAAAAAAGAAAAAATTGCGTATTCCCCGGCACAACCCGCCAGGATGGGAAATATGAAATCCAGCACAACCTGCCCGCTGGGATAGGAACAAAATTCATCAGATTTGTGAGATGGGACCACCCACACTAGAATTAAAACAATGGCACACGGCCAATTACGTGCAACAGGAAAAGAAATTGGGTTGAGATTGGAAATTTGGACCAAAAGGCCAACTGCTGGTTTATCTATAAAAAAAAAAAAGGCCAACTGCTAGTCTGCGCAAATACCCTCCACTTGGGTCATCTCATGAGCTTGCTTCAAAGTGTACCACCGTACTTGCTTTTGCAGCTTTGTTCCATCAATTAGCAAAAAGGTCCGAATGGACTTAAAGTTGATTTTGGAGAGATGAGCCGAAAAGGCTACTGCAGTAGGTACTGCTGTGAACACTCTTCAAATCGAGTAGCCCACATGCAGAGAAGAGAGTGGCTCACAATAGATTCCAGGGCTACTCTGTTGAGGTGCAACCCCTGTTCCGATCCAACACAGAACCCAGATGCAAGAGGGACGAGAGCCACTCTTCCAGCCTTATCAAAACCAGAGGTTCCATTCCTACATAGAGCCAGACCCACCACCGTCTGAACTCATCAAAACCAGAAACTTCCAAAATTTTACATAGAGGCCCGGACAAAGGAAAGTGAACAATCACATCACCACCATCCGGACTCTTCCACACGAGATACAAGGAAAGAACATTTGTTTGAAGTTTGAAAAATATAGAAAGAGGAAATGGTACACATGGTACACAGCTACATTATGCTCGATGGCAGCAACCATGGCCGTTGTATCTAGACGGAGCTCAACTGGGAGAAACCCATATGGAATTACCACGCCGCCGTGACATCTCGACACCTAACGGACGTGAACTGATACGAAGGAAAAGAACCAGCAAAGGGAGCCGAACCTGGAACTGTGAGGCACCCGAGTGGTGCAGATTTGTTGACAAACTCCATGCTTGAACACCATCAGATTGATGGTTTGTGCTTTGAGAGAGTTGTGTACAACCCCCATTTGTGATAGGGAAGAAGAACCCCATTTGAACTTTGATTTTTGCTGTAGAGAACCCATAGAAAATTAGTGATGGAACCAACACTAATTGTGGAAACCAAACAAATGTTCAGTTGGTTTTGTGGAAAAATATGAATCTGGATCAGACCCATTTTGTGGGTTTTTGGGTGGGGAGTGCATTCTCTCTCTATTTCTAGAGAGAGAAGCTCTCAACCCTCTAATAGATTTGAAGAAGTTTCTAATTGCAACAGTGACTTCATGTCCAACAATGCTCCAGGCTTTCTGAAAAAACCCAGAATTATACCCATCCAAGCCAGGGGCCTTTTGGGGGTTAAGACTCATGACAGTTTCCTTGATCTCAGAGTTGGTAATATCCTGAACCATACTTAGACTCTGGTCAATGGTGAGTCTCTGGGTAATGAGTTGGTTGATCCTATCATAACCGGCATAAGAAGTGGAGTGTGGTTTACCAAGCAGATTAGAATAGAAGTTAACAAAGTTGTCTTTAATTACAGTCGAGTCATGAGTAATAGTGGAATCACTCAAGACAAGACTAGTAATCTTACTTCTATTCCTATTGTTATTGATTGATTTGAAAAACAATGAGGTGCACTGATCACCAAGTTTTTTTTGTGTGGATAAATCAGCTTGAAAATAAAAAGAGGGAAAAGGATATACAGCCTACAAGGGGCATACCCCAGGAGGACAAAACAAAACAAAGAAATAAAAGAAAGAAAAGTACATGCTAGAGGCAAACAAAGGAAAGCCGGCCAAGTGGCTACAAGGAAGCCTTTCGGCTCAAAATGAGAATACCTAAGATAAACCTAGATATGTAACTCAACTCCAGCAATAAACTAGAGTTGAGATACATAACCCAAAAGGGTGCAGTAGCAGACACAAAGCTTGAACATGAACTTGGACATGAAGCATGGGGGATCGTCTTGCAGCAAACTGCAACTGCTGTAAACTGCAACCTGCTGCAAACTACTGTAGCCTATACACTATGGAGATCAAGATCTGGAGGAATTTGGGCAGCATAACGGCTGATTTTTACCGTCCCAGAAAAAAACAGAAGTCTGCCCAGGATTGGCAGCCCATAACTACGGATTTTGGGAGGAAAAGCCCCCTCCCAGAAGGGACAATACATGCATGCCATGGGACAGCCCCCCAAGGCTAGGCCAAAGATCACAACATTGTGGATGCTGATCAGACACACAGCAGTCCAGATTATGCCAAACAGGAAGTAACACATCAAGTTACGTATACAATGTAGGTATGCAACAAGTATCTATAGAAATTGCTTGCAGACATTTTTCTCCTCCAACTGAATAGCAGGGTTTGTAGGATCCAATCCAAGGGTAATCTGTAGGATATCCAGTTGGTTTTTAGTATTCGCCACTCTATCAGATATAGCACTATACTCTTTATGATTCAGTTTTTTAAGCTCACCTTGCAACCTTCTAAGTTTTTCGGTAAGACAAAACATAGGGTTGCCAAGAATTATTTGTCTCCAAACCTTTTGGACAGTGGATAAGAAGGAAGGATGATCAGCAAGAAAATCAAAAACCCTAAAAGGTCTTCTAATAGGATTAAGTGGAGACCCCAGGTGCAAGGAAATAGGCAAGGGAGGAGGTGTGTGTTCTCAACCAACAATCATTGACCAAAACTCTATCAAGCTTGGTAGAAATGTGGTTGGGAGGATCCTGCCTATTGGACCAAGTATAGAGACAACCAGAGTACCTTAGATCATCAACCTCACAGGAGTAGAGGCAGTGATTAAGGTCATCCATATGAGGGGGCCAAAGAATGGCCCCACTAGATTTTTCTTTAGGTTCCCTAATGGCATTAAAGTCTCCCAAAATCACCCAAGACTCACTATTCTTCAAATTGCATAGGTTATTCCATAAATTAACTCTGTCAGTATGATCATTGGCACCATAGACAAAAGTAACCAAAAAACCAAGCCCATCAGGGATGGACAAGACTTCACAGTGGATAAGTTGACTGGTCATGTACTCTGGGCTGCCCAAGTGAGGGGTTGAGAGCTTCTCTCTCTAGAATTAGAGAGAGAATGCACTCCCCTTATTTCCCTACACAATTTTTTTTTACAAATATCCAACATTCTGTTGGTTTTAAAAGCTTCATCAGTGGATTTGTCCCACTCCTATCCATCCATCCTTTCCGTAAATCGAACAAGAAATAGCAATTCCTCAATCTGGGTTATACCCAGTTCATCCAACATCCCGTGAGGTAGAAAACCTAGGTTTGCCGTGGGGTTACTTACCATCAACAAAGGGTCTGGATTGAGTTTCCTTGGTGTGGATTTGTTCCACACAAATCTGTTCGAGACAATGGGGTTCATCATCAATGAGGTTCATCCTCATCTCTCTCAAGAGTACAACCCATCAATTTGATGGTTTCAAGCCAAGGAGTTCTTTCATCAGATGGAGCTCCCTATCCGGTGAGTTTTGCATTTTCAATCTCTTCGGAGACCATGGAATTGGTAATACCATTCCACATTTGATTCATCTACCTGCAATCCTTCCCACAAAGGCACTCGAATCCGGGCACCATCTTTCATACAGGGCTTACCACTGCGGCTAGTTCCTCCCGTTAGGTGTCGTTGGTGGCACGGCGCTGAGGGTAATACCATATCCGGTTTTGGTTGCTAAGGTATGCTTTGTGAGAAAGGCCTAATCTCTCTTGTGCATCTGTAGGAGATGGATTAAGGTATGTTGTTGATTTATTCCTAGATTTACCTGGAAATAATTTGGAGAATTTTCTGAGACTGGGTTTCGATGTCCTGTTCTTGAGCTCCCAAGCCTGGGAGGGTAGAGCGTGGGTTCACGGTTCCCTGTCTGAGAGTGGGCAATGCACATATAGTGTTACACGTGATTTACTACCGAGGGGGTACGGTTGTACTCCCCACAAATGGCGATTATTAATGCATCATTACTTCAATGTGTAAGGGTGATCCTCCAGATCATAATAGGCCCATTTGCACAACGGGTCTATCAGAATGCTCACTTGCTTTGTCTGGTGGGCACTTGAATTATAACAAGCACAATTTTAGAAAAGGGGACCCCACACGCATAGTGGTTATAGAAAGGGTTGACTAGTCATAATTTATGGGAGAGTGGATTACTACTGGGCATATATCGAGATATCAAAAGGAAGCATGGTCTACATGGGCCCACTAAAGCATTTGAGTGCATTTGCAAATTGCGTTCTAGTTGTACTTTCACGTGCAGCTGTATAACAGCAGGTTTCGGCCAACATCAGCCCTCTGTGGGCCCCTTGATTTCACGCATGGAGTAAGCTACAAAAGGCTATATGCCTGAAATACTGTCCGAAATTGGCAGCATTTGTGCTGAAAATCAACAATTGGCCTTTGTGCCTATTAATGTTTTGTCCATTTTATTCCTATCCTGACAGGTTGTGTTAGGACCAGCATATTCCCACCTCGGCGGGCTGTGCCGGGGAGTACGCACTTTTTTCTTTATTTTCTTTTTGTCCTCCCTGGGGTATGCCCCTTGTAGGTTGTACATTCGCTTAACCCCTTTTAATTTCAAGCTAAATTACCCGAAAAAAACCTTCACATTCAATATGTGGGGGTTCCAGCATACAAGAATTCTCCCAATAGGGGCATGGGCAGAATTATGTGTATGCTGCTAGTGGGGGCAGATAGCTTTCACAATCTTCTTTTCTTTTCTTTTTTTGGATAAATGAGCTTGAAATAAAAAGGAGCTAACCGAATATACAGCCTACAAGGGGCATACCCCAGGAGGACAAAAAAAAACAAAGAAAAGAAAAAATAAAAATAAAGAAGGAAGAACCTACGCCAACTGGCTACAATTATCTAGGGCGATAAATCTGAATGTTTCCAAACCTTCTAGACAGATGATTAAGAAACAAACATGTAGTACAATGAAGCAACAACCAAAAAGACTTGGACTGTTTGACATTAAAACTTGATGTTTGAAGCATGAACACAAGACTTGGACTTGCATGTGTGACTTAGGCTGCTTGGACGTAAACTTGATGCTTGAAGCTTGGGCCTTGAACATTAGAACACCTTGAAGTAACTTGGGATAGCAGCGGCTGGATAGTAGAATGGAATGGATGGCTCCATGGCAGAGCTCTATGACCTTGAATAGAATGAAATGGATGGCTCCGTGACAAATAGTGTACCATGAATCTTAGTGACAAGGCAAGTGCCTAGCCAAGTTGCCATCATGCCATCGTACCGTGAAAGGGAACCTGACAATGCATCGAGCCAAGGGACAACCCCCCAAGGCTAGGTACGGGAGGAAGCCCCCTCCCAAAGGGGATCATACATGCCAAGGGACAACCCCCCTAGGCTAGGCCCACTAAACCACTGAGTAACTCACCCTAACCCTTTATTACATGAAATCCTGGCAGAATTTGGACAGCACCTTGTTTGAAAAAGTGATATCCTATGTGAAAGTGTCCCTATCTAGCACATCACCAACAAGAGTAACAGCAGCTCTGCCCATAAAATGGCAGTCCTCAAATAGATGATAAGGCTAGCAGTAATTGACAAGAGTAATAGCAAATTTCAATAAAAGCAGCAGGTTGCAACAGCCCTTGCAACCCGCAAAACAACAACAACAACAAATGCATGCATAAAGCTTGAACATCACTTACTAACAACAGAAGCAGATTGCAACAACCCTTACAATCCACAAAACAACTAATGGTGCAGCAGAATATAAAGAAATGCGGCAGGTTGCAACAGCCCTTGCAACCCACAAAATATCAATTAATGAGTAAGAGTTACCTCCCTTTTTAGCAGATCCACAACCTGATCACTCTTGGGCCTTCCCATGGTTGAACCTCACTGCCTCATAAATGCCTGAGATGCCCCAGCAAGCAAACTGCTGCAGCAACACTTTTGCAGCAAGCCCCTAACAATATGATCCAAACCTGCAATCACAAACTACCCAAGTGGGTTGTAAGATTATAGGTATACCACACCACCACTTGTCTGGATTATCTGGGGCAACCTGCCACTGAACATCGATTAGTGCATGATGATAGTAAAATAGATGAAACTCAAATTAGTGCACCACTTTGATTATATGCCACTTAGCCAAATTAGCCAAAACATTAATTACTCAGGTTCAAAATCAATTTGCCATGCTTCACACGAATATAATGGGCCCTCAGGAATTTTATTAAGTGACAACAACCTATTTCTAATATCAGAACATACCCTATTCACAACAAATGGAATTGTGTGATGGGTATTCTGAAATTTCCTGATGTTCCTTTCAATCCATATGTGATAGAGTGTGACAGTGAAGGATAGTTTGATGATAGAGCTCTTAAGCCCTCTCCCTCGATACTCAGAAAGGGTAGAAACCAGTTGTTGTAGAGACTGGGATTGCCATGTGAAGTGTGATTTGAGAGAGACCTCATCCCAAACCTTTTGGGTAAAGGGACAGTTAAAAAAAAAGATGATTGTGATCCTCCTCCCGAGGCTAAAACCGCAGCAAGATCTATCCTTAATGCCAAAAGTACTAATCTGTCCTCCCGTGGGCCGATCCTATTATGGATGGCAAGCCAACTAATCAGGCTGCATTTGGGTATGTGGAAGGGAAACCAGACAAGGTGGCTCCAGCCAACATTAGGATAATGAGTTCTAAGTTGCTCCCAAAGAGAGGAAACAGTAAATAAACCATTATTGCTAAGGGTCCATCTACATGTATCCTTTAAAGGTGAGGGGTGAGTGAGCATTGGAAGGCAGTCCTGATTTCATTTAGTTCCCAAGTTTGGGTGATAGGAAATTTCCAATGATTGGTCCTGGTGAGAACGGTAGAAACTTTGGCATCCACAGATAAACCAGAGTCATAGATGATGCGACTATCAAATCTCACCACTAGAGGACCCAAGGGATGCCAATTGTCATGCCACAGAAAAGTGGAAGTTCCATCTCCAATTTGGTAAAGGATGAAAGGTTGAATGAGAGGACGTAATTGAAGCAGTTTCCTCCAAGTCCAAGAAGGGCTACTAGGCAATTTGATTTTCCAAAAGCTCTTGCCTTTAAGTAAGTACGACTTCACCCATTGACACCACATCGACTGCTCACCTCCAGAGACGAGGTACCATATATGCTTAGCCATGGCAGCCTTGTTCCAAACTTGGAGGGATTTAAACCCAAGACCCCCTTCCTTTTTAGGAGAGCACAAGTGTTCCCATGAAACCTTGGCACCAGTGTGCTTAAGGTCAAGGCCAGTCCAGAAAAAGGCTCTTAGTATTGATTCGACTTCCTTTATTATCCTTTTAGGCAGAATAAATATAGAGGACCAGTAAGTTTGCATTGAAAACAACACAGACTTAATCAACTGGACTCTACCTGCATAAGAAAGATACTTGTTGGCCCAAGAATTTGTACGACTTATGATTTTATCTATAAGAATTTGGCAATCAGTGTACCTGTTTGGTAGATATGAGAGGGACTCCCAAGTACTTGACTGGAAGAGTCCCTTCATTGAACCCAAGGGTTTGGAGAATTGAGTTTTTAATTGAGTTCGGAACTCCAGAAAAGAATGCATTGCTCTTACCAGGACTAGGAGTCAATCCAGAGAGCGAGGCAAACTCATTAAGAGCATCTTGTATGCATTGGATGGAACTCAACTCACCTTTGCAGAAGATCATGAGATCATCCGCAAAGCAAAGATTGATGATCTTGGTTTTGTTTTTTTTTTGGGTAAATAAGCTTGAAATAAAAAGAGGCTAAACAAATGTACAGCCTACAAGGGGCATACCCAAGGGAGGACAAAAGAAAGGAAAAGAAAAGAAAGAAAATAATGCATAAACCCGACACAATCCGACGGGATAGATGGCCATAAAGGCAAAGTGATAAACAAAAGCTAGACTACTGGGTGTTTCGCTCTCATCTAACAGAGGAGAGAGAGACACCGCACAAAATATGACAATCTAACAAAATACAACTTGAACTTGAACTTATGTACAATAAGTAGAGTATTCTAAAAATGTTTCACTCCCATCTATCAGAGGAGAGGAAAACACCATACAAAAGGACCCTGAGATAGGACCTTGGGATAGGACCTTGAACATGAGACTTGAAGCTTGAACATGACACTTGGAATATGACTTGGAGTAACTTGGCAAAGGACCTAGGAATAGGACCTTGAACATACCACCTAGACAAGACTTGATGCTTGAAGCTTGCTTATGGTACTTGATGCTTGGGATGGGACTCGAGAAGTACACAGAACATCAGGTGTCTGCCCAGAAATTGGCAGCCCAAAAATACAGAGTTTCATACAAAATAAGCCACAAATGATGAAGTAATAGTATGTGTAGTAGGCTAGTGTAGGGAGGAAATGCCCCCTCCCTGAAGGGACTAAAACACGCCCTGGGACAACCCCCCATGGCTAGGCCAACAACTAACAAAAGTACTGAAAATTTGGGCAGCATCTTGTTTGAAATGCAGCAACCCCCAAACGTACAATAGCTCTGCCCAACTGGATGGCAGTCCACAAGTTAGGTTTTCCAGAAAATGAAACATCTATGACCATGATACCTAAAATTAGTCCCAAGCATGTAAAATGCAGCAGCATTATGTTTCAAAATGCAGCAGGCCGGCCCGGTGTATATCGAGACGTCCGGTAATGTGGTGTATCCAATTACTTTCGGTGCAATCCAAGAGGGTGCAATCACAAATGTGTACAAAGAAGAACAAAGGTATCCGTGCAAAGTGCAGCAATAATTGATGAATGATAGCTTGATAGCGAGAGGTATAATGTGGTGTATCACAACAATGTACAGCAATAACAGCAGTGTACAGCAGCAAAATATGGTGTATCCAGTGCAAAGTGCAGCAGTGCAGTGAGCACAGTTTTAGTGACAGAAACAATATCAATAATGTAGAGCTCAAAGTGGTGTAGCCTCACAGCAGCAGTAGCAGATGTATCAACACAACATCAATATCGATGGGGTGCAATGCGGTCTGCGGTAGTGACATATAATATCACAGATGCGGCTATGCAAAGAGCGAGCGTGGTAGTATACTTTGTCCACCAGGGGATGTACAATCCTAAATATGAGGCTCACACCACAACTCCCTCGAACACTCACAACTTCTATAACCCTCTGCTAAGGCTCCATACTCCCTCATCAACTCACTTGATAATCTCCAGAACATCACTCTCCTCTCAAAAGACAAGTCTGAGGTCCAAGACACTCATCTCACTGGTCACACAATATAAGTTGGTCACACCAGTACAATATACATGAGATCCATCAATGGAGTGGATATATCCTGCAATCCATCCCTGCATTCAAATTCCCAATTGGGATGTTAGTATTAGAATATCTTCCTGAAGCTAAAGACCTGCACCCAATTCCCAAATGGGATGTTAGCATTAACACTTCTTGAATCTCTTGGTTAAGACCTGCATCCACAAAGTCCATGTAGCAAGTTGTATGCCTTTCTGCTGAACCTGTCAATCTGGGCCAGGAATTAGCAAGTGGTAACAAGGAATTGAGTAGGAAAACATGCTTTGACTATTAAATGCTCCCTTCACCAGTTAATGTGCATTAGTAGGAATGTTCCATGATTCAATAAGGTCCATTGAGCGAGCTGGGATTTTGGATAAGGACAGGTAGTCTACTTCTAATGTCACCACAAATTACGCCACAACATAGTGTATAGGGTGCTGCACATGTTGGAATTTCCTAATGTTTTATTTCAATCCATACATGATATAGAGTCATTTGTGAAGGACAGGTTTGGCAAGGGCGTTTCTCGGGCCCTTCCCTTTAAAGGTGCAAAGGTGGGAGATCCAACTAGCGAGTGATTAAGCTTGCCATCTAAAATGGGACTTAAGTGACCTTTGTATCCCACACTTGTTTAGTGAATGGGCCGGTTAAAAAGAGATGGTCATGGTTCTCATCACCAGGGCAGAAGCTGCAACATGGGGAATCAATGACCCCAAACTGGACTAACCTATCACTAGTAGGCAACCTGTTCTGGATAGCAATCCAACTTATTAAACTGCATTTAGGGATATGGGATGAGAACCAGACAATGTGATGCCATTCAACAATGGGAAGATGTGTCCTGAGCTGGTCCCACAGAGATGAGATAGTGAATACCCCATCATGATTGAGTGTCCACCTACATATGTCAGTGGAACCATATAAGGAAGGAAGGGCCTACGATCTCATTGAGCTCCCAAGTTTGGGTGATAGGGAATTTCCATTGGTTGTTATTATCTAGGATAGTAGACACATGGGCTCCTTGGGGATACGGAATCATACATGATCACGAGTGTAAGTATTTCTTGATCAAAGGGCCATGGGGGTGCCAATTGTCGTACCATAGAGAAGTGCTGGAACCATCACCAATTTGGTATTGAATGTATGACTGAATAAGGGGGCGAAGTTGAAGTAACTTCCTCCAAGTCCATGAAGGATTGTTGGGAATTTTGACATGCCAGAAACTCCTACCTTTGAGTAAGTAGGATTTCACCCATTGGCACCACATGGATTGCTCACCTCCTGAGATAAGATACCATATATGTTTGGCCATAGCAGCCTTATTCGGCTATGGAGAGATTTGAAGCCCAAACCCCCTCTTTCTTAGGAGTGCATAAGTGATCCCATGAAATTTTAGCCCCAATTAGCTTCTAAGGTCGGGGCCAAATCAAAAAAAAGATCTAAGGATAGATTCAACTTCCTTAATGACTTTCTTAGGGAGGATGAATATAGAAGACCAGTAAGTTTGCATGGAAAACAAGACAGATTTTATCAATTGAACCCTCCCAGCATAAGATAGATACCTGTTGGCCCAAGATTTGGTACGATTTAAAATTTTATCAATAAGGGCTTTGCAATCTGTGTACTTAAGCTTAGTAGAAATGAGGGGAACACCAAGATATCTAACCGGAAGGGAACCCTCCTGAAATCTCAGCATACCCGAAATATCGAAACTTTGGTTGTGGGGGACTCGAGAGAAAGAAAATGCTACTTTTACGGGGACTAGGAGATAGTCGAGAAAAGTGCTTCAAACTTCAGCAAGAGCCTCTAGGATGCACCAACGAGAGCTCAAATCCCTTGCGAGAAGATCATAAGATCATCGGCCAAAGCGAGATTGATGATCTTAGTCTTTTCACACCTCCAATTGGAAGTGAAAGTTGTGGTTAAGAGATTTCTCTTTTCAAAGAATGGGTGAGGATTTCCATTACAATAACAAAAAGGTATGAAGACAAGGGGCCACCTTGCCTCAGACCTTTTTTGCCCTGAATGTAACCAGTGGGTTCTCCATTTATGCTTAAAGAGTAGTTAGCAATGGAAACACATGTTTTGATCCACTGGATCATTTTAGGATGAAAATTCATGGACACTAGGATATCCCACAGGAACTCCCACCTAACATTATCATAGGCTTTCATGATGTCAACTTTTAAAGCACATCTAGGAGTTGGGGAGTGCTTATGGTAGTTCCTCATGATTTCCTGGGTAAGGAAAATATTATCAGCTATCCTACGACCTTGTACAAAACCAGTTACCGGGGGTCAATGAGATGAGGTAGAACAGTTTTATTCTTTTTTGGATATGATTTTAGCAATGCATTTGTATATGGTGTTACAACATGAGATTGGCCTAAAGTCCCCAACTTTGGTAGGATTAGGGATTTTGGGGACAAGTGCAACACTGGTTGAATTAGCCTTGGTAAGAAGTCTACCAGACTTGAAGAAGTTCTTAACAACTGAGGTCACCTGCTGGCCAACAACAACATCCCAAGCTTTTTGAAAGAACCCAGCATTGTAACCGTCAGGACCCGGGGCTTTGTTAGGATTTAGTGACATGAAGGTTTCCTTGATTTCTAAATTAGAGATCTCAGAAATCAAAGAATCTCTTTGGGCATTAGAAAGTTTGGATCTAACAAGTTGATTGACCCTGGGACCACCATTGTACTAGGTGGAGAGGGGGGTACCAAACAAATGAGTATAGTACTCAACAAAGGTAGATTTGATTACTCCAGAGTCATGAGTGAGGAAGTTATCCCTAGTGATAAGACTAGTGATTTTACCTCTATTTCTATTGTGGGAAATGGACTTGAAGAAGTAGGCGGTGCATTGGTCCCCAAGTTTAAGCCATTGGATTCTAGATTTTTGTTTAGCAAAGCTCTCCTCAGCTCTGGCCAATAACATGTACTGCCTGCAAAGGATTCTTTCTTGAAGTTGTTTAGTGATATTACTAGGATCAGCTCCCAAATCTTTTTGGACTTCCTCTAATTGCTGCCTGGTCACAAGAGCCCTAGAGGAAATATCACTATACTCCTTTGTGTTAAGTTTTTTAAACTCATTTTGGAGAAGCCTAAGCTTCTCACAAGTGACAAACATGGGATTTCCAATGATAACCTTTCTCCACACTTGCTGAACCACAGACAAGAAACTTGGGTGTTCAGCAAGAAAGTTGAAGAATTTAAAGGGTTTGCTGGATTTCTCAAAGGAGGGATTCAGAAAAACCACAGCAGGGGAATGATCAGAAATCCCAGGAGTGAGAAAGTGAGCGTTTGATTGGGCAAAGGTCTTGATCCAATCCTCATTTACAAGAACTCTATCAATTTTAGTGGCGACAACATGGGAAGAGTCCTGTTTGTTAGACCATGTGAAGTGGCACCCAGTGTACTTAAGATCATCAAGTTCATTGTTATCAATGCACCTAACAAAGTTATCCATTTGGGGGGGCCAATGGTTGTTACCCCCAACTTTATCAGAGGGATACCTCAGAGCATTGAAATCACCTAATATAACCCAAGGATCAGAGCAATTCCAGGAGTTTATGTCCTGCCACAGCTCATTCCTCTCGCTGTATAAATTGGAACCATAGACAAAGGTGGCAAAAAAATGTATATCACCTATGATGGAATGGATATGACAGTGGATGGCTTGGCTAGACTGTCCAAGGACGATTACATCCACAATAGAGGGATCCCACCCAACACAAATTCTACCATTTGGGGAGTGTGCATAGTTGTGAACAAAGGACCAGCAGGGAATCATGGAGCATAAGATCCTAGTGAAGTTAGTTTCCTTTATTTTATGCTCTGCCAAGCCAATGATAGACAAGTTATTTTTATTTACAAAAGACTTGACTTCTTTTTGATTGAGAGGGTCATTCAGACCTCTCATGTTCCAAAACCCAAATTGTAAAGGAGGAGTAGGCAAAGACATAAAGAGAAGAACAAAAGGTAGCAGATTATAGTCAAATTAAGCATGCTGCTAAATCAAAAGGTGTGATACGTAGAATTACCTGCCTTTGTTAAAGGGACTAGAGTTGCCCTTCTTCTTGTTCTTATTCTTTTTTGTATTACTTCCTGCAGACTGTGGGCTAGAGGGGTTAGGACTGGATACTGCATCTGTGATCATCTGTGCATCTGTGATCAAGGCTGTAATACCGCCCGACTGCATGGTGGATGAAGGGCTCCGCACTTCAGAGTCCTTCTTAGTGGGAGGGCCTTTAATGGAGGGACATGGATCTGCTACTATTTCTTCAATACCCTCAAAAGAGTCATCAACCTCGTCCTCTTTGATATAAGAAGTGGGCTCCACCAAATTAGTGACAGAATCTAAAGCCGTGCTACCTCCCTTTTCCAGAGCCATTTGCACTTGATGTTGAACAATTGGGTCCTGATTGGAAATGTGCGGTTTATTTCCCACAACTTGCCAAGTCTCTTTAGGATTGGTAGGTACTGAGGCTTGCTTCGGGGTACATTTGTGCCCGAATACATTACATTCTGAGCATCTGGGGGGTAGTCATTGATACTCTACCCTAACCGTAGCAGTTAGACCATTAGACCTCACAAGCACCTCATCTGGTAGCTCATCTTCAGCAGAAATTTCAACACAAATTCTAGCAAAATCTAGTCTTTTTTTCCCTGTTGTAGCCTCATCTACATGGATAGGCCTTCCAATAGTGCTAGCTATGCGGCTGAAGCCTGATTCCGTCCAGCATTCAAGTGGGAGCTTATGGAGCTTAATCCAGGCTGGGATTAAGGTGGGATGTTCCGTAGACGGCACCAACATTCTACTCCATTCAGTAAGCACTAAATAACGCTTGGAAAAGAAGTAAGGCCCTCCTTCCATAACCTACAACTTGGAAGCCTCGTCTCTGAATTCAAAGAAGAAACACGCACCTACTTGTTTAATGGTTTGTGGGGCATTTTCTTTCCAAATAGCACGAAAGCGGTGGCGCCTGATGGTTTGTAGGGCATCCTACCATCCAAGAAATACCCTATTAAACAGTTATCCCAGGAGTTGGTATCAACATGATCATCTTCCAGCTCAACCACAGGTATCTTCCCTTGCTGCATTTCTGGATAATGATCTAACTTCATGGACTTTGACAGGGCTTGAGCTTTGAACAACGAAGACCATTTTGGAGCAGTGCCATTGTTGTTTGGTTTAGTAGCCTGCTCCAGTAGAGTCAATTTGGATTGGGATGAGTTATATCGGGGTCGAAGTGCATCTGGTGGATAACCCATATTAGGGTCCTCAGCCACATATGGAGTCCCTTTAGCGTTGTGGAGAATATGTGATGTAGTAGCTGGTCCTTCCTTTTGTGATTGACTTGGTAGAGCTTCATTGGATGTGGTTAGGTTCATCGTGGAACCCTTTGGACCGACCTCAGAGCTAGGCCTATTTGAAGTTAGGGCTTGGACCTGGGGTGGATGTAAATCTAAGATTTTGAGATTGGTGTTCCTAGAACTGGTGACTTGAGCACGGTGAGTGACTCCACGAGCATGGGAATTCTGCTGTTGCGGGTACAGATCTTGTGGTTTGAAAGGTACAAACTTAGTGGGAGAGGATAAATTTGTGCCGTGTGTCAAGAGATTACTGAAAATCGGCTTGCTCGAGGTTGCTGAGTTTAGAGGTGAGTCGGGCTCTTCATCTCCCAAAACTGAGTAGTGTTGCGGTGATACGATTGATTTTCTGATCCCCGACTGTGTGGCTTGCTTTTTCCTTAACTCATTTGAATCAATCACCTTAGACCCCAGAGCGCCAAAGTTTGAGTATGCGTCTGCCATAACTAGGGTTTGCGAAGAACTTTGGTTGGATGGATTAGCTATTCCTCTTTGCTTCGTACATACCTCGTGAGGATCTAAAGCTTTGATCCCTAGACCACCTTCCATAGTGACTGATTCATCCTCCATGATTCATCCTCCATGGGATCTTTGTTGGAGATGCTTGTTTGTTTACCAACAGTCTGGCAAGATTCTTCTGCTGGATTTGGAGCTGGTTTGCGAAATTGTGTTTATTTCCTTCCTATTGCTGCTATATGTAGGATGTTAGACATTCAATTGTGGAAGCATATTTTCGAGCTCTTCAAGACTTGGCATTCAAGATACTCGCTCGGATAGGGGATATTTTGCGAGAAGATGTTTGAAGCAATCCCAGTTCGCTCGTGCCTACGTTGCGCTTTCCTGATATGAATCTTTTTTACTCCCTGATGCTTGGTCAATGTGTGAGGCACCCTCTCATGGACCAGATGAACAAAGTGGATGGAGAGTTTTGCAAAAGGGAAATCAAATCAAGTTCAGTGACTGCAACATCAAGTCGTAACCGAGTTTGGTGTCTCTACCCCAGATTTCCCCTTCATAGCCAAGAGTATACTTTCACAAATATGTACTCTGGAAATTATACTACTAGGATGCTTTCTAAGATGCCAGTTTTGTTCGATTTGCCTCTAATTCCGAACTGATCTTGGTGATGGTTTGAGAGCTGTATGCATGGCATGTTGTACAAAAAGAGAGACTTGTAATTGCCAAAGATTATTATGAAATGGCAATAAAATTTGGTGTTCATGGTTAAAAACAATGTACTTTCTTGTGAGTCTTTGACCTTTTTTGAAAATAACGGTTGTGGGCGTTGTCTATGCTTGGCAAAATTATCTCGGATCTGTCCTTCCCCATCTCATTGATCCTGTACAATCTGGATTTGTTCAGGGCAGAAGGATAACTGATAATATCTTCCTTACTCAGGAAATCATGAGGGATTACCACAAGCATTCTTCCTCTCCTAGGTGTGCATTAAAAGTTGACATTATGAAGGCCTATGATAATGTAAGATGGGATTTCTTGTGGGACGTCCTTGCATCCATGAACTTCCATCCGCATATGATTCAATGGATCAAAGCTTGTGTGACTACTGCTAATTACTCCCTAAGCATAAATGGCGAGCCCACTGGCTCCATTTATGGGGAAAAAGGCATGAGGCAGGGTGACCCCTTGTCCTCTTAACTTTTTGTCATTGTCATGGAAGTCTTTACCCAACTGCTTAAAGAAAAGGCTCTCAGCCCCAATTTCCATTTCCATTGGAGGTGTGAAAAGACGAAGATCATCAATCTCTGCTTTGCTGATGATCTTATGATCTTCTGGAAAGGGGATTTGGGGTCTATCCAATGCATCCAGGAAGCTCTTGATGAGTTTGAGGCTCTCTCTAGACTATCCCCTAGCCCAGGTAAAAGTAACATTTTCTTCTCTGGTGTCCCACCCACTATCAAGGCTGCCATCCTTGAGTCTCTAGGATTTCAGGAAGGCTCCCTCCCTGTTAGATACCTTGGTGTCCCCCTCATCTCCACTAAACTCAAGTACTCAGACTGCAAGGCCTTCATTGATAAAATCACAAAGCGTACAAAAACTTGGGCTAACAAGTACTTTTCCTATGTTGGGAGGGTTCAATTGATAAAATCTATCCTTTGCTCCATGCAAACTTATTGGTCTTCTATTTTCATCCTTCCCAAGAAAGTCATTAAAGAAGTTGAATCTATCCTTAGATCCTTCTTTTGGAATGGGCCTGATATTCATAGCAATGGTGCTAAAATCTTTTGGGAGCATTTGTGCACCCCCAAAAAAGAATGTGGTTTGGGTTTTAAATCTCTCCAAGTCTGGAACAAGGCTGCTATGTCTAAGCATATCTGGTTCTTTGTTTCAAGTGGTGAGCAATCCACGCGGTGTCAATGGGTGAAATCTTATTTACTCAAAGGAAAAAGTTTTTGGAAAATTAAAATCCCCAACAGTCCTTCATGGACTTGGAGGAAGTTGCTCCAACTTCGTCCTATTATTCAATACATTTAGTATCATATTGGGAATGGATCCACAACATCTCTTTGGTATGACAATTGGCATCCCCTTGAGCCTTTGGTCACAAAATTTGGTACTTGTATCATTTACGACTCTGGCATTCCAGATGATGCCAATGTGTCTGCCATTCTGGACAACAATAGACAATGGAAATTCCCCATCACTCAAACCTTGGAGTTAAACGAAATTCGGGAGGCACTTTTTTTTTTTTGTGTGGATAAATCAGCTTGAAATAAAAAGAGGAAAGAGGATATACAGCCTACAAGGGGCATACCCCAGGAGGACAAAACAAAACAAAGAAAAGAAAAGAAAAAGAAAGAAAAGTACATGCCAATGGCAAACAAGGAAACTGGCCAAGTGGCTACAAGGAAGCCTTTCGGCTCAAAATGATAATACCTAAGGTAAACCTAGATATGTAACTCTTCATCAGCAAAAAAACTAGAGATGAGAATCCTAGCCAAAGGATGTAGCAGCAGACACGAAACTTGAACATAATCTTGGACATGATGCATGGGAGAACATCAACTGCTGCAACCTGCTGCAGCCTATAACACCACGGAGATCAAGATCTGGAGGAATTTGGGCAGCATAACAGCTGAATTTTACCATCCCAGGAAAAACAGGAGTCTGCCCAAGTTTGGCAGCCCATAACTACAGATTTTGGGAGGAAAAGCCCCCTCCCAGAAGGGACAAAAACATGCCCTGGGACAGCCCCCCAAGGCTAGGCCATAAATCACAACATTGTGGATCTTGACGTATTACACAAAGATCCAGATTATACCAAACGTGAAGTAATCTGAAAGATACGAGACAATGTAGGTACGCAAACAAGTATCTATAGCAGCAGCCCTTGCTATAGTATAACATGAAGATACATATGCATACAAGTAAGTATGTAGGATAAAACAGCCCTTACAACCTACTAATGAGCATAATTCAATAGCAAGCAAGCAAGTATCTATAGCAACAGCCCTTGCTATAGTATAACATGAAGATACATATGCATACAAGTAAGTATGTAGGTTGCAACAGCCCTTGCAACCTACCAATGAGCATAATTCAATAGCATGCAAGCAAGTATCTATAGCAACAGCCCTTGCTATAGATTAAGCAAGCCTCCGTGAGGCCATTCAAAGAGTAAAATTTTTGTACCTGGTAAAAGCATTCTTCATGAAGTCCATCCGCCTACTGATGGAGACTCTGCAGCTCTCTGCTTCCTTTTGATACTCCTGTCTGACCTGTAACAACACACACAGCAGCAAGGATCAAAGTGTATCAAAAAGTATCAATAACTATAACAGAGTTGTGACAGCAGTATATACAATAAAGCAAAGGACCTTTCAAATTGCATTCCACTGGGGACCACGCACGTCACCAGCCTTTTCGGTGGAAAAGTCTCAATTCAATTTTTGTGCAATTCATAGTGCCTGGAAATCAACATTAGCAAAGTTATCTTTTTATCCCTATCCTAGCTGGTTGTGCTAGGACCACCAAAATTCCCACCCCGGTGGGTTGTGTCAAGGACCATGCACTTTTTTTTTTTTTTTTTTTTTTTTTTTTTTTTTTTCTGTTTTGTCCTCCCTGGGATATGTCCCTTGTAGGTTGTATATTCGTTTAACCCCTTTTAATTTCACGCTAAATTACCCAAAAAAAAATATTGATTGGGGTCACATTGTTTGGTTCCCCTCACATATTCCAAAGTGCAGTCTAATTAGTGGGATGGCCATTCAAAACAGGCTATCCACTGGCGATAGACTTGTTCAGTTTGGTGTCATTGGCTCCTCATGCTGTAGCTTCTGCTCAGACGAGGAAAACCATGATCACCTCTTTTTCAATTGTCCATTCACCAGGCAAGTTTGGGATATTGTATCCCTTAAGTCTCATCTAAGTTGGCAAACACTAACCCTCTCTAGCTTAGTTTCTCAACTCTCCACCTTTAAGGGTAAAGGATTGAAAAGCACACTTGCCAAACTTTCCTTCACTGTTACTCTCTATCATGTTTGGATTGAGAGAAACAATAGGAAGTTTCAGAATCTACATCATTCTATTCCATCAGTTGTGGCTAGGATATGTAATGACATTAGGAACAGGTTGATATCCCTTCCCAAAATCCCAGCTGAGCCGCTAGTCTTATTGGAATCTTGGAACATTCCTGTTCGTTCTAATTAACTATTAATGGAATGGATTATTCTCAAATTGTATATATTTCTCTGTTGCTAATGTCTGAATTGTTGGTAGGTTCTGAGATCTTTGTCCACAAAGTTGGTATATCTTTTGTGTGCTTTGCAAGTGTATCACATGCAGGTTCTATGAGATGCAAAATATTTTGTTGTGCAGTACACTCTGTGTTAGTAGTTCATTGTCTCCTTGGAAGGAGGCATTCCTTGGTGTTTGGCTGACATCATTATTTTGCTATTTGTTGCCATGGAAGGAGGCATTCCTTGGTGTTTATCCGAAATCATTTGAAATCATTATTTTGTTCATTGTCTCCTTGGAAGGAGGCATTCCTAGGTGTTTTTGTCTGAAATCATTATTTTGTTATTGTCTCCTTGGAAGGAGGCATTCCTTGGTGTAATGATAGTGATTGTGCTAGTTAGTTCATGCCATGGTTCTTCCTTGTTGAAGTAGGTTACTCACTGTTGCTGTAGTGTTATTCATTGTTACTGCTGTGTTCCCCATTTTTTAAGCAGGTTATGCCCAAATTTCTGTGAAACTCCATCTGGTATCTGTTGCTCTCTGCTGATGGAACAGCACTGCTGATTACTACACTATTCTACTGCTGCATCACCATTCTGCTACTGTTACTATTGCTGCGATTCTGTTCTTATAGAATCTTCCACTGCATGCACTGTGATGCACTGAGGTGCCTCTCATTTGTTGTTTAATGTTCTGTTACTACTTTACTCTTCTTATGTTGCTGCTACAGTTATGTAACTAGGGTTATACCATGCACTGGATAACCTACTATTTCTAGCAGGTTTTGTGGAACCTTTACCCATGCAATGGGTTCCTAGCCATGGGGTGATGTCCCTGGCATTGTTTGATCCCCTTCTGGGAGGGGGCTTCCTCCCTCTGTGGTGCTTCTGCACCCATTTTTATTGCTGGGGGTGTCCCAGTGTATTACAGGAATTAGATTCATATAAGGATCCCAATTATTTCAGTCCAGCGGATTACTTGAGCGGGGCCGAAGCAGACCATGAAGAAGTCTAGTTTGTTACTACTGGATTTATGGACGTATGCATTTATGGAATTCACTTATCAAGCAGTTGGAATGCTCAATTAAGCAGTCTTCACGCTAAAGTCACCTTAGATAACCAAGGTAGGGTTGAGAGCTTCTCTCTCTAGAATCTAGAGAGAGAATGCACTCCCCTCCTTCCCCCATTGTAATTTTTCTCAAATTAGCCAATCAATTTGGTTGGTAATCTCACATGAGTTGAGAGCTTCTCTCTCTAGAACTAGAGAGAGAATGCACTTCTCCTCCTCAAAATTTTTTACACCAGGCCTCTATATTCTCGATTGAAGGTTTGACTTTCATTATCTACAACAAAATGGTCTCTATTGCCATTCTCTGTGGGGAAGAAGATGAAGTCTCTACCGGAAAAAAAAGAAAAAAAGATGAAGTCTTCGACCATCATCTGGGTTCCTCTATGTACAACGCTACGGGGTCCATCTATTGGGTCCTCATCCAGCAACCCATGGTCTCATAAACATGTCCTTCAGTTCCTTCATAGGCTAGACAAAATCATGTCTGTCACACTTCGTGTGAAAGGGTTATCAACAATCCTATACTTGAGGATCTGAGCTCCTCGTGGAGTTCCAAAGGGGTTTTATCTTCTCAATCTCAAATGAGGTTCATCCTCATCTCTCACAAAGATACAAACCATCAGATTCCAGCCATAGAGTTCATTCTGATTGAGCTCCATTTTCCTTGCCTCCTCAATAGACCATTTAAACTACTTTGAACCTCCTACCAGTAATGCTGCTCATAAAAGCATTAGAGTTTCAAGATCACCTTCCGAACAGGCTTTTCCTATGATCCTAGTTCCTCCCGTTAGGTGTCGTTGGTGGCACGGCGGTTAAGGTAATACCACATTCGGTTCTGGATGCTAAGGAGTGCTCAGTGATGAAGATTTCCACCTCTCTTATGCGGCTGTAGAAGCTAGGGTATGGTGTGATATAGTTTCGGTTATGTTTTCTTATTTTTCTAGAAATCATTTGGAGAAGAAAAGAAAGTGTGATCCACTCTCCTTTCTCGCAAGTGAGCTAAGCTACCCGAGTGGTGATACTGTGTTGTTTCTTTCTATGAGAGAGTGGTGATATGGTGGGCCCTTCTGTCCGATTATAAAAAATAAAGGACTTTGTCCTTTCTTCAGCAAAATACACGCATGGAGAGAGCTCTTGGGTGAAGTGAAAGCTGTACTCTAATGCTTGAAAGTAATAGTTGTACTCTTGGGGTCACGCACATGGGTGCATTGATGCACTCAAATCAAAATTTTCAATTGGTTGGTACATGTGCCAGCAGTCCTAGCACTACTTTTAAGGGATTCAAGTGGCTGGTTTGCTCGGTTTCTCTTGGGGAAAAAGTCGTACATGTCCATATGCAAGCTGTACTAGTGCATCTATATATTTTGAAATTTTTGCAAGCTGAAATTTTCAAGTTTTGTGGATTTATTGCTTTATGCTTATTACACCTAACCTGGCGGGTTGTGCTGGACTTCTCATTTTCCCACCCCGGCGGGTTGTGTCGGGGAGTACGCAATTTTCTTTTTTTTTCTTTCTTTATTTTTTGTTTTGTCCTTCCTGGGGTATGCCCCTTGTAGGATGTACATTCGCTTAACCTCTTTTAATTTCACGCCAAATTACCCACAAAAAAAATTTGGTTGGTATCGTGTTCATACGGAGTAGATTCATTTCACTCCTCACAAAATTGGGTCTATCTCCCTCAAAATCACATGCAGGTCATATCTATCCACAGTTTTCATTGAAGACCAATATCCATTGATGGTGGTTCTCCATCATCTTCAACTGTATCGGTCATCCCTAGCCTTTTGCAAAGTTCAGTTATCACGCAATTAAAGACAAAGGATGAGGGTTTGGCTTTTATCTCAGAAAATCCACCTATCTTGTTAGCTCCTCAACATTCAAGGTGATCTCTGCTAGAGAACACCACTCGGGTGCTTCACAGTTCCAGGTTCGACTCCCTCTAGCTTGTTCATCTTCCTCGTATCAGTTCCCATCCATTAGGTGACAAGTTGTAATGGCGGAGTGGTAATTCCTTATGGGTTTCTGGCGTTGTGAAGTACAAGCTGTTTTGGGGTTGGACCTTCTCTGTTATGTTATGCGGCTTTGTTGGAGGTTCTTTGGCAAAAATTAGTACGAGTTAATACATCCATGGCTGGAAATGCGAGTTAACCCATGGAGATGCGAGTTAAATGGTTTTTATCTTGAAATCATTTTGAGAAACATTGATGTAGATCTCTGTTTGGCCTGTTTTCGTTGCCATGGCTGTTTGGAATTCAAGTTGAGAAGAAAGAGAGTGGGTTTTTTTTTTTTGGGTAATTTAGCTTGAAATTAAAAGGGGTTAGCGAATATACAGGCCTACAAGGGGCATACCCCAGGGAGGACAAAATAAAAATAAAAATAGAGGGAAGAAAAAAAAATTGCGAATCCCCAGCAAAATTTGCTGGAGATGGGAGAAATAAGATGCCCTTGCACAACCTGCAAAGATAGGGACCAATATGCATAACTAACAAAATATGATAACTAGCAAAATGCGTGATAAAAGGGGCCCACTAAGAGCCCTTATGTCGTCTGTAAAGGACTAAGGAACCTTTTGCAACAAAAAGTTCCACTTGAACTTGTCGGTAGTAAACTAGTTGAGTGGTATTGCTGTCATCACTTTAGCCAAAGTTTGCTTTTGAAAATTTCACCGAGTAGACTGCTGTAACAGAAGCTACAGCTGTGCCTTTGCTTTTGAACCGGATAATAGTGCCACTTGCAGGGGAGGAGAGTGGATCTCACTCACATCACTCTCAGCGAAAGAGCATTGCGCTTACTTTACCAGATGTACCCAGCGCGTGGGCCACCAACAACAGAGATTTGGTGCGTGTAGAGCACCTTTCACCAGATTATTCATATGTGGATGTATTCTTCTTCTCCACCACGGGAAGAACAGTTTAGAACAAAACTCAGTCAAACTGAGTTCACTCAGGCAAACCCAGGCAAATTTGGATGTTGCTGCAGTGATGCATTTTTGCTGTGTGGTACCATGAACCCAACCTTGCGCATGACTCCTCTGATCAACGGAATAACATCTACCCTCTCAATTCCTCATTAGACTAGAACCAGACAGGAATTGCTCCCACCGCCGGACACTTGCGTCGCTTAGCGAGAATGGCTGGAAACACAAAGGAACCTGGAGGGTGGAGCACCTCCGTAGCAAACAGAAGAAGTCATTTGCAAATGGGAGAGAAATCTGCCTTGGATACCAACCCAGAACAGATTGTGGAGTAAAATGTTAGATTCGTGAACTACATGAACCAGTTACCCATGAGCCTCCGAAGTCGGAACCCATAGAAAACCGGATAAGAGAGGTGAGAATCTTCATCACAGAGCACTCCTTAGCATCTAGAACCGAATGTGGTATTACCCTAACCGCCGTGCCACGAACGACACCTAACAGGAGGAACTAGGATCATAGGAAAAGCCTGTTCAGAAGGTGATCTCGGAACTCTAATGCTTCTGTGAGCAGCATTACTGGTATAGGAATGTTGATAACCCTTTCACACGAAGTGTGAAGGACATGATTTTGTCCAGCCCATAAAGGAACTGAATATGTAAGAGTGATGCAGAATGAAGAGTTACTGTTACCAGCCATTCCTTTTGTTGATAACCCTTTCAACAGATCTTCACTGATATGGCTTCCCTTGCTAGGACGTGGATGATAATCTGAACAAACAGATTGGTGAAACCAAACATATGTTTGGTGGATTGATAAAAATTTGGTGGAATTTAAGAGGAGTGCATTCTCTCTCTAGAACCTAGAGAGAGAAGCTCTCAACTCCCTTAAGTTGGGTGTTTCACCAAGTTTTAAGAGAGTGGGTTTCACTCTCTCAACCGTAAGTAGGCACGGAAAATTACACGCAAAAGTGGGTTTCCAACCAACTGCTATACTTTAACATTAAGTGGCTTTAAATTGGTGTCGTCCAATCAAAAAATGGGGCTACTTTTGTAGTGGGGCCACTGTCCTTTCTCTTCAAGTATTACATGCAATAGAAGTTTTCTAATCACTCTTGGTCCAAGCGCTGACTAGCTGTAGGAGATTCCAAAAAAGGGCCCACTTCTTGCTCTTCATTTCGGTGGAAAGTTTCAACTCAACTTGGTCCATCCAAGTAGTAACCCAGCTGTATGCAAATAAATGTAAAAGGTGTAAAGAGATCATCAAAAAAGAGGCCCCAACACTGCCCCTTGCAAACGTGTTCACATGATGTGTTGCAAAGTTGTCGTTAGTGCAACTAAAATATTATGTTTAGTGAAGCTGGCCTTTTGTGCCCATTGTTCCTATCCTAGCGGGTTGTGTCAGGACCACAAATTTTCCCATCCCGGTGGGTTGTGCCGGGGAACACGTATTTTTTCTTTTCTTTTCTTTATTTTTGTTTTGTCCTCCCTGGGGTATGCCCCTTGTAAGCTATACATTCGCTTAACCTCTTTTAATTTCAAGCTCAATTATCCAAAAAAAAAAGTCACCTCAGATGTTCAAGTCTCTTGTTGGCTATCCTTGGAATGCTTGGTTTAGCTAGGTTTCGTTCACCTTAATCCTTCCCCATTGTAGCCATGTGGCCATCCTTTTGTTTAATTGTTGTTTCTTTTCTTTCCTTTGTTTTGTTTTGTCCTCCTGGTGTATGCCCCTTGTAGGCTGTATATCCGCTTAGCCTTTTTTCTATTTCAAGCTTAATTACCCCCAAAAAAATCGCTCAGAAAATTGAACTTGAGAATAAACAAATACTTCAGCAATGGGCACTACACGACGTGCAACGCACATCGGATTTACACCAGTGTATGCAAACACATATGAAAATTGATTAGGAGAAAAATCGGAACGAACCTATACCCGTCAAGTACGATTATTGTTTGGGTGATAGAAAATTAGGGTTTACTTCAGATTTGGTTGCAAAAGTTGGCTTGGGTTGAAATTAGGTAAATACCTAAAGCAAACTGATCAGTTCTTATTCCTATGCTTGGGTTGAAATTAGGTAAATACCTAAAGCAAACTGATCAGTTCTTATTCCTATGCTCCTGGGAGCTTGTTCTTTGACAAAAATTTGTCTAGTGGAATTTAGGCTCTCCTGGAAAGTTCAAGAGAGAAGTAGAAAATAAGAGAAAATTAGAAAAAAATTCTCTCATTTGTTTGTTTCCAAGTAAAAGGAGAAATGAAAAGGAGGAGGAAGAGAAGAAAGGGAAAATTAACGACTCTTTTTCTCTTCTTCGGTCTCCCAACATATTCTCCTTTCTCTTTCACAAAATCAAACAAAAGAAACAAAGAGAGTAGCCCTGTTCATTTTTCAGTTTAGTTTTAGTTTTGATGACATCATTATTTCCCTCATTTCTCTCTCTACTCATTATACCTACTGACATTATCAAAACTATAAACTAAACTAAACTATCTAACCAAACACAACTAGTGTCTTTGCCATTTATTTCTTATTTATCCCTTTTTTTTCTTTCTCTTCCATAAGTTACAAACACAGCCTTAGAAGAAGTTTATTTCAAATGTCACCAGCTTAAATGAAGTGATAAACGCCAATTTTGACCATTTAGCTACCATCCAAGACATGGACGGAAAATTCACCACTGGACTTTTGATGGAGATCGATTTGGATGGTTGAAGAACACAATAGGTGAAATTGGTAGGTTATTTTGGGATAATTTAGAGTGAAATTAAAAGGGGTTAAGTGAATGTACATCCTACAAGGGGCATAGCCCAGGGAGGACAAAAAATAAAAAATAAAAAATTACGTACTTACCGGCACAACTCGCCGTGGTGGGAAATATGAAATCCAACACAACCCCCTGGAATAGAGATACATATGTTAAAGTTAAAATTTTCATTTTTGAAATGGCCACACTGCCATTTTTCGAAGGAGTACCATTGCCACCTTGGAGAGATCTGGTCCCACCTTAAAATAGACATGGATGTTCACAGCTGTAACACTTTGCCCAATAAACAATTCACGTATAAGGCCCCTTGGTCACAGCTGTAGTTCACGAAATCCTTGCGTGTAAGCCCATTGAAAGGACAGTGATCCCCACGAAGTAGAAGGCACGCTGTCTTGTTCCTTTGTAGCAAGGATCCGGCTGTGGTGCCCCAAAGTGGTATTGGGGCACCGGTGCCCCCAAATTTTTTGAACCGTTGGATCTCCTACTCTCATTTCAGCCATCCATTGCCCATCCCCCTCTCTCTCCTGTACAGAGCAAACAGGTTAAAAATTTCAAAACCCAGAAAAATTTTTGGCGGTCATCTCAACGCTCTCTCTCCAGTCCTCTGTACTTCAAGCCTCAACCCCATCTCCTGTCCTCCAGCAGATCCTCCATCTCCTCTCCTCCAGCTACTACCCATTCTCCTCTCCTCCAGCAGATCCTCCATCTCCTCCACGACCAATCTTCCATCTTCTCCATGGCAAATCAGTTCAGTCGCCTCTCTCTCTTACTGCAAAAGCCCTAGTCGAGGTACACACATGCACACTCTTTCTCTCCTGCTTTGTAGAAATCACAGCGTTCGAATCATAAATCATAGCATTGACGAAGACTGACGAAGATACATCAGACTGCATCGGAATCATCTCAGTCAGAAAACTGTATAGTGGCCCCTGGGACAAGAAATACTGGAGCTCCTCTAGGGTTTGTATCTACATTCTTGTACATCAATACAGGAGACGCATTTATATTACGTGTTTCTTGTTATATCGCATTGAAATAGTGCTGTTTTGGTGAATCTATGAGGATTTGAAATAGGTCGAAGTGTCATTTTGTGAACCAAGGTAGATTTTGAATTAGGTTGACATGTGATGTAGTTGAAGGATCGATTGGAGCTATTGATTTTAGTAGGTGACTTATTTTCAGGTGAATTGTTGGGCGGATTTGAGAAGCAAAACAGGATAAGATCAACTCAGTGAATTTTTTCTTTCCTTGGCTGCAACTATCAAGTGGTATGACTTAACTTAACCTTGTGGGATAGGCACGAAATAAACATTTGTGTGTTGTCTAGTTCTTCTCAACTGAAAGGATAAAATTTAATACATATATGATTGCTCCCTAGTTGTTGTTGGTTTCATGAAAATCAGTTTTTATGAGACAAACATTATTGGATTGCAAAGCAAACATTACTGGAGTTTTTATGAGACTTACTTACCACAGTATTTATGATTTTAATAGCCTTATTGTCTTGCAAAGACTCTCCTTGGAGTGCTTTAGTTGGCTTCATCCTTGGCATCATTCTGCTACTTCTTAGATATAACTTCATGTCTCTTTTAGTCTCTGTCTTCCTTTTCTCTGAATTCCCCTAGCCACATTATGTTGTATGAGCTTTCTCTGTTGTTAGACAATGTTATATGATAGTGGTTTGAGACTGTCGTAAGTAGGTCCAGCTTTTTTTTTTGGGTAAATAAGCTTGAAATTAAAAAAGGCTAAGCGAATTTACAGCCTACAAGGGGCATACCCCAGGGAGGACAAAGAAAAGAAAAGAAAGAAAGAAAATTGCATAAAATAAAACTTCTAAGGCAGACTTGCCTAAGAAAGTGGGGAAGGCCAAATGGCTACATGGGAAGGAATATTATAGTGTTTCTCCCTCATCAGTTAGATGAGAGGGATACACATATGGGAATGAAGGTACAAAAAATGGGACAACCCCCATTGAGAATTAGGAAATATAGAAGACAAAATGCAGAAACAAAGAACCACCGGAGTAGTAGCTCTACACTTAGTATTAGAACTTGAGGCTAAAACCAATAGCCAACTTGATGTAGACTTTGATCACATCTTGGTTTGGACTCCAACTTGGAAGCACTTGAGTATGTGAATTACCAATCTGGACTTGACTCCATGAGGTGAGTGTCATACAACATGCCAAGGGACAACCCCCCAAGGCTAGGTACGGGAGGAAGCCCCCTCCCAAAGGGGATCAAACTTGCCAAGGGACAACCCCCCTAGGCTAGGCTAGGCCATATCATCATCATGGATGCCGATCAAACACACAGTAGTCCACAATAATCCAATGACACTAAACCAATGACTTAGCATATGAGCATCCAGTTTCTGGAAATTTTCGCAAGGTTCCATTTGAATTTTGGGCAGCATAACGGCTGTATTTTCAATCCCAGAAAAAACAGATGTCTGTAGCCGTTGCTATAGAATGAACATGCAGCAACAACTAATATGCTGCCAGTAACCATCAACCATCCAGCAAATACAGGGGCAGCAGCAGTAATTTGAGCTTCCTGTGATGGTAGCCCCTTCCAAGGAAGCAACAGCAGCCGCATGAAAATTGCAATATCCTTTGCTCCACTTTGCCATAGGTTTTGTAACTCTCTGCTGCCCTTTGCAGCAAATACGTGGGCAGCAAAGCAGCGATGGCTGCAGTAGAAACCAAAGATGAAGATTGCCCTTTGCAACATACAGGGGCAGCAGCACTAGATTTTCTGACCCCTCCATGGAACCTGCAAAAGAGAGGGATTTAGTGTAGCATAAGTTATGCAATGAGATTCCACTTAGTAACCAACCAATTATAATGAGTCCCATGAGGGAGGTCCCCCATAGACAACAACTTCCATCTTACCATAGAATATATCTTACTGACTACAATTGAGACAGGGCATGCAATGTTTTTGAATTTGCATGCATTCCTTTCTATCCACACTTGGTAAACTGAAGTTATAAAAACCAGTTTAGTAAGAAGTGTTTTAAGTGTTCTGCCTTTGATGGTAGTCATATGCTCAATCCAGCAAGTCCATGTCCTGGTTGGCCATGAGACATTGATTAAATTTTGTACCTGATCCCACACCTGTGTAGTGTAGGGACAATTAAAGAAAATAGATTCAGTTTTCAGTAAACACATCCTTAGTTCTTAGTAAGTATGTTTCAATGAATCTATCCTCTATTTTTCATAATTCCTTTTGACAAGGTTCACTTTAAGAGTTGAAAAATGGTTGAAGAAGTTGCTGCGAAGAACCACCCTTCTAATGCATACATATTTTTTTAGTATGTCTTCTTCTTCGGAATTTGTGCATCTTTTAAAGGCCTTAGATACATTATACTCAATTTAACTTTTAATTTTTTGTTCCCAGCCAAGAACAGTGTAATATACATAAGGAGAACAAGAATTCAAAAGAGGATAAGATGGTATCTATACAGCATTTTTTATATGGATGTTTACGCATGTGGATTTACAATAAATGTAATTGGATTTGTATGCTTTCAATATGTGTAGGGAATGCGAGAGGTTGGTAAAAAGTGGAAAAGGTTAGCTCCGGAAGCTAAACAAAAATATGCCAAATTAGCTAAGCAAAGTCTTAAAGAGTACAAAGAGCGAAAAAAAGATGATCCTCCAAAGGCTCCAAAGGTACTAATAGTTGGTAGTTGAGAATTTATGTTTATGCATTAGGTTTTCAATTTTCTCTTGAAATTTGGATTTGATTAGAGTTTTTTATTTTGTACTTAGATCACCTTTGTTACAAGAACTCAACTAAAGGCGGCATATAGTGTGATTGAAGGCCTTCATCCTCTACAAGAACAGAGTGTTAAAGATATTGGATTCGGCGGTCTATTGCGATTGTGATGCACCAAGTTAGATCGGAGGCTTTGTGAGTGGTTGATAGAACGTTTTGATCCAGTCTCTTTATGTTTGAGTGTTTTTGGTAAAAAAACTCATTATTACACCCCTAGATGTGAACTATATACTAGGATTGCCTTGTGGGGGGAGAGGGGTGACTCTTAAAGGGCCATTGACTGAAATTCCCGACTTGTGTGTGAAGTATAAAGTACGGGTTCAAGGTTCTTTTTGTTTGACTAAATTGAAAGAGTCTTTGAAAGGAATGAAGAACAATTACGATGACGATGACTTTAAGGTTATGTTTGTCTTGTACATGATGGGGACAGTTCTATGTCCAACATCAGAATTTGGAGTCAACAAACGCTTTCTTCATGCTTTAAAGGATACATCGACTATAAGTAAGCTTGACTGGAGCCAATTCGTTCTGGAGTTCTTAGCCGATGGCATAAAAAGGTATAAGGAGAAAGGACGGAATGCGATTCGTGGTTGTCTATTGTTCCTAATGGTATATCCCTCACTTTTTTATTATGCGATAGTAGTTATTGAATGGTTTAATCAATTACTTATAGCATTCTTTGTTTTTCCTACAGTTATTCTACTTAGAGCATTGCACACTGGCTAAAGATTTCAGTTCCCGTTGTGAAGACCGACCTTCTCCTCGGCTTTCAGCTTGGGGAGATAAAGAGATTAGGAACAGGATTTGTTGGCTAAATCAAGAAGTTGAACAGAAGGTAATAATGATGTGTCATGATCATGCAATTATGTTCATCTTTTGAGCGTATAAAAGTTTTGTTTTGATTTAACCTTGTTTAACAAGTTTTTCCATTATAGCTCAAGGTCATAGTGGAGGTTGGAGTTGGTAAGAGAGAGAGAGAGCCGTAAATCAAGGAAAGGAGATTGGCCAAAATGAGCCAATAGGAGAACTAACTCATAGAGTTCGTGAATTGACAAGTGTAGTGGAGGAGGTAGTGGTGCTTATGCGCAAGGACAAGAAATCCAGTATGCACAAGGATCGCAATGTCAAAGAAGCATCTCCTATGAAGACAAATGAGGACAAAGGCTCGAAGGACAAGAAAGGCAGTAAAGAGGCAATTTCAGATGATGTGACCACTCTCGTGAAGATTAAGAAAGAAAATGACAATACAAAGCCCTCTCCTATGAAGACAAATGAGGACAAAGGCTCGAAAGAACCTACACTAAAGGCTTCAACAAAGAAATTGAAAAGGATGGCATCCCATATTCGTGAGTCCTTGTCTTCAACGGCTCCTCCTCCAAGGAGGTAACTAACTTAAAACAAGTATCATAATCTTAATTATCTTATACTTTTTGGATTGACAACATTATGTGGTGGTTTTATTTATTTATTTTTTGTTTTTATAGATGCCATTTACATCATATCCACCTATGTCTGAACTGGAGAAGTTGATAACAAGATATGTCTTTGACCAGAGCTTGTCTGTGAGGTACATATTAGCATTCAGACCTTATTTTGGATATTCTTAGATTTGTAACATTATGGCTTATGGTATATAGAGAACAACTATGCAATCTTGGCATGGAGCACGCCACTCGCACAGAGTTTTTGACATTGCGGCAGGGAGTGTGGATTAGTAGTTCAGTGAGTATATTTTTTAGTCCTTATGATAATTAGATGTACATGAATGACATAATTATGTGTTATATTTTCTAGATCATAAATCTAGTTGCTGTGAAGAAAACTCTAGTACAGAGGGACAGAGATCCGAATGGAATATGGCCATCATGGTATTTGCCCACCTATTTTGCGGTATGTACTTGTTCGGTATTACAAGTCTAAACAATGGAGAGGGGACGATTATGATTAAGTTATACCTACCTTTTTGTGTTTGATTGTAGGATTATGCTCTTGGTAGGGGACAAGATGCCATCTCTTGGGTGAAACAATATAGTGGAAATAATAAGTACACGGGAATATTCAAAGAATGTGAAAGGGTAAGATGACCTTTATTTATTTCCTTATGTAATAATCAAAGTCAGTTGATATTGAGTTATAGAATTATTGCAGGTGTACATTCCTATTAATGAGGACAAAAGTCATTGGTATATGTGTGTGGTAAACTTCACCCATGGAATGGTATACATACTTGATTCATTACCATGTCCAAGTAAAAAGAAAGAACGAAATGAGCAGGTGATGTGCATGGTTAAATTCTTGGATGAAGTACTTGACATCTTGGACAATGATGAAAAACGCCAAAAAGTTCAAAAGCTACCATTCCATCGACCGACATGGCTTCCGGTTCAGCAATCGGGTAGCGGTGATTGTGGCTTGCACACTGCCAAGTTCTACAATTTGGAGAATTTTACGGAGGAAGAGTCTTCTATGGTAAAAAAGTTTAAATTTATATTGAATTTGTACTTTTCAATGCATACACCAAATTTGATCTTAACTTTATGCTTTCTCTTAAATGTAGCTACGGTTCAATTCCGAAGATGGTAGATATAGATTGGCTTTGGAGTTGATCGTCTTTAAGGATAACAAGATAAGGACTGCTCTCATCAAGAAGGCTCAAGAAAAATATCGTGATGGAAGGAAAAGTTGATGACATTGTGACTTATTGTAGATTGGCTTTGCCCTTTTGTAACATGGCTTGATAGCCTTTTTGTAGATTTGACATGAATTGATAGAGACTTCTTGTAGATTTGACTTGGCTCGGTAGACTTTTTGTAACATTGGCATGGTAACCTTATTGTACACTTGACATGGATTGGTACATTTGACATGGATGACTGTTTTTGCCTTGTCCATGGATTGGTGCTATTAGATTATGCTCTTATTCTGGGCACACTTACCATAAAAATAGGATATTTTTCCTATAATCTGGACATACTTACGACAGATCTAGGAAAAATTATCACAGGGTAGTTTTACTTAGATTCTGGGCTGTTTTTCCTACAATCTGGACATACTTACCACAGATCTAGGAAATATTACCTCAAAGGTAGGTTGTTTTTCCAAGCTTCTGGAATTACTTACCACTGAAATAGGAATTACTTACCAATTATATAGGAACCACTTACTAAAATTTGGACAAAGGCATTGGCTAAATTTGCGCGGGTTGCTTGATAAAGGTTACAATATAGGAATTACTTGCGTGATAAAGGTTCCATTACAATGATGCCTTACTGGCTCATATATGATGCCTTAATACTTAGATTTAGGCATAATTACCATAAAGATAAGCTATTTTTACAAGCTTCTGGAATTACTTACTAGTGAAATAGGAATTCCTTACTAATTATATAGGATCTACTTCTAGACAAAGCTATTGGTTAAATTTGGCTCATCTATGATGCCTTAATACAAACAAAGGTCCTACTTTCTATGAAATTCCCTAACCGCTGCCGAGAAATTGTTGACCATCCTCCAAAGTTGACTATCCATATGGATCAGGAAGTGTTGACCATCCTCCAAAGTTGCTGCCGAGAAATTGTGCTTGAACACTCATGGGATTTGTTGAACATCCAGCAGTCTACATAGTTTAAATGTTTAATTAGCAAATGTTCAAATTGATAATAGATTATTGACAATACATAATAAGAGACTTACCAAATTAGGTTCAATCGTAGATTCACACCCATTGGTTGAGTAATCATTATGCATAAACGATGGGTAATATGCGGATGAGTCTCGCCCAGTAAGTGACTCATAAGTTTCTTCATTCTCATTGACCGGATTGTTTGCTGCTAGTTGTGAACATTTAGCTCTCATATGACTGGGTTCTCTACAGTAGCCACATTTTCTGACCTTGGGGAAAAAGTCCTTTGCCAAATTATGACTCCCTTTACACTTGATAATGGCGGGATCACCAACTCCAAAATGCATAGATGTAGCCTCTCCATTGTTCTCTTCCCCCATTGTTGTTTTCTCCCCTTCAACATGTGACATATAGAGCTCTTTCATTTTGAATGTTAACCTTGTGATTTCTTCTCTTGTCTCTTTATATCCATTGGTTAAGTGCGAAGGATAATAACACATTTCGACACATGCGTTTGACAATGCCCCATACCTTGTCGTTTGCGTCACCCATTCCGGCATTGGCGTGCTGCCATCTAGACAGGAGGACTTGGCCATTTTTGTCCACCTTTCTAAGATTAGAGAAGAGGGAATTTCTCTCAAGTGTTCCATTTTCATTACTGATATCATATGACAACATGGTAATCCAACTGACTCAAATTTCAAACAAGAGCATTTCATTTTTCCATCAACTGGCTCAAAGTTAACGGACCACGTTGCATCCGGCTGTTGGTACCGAGACAAATAGTAAACACGTAAATCATCAATGACAACTTTATCCACTAGAAACAATGATTGCTCTTTTTGAATTTCTTTGCAAAATTTATAGAATATGGCCCGAGTAAATGTATCAGCTGCATGTTTTTCAATGCGTTTCATGGCTGTTGAAAGAACCGGTGTACTATTCTCACTTTCGACTTGTTCCTTAGCCTCGCTATGTCGAAGTCTTGCCAGAGCCCTATCATATGCTTGTACAAATTCAAAAAGCCTTAGACGTAGTTTCAGGAATCGATTTAAGAATGCATTCATTCCCTCAACACGTTGTGTGCTTTTTGCTCCCGCAAAAAAAATCCCTCGCAAGTGTGCCTCTGCCCATTGGAATCGCTTGTTGTAAACTTCTACCGCCCAATTGTTTTCATGAAGACCATAATTGTCCATAAGATTTGTCCATGCAACTTCAAACTCTTCTACTATAGGCATTGACATGCATTTCTCAAACTCATCTAAGAATTCAGGAACATGGACATTACTCACAGCATTTTTTTTAAGATGCCATTTGCATAAGCGATGACTCGCATTAGGTAGCACAGTTTGTATAGCTCTCCGCATGGCCTTATCCCCATCTGTCAATACCGACACTGGCTTCTTGTCATTGCCCATGGAATCAAGAAACTTTTCCAACACCCATGTATAAGCCTCAACAGTCTCAGCAGTCAACAATGCACACCCAAAAATTGATGTTTTAAAGTGACTATTGACACCAACTAGTACCACCAATGGCTTCCCATATGCATTCGTCCGATAAGTGGCATCAAATAGTAGCACATCTCCAAAGCACATGTAGTCCGTTAGAGATGTTGAATCTCTCCAAAACATATTATTTAACCGATTTTCCTCATCCACATCATATTTGTAATAGAACAATGGGTCAGATATGGCTTTCGCACACAAGTAGGCTAAGGCACCTTCCGCATCACCATCCACAACCTCTGTTTGTCGTTGAGTCGTAAAATGATTGTACAAATCTTTTTGCGTGTATCCGACTTTGTCATATCCACCTGCTTATTGTGCGGAAAAATCCATAATGTGACTTGTTCCAATACCAACTTTATGCATAGTATTAGCTGAAGCTTTATTAGGACTTCTAACCTTCCTGTGGGAGCGGAGAAAGGGAACACCACGAGGCCTATCAAGGAATGGTTATGGAAGCTTGCAAAGTTAGCCACCATGTACTTGCTTGACTTTATTTCGAGTTTGAGATGAAATATAGCAGGACATCCAACTCTAGTTAGTGCCATCGGCTCTCTAATTCGATCTTCTCTCTTCATGTGTTTATCCTGTCTATGTCCTTCTTTTGAGCAAACCCACTTCCTTGACGTTACTTTCCCCTCATTGTCCGTGTGAATATTATCCTTACGGACACTAAAGCCTTTCACTTTGGCATATGCATTATAAAATCTTTCTCCATCCTCCGGCAAATCAAATTTCATTTTATACACTTCTTCTTCAGTTAATTCATCCAACTGACTAACATCATATCTATCATCATCATCTTCCTCTGTTGATTCATCTAACCGACTAAAATCATGTGTATCATCATTGCTAAAGTTGTCACCAATGTCTATCACGTCATTTTCATCCATCTTTTAGAATCTGGAAAAAAAAACAACCATAGGTAGTGGTCACTATGACATTGAATAGGATAAAAAAGTCCATACATTTGGTAACAAATTTACAACAAATTTACTAGTAACTATATTCCTATCTAATAGTAGATATTTCCATAAAAATGGTAAGTATGACCTTAAGAAATGGTTACTTATGATTTGAAAAAAAACATACAGTTTGGTAACAAAATGACCAGTAACTATACTCCTATCTAATGGTAGATATTTTCATAAAATATGCTAAGGCCTAGTTTCCGAATGGATTTTATCAGATTTTATCAAGATTTGATAAAATCAAGCCTTGATAAAATCTAAGATTTTATCCATTCGGAAACTGAGTTGATAAAATATGATAAAATCTAATAAAATCAAGCCTTTGAATGCAAAAATCTAAGATTTTATTAACTCAGTTTCCGAATGGATAAAATCTTAGATTTTATCAAGGCTTGATTTTATCAAATCTTGATAAAATCTGATAAAATCCATTCGGAAACTAGGCCTAAGTATGAACTTAACAAATGGTTAACGTATCAATTGAAAAAAAAATGCATCTCATATTTGTCAAACTTAAAAAATTCCGACATTAAAATGCCAAATGTATCATTTGAGATCAAGATCTAGGATTGAAACTTTCTTATAGTGGAGAAACTTACTTGGTCAATAGTTGTTCTTCAAATATCTATTGCTTTTTGAATGAAGATCTATGCTTTCTTGTGAGACAAGAAGGAAGATGAATGTAATAGTTGACAATACATGCTACAATCTGACTGAGAATGATTTTGAGTAGTTTAAGGTAGGTAGGAGAAATTTAATTCCATTAATGGCACAATGTGTGGTAGGTAAGTCTGAATATGCAGTAAGTCTTTCCTTTCCAAAAGGTAAGTACTACTAGAAACCGTAGTATGTTCACACAACATATGACTTTTTTTTTGGATAAACCAGCTTTAAAATAAAAGGGGATAAGCGAATATACAGCCTACAAGGGGCATACCCCAGGAGGACAAAACAAAATAAAAGAAGGACAGTAACAAAATAACTTCCTCCCTAGCACAAACCGCCAAGGAGGGAGAGGGATGGCCAAAGGCAACAATGGGAAACAAGTGTTTCTAATCCATCTGAGAGAGGGAGGAGAAACACCCTAAGGGGAACAATACATTAGTCATAAAACAAAGGAGAAACACTCTCCATGTACTGAAGGGAAGGAAAATTTTAAAAAATTTTAAAAAAATTTCGCCATGACCCGTTCGTAAATGGAGCACCCTCAAGGTGCCAGCCACTGCTTATATACTAGCAGCAGCTGAAAAAAGAAAAGAGGGAGGAAGAAATACACAGCAACAGCAGAAGCAGAAGGTAGAAACAAGTAGCAATAGTGCCATAGCAGTAGCAGCAGCACCTCAGATAATGTAGTAACAATACTAACATCAGACAAAGTAGCAGCAATAACTCCTAGGAAACAGAGTAGCGTAAGCATAAACCATAAAACCAAGATGGCGGCCCGGCTTCTCGCACAATGTAGTAACAGACTAACATCGACAAAGTAGCGACCATGACTCCTAGGTCCAAAGTAGCATAGACGGCCCGGCGGTGGCATCGAGAACTTCGAAACATGTAAGCATCGAACTTCGGAACATGTAAATTGTGAGAACTAGCATGACCAAATAGCATCAACAATCAGTGGTACAGAGAAGCAGTAATTAATATGAATCACGGCTATCACAAAAATCATGAATAAGGGTAAAACCAGAGAAAGAGAACAACAGTAAAGGTGCAGGTGTGTGAAAGTGTAGGAACCCATTGTTCAAAGTCCTCACACACCAACACCCTCAAGAGCTCACCCTCCCTCTCCATCTTTTTAAGATATACAATGGGTTCAGGTGAAGAAACTGCCTTACTCCCTCCACTCACATCTCACTAAAATCTCCCTCTCACTATTACCTCCTCTCAAAAGAAATGTAGGAGCCCAAGCACTCAACTTACAGGTGCACACATATAGTAGGTCACTCAAAGTTAAGCAACAACAGCTGCAAGGCAGAGATAAACCAACAGCTAAGAAATGTTCCATTTTGTTGAGAGCCACTGAGAGTAGGGATCTTGTGGCAGGTCTCCCATGATTAACAGTTTGCATCTAAGCATAGAATGAATCTTGCTTACCACCACAGAACTAGGACTTGGTGAGCTTTGGAATTTGCGAGTGTTTCTCTCAATCCAAATGTGGTAGAGTGATGAAGTAGAAGCCAGTTTAGTTACTAGTGTCTTAAGAGATTTATCCCTAAAGGAAGACATGAGCAATACCCAATTGGACCAAGTTCTGGACTTGGGTCCATACTTGGGATGTGTAAGGGCAGTTAAAGAATAAATGGTTATGGCTTTCCTCATCAGAGCAGAAACTACAGCAGGAAATAGAAATGGTACCAAAGAGGACTAATCTATCTCCTGTGTAGAGCCTGTTTTGGATAGCAACCCAAGTAATGAGGCTACACTTGGGTATATGACCAGGAAACCACACACTTTGATGCCAATGTACCATGGGAAAAGGTGTTCTAAGATGGTTCCACAGAGAATTGATAGTAAAGATCCCATTGGATGTGAGGGACCAAATGGGAAGGTCACTAACATTACCAGAGGGAGGAGGGAGGAGTGAGAGACTGTCCTTGACCTCCATAAGCTCAAGAGTTTGAGTGCATGGGAAAGCCCAAGTGGAATCTCTAATGACAACAGACTTTGGAGTCCTTGGGGAGGCGAGTCATAGAAGATCCTGGGACCATATCTTGGAGCAAGGGGGCCTAGGGGATGCCAATTATCATACCAAAGAGAGGTAGATATGCCATTGCCAACTTTGATCTTAATGAGGGGTTGGATGATGAGCCTAAGGGAGAGGAGTTTCCTCCAAACCCAAGATGGGTTAGAGGGGACCTTGACCTCCCAGAAGCTCTTATCCTTGAGTAAATACGATTTTACCCATTGGCACCACATGGATTGTTCCCCACCAGAGATGAGGAACCATATGTGCTTTGCAACAGCAGCTTTGTTCCAAATTTGGAGTGCTTTGAGGCCAATACCACCTTCTTGTTTGGGGGAGCACAGATGCTCCCAAGATACTTTGGCCCCAGATTTCTTGAGGTCAGGACCAGACCACAGGAAAGATCTGAGGAGGGATTCCACCTCTTTAATAACTCTCTTAGGAAGTATGAAAAGAGAGGACCAGTAAGTCTGCATTGAGAATAGAACATTTTTAATTAATTGCGATGCCCGGATAGGTTAGATCCCTATTTGTCCATGATTTGATTAGGAAGTAATTACATCAACCGTGAGACTTACAATCAAAGTGTCTAAGCTTAGTGGTCAAGAGAGGGACACCAAGATATCTCACAGGCAAGTCCCCTTCAATGAAGCCAAGTAATTGGGTGATGTCCCTTCTAATGGTGGGGTGAACACCAAAGAAGAAGATATTACTTTTGCCCGGACTAGGAGAAAGCCCAGACAAAGCTTCAAATTCCTTAAGTGAGTTTTGGATGAGTTGAACAGACCCCATGTCTCCTTTACAGAAGATCATAAGGTCGTCAGCAAAACATAGATTAATTATTTTGCTCTTGCTACATCTCCAGTGAAAGTGGAAGTCTGGGTTGGATGTTTTCTCCCTTAGGAGGTAGGTCAAAACTTCCATAACAATGACAAAGAGGTAGGAGGAGAGAGGATCTCCTTGCCTAAGACCTCTCTTGCCTCTGATAAACCCAGTAGGCTCCCCATTGATGCTAAGAGAGTAATTGGCAGTGGAAACACAAGCTTTTAGCCAGTTAATCATCTTAGGGTGGAAGCCCATGCTAGAGAGGACATCCCAAAGGAATTCCCACCTAACATTATCATATGTCTTCATTATGTCAACCTTCATGGCACACTTAGGGGTGGGAGAGGATTTGTGATAGCCTCTCAACAATTCCTGAGATAGGAAAATGTTATCAGCAATCCTCCTCCCCTTAATAAATCCAGATTGGGCAGGATCAATAAGAGAGGGAAGGACAAGCTGAAGTCTCTTAGCCAGGATTTTGGCAATGCATTTATAAACAATATTGCAACATGAAATTGGCCTGTAATCACTAACCTTAGAAGGATTAGGAATTTTGGGAACAAGAGCAATAACTGTAGCATTGGATTTGGTAAGTAACTGGCTGGATCTAAAGAAGGTTTGAACTGCTACAGTTATATCATGGCCAATCACAGGCCAAGCTTTTTGAAAAAAACCAGCATTATACCCATCAGGCCCAGGAGCCTTTTTGGGGTTAAGAGCCCAGATTGTGTCCTTGATCTCTAAGTTGGAAACCTCTTGGATCATGGACATACTCGCTTCGGGAGTTAGCTTTCTGGTTACAAGGTGATTAATCCTGTCAGAACCAGCATAATGTGACATGTGGGGCTTGCCAAGAAGGTCAGTGTAGTAATTGACAAAAGAGTTTTTAATGCCATGTCAAATGTGACAGATGTGCCATCAGTGACCAAAGAGGTAATTGTGCTTCTGTTCCTATTATTTGCAACAGACTTAAAAAAGAAGGATGTGCACTGGTCACCTAATTTCAGCCATTGAATCCTAGATTTTTGCCTAGCAAAGCTTTCCTCAGCTCTGGAAAGAGTGAGGAAAAGCTTGTAGGCTTTCCTTTCCTCAATTTGTGTAGTGATGTTGGAAGGATTAGAGCCCATATCCAATTGAAGTGATTCAAGTTGTTGTTTAGACTGCAGAACTCTCTCAGATATGGCACTAAACTCCTTTAAGTTCATTTTCTTAAACTTCGGCTTGGAAGGAGCCTAAGCTTTTCACAGATACATGGGATTACCAAGAACAACAGTTCTCCAGACCTTCTGTACAGTGGGTAAAAACTGTGAGTGATCAGCCAGAAAGTCAAAAAATCTAAAAGGTCTGGAGTTTGGCTTGGGAGAGGGTGACATGGAGACAATTGCAGGGGAATGGTCTGAAATCCCTGGAGTTGGGAAAAAAGCAGAGGACTCCTTGAGCCAGGATCCATTAATGAGAACCCTATCTAACTTAGAAGAAATATGGTGGGGGGGTTGCTGCCTATTGGACCAAGTAAAATAATTACCAGAATATCTCAGGTCTTCAAGGCCATTAGAGTAAAGGCAATTATTAAAATCAGCCAAGTGAGGGGGACAATGAGGGTTACCTCCAGATTTTTCAGAAGGAGATCTAATGACATTGAAATCTCCAAGTATAATCCAAGGGGATTGGCACTGGATTTTGCCAATGTCTCTCCATAGGTCTTGTCGCTCCATAGGGTCATTGGACCCATAGACAAAAGTAACATAGAAAACAAGATTATCATGTAAGGAGGTAGCCTCACAATGGATAAATTGGGTGGACATACTCATTATTTGGATGGACAAAATGTGTGGATTCCAAGCCAAGAGGATTCTGCCACAGGGGGAGTAGGCACTATTGTGGGTAAACTGCCAGTGGGGGCAGATGAGGGATACAACTCTACTGAAGTTAGGCTCTTTAATTTTATGCTCAAGCAAACCAATTAGGGATAACTTCTTATTGGACAAAAAGGTTTTAGCAGCCCTCTTTTAAGGGGATCGTTAAGACTTCGCAAATTCCAAAAACCAAAACAAACACAAGGGCTAGACATGGTGGTTATTATGCAAAAAGCAAAATAGGAAGAATATGCAAGCCTACAAAAGAGGGTGGAGTTTACTGCCCTGTCCTGGGAGCAGAGCCTGAGCTGCCTTGCCCTACCCTGCCTGAGCTGCCCTTATTTTCCTTTGCAAGGTTACTGAAATGACTCCCATCAGTAAGTGCAGATTTAGACTGGTGGAGGAGGTCACGCTCCTTTTTCAGTCTCTTTTTCTTGGCACTTTTGGTTTCAGTGGACTCTTGGACCATAGGGTATTTCCCACCCTTGACACCCCCATGAGGAGGTCGTTTGATGTTGGGCTGGACAGGGACTACTGGGGATGGGGCACCATCTGCTGAGCCCACCTAGGAAAGAGTAGAAGCCAAGCTGGGGTTGGTGATACCCACTGGAACTTTAGCCATTTCAGAAGTGGAGGTATTGCTCTGTTGCTGAGTGGAACATTGGGGTTCTTCTATTACAATCACCTCCTCCACACTATCTGAATCTTCCCCTGAATAACATTCCTCACTTGGTTTGATAATGTGGGCGGCCCCTGTAGAGTTAGGAACATCTTTGGTCACAGCTTCTAGAGCAGAGATCCCTCCATCCAAGCTTTTGCCCACAGTATGCCATATCTCACTAGAAGTGGGTGTTTTAACCGTTGGTTTTGAATTTGGGGAACAAGAATGGCCAAAAACTTCACATTTGAGGCATTTTTGGGGAAGCCATTGGTACTCTATTGCTACCACAACTGATTTTCCTTGAGCAGTGATATGAACCTCTGATGGAAGCTCTGCTGTTGCATCAATCTCAACACAGATACGTGCAAAGTCTAACCTTTGCTGCATCGCAGTGGCATAGTCCACATGGATAGGCCTCCCAATGGTGCTAGCTATGCGATTAAAACCCTCTGACGTCCAACATTCTAGCGGTAATTTATGGAACTTGGTCCAAACAAGGATCGATGAGGGGTTTTCAGTGGACGGGGCTAGCATTCTTTGCCAATCCTTGAGTACCAGGTATCTGCGAGAGAAGAAGTAAGGCTCCTCTTCTAGGACTTTCTGTTTAGCATCTTCGTCTTGGAACTCAAAAAGGTAACAGGAACCTAATTGTTTGATGCTAATTTGCCCATGGGCTTTCCAGGTTCTCCTAGTCAAGCAGACCGAGAAGAGCAAATGGCATTTTGCCATCCAAAAAGTATCCAATGAGGCAACTGTTCCAATTCTTGTCATCTAGGTGTTGTTCATCAAGTTCCACAGCCGCACTCTTCCCAGTCTGGAGCTCTGGGTAGTGACAAAGTGAGATTGTTTTTGAAGGGCCCTGGGCTCTAAAGAGTGAGGCCCAATCCTTAGATTTCTTTGGGACGCGAGGAGGACGGGTGATATTGTGTTGAGGGGAAAGGGGGGAAAGGGGTTCAACTTCAGGTGAAGGAAGTTTCTCGGAGTTATGAGACACTTCCGTAAGAACTTGTTCTGGAGTAGGGAAGATCAAGGGGGTTCTTGGTACTGTTAGTTTTATGATAGGGGCAATGGTATTTGAGTAGGTGGGCTTAGCTTCTTGGTGTCGAAGTGGGGAAATACCTGATTTTCCAACTTCAGGGGGGCCTTCACGATAAGGGCTTTTCGCTTGTTCAGCAAGATCGGTTGGGGCAGAACTTGAACCTTCCTCCCCCAAACGGACTCCATCTTGCTCAATCGCATGTGGCATGTGAACTACGGCCGAGGGGGAAGGATGTTTAGGGTTTGTGGATACAGAACCAAGTTGAGGCTGGTCTCGATTCAAGGTTTTTTGGCCTTGTGGATAGAGATCCAGGGGTCAGAAAGGGGTGAATTTGGTAGGGGTGGTAAACACTGTACCGGGAAGTAGGAGGTTGCTGTGAACTTGAGCACCATCAACGATGGAGCTGAGAGCTGAACGGGGAGCCCCCAGTTGCTTCTTTCTGATTTCATTGGAATCTATGAGCTTAGAGCCCATGACGCTCGGCGTGGTGATGGCATCTTCTTCCATCTTCTCAGCTAGGATTTCCTTTGGTATAGATCTAAGATCTTCCATGGAAGTTGCTGGTTGCTCCTCCATATCTAGGGTTTCACTTGGAATTGCTCGGATCGCGAAAATCGCCTAAGGGAGATGATGACGTCATGGAGTTTTGGGGGGAAAAGGTAGAGTTTCTCAAAACATATGACTTGTTATGGTGGTAAGAAAGATTAGATGGCGTGGTATACATATCCTTATTCTATGGTAACTATGGTATTAATGACGGGTAGGTATATATTTATGTAACATAAATGCTAATAAGGGTAGTTGAGAACATAACTACCAATATATTTAATGTCTCTTAGTTGTGCTTAATTTGTATTATCTTGCACTTGAAACATATTTATCTTTAATAATTAATGAAACTAAATAACATATTGAATGAGGGATTGCAGATCAATAGTTAGTGGTTACTATTACATTAGTCAATTGTACCAATCACTCATTGATCCCTGTCAACCAACACTACTTTGAAGTAGTACATTAAGTAATAATGTTGATAATATCAACCTAAATTAACCAATTCATTTTATTCAAATTTTATTAACTACTACATTAATCAATTGTATCAATCTTTCATTGATCACTCTCAACCAACGCTACTGTTAACTACTACATTTAGTAGTAACACTGGTAATACCAACTTATATTAACCAATTCATATTAGCTAATTGTATTAATATTCACTCAGTCGTCCCTATTTATCATTGATTATTAGTTGTTAGATTTGAAACTTATATTATATTGACCAATTTTAAAATTGGTTGATCAATCACTTAAACTCCTAGTCGAATGACTCTGACTATAACTGATAATTGTGATTAATCGTCAATCAAGCACTACCAAATGTCAATTGCAACTATTAATCGTTACAATATCACGTTAATCAATTGAAAAAATAAATTTAATTTTTTGTTTTGCATTTAAATCTAATTGTATTAAATACTTTATCTTAATTCAGTTGAAGGTTCAACTAAATTATTTAATATTTATTACTTATTGATTTATCTTTCGTCATTCAACATTTTTATTACAATTATTGTAGCGTGTGTTTAAACAAAAATTATTTTTGCAATCAAATGGTCATCATATATTTAATAATTATTTAGAGGTAAATTATTTAAATTATTTAAACCTTTTTTAGTGATTATTATTATTATTATTATTATTATTATTATTATTATTATTATTATTATTATTTATTTTTTTTTTTATTTCAAAAAATTGTTCTAAGAAATATTCTACACTAATTAAAAAATTTAACTAAAGCCTTTTTTACCTCATTTTCTAATGTTGCCCACTACAAAAAAATCATACCTAAAGGACAATTTTTCCTGGAAACAGTAACAAGTGGTGCGGTGTTGTAACACCCCAAAAGTTAGATTTTCCCGGCTCAAAATGGTGACTTGCTACCGGATTGTCCAATCGCCTTATTTTGTGGTAAGTATTCCCTTCTTTCGTGGTAAATGTTACATTTTTTGGTAGTAATATTTAGCCTATTGGGTGGTATATATTTCCAGTATTCATGGTAAGTAAAGTGCGAGTTTTTTGGCGGGAAAACCGCAAAACCACCTCGTTTTTTGTCAAAACCACTTGCTTTTTGAGATCCTACGGCTGAGATTCGTTTATGACAGATCTAATGGTCCAAAATTAGTGGGGCACTGGTGCCCCAATACCACATTGGGACACCATAGAAAGATTCTTGTAGCAATCTAAAGTGTAAATAGAAAATTGAACCATTGATTCAAAACTACAACTGTCACACCATTTATTGAATTGAAGTACCCACTAGCACTGGTATCAAAGGGACATTAGGCATGAAATGGGTCAAGAAAAGTACTATGGCCCCACGTTTTTCAGCCTCTCTCGGTTGTAGGTGAATTTGGGCTCCCAAAAAAAACCCACTTGCTTGGGAGAGAGTGAGACTCACTCTCTTCTTCTCCAATTAAATTTCCAGTTAATCTATGGGAGACAGACATCTACGGACCAGCGTCCCCCCCTCTCTCTCTACACATAAGTATAGACGTGGTATGTGTATCTTTGTTTTCACCGTTTTTCTGCTATTGGTTACAGATCTTCCTGACGCGGATGAAGAACCAGGATCTGATGATGAATCTATTTCTATCCATTTCTTCCCTCCCCATTCATCCATTTTTATTCATTGATTTTGCTTGTGTTCTCTCTGGTTGTGTTTGGTTTGGTTTTGGATTTTGATTTTTGTAATAATTAGAGGGAGAAATAGGAGTAAGAATTAAAAAATAGGTATTAATGATTAGAGAGATAGAGAGAAAAATAAAAATAATATTTAAAAATAGAGATAATAATTGAATAATGATTTAGAGAACCGGTTCTTAAGAACCCAAACCAAACAAGGCCTCTCTCTCTCTCAAAGTGTACCTATTTATGAGTTTCCGTAGATATACAGATATACTATTACAGTCTTTTTGCTCTTTGTTGCAGATATTCCTGGTGCGGATCAAGAACAAGGATCTGATGGTTAATCTATGGGTATTGAATTCTTCCCTTTCCTTTGATTTTATTCGTATTTGTGCTATGTGGTGATTTCTTTCTAGTCCTATCAGCCTCGTATAGTAGTAGTTCCATGTAATAGATGAGGAAAATCCTTAATAAAATAAGATTTGAAAAAAATTTACAATTTTGTTTGACTTTTGAAAGTGACGAGGGCCATCTTCGTTTACAAGTTTTGAGCCAGTTTTGGTTTGATGACATCATCGTTTCTCTAATTTCTCTCTCTATCTCTCTCCACTTATTACACCTACTTACATCATCAAAACTAAACTAAAACTCTAAACCAAACACAACCGAGATAATTCTGGTGGCATAACGGAAGTCCAACTTGTGTTCTGTTTCATCGTTCAGGTCATTACTTAATGATTCATATAAATATGGATTTTTTTTTTTGTTATAATAATTTGGTGGTGTTGTATTTGGTGGTTTCAGATGAAGCAGATGATTCCATGCACATATTTACTGGTAAATATGTGACCAGTAAATAGTATTTTATACTTGCCAAGTTCCCACTTTTGTGCCTTTTTTTTTTTTTTTTTTATCGGTGTGGGGTTACAGGATTCAGATTATGGAGAACCTTTAGATTGAGAATTTGAGATAAATGCGTGCTTTGCTATGTAAAACCAATGCCTTACAACATCACTAGTGGTATACTCAAATATGGATACTCAAATATTGCCACATCACATTTTGAGTATTCATTTAATGGGTTTATAAGTTTGAGTATCTACCCTTCTACAATGGTTCATTTGTGTCCATAATAAAAAAAAGTACTATTTACTCTATTTTTATTCATAAAATTGGCACAACTTTAAATTTGTACATACATTTTTTTTATTATAATATTATTACCATTTAAAAAATATTCACAATATGTTTAAAATGAGAACAATCTTGAACATATTTTGGTAAAGTTTGAAAATTGATAATTTCAATTTTGGGGAGAAAGTGCAAAAAAATTGAGTTTTGAATTAAGTATTTGAAAAATGGAGAGAGAATGTTGTTACTTTTGATACGGTGTGGTCCCCAAAATTTGGTTATTGAGGTTTGGTTATAGAGAAAGATTGCTAGTTGGGGTATGCCCCTTGTAGGCTGTAAATTCGGTTAGCCTTTTTTAATTTTAAGCTTATTTACCCAAAAAAAAAAGATTGCTAGTTTTGAGTATCCAAATGCCAAAAGTTGAGTATTTGTAACAAATGTTGTTAACTTTGAGTATTTATCCAAATACCATTGTGAGCCTCTTTTGTGTTTCAAAATACTCATCTTTGAGTATTTTTGTGTCCAATAGTGATGCTCTTAAGTGACTATTAGTATAGAAGGGCTTGAGCATCAATTGATTCCTTAAAGAGATGGAAAGCTTGTGGGACTATGGGAAAGTTATTTCTTCTTACAAGGTATATATATGTCTGGAATGCAATGTTTCAAGAGTCCAAAATACCATAAAATTCATATTTGTGCTAATAAGTCTGTGGAAGTTAACAATACTATTTTATTGGTATAATGAAAACTGAACCTGTGTGTGAAGAATCTGGCAATACTTGAATTAACTTTGGTAGCTTGAAGTGTTCAACATTATGACCCATCCTTATTATAATGGCTATTAAGGCAGTATTATGAAGACTCAGAAAATTAGATTAGTAGCATCAAAATCAATGGGTATTTCGCACTGTGACTCTCTAAGAATTGTAGTTAAATATGCATATAAGCACTGGCAGATACCAATGCGTTTGGTCCCTTTTCATATTCGTCCTTACCCATGAGGAAACAAGAATAGGTGGATATTTGCATCCTTAGTGGATGACTACATAACACTGGCGTGAACATGGACATGAGATACAACAATTCTAAACAAATGGGGACATAGACACAACGGAGAACACAACAATAACTAAATTGTTACTGTTTCGTACTTGCATTATAAACACTAATCCCAAACAGCCAGAGGTTCAAAAGAAACAGAACATAATCAATTTTAACAAGATTTTGGCCACCCAAAAGTTCATTAGACTTTTAAAGTCTAAATCGAATTTGTTTGTGACTTTGTGTATATATCAATTACATTACACTTTAACCCAATTTTTTTTTGAAGTGACACCTATGTGGCTATGTACCATAAAAAAATTATAAAAATTCAATAATATACTACCTCACCCAGGCATAACTGAGGGCTACCTTCTAGGCTTGAGTTCTTCATAGATGGATGGTTTATCATTCTTCTGTTCTGTGTGCAGTGGTTGATATGCGTCAGAATGATTCATTTCTTAAGGTGGTCAAATGAGCTCTTAGTATTGCAAAGTTGTCTTTTAGTATGAAGATTAGCATTCCATTCTAGGGTCTAATCAAGTCTGGTTTAATAATGTACCTCTTAGTTGATTTTTCTTGGTAGTAGTTACCTGCTATGTCCCTCCCTTAGTCCTTACTGTAACAATCCTGGAAGCTTTGTTTAGTATACTATTTGTTGTTGTAGTTAATTTATTTTTGTATCTTAGTATCAGTTATTATAGAAATGGACAGAAAAATATGCACACTTCGGAATAAGCATAATACTCACATTATGAGTTTCTGTAAATGACTGCTCTCTCTCTCTCTCTCTCTTGGTGGAGCACAGGCGAACTTTATGCGGTTGCAAGCAGTCCAACAGATGGTACATTAGTGTCAATAGGGGGTGGAGATGATAAAGGATTTCTTTGGAGGATTGGGGAAGGAGATTGGGCTTTCGAGTTACAAGGTATTAACGAAAACCTAAATGGTTTTCCTGCATTTCATGGTGTTTGATTTAGAGCTATACATTTAAGACAACCTTATGAACTTCCTCTGCCTTAGCCAACATAGCATAACTTGGGGCAAGCTTTGACACTTTTGCTTCAGCTGAAGCTTTTTAAAATTTGTCCAGGTCATGAAAATTATGTGTAGCTTAGCCTTCAGTACTGATGGACAGTTGCTTGCATCTGGAAGCTTGGACGGAATTGTCCAAATCTGGGACATAAATTCTCACCATCTCAAGTGTACACTTGACTGTCCTGGAGGAGGCATTGAGGTGAGATTTCATGATGATGGCTTTGTTATCACATGGTTAATGTGTTAATTGAATATGAGTGGCTGCTTAGTGGGTCAGGTGGCATCCAAGAGGACATGTAGTTTTGGCTAGTTCGGAGGATTCTATAGTTTGGATGTGGAATGCGGACAAAAGTTCCTTTCTTAACATGTTTTCGGGTCATGGTAGTAGTGTGACTTGCGGTGATTTTACCTCTGATGGTACAATATATGAAATTTATCCTTTTTTTCATCATTCATATGCTTGTGTTTTAACCCACTGCTCACCTCAGGTAAAACAATGGTTCTGATGACGCAACGTTGAGAATATGGAACCCAAGAAGTGGCGAAAACATTCATGTCATTAGAGGTATGGACTTAGATTTGATTGTTTGATACTTGTACTCTGTTTTATATTCACTTAAAAGCAGTATATGTGTCATTGTGAATGGGTTTGAGCAAATGGGATGGGAGACAAGGGGTTCAACATAAAGGACACCGCCCATGTGTTGCTCCTGAGTGAAAAAATTGTAGACATTATCATATAAGTTAGACTTGAATAATCAAAATGTTAGAGATTTTGAATAGGAGATTAATCCTTCAATCATGCCTATCATCACTTTTAAAAATATCTGTTACAAAGACTATATTGCGGGGATCTAATTGTAACTTGTTCTTTTGAAAAATGATTTTTTTTTATAGATAAACTAGCTTTAAAATAAAATGGGCTAAACGAATATACAGACTACAAGGGGCATACCCAGGGAGGACAAAAGGAAAAGAAAAAAAAAGGAAAAGAAAAGGAAAAGAAAATAAAGTGGTTGGGTTTGGGAGGCCAAACGGCTACAGTGGGAGTAGACATTACAGTTACATCTGGGAAATAGACCATGGTTTGGAAATTCTACTACAACAAATAACTACTAAATAACTTTTAGGAAAAGCTTTACAAGTCTACTATAGCAGCAGAAATAAAAGCAAACACAGTGGGAAGCTCAGCAAAATGGTGTCACCAAGAGGGCAATTAACCATTCTTTTAATCCTCTCTCAGAAAAGGGGAAAAAGTTTGATTGTAGACTGGTGGTTTAAGTCTTTGTTGGATTTTGTTCAACTTTACTAATGAGTGATATTACATTTTCTGCAGGTCATCCTTATCACACTGAGAGCTTAACATGTTTAACGATGACTTCTGATTCAACTCTTGCTCTTACTGGTTCTAAAGACAGCTCTGTTCACATTGTGAATATAACACCTGGAGGGTAGGATAACTTATGTGGTCCTTTTTTTTGTGTGGAACTGCTATGTGGTCCAATTGTTGTTTTGCTTATTGCATTCCCATCAATGTTATAAAAACTTTACACAAAGTATACAGCGTTTCTTACGATGTTTTCCATCATACTTAACCAAAAAAAAAAAAATTGATTTGGCATCTTAGAACGTCTGCTCCCATGTACATCTTTCCACCTAAGGCAAGCCCATGTAGTTCATTAAATAAGAAGATCTTCATGTAGGGTTTCTCTTTTTTTGTGTGGATAATTCAGCTTGAAATTAAAAGGGGTTAAGCGAATGTACAGCCTACAAGGGGCATAACCCAGAAAGGACAAAATGAAAATAAAGAAAAGAAAAAAAATTGCGTACTCCCCGGCACAACCCGCCGGGTGGGCAAAATGGTGTTCCTCGCACACTAATTGTGGACCCACACTGATAAAGGCACAAGGCCTATTTAGATCATGGGGTCCAGAGTTGGACCAGCAAATTGAATTGAATATTTCAATCAAAAGGCTACTAGAGGCACACAAAAAACAGTGAGCTTTTAAAAGACCTTCGTGCAATAGAGTATCATGGATTGCTGTGGACCCATCAATTTAAAACCCACTTTACGTAAAGTGTAGCAGTTAGTGGGTAGAGTTGAATACCCACTTTGTAAAAGATCCCATCATAGTTCACCAAACTCCATTCAAAATGGAGTCCTATGCGTGTGTAGCTTAATAAAGGACAGTGTCCTTACTTTGGATACCAATAAATCGAACAAACGTGGCCCACCAAGCTGAAGATATCACCAAAATATTCTGCAGCAGCAAAGAGCTTTGATAACTGTGTCACTACTTTTTGGACGATTTGACCAAGAAATGGCTTGAAGGATTTGACCCAGAAATGGCTTGGCACTGTTCATTGTTCTCATTAGAGAACCAAACTAATTTACTTCAATTGGGGTAGAACCCAGAGAACCTTCATGTATAAAATTGAGCAAAGTAAAACTCAATCAAAAATTAGACCCATAGCACTCTCTTGGACGTACTGATGTTTGCCAAAAAAACCCCAACCCAGCCGCATAACAGTAGAAGGTCCAACTCTCAAACAGCTTGAACTTCACAACGCCAGAAACCCATATGGAATTACCACTCCGCCGTGACATCTCGACACCTAACGGACGTGAACTGATACGAAGAAAATGAACAAGCCAAATGGAGCCGAACCTGGAACTGCAAAGCACCCGAGTGGTGCTCTCTTGCAAAATACTTTTGAAAGAACTAAATAAGAACTAGATTAACAAGGCAAATGGCGTGATTGTTACCTTCTCAAATGGATCAAGGATGACCCATGAAGAGTTTGCGATGATGGAGAACCTCCATCAATGGACGTTTGGGCTTCAATGAACTCGGTGTTCGCACAAGGACAAACTGAACTCGGGCCAGCCAGATCTGAGATGAGAACTCGCTAACCCTGTTGAATAAGTTGGGCTCGTGGCATTGCCTGAAACCCATCTGGGTTGAATTGCTGTTGTTGCCAAACCCACCTTCACACAGATTTTTGAACGATTGGCTTGAATAAGAAGTGAACCTTGGACAGATCCCCTTTTGTGGTTGTTGTATTTGAGTGAATCTCGTGAGAGATTGATATAAGTGATGCCTTCAATCGATATGATTGAGGCAGATAAGCAAAAATATAAGGCAGATTTTGGTTGGGGGAGTGCATTCTCTAGAGAGAGAAGCTCTCAACCCCTCCTTCATGTAGGGTTTCTAGCCTTCTAAGACTTGTGATTAAGAGATATTAATGATTTGAAAGCCTAATTTATTGATGTGTAGCTACTGGCATCTCTACTTAAAAGTTATTACCCATTTGTAGTCATAATCGTATATGAAGCACACACTTTTCGCCTGAGATCTTGTACTATTATTGGACACTGACATTCTCCAAACGTGTGTCCGACACTCAAATTGGAAATGTCCTTTTCTTTATTTGGACAATGTAGAACATTCTTGGGCACTCTCAAGTATACTTTTATGGACAGTCTGCTATATGAGTTGGGTGTCAAATAAGATAGTAAGCTCAAATTAAATCTTTTGAAGTTCCCTTCTTGTGTGATGGATAAGGCTGACAGATTTCAAAGACAAATGTAAATGGATACATTTCATTGACAATTTGAAACTATATTGTAAATAAAACAATGACAGACTTTAATACTGTAAATGTAATGACGTTCGTGAATAAAGGCATATGTTTCATTGCTATCATAAAAGGGGTATCATTTGGTTAATTTTCCTTGTTTTTTAGTTAAAAATCCAATGTGTAGTGAAATATATAATTATTCTTTTGATGGGTCCAAACGTGTCGCATCCTTCATTTTTTGAACATTTATACGTTGGTGTGTTGTCCGTGTCAGGTTGATCAATCATATGTGGGAACACACCAAACTTTCCTTGGTACATAAACAGTGACCGGGCCTCATTCCCCCTCAATCTAGCCCTTGTGGCTTTTTGGTATATATTGGGCAAACTGTCGGCCCAGCTCACTTGTTCTCATATGCAATAAATGGTGACAATGATTCTCAATTCCAAGAAAACTTCATGATGGATGTCGATGAAAGCATAATATCAATGGAAATAGTACCAAAGGGGATGAATCAAGAAAATAGTCCGGATATTTAGAAAGTATATCATAAACTTACGGTACCTCAGATGACAATTGTTGTGGTAGGATATGTAAATATCATCGTTATGACCAAGTCCTAAAATTTCGCTCCAACCAGATACGTATTGACTGTTCTAAAATTTTCTCCTCATTCTGATATGTATTCACCATTGATTTCCGTGACCACAAGCATAAATTTTTTGACCAAAAGGCCACGGCCTAAACTCTCTGTGAATTTCATATCACTAGTCCACACTTATAAAGCCAGAAATAAACTAACAATACGTACCTCATAAATTCCTTCCACTTAAATACTTAATAAACCAAAATATGTCTGGGTTGAGTCAACCAAGTTGATAATGAAAGCTAAACCATTCCTTCTTATCTTTTTGCCTCCGCATATGTATAGTTGTAGAACTTTTTTCCTTTTTCCCATGTAGATGACAGGAACACATACTCCCTCTAAGCCTTGTGGCACTCCCAATCCTCCCTAATAAAAACACACATACACCCCAGCAAAAGCCATGCATCTAGCAAACACTTCAAAATTTATATAAGTACCATCCAAAGGAGTTCAAGTATCTTATGCATATAGATCATCTATGCATGACACTCAACACATGTATTCATATACATCATATTGACATTTTAAATGCATTTACATGCTCTCACATATAGTTGTAATTAAAGTTCATCCAAACAATGTTTTCTAAAATCCTTTGTGCATTAAGTAGAGACTGGTGGTCACACCGAGCGAGAGGGATGCTTTAAATTTCTTCCCCTCTCATAACCTAGCTCCCGGACCTGAGAAATCTCAATAAAAGTAGACCAGTGAAAACATTTTTCATACTAAAGGCAAAAGAGTCATTTTTCAATTGGTTTCTCCGATACGGTCCTCAAACCCGGGTGGCGACTCATGTCAATCAATTAAAACCATTTTCCAAACCGCAATCGTTTTCGTGAACATTTCTGCAGGGTGTTCACAACAATGTTTTCTACAACGCGTGAATCATATGGTGTGTGGTTGGTCCGCTCCGCATGTTTGGAAGTCTCGGACTATACCCCAAGATGAAACACTTCTTTCTCATTTTGGCACCTATTCTGGTTTGGGTACTGTCTCGCGTATTCCCCGACAAAAAATGGATAAAGCTCATAAACATGCCTATTCTGATAGAGGCAAGTGACGTTTGATACACTGCTGGGTCTAGACTCTAGGGTTTGTGGGAATAAGATGGCGGAGATGACGATAGGAGATGGCGGCGTCCAATGTTCGATACATCGATGCTCCTCTACTCTGGTGTTTTTTTCCCTTTTTCTAGGTTTTTGTTTCTATTTATTTTTTCGTCAATTTGTTGGGTAACCTATTGCTCGTTAACAAGTTACCAATTCATAACTTTTAGCAATCCAACGGTAGATAGCAATGGTGCATATGATACGGGGGTGTGTATTGTAGCCATTTCCATGAAACCAACCAATACCACCAATCCACAGATCACTAACAATCCTCAGTCAAAAGCAAAGGATTGGGCTTCTCTATTTAGTGCCCAATGCCCATCAAAAGGGATGAAGCTCAATCACTATCCTGAACTAAAGAAAGGTAAAAGTGTTGTAGTTGAACTGGATGAGACACATCTCGATGATAGGCACTGGAACAACTGCCTCATTGAATATTTTCTTGATGGAAAAATGCCATTTGCTCTGCTAAGCTCTACAGCTAGAGCAGTTTGGAAAGATCACGGTCAGATTCACATCAAACAGGTTGGTTCATGTTTCTTTTTTGAATTCCAAGATGAAGATACCAAGCTAAAAGTTCTAGAAGGAGGGCCGTACTTCTTCTCTCGTAGGTATCTTGTGCTTAAGGATTGGAGAAGAATGCTTATTCCTTCCACCGAGCATCCATCTTCCATTCCAGCCTGGATTAAAATTCACAAATTACCCCTTGAGTGTTGGACTGCAGAGTCTAAGTTGTATTGCTAGCACAATTGGAAAACCATTGCATGTGGATAAGGCTACGGAGAAACAACTAAGGCTAGACTTTGCTCGAATTTGTATTGAAATTGATGCAGAATCTGATCTTCCTAAGGAAGTTCAAATCAAGGTTAATGAAAGTTCTATGGTGGTTCAATTGGAATATCAGTGGCTGCCATCCAGATGTACTAAACATAAAGTCTTCGGGCACTCTTGTGCCACTAAACCTGGTGTCAAACCAAGCACCTCCAATTCGGTATGGCAAGTGGTGGGGAAGCCCTCTGGCACTGATGAAAGGGATCTCTAAAATGACTGCCAATACACAAGAAGAATGTCAAATGGATGGTAAAGAAAAGATTAAATACTCATGTCTGGGAGGGATATCTGCATTAGAGGCAGTGACAGTGTTTGTCCCTAACTCTACTGGTGCTCAATTTGTTATTAAGCCCTCAAACTATGAGCCCTCAGATGATGATGATACAAGTGAGACTATGGATGAGGTTATTGAAATAGAGAACAGGTATCTGGCTTCCCTAGTGGAGTTAAAGTGGATAGTTCACAGACGAAACCCGGAGATGGTTCAAAAGTGGATGTTAGAACAGAGCCGAATCCTAAACCTCCCAATATTCCAGTTGATTACTCTCCTCCTGATGCAAAAATCGATGGAAGTCCCAACAAGAATAATGAAAATGAAGGCACAAGAAGGGATGAGGTGGAGTTAAAGCCTAAGTCACTGAAGCCAATAGTCACCTCCAATAAAAAGAAACAAAAGAAAAGGGGCAACGGAAGGGGCTCCACCCCTCATGCAAAGAGGTAATACCACAGTAAGTTTATTGGCAGCACATTAATTCTTTCATCATTTGCCATTTTTGTTAGCATATATTTTTGTCCATGTCCACATTTCCTCTTCATTTTGGCTGTTGGAATATGAGGGGTCTTAATGACTCCATTAAACAAAAAGAGGTTAAATCTTTTGTTAACATCAATAAACTATCCTTTTTAGGCCTTGTGGAACACAAGTTAAAGGAGCCTAACGTAGCTAGAGTTTTGACTTCTATGCTTCCCTTTTGGAATTTTGCTCACAACTACGTCCAAGCTCCTAGTGGTAGAATTATTGTTGCTTGGGATCCTGCTGCTATTGATGTCAGCATTCTTGATCAATCTAGCCAAGCCATCCACTGTCAAGTTTATATTATCTCTAGTAGGACTCAGTTTGTTGTCACTTTTTTCTATGGTTCCAATTCCTATACCGAGAGATCTGAACTGTGGCATTCTCTCAACTCCTAGAAGAGCTCTATTCCTTGGATTATCTTAGGCGATTTCAATGCCCTGAGATTCCCTTCTGACAAGGTTGGAGGGGATAATCATTGGCCTCCTCATATGGAGGATTTTAACAAGTGTATCTCTTACAATGATCTCGATGACCTAAGGTACACCGGTTGTCACTTCACTTGGGCTAATAAGCAAGACCCTTCACATTTTGTCTCCACAAAAATTGACAGGGTTATGGTTAATGAGCATTGGTTGAAGACCCACATTTGCTCCAGTGCTCATTTCCATACTCCTGGCATTTCAGATCATTCCCCTATGGTGGTGTATCTGAATCCCACTCCCAAGAAATCCAACAGACCTTTTAAATTCTTTAATTTCCTGGCTGACCATCCAGACTTCCTCAACATTGTCCAGAAGTTCTGGCATAGGGTCATTATTGGAAATCCTATGTTTGTGGTTTGTGAAAAACTTCGGCTCCTTCAAATGGAGCTCAAGAAGCTTAACACCAAGGTATATAGTGATATTACCACCAGAACTATGGGTGTGAAGCAACAATTGGAATCTGTCCAAGCTGAACTTGGTTCTGACCCTAGCAATATCTCTAACCAAACTCAGGAAAGACTCTTGTATAAGCAATATAATCAGCTTGCAAGAGCTGAAGAAAGCTTTGCCAAACAAAAGTCTAGAATCCAATGGTTGAAACTAGGAAACCAATGTACCTTTTACTTTTTCAAGTCTATAACTTAGAAGAGGAATAGAAGTAGGATCACAAGTCTTATACTCCCTGATGGTAGTCTTTCTCATGATCCGGAAAGCATTAAAGAGACCTTTGTTGACTTCTACTCTAACCTGCTTGGTGCTCCTCATTCCACACCACATTCAGGAGCCTCTAGGGTTGACCAATTGGTTTTTTCTAGGCTTTCTATCTCACAGAGAAATGCCATGATTTCTTTTCCTTTTTTTTGGGTAAATAAGCTTGAAAATAAAAAGGGGCTAAACGAATATACAACCTACAAGGGGCATACCCCAGGAGGACAAAAGAAAAAAGAAAAGAAAGAAAAGGTACAAAACCGGTAAAAACCGAGATGGGTATGAAAGGAAAGCCTAACATGGCAACATATGGGAACCTAAATTACCGGGACTTACATGACATCCTACAATAATGCAAAGATTAAGGAAAATGTTTCTAAGCCATCTAAAAAGAGGGCAGAGAAACACTACAAATAGCTGTAATGTCAAATGGGCTTGCAAATGGACTTGCAATGGAGCAAAACGGGCTTGTAGAGTCATGGTCCTTGACTTGTGATAAGGCATTCAAATGGATCAGGCCCTTGAATTGTGAAATGGCTTGCAAATGGATTTGCATTGGAGCAACATGGCCTTGTAGGAGTCACGGCCTGTAAATGACAGAAGACACTAACCACGGACCAACACTATTACAGAAACTCCACTAAACATGTAGATAAAAGCCCAGCTAAGAGGACATCCCCCTCGAGCTAGGCTAATCCAACACAGTGGATCCAAAAAACTGTGATAATACAAGGATGCTAGGAGAGCATTTAAAGAAGCATGAACTTGGGCACTGCATGGACCCATCAAGTATGACCTAGAGTTATGAAATTTATCAAAGCAAATCGTGATTGGAGGCCATGCACAGTAGCTAGTAATAAAAAAAACAGCAGCAACGAGAAACGGATGGCAGCAATACTGCCTGAACAGCAGCAGGGGCAGCAGATGGACATAGTAAACTTGGTCTGTAACAGCATCAGGAGCAGCAAATAATCAGTGATAACAAGCAGCAATTAGCATTGGATTCGAGTAGTATACAACAGCAGAATGCGACAGCAACAGCATTAGAATGCAGCAACAACATTAGTGTTGGATCAAACATTAAAGTGCAGCAGTAGAAAAATTCGGGCAGCATCCCGTATGAAATATGTTATCCAAGAATAGCAAGCATGGAGCAATCATGGAGGTTGCTATAGTCCTAAAATTATATGGCTCACACTTCATCAACCTCGGAACCTTTCCACTTCCATCTCTCGCTAGGCCCCAGTCACCCTCAGCTAAGCCTCACAATAAGCCCCCGCTAGTTATTACCTCCACTCTCAAAAGAAATCAGTGGCTCAAGCACACAACTCACATGGTGGCACTCATATAAGTGGGACACACAACTCAATACAAAAATAAAACAAGGATTGTCTCCATCCTTGGAGACCAAAAAATAAAACAAGGATTGCCTCCATCCTTGGAGACAAAACATTTGAGCATAATGTACCTGCAAAAACAACTTTCCCAACTGGGACATTAGAACCAATACTTCTATCCCAGACTGCTCCAACCTGCCACTGAAAATGCAATCAGTAATACTTGCAAAAATAGAGACACAAAGTACCACCTATTATATGCCATCTACACAGTAAGGTTAGCATTTAAATTCCAGGAATCAATTAAGAAAGAAGGGCCTGTGGGGGAGCTTAGCAAGGGCTATCAACCTGTATCTGATTTCTGTGCAAATTTTGCTCACCACTGTTGGGATTGGATTTTGCACATTCTGAAACTTCCTGTAATTCCTCTCAATCCAAATGTGATAGAGAGTGATTGTGAAGGAAAGTTTAACCAAAGTGCTTCTAAGTCCCTTGCCCTTGTAATTGGACATAAGAAGGACCAGACTTTGGAGAGAGTTAAATTGCCATGTAAGGTGTGACCTTAGAGAGACAGTGTCCCAAACTTCTTTAGTAAAAGGACAATTAAAAAATAGATGATCGTGATCCTCCTCCTCAGCGCAGAAACTACAGCAAGAAGAGTCCTTAGTACCAAATAAAACAAGTCTGTCCTCTGTCGACAGCCTATTCTGAATGGCAAGCCAACAGATTAAACTGCATTTGGGGATGTGAGCATGGAACCATACAACATGGCTCCACTCAATAGGAGGAAAATGAGTTCTAAGATGATCCCAAAGAGAGGAGACAGATAATAAACCATTAATACCCAGGGTCCATCTACATGAATCATGCATAGAAGTAGGATTGGAGAGCACAGGAAGAGCACTCCTAATCTCATTTAGTTCCCAGGTCTGAGCGGAAAATTCCAATGTGACGTGCTGTGTAAGATGGTAGAGACCTTGGAGTCCTCTGCAAGCCCAGAATCATAAATGATTCGACTACCAAATCTCTCAACCAGAGGGCCCAATGGGTGCCAATTGTCATACCAAAGAAAGGTAGAGGTCCCATCACCAATCTTGTATTGGATAAAAGGTTGGATGAAAGGACGAAGTTGAAGCAGCTTTCTCCAAGTCCAGGAGGGACTACTAGGCATTTTAACTTTCCATAGACTCCTACCCTTGAGTAAGTAAGACTTAACCCATTGGCACCACATAGATTGTTCGCCACCAGAGACAAGATACCAAATGTGCTTGGCCATGGCAGCAATGTTCCAAACTTGAAGAGATTTAAAATCCAAGACCTCCTTCCTTTTTGGGGGAACACAAGTGTTCCCAAGATAAGGAAGACCAGTAGGTCTGCATTGAAAACAAAACAGATTTGACCAATTGAACTCTTCCAGCATAGGATAGATACTTGTTAGCCCAAGATTTGGTACGCCCTATGATTTTATCAATGAGAACCTGGCAATCAGAGTATTTCAGTTTGGTGGAGATGAGTGGGACACCCAGATATTTCATAGGGAGGATACCTTCCTTGAAACCAAGAGTGTCTAAAATTGATGCTTTAGTAGTGGGAGGGACCCCAGAGAAGAAGGCATTGCTCTTCCTTGGGCTGGGGACAAGGCCAGAGAGTGAAGAAAACTCAGTGAGGGCCTCCTGGATGCATTTGATGGAACTCAGATCTCCTTTACAAAAGATCATGAGATCATCAGCAAAACAGAGATTGATGATTTTAGTCTTATCACATCTCCAATGAAAATGAAATGTGGTATTAAGGGACTGCTCCTTGAGGAGCTGAGTGAGGATTTCCATGACAATAACAAAGAGATAGGAGGATAAGGGGTCACCCTGCCTTAACCCTCTTTTCCCCATGATATTGCCAGTGATCTCACCATTAATACTTAGAGAGTAATTCGCAGTGGTGATGCAGGTTTTGATCCAATTGATCATAATAGAATGGAAGTTCATGGAATGGAGGACATCCCATAAGAATTCCCACCTGACATTATCATATGCTTTCATAATATCTACCTTCAAGGCACATTTAGGAGTGGGTGAATGCTTGTGATAGTCTCTCATGATCTCTTGAGTGAGAAAAATATTATCGGCAATCCTTCTCCCCTTGACAAACCCTGACTGGACAGGATCAATGAGGTGAGGGAGAGCAACTTGGATCCTTTCCCTGGTTTATTTAATTTGCACTATTTTTAATTAATAACGCTTGCAGGTCAATTTTTTTCCCCTCTAAAAATGACGTCATCCCGCACCAAGCGATTCTGGCGATTCACGCGATTCGGAACTACACGATCAGGTTCTGCGTGAGTTAGTCATGGAGGATGAATCAGTCACTATGGAAGGTGGTCTACGGATCAAAGCTTTAGATCCTCACGAGGTATGTACGAAGCAAAGAGGAATAGCTAATCCATCCAACCAAAGTTCTTCGCAAACCCTAGTTATGGCAGACGCATACTCAAACTTTGGCGCTCTGGGGTCTAAGGTGATTGATTCAAATGAGTTAAGGAAAAAGCAAGCCACACAGTCGGGGATCAGAAAATCAATCGTATCACCGCAGCACTACTCAGTTTTGGGAGATGAAGAGCTCGACTCACCTCTAAACTCAGCAACCTCGAGCAAGCCAATTTTCAGTAATCTCTTGACACACGGCACAAATTTATCCTCTCCCACTAAGTTTGTACCTTTCAAACCACAAGATCTGTACCCGCAACAGCAGAATTCCCATGCTCGTGGAGTCACTCACCATGCTCAAGTCACCAGTTCTAGGAACACCAATCTCAAAATCTCATATTTACATCCACCCCAGGTCCAAGCCCTAACTTCAAATAGGCCTAGCTCGAGGTCGGGTCCAAAGGGTTCCACGATGAACCTAACCACATCCAATGAAGCTCTACCAAGTCAATCACAAAAGGAAGGACCAGCTACTACATCACATATTCTCCACAACGCTAAAGGGACTCCATATGTGGCTGAGGACCCAAATATGGGTTATCCACCAGATGCACTTCGACCCCAATATAACTCATCCCAATCCAAATTGACTCTACTGGAGCAGGCTACTAAACCAAACAACAATGGCACTGCTCCAAAATGGTCTTCGTTGTTCAAAGCTCAAGCCTCGTCAAAGTCCATGAAGTTAGATCATTATCCAGAAATGCAGCAAGGGAAGATACCTGTGGTTGAGCTGGAAGATGATCATGTTGATACCAACTCACGGATATAATCTGTTTAATAGGGTATTTCTTGGATGGTAGGATGCCCTACAAACTACTGTGCGCCATTGCCCGTGCTATTTGGAAAGAAAATGCCCCACAAACCATTAAACAAGTAGGTGCGTGTTTCTTCTTTGAATTCAGAGACGAGGCTTCCAAGTTGCAGGTTATGGAAGGAGGGCCTTACTTCTTTTCCAAGCGTTATTTAGTGCTTACTGAATGGAGTAGAATGTTGGTGCCGTCTACGGAACATCCCACCTTAATCCCAGCCTGGATTAAGCTCCATAAGCTCCCACTTGAATGCTGGACGGAATCAGGCTTCAGCCGCATAGCTAGCACTATTGGAAGGCCTATCCATGTAGATGAGGCTACAACAGGGAAAAGAAGACTAGATTTTGCTAGAATTTGTGTTGAAATTTCTGCTGAAGATGAGCTACCAGATGAGGTGCTTGTGAGGTCTAATGGTCTAACTGCTACGGTTAGGGTAGAGTATCAATGGCTACCCCCCAGATGCTCAGAACGTAATGTATTCGGGCACAAATGTACCCCGAAGCAAGCCTCAGTACCTACTAATCCTAAAGAGACTTGGCAAGTTGTGGGAAATAAGCCGCACATTTCCAATCAGGACCCAATTGTTCAACATCAAGTGCAAATGGCTCTGGAAAAGGGAGGTAGCACGGCTTTAGATTCTGTCACTAATTTGGTGGAGCCCACTTCTTATATCAAAGAGGACGAGGTTGATGACTCTTTTGAGGGTATTGAAGAAATAGTAGCAGATCCATGTCCCTCCATTAAAGGCCCTCCCACTAAGAAGGACTCTGAAGTGCGGAGCCCTTCATCCACCATGCACGGGGCAGATATACGGCCTTGATCACGGATGCAATGGATGATCACAAATGCAAAGATCCAAATCCTAACCCCTCTAGCCCACAGTCTGCAGGAAGTAATACAAAAAAGAATAAGAACAAGAAGAAGGGCAACTCTAGTCCCTTTAACAAAGGCAAGTAATTCTACGTATCACACCTTTTGATTTAGCAGCATGCTTAATTTGACTATAATCTGCTACCTTTTGTTCTTCTCTTTATGTCTTTGCCTACTCCTCCTTTACAATTTGGGTTTTGGAACATGAGAGGTCTGAATGACCCTCTCAAGCAAAAAGAAGTCAAGTCTTTTGTAAATAAAAATAACTTGTCTATCATTGGCTTGGCAGAGCATAAAATAAAGGAAACTAACTTCACTAGGATCTTATGCTCCTTGATTCCCTGCTGGTCCTTTGTTCACAACTATGCACACTCCTCAAATGGTAGAATTTGTGTTGGGTGGGATCCCTCTATTGTGGATGTAATCGTCCTTGGACAGTCTAGCCAAGCCATCCACTGTCATATCCATTCCATCATAGGTGATATACATTTTTTTGCCACCTTTGTCTATGGTTCCAATTTATACAGCGAGAGGAATGAGGCATGGGCGGTGACATAAACTCACTGAATTGCTCTGATCCTTGGGTTATATTAGGTGATTTCAATGCTCTGAGGTATCCCTCTGATAAAGTTGGGGGTAACAAACATTGGCCCCCCCATATGGATAACTTTGTTAGGTGCATTGATAACGATGAACTTGATGATCTTAAGTACACTGGGTGCCACTTCACATGGTCTAACAAACAGGACTCTTCCCATGTTGTCGCCACTAAAATTGATAGAGTTCTTGTAAATGAGGATTGGATCAAGACCTTTGCCCAATCAAACGCTCACTTTCTCACTCACGGGATTTCTGATCATTCCCTATCGTGGTTTTTCTGAATCCCTCCTTTGAGAAATCCAGCAAACCCTTTAAATTCTTCAACTTTCTTGCTGAACACCCAAGTTTCTTGTCTGTGGTTCAGCAAGTGTGGAGAAAGGTTATCATTGGAAATCCCATGTTTGTCACTTGTGAGAAGCTTAGGCTTCTCCAAAATGAGTTTTAAAAACTTAACACAAAGGAGTATAGTGATATTTCCTCTAGGGCTCTTGTGACCAGGCAGCAATTAGAGGAAGTCCAAAAAGATTTGGGAGCTGATCCTAGTAATATCACTAAACAACTTCAAGAAAGAATCCTTTGCAGGCAGTACATGTTATTGGCCAGAGCTGAGGAGAGCTTTGCTAAACAAAAATCTAGAATCCAATGGCTTAAACTTGGGGACCAATGCACCGCCTTCTTCTTCAAGTCCATTTCCCACAATAGAAATAGAGGTAAAATCACTAGTCTTATCACTAGGGATAACTTCCTCACTCATGACTCTGGAGTAATCAAATCTACCTTTGTTGAGTACTATACTCATTTGTTTGGTACCCCCCTCTCCACCCAGTACAATGGTGGTCCCAGGGTCAATCAACTTGTTAGATCCAAACTTTCTAATGCCCAAAGAGATTCTTTGATTTCTGAGATCTCTAATTTAGAAATCAAGGAAACCTTCATGTCACTAAATCCTAACAAAGCCCCGGTCCCGGCGGTTTACAATCTTTGGGTTCTTTCAAAAAGCTTGGGATGTTGTTGGCCAGCAGGTGACCTCAGTTGTTAAGAACTTCTTCAGGTCTGGTAGACTTCTTACCAAGGCTAATTCAACCAGTGTTGCACTTGTCCCCAAAATCCCTAATCCTACCAAAGTTGGGGACTTTAGGCCAATCTCATGTTGTAACACCATATACAAATGCATTGCTAAAATCATATCCAAAAGAATAAAAACTGTTCTACCTCATCTCATTGACCCTGTGCAATCTGGTTTTGTACAAGGTCGTAGGATAGCTGATAATATTTTCCTTACCCAGGAAATCATGAGGAACTACCATAAGCACTCCCCAACTCCTAGATGTGCTTTAAAAGTTGACATCATGAAAGCCTATGATAATGTTAGGTGGGAGTTCCTGTGGGATATCCTAGTGTCCATGAATTTTCATCCTAAAATGATCCAGTGGATCAAAACATGTGTTTCCACTGCTAACTACTCTTTAAGCATAAATGGAGAACCCACTGGTTACATTCAGGGCAAAAAAGGTCTGAGGCAAGGTGACCCCTTGTCTTCATACCTTTTTGTTATTGTAATGGAAATCCTCACCCAATTGCTGAAAGAGAAATCTCTTAACCACAACTTTCACTTCCACTGGAGGTGTGAAAAGACTAAGATCATCAATCTCTGCTTTGCTGATGATCTTATGATCTTCTGCAAAGGGATTTGAGGCTCGCTCAAATTGCATCCAAGAGGCTCTTGCTGAGTTTGAAGCACTTTCTGGACTATCTCCTAGTCCTGGTAAAAGTAGCATTTTCTTCTCTGGAGTCCCCCCCACAACCAAAGTTGATATTTTGGGTATGCTGAGATTTCAGGAGGGTTCCCTTCCGGTTAGATATCTTGGTGTTCCCCTCATTTCTACTAAGCTTAAGTACACAGATTGCAAAGCCCTTATTGATAAAATTTTTAAATCGTACCAAATCTTGGGCCAACAGGTATCTATCTTATGCTGGGAGGGTTCAATTGATAAAATCTGTCTTGTTTTCCATGCAAACTTACTGGTCTTCTATATTCATCCTCCCTAAGAAAGTCATTAAGGAAGTTGAATCTATCCTTAGATCTTTCTTTTTTGGTTGGCCCCACCTTAGAAGCACCGGGCTAAAATTTCATGGGATCACTTATGCACTCCTAAGAAAGAGGGGGTTTGGGCTTCAAATCTCTCAGAGCCGGAATAAGGTTGCTATGGCCAAACATATATGGTATCTTATCTCTCGTGAGGTGAGCAATCCATGTGGTGCCAATGGGTGAAATCCTACTTACTCAAAGGTAGGAGTTTCTGGCATGTCAAAATTCCCAACAATCCTTCATGGACTTGGAGGAAGTTACTTCAACTTCGCCCCCTTATTCAGTCATACATTCAGTACCAAATTGGTGATGGTTCCAGCACTTCCCTATGGTACGACAATTGGCACCCCCATGGCCCTTTGATCAGTAAATACGGCACTCGTATCATGTATGATTTTGGTATCCCTGAAGGAGCCCATGTGTCTACTATCCTAGATAATAACAACCAATGGAAATTCCCTATCACCCAAACTTGGGAGCTCAATGAGATCAGGGAGGCCCTTCCTTCCTTATATGGTTCCACTGACATATGTAGGTGGACACTCAATCATGATGGGGTATTCACTATCTCATCTCTGTGGGACCAGCTCAGGACACATCTTCCCATTGTTGAATGGCATCACATTGTCTGGTTCTCATCCCATATCCCTAAATGTAGTTTAATAAGTTGGATTGCTATCCAGAACAGGCTGCCTACTGGTGATAGGTTAGTCCAGTTTGGGGTCATTGATTCCCCATGTTGCAGCTTCTGCCCTGGTGATGAGAACCATGACCATCTGTTTTTTAACTGTCCATTCACTAAACAAGTGTGGGATACAGTGTCACTTAAGTCCCATTTTAGATGGCAAGCGCAATCACTCGCTAGTTGGATCTCCCACCTTTGCACCTTTAAAGGGAAGGGCCTGAGAAATGTCCTTGCCAAACTGTCCTTCACAGTGACTCTATATCATGTATGGATTGAGCGAAACATTAGGAAATTCCAACATGTGCAGCACCCTATACACTATGTTGTGGCCAGAATTTGTGGTGACATTAGAAGTAGACTACTGTCCTTATCCAAAATCCCAGCTGGCTCAATGGACCTTATTGAATCATGGAACATTCCTAGTAATGCACATTAACTGGTGAAGGGAGCATTTAATAGTCAAAGCATGTTTTCCTACTCAATTCCTTGTTACCACTTGCTAATTCCTGGCCCAGATTGACAGGTTCAGCAGAAAGGCATACAACTTGCTACATGGACTTTGTGGATGCAGGTCTTAACCAAGAGATTCAAGAAGTGTTAATGCTAACATCCCATTTGGGAATTGGGTGCAGGTCTTTAGCTTCAGGAAGATATTCTAATACTAACATCCCAATTGGGAATTTGAATGCAGGGATGGATTGCAGGATATATCCACTCCATTGATGGATCTCATGTATATTGTACTGGTGTGACCAACTTATATTGTGTGACCAGTGAGATGAGTTTCTTGGACCTCAGACTTGTCTTTTGAGAGGAGAGTGATGTTCTGGAGATTATCAAGTGAGTTGATGAGGGAGTGTGGAGCCTTAGCAGAGGGTTATAGAAGTTGTGAGTGTTCGAGGGAGTTGTGGTGTGAGCCTCATATTTAGGATTGTACATCCCCAGGTGGACAAAGTATACTACCCTGTTCTGCTACTGCATAGCTGTACAGATATTATATGTCACTACTGCACTGCATTGCACCTACTGATATTGATGTTGTGTTGATACATCTGCTACTGCTGCTGTGAGGCTACACCACTTTGAGCTCTACATTATTGATAATCGCTTTTACATCGAAATCGCGGCTCACCGCGACCGCTGCACTTTGCAATCGATACACCATAGTTTGCTGTCAGTACAATCATTGTTATTGTTGTACATTGCCGTGATACACCACATTATACCTCTCAAGCATCGCATCGCTATCAAGTATCGCCGCACTTTGCAATCGATACCTTTGTTACCGCTGCAGACAATCACCGTGATTGCACCTACTAGATTGCCGGCCGCCGCCGATTTTGAAACATAATGATGCTGCATTTTACATGCTTGGGACTAATTTTAGGTATCATGGTCATAGATGTTTCATTTTCTGGAAAACCTAACTTGTGGACTCGCCATCCGCCAAGGGCGAGTCAATTTGTATGCGTTTGGGGTTAATTGCATTTCAAACAAGATGCTGCCCAAATTTTCAGTACTTTTGTTAGTTGTTGGCCTAGCCATGGGGGGTTGTCCTGTATTTTTAGTCCCTTTCGAGGAGGGGGGCATTTCCTCCCTACACTAGCCTACTACACATACTGTTACTTCATCATTTGTGGCTTATTTTGTATGAAACTCTGTATTTTTGGGCTGCCAATTTCTGGGCAGACACCTGATGTTCTGTGTACTTCCCGAGTCCCATCCCAAGCATCAAGTACCATAAGCAAGCTTCAAGCATCAAGTCTTGTCCAGGTGGTATGTTCAAGGTCCTATTCCTAGGTCCTTTGCCAAGTTACTCCAAGTCATATTCCAAGTGTCATGTTCAAGCTTCAAGTCTCATGTTCAAGGTCCTATCTCAGGGTCCTTTTGTATGGTGTTTTCCTCTCCTCTGATAGATGGGAGTGAAACATTTTTAGAATACTTTTTTTTTTTTGGGATGAGGTTTCACTTAAGTCTCACCTCACTTGGCAGCCTCAAACTCTCCAATCATTGGTTTCTCTATTATCCAATTATAGAGGCAATGGTCTTAAGAGCACAATCATCAAATTGTCATTCACCGTCACACTCTATCATATCTGGATTGAAAGAAATCTTAGGAAATTTCAGAATCTGCACCACACTATCACATCTGTTGTTAGTAAGATTTGTACTGACATTAGATGTAGAATATTGTCTTTCAGCAAAATTCTTGAGGATCCTTTACACTTGTGGGAAGCATGGAACATAACTCCTGAAGTTGAATAGTATAGTATAATTTAGTGGCTTGTAATCTTGAAGCATGTAATCAAAGTACATTCTTTTCCTTTCACAGCTTCCTTCAATTTGCTAACTGATTTCTAGTGACAGGATGAATCAACATGGGACAAGAGTAGTGCACACGCTTTCTATACTAATGACCCAGATGGGTAGTTGTAATTGCAGGTTGTGCTCAAAAGTTTGAGCACATTTTTCAGCAAGAGGTCCCAAGGGATCACAGAGGGTCCAGGCTCTCTTGGAGTATATCACCACAGGTTCCCATAACAACTGCTGCTGCTGCTGTACAGTACTGCTACTGCTGTATGCTGTGGTCATCTATACTAGAAAGGGAGGTAACTCTTACTCATTAATATTTAGAAATTTGTGGATGAATAAATTGTGGTTATGTGGGTTGCAAGGGCTGTTGCAACCTGCCACTGCTGTTATGCTTAGATTGTTTAACCTTGAAGTATATGCTTTTACATAAATGTGGGTTGCAAGGGCTATTGCATCCTACTAATCCATATCCATAATGCATGCATTTTTTTTCCCGGTAATTTAGCTTGAAATTAAAAGGGGTTAAGCGAATATACAACCTACAAAGGGCATACCCCAGGGAGGACAAAATTAAAATAAAGAAAAAGAAAAAAAGTGCGTACTCCCCGGCACAACCCGCCGGGGTGGGTAATGTGGAAATCCTAGCACAACCCGCTAGGGTAGGTATAACATGAACAAAATTCCTAATGATGTAAACCCGATGGTTTAAAATAAGATGGGGACCACCCACTCTCAATTGAAAACAATGGCACACTGCCATTTACATGCAACAGCACAAATTGGTTTAAAATTGAAAAAATTGGACCAAAGTTGCTTTGTCTAGGCAAAAAACGTTGGTCCACACAAGGGCCCACCAGGGTCATCACCTGAAACATGGTTTTAACATAGCTTCACAGCTGTGCTCCATCTCGTTAATCAAGTTGGGCGCATAGAATAGACTGCTATGTACAGAACTTGATTGGACCGAATCTGCTACAAGGTTTTATCATGTATCATGCCATGCTCTAGTCAATGAGAAAATTTTGTATGCCAATAGGGTACCAATCTGTCAAGCAGACGTGGTGCCCATGGCCAATCACAACCTGCCAACTAATTCAAATAGGGGGCCCATTCTCCACTAAAACCATTTCTTGTAAATAACAAACGGAGCCTTCACTCTGTTATTAAATGTTTTTTTTTTGGGTAATTTAGCTTGAAAATAAAAGGGGTTAAGCAAATATACAGCCTACAAGGGGCATACCCCAGGGAGGACAAAGCAAAACTGTTATTAAATGTTTCTCATTACTGTAGAATTCCTTCCCTTTCTTTACTTTTACTCTCTCAACTTCCCTCCAAAACCATGTACGGGGAAAAAATTCCCCCCAAAACCACAATTCTTAATCTATTCCCATCCCTTATTCTCTCTCTCTCTCTCTCTCTCTCTCTCTCTCTCTCTCTCTCTCTCCCCTCTCTCTCTCTCTCTCTCTCTCTCTCTCTCTCTTCTGAACTCTCCCATACAAAAATCCACAAATCTGAAAACCTTCATTTTTTTTTCAAAAATCTATCGTCGTATCATTCCTCGTCAAATCACCTCTTCATTGTGCCTTCATCAGATTGATTATTGAAGAAATCTATCTCCATCGTTGGTATTTGGTAAGATTACTCATACCAATTGCCGATCGGAAAAATATATATTCATAAAAGTTTGATTTTTGAGGATCTCTCTCTGTCTCTCTCACTTTTGGTTGTTCCTTCTCAGGCAAGGCTCCATCGTTGGTATTTGGTAAGATTACTCATACCAATTGCCGATCGGAAAAATATATATTCATAAAAGTTTGATTTTTGAGGATCTCTCTCTGTCTCTCTCACTTTTGGTTGTTCCTTCTCAGGCAAGGGATGAAGAGTCTGTAGTAAAAAAAAAAAACCTCAATCGAAACAAGGTTCAAAATTTGCCATGGATGCAAATGAAAAAGAAGAAATCGAAGGAGGGGGTACGTTCTGTTCACATTTTTATATACAGATACCTTATTTTTCTCCAACTCTTCAATATTTGGAAGTATTATTTCTATCCTAGTATTTCTGATTCCATGTTTTATTTTGCACTTTGTGTAGATAAAAGTAATCCTGATGACTTTTTACCTACACGAATTGATAGTTTTAAGTTAAAAATTGGGATGATTGCTAATAGTGAAGAGGAGGCATATGACATGTACAATAAGTATGCATATCAGCTGGGTTTTAGTATTCGAAGAGATGAAAAAACAAGCAAAAGAGGCACAACGGAGTTGATTCGACGTAGCTTTGTGTGTTCAAGAGAGGGTTTCAAAGAATTTACTAATCCTAGTGAAGAGAAAAAATATGACAGGTTAGACATTAGATGTGGTTGTCGGGCTCGGGTTGTATATAAAGTGGAAAATGGTGTGTATCGAATAAGTCAATTGATCTCAGAACACAATCATCCGTTAATTGAACCAGGTCAGAGACATTTGCTAAGGTCTTCACGTAAAATTCGTGGCACCAGTAAGGGCGTAATTAAAATCCATGGCTAATGCTGGTATTAGAGTGACCCAAACATACGCATACTTGTTAGATGAAACTGGTGGTTATCCATGTGTTGGGTTCACTAAAACTGATTGTGAGAACCTCATGCAAGTAGAACGGTCGAAAAGAATGGCAACGGGTGATGGTCAGAGCGTAATAAACTATTTCAAGCAAAAACAGATACAAAATCCAATGTTTTTCTACACCGTACAAGTTGATGAGGAAAATCGGATGACTAATTTCTTTTGGAGAGATGGAATATCCCAGCTCGACTATGAATGTTTTGGGGATGTTGTAGTTTTTACACCACCTACCGGGGCCAACAAATATAACATGATTTGTGCTCCATTTGTAGGGGTCAATCACCATTGGAAAAATGTGTTATTTGGTTGTGCATTTTTGTGTGATGAGACTGCAGCTTCCTTTGCGTGGTTGTTTGATGCTTTTCTTCAATCAATGGATTATAAGGCCCCTAAAACCATATTCACTGATCAAGATCATGCAATGGCAAAAGCCATTGCACAGGTCCTTCCTAACACGAAACACCGTTTGTGTCAATGGCACATCTCAAAAAATGCTGCAGTGAATATTTCTGGTCTATTGCATGAACAAGGTTTTAGGAACATGTTTAACTTTTTGATGTATAGATGTGATAATGAAAGCAAATTTGAGGAAACATGGAAAAAAATGGTGAGACGTGGGGTTGTTCCAATCAGTCGTGGCTTCTGAAACTCTATGACATTAGGAATAAATGGGCTCCCGCATTTAGTCGTGATATCTTTTCCTGCAACATAAGTTCTAGCCAAAAGAGTGAGAGTACAAACAATGTTTTTCAACATATGGCTTGTAAGACTCTGGCCCTTACTAAATTTGTGCATCATTACGAAAGGAATGCTGAAAAGATGCGTGAGGCAGAGGTGAGCGATGATTTTAAGTGTGTTCAAGGAAAACCTACTATCAAATCTCGTGGCAGTGGAATTCTTAAACATGCATGCAAGGTGTACACTAATAAAATATTTTCCATGTTTCAAGATGAATTTTTGCAAACAATGGCGTACTCGGTGGTTGAATGCATCTCGAATGGGGCATTGCATTTGTATAAGATGAGAAGGGAGGATGGTACTAGAGACTACACTGTACACTTTAATTCAGAAAATTGTACCATCTCATGCAGTTGAAAACTTTTTGAGTCATTGGGACTATTATGTAGGCATGCATTAAGAGTTTTGAATTTGAATGATGTTAAGACAATTCCTGAGCAATATATATTGGGTAGATGGACAAAAGTTGTAAAGGAAGGCTATAACACATAGAGGCCCACTATAGTAACACAAGATAACAGTGGAGATTCAGTTAAGACATTGCGTCTTAACCGGTTAATGCGCAAAGCCTTTACTCTTATGAATCTTGCTGCGACTTTAGATGGCACAGCTGAGATTGCAGAAAGAAACATGGATAGGACTTTGGTCGAAGTTAAGGAGTATAGAGCATCTCTAAGTGGGGCAAATGCAGGTGAAGATAGCAGTAACAGTCCTCTATTATCTTCTGATAATCTAGAGTTGGGTCCGCTCCGCCTAAGACAGAAAGGGCAAACATATGGTAGAATGAAAGGTGCTTTAGAGAGGAAAAGAAAGAAATCCGAAAATACCGGTCCAAGTAAACATCGAACAACAAACGCAGCTGTGAAAGGTAAAAGAAAAACTATTTGAGATTTCTCCAATATCCATTATGCTTGAATACCTTTGTTTTTTCAATTAGATAAGGAAATGGAGTCAAATTGTCTTCAACCATCAAGGTTTTATGCACCAACATCAAATGTTCCTGTTGTCAACTTGCTATATAGTACCTTTCTTTCTTTCCTTTTGAGATGCTAAATTTGGCTTATTGAACTGCTACTATTATCTTAAATGCAACTGCAGCTTTCTTTATACTTTTTTTTAATAGCTTTCTTTATACGCAAATGTGCCTTTTACAAGCATGTCACAATCTACCGTGTTCATGCCACATCTTGGCCAGGTAACTTCTTGCATACTTACAGTTGGATTATGTTAATCCTCCTATTTCATTTTGTAGAGTGAAAGTGTATTGGTTTGTTATTGCAAGGTCAATTCACCAATGAAAGCCAAAGTTCTCAAAATATGTAAAGCTTTAAGTGAAGATTGAAGCATAGTGCAGTAGCAATTAGAACTTTACTTTGGGGTATTTATTTTGTGAAGACTGATATTTTTTGGGTTCCAGTGGAATTTTTGCTTGTGGTTCGGGTTCTTTGTGGAAGCTGTAATTGAAATGCCAATGATAACTAGTTACTGCCCAGTGGTAGTCAATAGATGTTAGTGTGGTTATTCCCTAATGTTTTCTCTGAATCATATCTGTGGTTCTTCAGGGGTATCCTCTGGAATGTTAAGGTCCAAGAGATTTCCCTATAATTATTGGTTTTGTCGTGGGTTTTTGTAGTGCTTAATTGGTACCTATTTTTTTTTACCAAGTCGAGCTCAAACATTTGGCCTCGTGCTCAATTCACTCGCTGGTTATATCTTCTGAATTCCAATAAGTAAGAAAAGAATGTTATATCTATTAACCCAAGGCACAATACAATGACTATCCTTCAACAAAACTTCAACATCCTTTAACACAGTTTGAATCACCTTGTACTTCCCAAATCCTTTACCACTTACCAAATTAACAACCTTAGCGCTTTGGATTGAAGAGGGCTTCCGGCCCTAGCCGTCCGAACACGCTACCCGAATGGCCCCATGCTTCAACGGCAAAGTCCAAGGACAGCCTGCCTAAACCTTCCGTAGTTTTTCGAGATCAAGTTTCCACCCAATTAGCACATCGATTAGCACCATCATTTAACATAAACCAATATGAGGATTCCAAATAACCCAGCAAACTTGACATACCATTGCCAATCGTTTATTTTGACATAACTTGATGATCAAAAAATATATATTTTTTGACATAACTCGGATTAAATAGCAAAGTCAACACTAAAATATTCATCTCCATTGCAAAAAGAAAAATAAAAAAATACCACTGAAACTATACCAAACTTCAACGAACACTTGAATTACATATTCATTCTAAGGGGAAAGATCTTTCCTCGCACAAAAAGTGGTCGGAACCTTAAAAGAAATCTCCAACTTACATGGCCCACTAGGGGTATGCTTCTCATCAACTACTATTGATCCAAACCCAGAATACTACTATCAATTCAAGACTGAAAAGCAATTAAAACTAATAGAAAAGCAACTGAAATAATGCAATCGTAAGGAAAAAAACACCATCACCAAGAAATAATCACAAGCAAAGGTATTTCCCCAAGCTGGATTAACCCAAATATGTTTTACTCCCAGCACCATCACTGTTCCCATCGTCGGGCGTCATCTACTGCAAGTCTCTCGACGCCGCCACTGTGGTTTATCATCACACCTCCGCCGTTGTAATTGGCGTCTTCCACTCGCGTCGGACACTGGTTACGGGTCTATCTCTTTCAGCTAATTGGAGCTAATGTTTTGTCATATTCTCTACCCACTTGCAAGTTGCAACGACTGAAAAACCAAGAGCTCTTTCCTTTGAGGATCTAAAAATCAAGAGCTCATTTGAGTCTCAATGACTTTGTAAATATAAGATTATATATATGGCTGAATGTAAGGCGGGGTCTTTCAAAATTTAAAATTTTGGATTGAAAATTTTGGACGAGTGAATTTGAAAGAGGGCAAACGGTGGACCCAACTAACAGAGGAGAGAGAAAAATTTCACGCCGTTTGTCCCTGTTAACTTTTGCAAGAGATGTGTTGCGTGGAGAATGGGCCCCCTATTTGAATTAGTTGGCAGGTTGTGATTGGCCATGGGCACCACGTCTGCTTGACAGACTGGTACCCTACCGGCACACAAAATTTTCTCCTTGTATATTGGCACACTACCATTTGTGGGGAAATGGTCATGCCTCTTTTTGAACATAACCCGATTGTGACTAGGAAAAGTAAATGATAAGTCTTGGACCCACAAAATAGCTATGCGCCACCCACTTTACCCTTCCCCAGACGCATGGTGCTTTAAAAATTGTACGGAAAGGCACTGCCAAACAGAGTACAGCAAGTTCCTTTTGAACCAAAGTAAAGCCCACCTGCAGAAAGAGCGTGAAACACATTCTCTTCTTCTCCACTGAATTCCCGAAATAAACACAAAGGGAAACTTCAGGCTTAATTTTGGGTGGTGTTGTATATCCCAACAACAACATCTCAATGGCAGCTCAATGGCCACTAAAAACTATGCACAAATTCCAGATCGAATAGGTATTGAACCCCATTCGAATGGGTATTTCAGAGATGTAGAAATTTGAATGGGTATTGAAGCCATGACTGAAAATTTCATAATATTGAACAGAGCAAACTCAATCAAAATCGAAGGAGGAAGTACAAGACGGCTAGGACACCTTATGCAAAACCAGAGCCCATAGTGGCATTACCTCCACCGCCGTGACACCAACGACACCTAACGGGAGAGAACTGGAGTGCTCGGAAAGACCAACCATTGCGTGTGGACCCCCAGGTTCTGAATGTTTCTGCTTGAAGTTCATGAGGATAATGGTAAGGATCTGAGATAAGGGAGTGAACACCATGGTTTTATTGCTGGGGTTGTAGAGAACCCGAAGTTGTTGTTGGTAAGGATGTTGCTGATGTTGAGAATGCTCCAAGAGAAGACCACAATTCCTCAAGTAAACTTGGTGAATCTAGATCCCCTTTTGAGCAAATGAAAAGTACGAAGTAAAATATGATAGGGGATCAGTACAAGATTGATTCGGTGAGGGGAAATAAAAAATAAGGCTGAGATTTTCTAGGGGGAGTGCATTCTCTCTCCATTTTAGAGAGAGAAGCTCTCAACCCCTATACCTCATTTTCTATATGTGCATTCTATGTTTGGACTGTCACTATTCTGGACAGAGCTGCTGTTTGGTTTTGTATGTATATCTTGGTTCGATAGCAACAGATTTGATGCCACTGTTTCTCTTGGTTCATCGAATTACAAACAAAACTCTGCCAAATTTTTGTCAGAATCCCCTTGGGGAGGGGGTTTCCTCCCGTTTGTTACATTGGATGCTCCCTCTCGGTTGTTGCTACTGCCATGAGTGAAGTGTTGTCACTGCTACTGCCATGAGTGAAGTGTCGGGCAGTGCTGTTGTTGCTGTTATGTCACTGTTGTTGTTCTTTTTGTTTTCTCCAAAGTTATGTAATAGTTTCTGCTAATACTAGATGCTCAAAGTTCAATTTCAAGCTTGCTTGTATCATTCTCTAAATGCTAGAGGTGATGTACAAGGTTGAACCTAGCCTTGGGGGGTTGTCCTTTGGCACGTATGATCCCCTTCGAGAGGGGGCTTTCTCCCATGTGAGGTGTCGTTGCACCTCTATTGATGATCTCCACTGTTGCTGCTCATGTTCAGGATGCTTCTCCAGAAACTCTCCATGTCATTACTGCTACTGCACCATTATGCTACCCATTGTTACTACTTCTCATGGTTTGTTGCTTCCCATATGAGGTGCCGTTGCACCTCTGTTGATGACCACTACTGCTGATACTCATGCTCAGGATACCTTTCTAGAAACTCCATGTCATTCAAGTACTAAGTCCAAATCAAAGTTCCAAGCTGGTGCAAGCAGTGATCACAATTCAAGTCAGCTGTGGGATCAAAGTTTACATTCTGTTGGCTATAGTATTAGACACCTATTGTATGAATCTACATTCTTTTTTGTGCGGTGTTTCTCTCCTCTCTGTTAGATAGGAACGAAACACCTCGTAGTTAGGTATTAGTTGCGTTGTTACTCACTGCCTTATGGCTATATTTTCGCACCGTTCTTTTCTCTTGCCTTTTATTTTGTCCTCCCTGGGGTATGCTCCTTGTAGGCTGTATATTCTTTTGCCTCCTTTTTATTTCAAGCTTATTTACCCAAAAAAGAAGAAGTAAGAGGTACATTGGTCACCCAATTTAAGCCACTAGATTCTAGACTTTTGGTTGGCAAAGCTCTCCTCAGCTCTGGCCAATTGAATGTACTTCCTGTACAAGAGTCTCTCTTGGGTTTGTTTGACAACATTGTTAGGATTAGAGCCCAGCTCAGCTTGGACAATTTCCAGCTGCTGTTTAGCAGCAAAAGCTCTGGTGGAAATGTCATTGAAATGTTTAGTATTGAGCTTCTTGAACTCCAATTGGAGAAGCCTGAGTTTTTCACACACCACATACATAGGATTACCAATAATGACCTTACTCCAAATACTCCGAACAGTTGTGAGGAAATCAGGATAGCCAAGAAGTTAAAGAATTTAAAAGGTTTGTTGGTAATCCTAGAATTAGGATTTAAATAAACCACAATAGGTGAGTGATCAGAAATCCCAGGAACAGGGAAATGAGCACTACAACAATTGAAAGACTTCATCCATTGCTCATTGACCAAAGCCCTATCAATTTTAGTGGACACAAAATGTGTGGATTCCTGTTTGTTGGCCCAAGTGAAGTGACAACCAGTGTATCTCAGGTCTTCAAGATCATTATGAGAGATACACTTATTAAAATCCTCCATATGGGGAGGCCAGTTAGTATCACCTCCCACCTTATCATCAAGGAATCTAAGGGAATTGAAATCCCCAAGAATGATCCAAGGACCAGAACTCCTCCAAGAATTGAGGGCTTGCCATAGCTCAAACCTCTCTACATAGGAATTGGAGCCATAGAAAAAAGTGGCATCAAAGTGAGTGTGATTAGATATAGTATGTACTTGACAATGAATGGCTTGACTGGATTGGACAATGATTCTAATGTTTACAACAGAAGGGTCCCAAGCAACAATGATTCTCCCACGGGGAGCATGGATATAGTTGTGAGCAAAAGACCAGAAGGGTAGCATAGAAGTCAAAAGTCTAGAGGGGGCTCCTTTAATTTGTGTTCCACAAGCCCCAGAAATGATAAATTATTTTTGTTAACAAAAGACCTAACCTCTTTTTGTTTAATAGGGTCATTAAGACCCCTCATGTTCCAGCATCCAAAATGAAGAGGGTTAATTGACATATTCAAAATTAAAGGCTACCAACAGTAGTGGATAATAAGGTATTGTCATGCTAAGTAACAAATAAAATATATTATATTACCTCTAACAGCAAATGGCATATTGTTGGAAGTATTAATCTTGCCCAAAAAGGATGCAGCAAACGACATCAGTGGTTACCTTGACCGGGAGGGAAAAGTTGGAGTACCCCTATTCTGCTTCTTCCCCTTTTTCCTATTTGAAACTGTTTTGAATCCAACTTCCTCATTCGGCCTTATGTTTGGAGGTTTAGGATCAGGTTCCATAGGGGGACTGGAGCCCATGACAGACTTGCCACTCAAATGTTCATCAACTAGAACTTGTGACTGATTAGTAATGAAACCAGAATCACTACTACTAGCAGAGTTAGGAAGATTGTAATCAGGATTATCCAACATTTCGTTTCTAAGGCCTTTGTTGCTTGAACTTCCCGAAGAGGATACCAACCTAGGTACAATAGTAGCTGATGCTTCTCTTTGAGTATCCACCTCCACATTATGATCAGATTGCGCATGTGGAACATTTATATTAACTGCCTCCAAAGCATCCCCTCCTCCTCCTAGAGCTTCTCCAATGATTTCCCATGCCTCGCTGTTAGTATAGGCCGTAGGGGCAGCTTTTGGTTTGTAGGTGTGGCCAAAGACCTTACATAAATTGCACTTGGGGGGTAACCACCGGTACTCAACCACAACTATGACGGATTCTAACCCCATAGTGATTTGAATATCCTTAGGAAATTCTGCCTTGGCTGAGACTTCGATACACACTCTAGCAAAGTCGATCCTTTGTTGCTTAGCTGTGGCAATATCCACATAGAGTGGTTCACCTATAGCACTGGCTATTCGACTAAAACCTTCCTCAGTCCAGCACTCTAAGGGTAACTTGTGAATCTTGACCGATGCAGGAATGGTTTCAGGATGTTCAGTAGATGGAACCAACATTCTGTGCCAATCCTGAAGGACTAAATACCTCCTGGAAAAGAAATATGGACCTCCCTCTAAAACTTTGAGTTTGGTCTCTTCATCCTGGAACTCAAAGAAGAAACAAGCTCCAATTTGTTTGATATTGATCTTGCCATGGTCTTTCCAGATTTTCCAAGCTGTAGAGCTAAGAAGGGGAAAAGGCATCTTCCCATCGAGAAAATAGCCTATAAGACAAGAGTTCCATGTCTTATCATCTAAATCGGATTCTTCCAATTTAACTACTGCATTATTCTCTTGCTATAGCTCCGGGTAATGACAAAGCTTCATGACTTTGGAAGGCCCTTGAGTATGAAACAGTGAGGCCCAATCCTTTGTGTGTTTTTTTTTTTTTAGATAAACCAGCTTTAAAATAAAAGGGGCTAAACGAATATACAGCCTACAAGGGGCATACCCCAGGGAGGACAAAAGGAAAGGAAAAAAAAGGAAAAGAAAATAAAGTGGTTGGGTTTGGGAGGCCAAACGGCTACAGTGGGAGTAGACATTACAGTTACATCTGGGAAATAGACCATGGTTTGGAAATTCTACTACAACAAATAACTACTAAATAACTTTTAGGAAAAGCTTTACAAGTCTACTATAGCAGCAGAAATAAAAGCAAACACAATGGGAAGCTCAGCAAAATGGTGTCACCAAGAGGGCAACAGCAGACCTGGGGCTGTGAGTGTGGCCAAAGGACAGCCCCCTCTGGGCTTAGGCAATACCCAACACAGTGGGGTGCAAAGAAAATTAAAAAATTCGCCATGACCCGTTCGTAAATGGAGCACCCCCAAGGTGCCAGCCACTGCGTCTATAATAGCAGCTGCTGAAAAAGAGAAAAGAAAATAAGAGGGAGAGATAGAGGCAGTTTCCAACAGCAAAACTCAGCATAACTTAACACAATGTAAGGCATCAGCAGTAGTAATAGTAGGATCAGCATAACTAATTCAGTAACAGCAGCTCCTCAGCAGGCATGGGATAAGATGATTGGTGTTTGAAACACAGAACTTGATACAACCGAGAATGAGTAGAACTTCCTGACATTACCAAGTGACACAGCAGATCACAACAAACTGCAGTCACTGCCCAGAATTAACGGCATCAAAGGCATTGAGCCTACTTGGACAAAGAGCCAGACGATAATACAAAGAAATCCCAAACAAAGATTCTAATGCGTAATACACACTGAAAGCTCTGAAAATCAGGTATAAAGTAACACACAAGTTCTGCCCAGCAGTTGGCAGCCCAAAATAATGAACATAACAAATCCTTTGTGTTGGCTTGTGGTTGGATTTTGTGAGGTGCAGTTTGGGATTGGGTATCTGGTTTGGTGTGAGGGTTGGAATTGTAGAACTTTGGGGATTTGTAGATATAGTAGGAAAATTGAAACCAACCTTCAAATAATCACTCGTTGTTGAATGGATTGAAGGACCTTCTGGACTGATCTCATTAGCACGAAGACGATTAAGCTGAGTTTCAAGCTCCGAGCAGTCCACCTTAACATCAGAAGCCTGCATCTCGGCTTCAATAGAATGAACAAGGGTTGCCATTTTGGCCCTCCCATCCAAATGTTCCTTTTCTGGGTGGAGAACCTCGTGGAGCTTGCGAGTAGGGCTAGACTTGGTGAGGTTGAGTGGGGTACTTGGGTGATTTGGTTCCGGAGATAGAACATTGGGGGTTTCAAAGGAGACCTCTGATTTTGGATCTCAGATTTGGAGGTAGGTACATCCTCTCGCATAAGATCATGATCAGTGGTATTGGGTGGAAAACTGGGTTGACTTGTAGATGAACCGGATACTTTTCGTGGATTGGTAAGGTTAGGGTTTTGTGAGAAATCGGAAGATTTAAGTCCAAATGGGTATAGATCCAAGGGCTTGAACGGGCTTAATTTGGTGGGGGTTGAGTACGTAGTACCTGGTTTTAGAAGTTTGCTATGAACCTGCTTCCCGTTATTTCCCACACTAGAGATGTGAACCGTAGCTTCAGTCAGCGGCGTAGCATGAACATTCGAGCACAAATCTGCGTAGGATTGATGAATAGTTGTGGTAGCCATTGGAACATCTGACTTTGGGATTTGTTCAGAGCTTAGTTTGGATTGTAGATTAGGAACAAGACCTTGTTTCTTCCGCAACTCGTTAGAATCAGTGACTTTCAACCCAAGACCCTCGGCCATGGAGATCGGATCATCCTCCATCCCTAGGTCACCCGTAGCCAGATCTTAGATTGCCCAACCCGCTAAAAGCTCTGACAGAATCGCCTTGTGAGAGGAGCTCTAACATTTCAAAACGGTCATTTTTTTTTATGATCTTTGCCCCTTCTGAGGATTAAGTTCCAAGACAATGCCTTTGATTTCAAAGTCAGTGATCTCATGGATCATAGACATACGCTGGACATCGGTCAACTTGTTAGTGATCAGAAGACTGATTCTATCAAAGCCATTATAGGGGAAATCATGTGGTTTGCCAAGCAAATTAGGCCCAGTTTTCCAAAAGATTTTAGCACCCAGGTGCTAAAATCTTGATTTTTCAAATCAAAAAATGAAATAGTTCCGTGTATCGTTTTTCGATTTTTTTTGCACCAAGCTAAAGTACACGAGGAGTAGTTTAATTTGGTGCGAAAAAAATCAAAAAATGATACACGGAACCACTTCATTTTTTGATTTGAAATATCATGATTTTAGCACCTGGGTGCTAAAATCTTTTGGAAAACTGAGCCTTAGTGTAGTAAGTGACAAAAGAATCCTTAATGGTAACTATATCATGAGTAATAGTTGAACCATCAATGACCAGACTAGTGATTTTACTCCTGTTCTTGTTGTTTATTGATTTGAAGAAAAAGGAGTTACATTGATCCCCTAGTTTCAACCATTGAATCCTGGATTGTTGTCTAGCAAGACTTTCCTCAGCTCTGGAGGGATTGAGGAACATCTTGAAGACTTTCCTCTCCTCAAATTAATGGCAGGGGTGGGATTATTGCTAAGATCCAACTGTATTCTATCAAGTTGGGTTTTGGATTTCAGTACTCTATCAGAGATGTCATTGAATTCCTTAATATTTAGTTTCTTAAACTCAACTTGGAGAAGCTTAAGCCTCTCATGAACACAGTACATTTTGGATTTCCCAATGTGAAAGTTCTCCAAATTTTTTGAACAGTTGGGAGAAACAATGGATGATCTGCAAGGAAATTAAAAAACCTAAAAGGTTTGGGAGATGGTTTTGGCATAGGTGTGATGTATACCACACCAGGAGAGTGATTAGATATCCCAGGGGTTGGAAAATAGGCAGAAGAATAAGGATGAGATTTAATCCATTCCTCATTAATTAAGACCCTATCAATCTTGGAAGAGATATAATTGGGGGGTTGTTGCCTATTAGACCAAGTAAGATGACAACTTGTGAACCTTAGGTCCTCAAGGCCACAAGTGTACAAACAGTGATAGAAATCATCAACATGGGGAGGGCACAGTGGGATGCCACCATACTTCTCGGTGGGGAATCTTATGACATTGAAATCGCCTAAGACAACCCAAGGGGCCGGGTTTAGAAGAGTCAACAGCTCTCTCCAAAGCTCTTGTCTCTCCTGATGGTCATTGGAACCATATATAAAGGTAGCATGGGCACATATCCATCCTCCAGTACCTTAACTTCATAGTGTACGTGCTGGTTGGACATTCCAAGAACTTGGACAGACAATATAAAAGGGTCCCAAAATACCAAAATTCTCCCAATGGGAGAGAGAGTACTATTGTGAACAAAAGACCAACAGGGGCAGATGACATTCATAACTCTTTTGAAATTAGGTTCCTTTACCTTATGCTCAATTAAACCAAACAAGGACAGTTTTTTATTTAGCAAAAAAGATTTAGCAGCCTTCTGCTTGAGAGGGTCATTAAGGCCACGCAAATTCCAAAAACCTAAGCAAATACTAGAACTAGTCATTAAATTATTAACAAAACAGGCTTAATATAGGAAGTATTGCAATAAAGCCATGGCAAATGAAATGAGATTAGAGAATGCCCTGATTGCAGAGCTTGCGCTCCTTTTTCAATCTTTTCTTCTTTGAGCTACTGGATTATGTACTCCCCTGCCTTCCTGAGCCTCATGAATTGGCATTCCCTTTGTTGTTGGAGTGGTCAGGAAGATGTTGTCCCACATCTTCGCCTAGGGTGGTAGTTGGTTTGATCTCCTCATCCTTGGCTAGGATTCCCTCATACATTGACTCCCTATCATGGCCTAGGTTGTCTTGGGATTCTTGCAGTAGAGAGAGCTGGGGGGAGGGATCTGGAGGATTAGTGATAACTACTCCAGGAGGTTAAGGACAATTGCTTACTTCATCAGTGGTGGGCACAAGAGGGGGCTCTTCACCCTTATGAGTAACTGCTTGAGTACTTGGGCGAGATGACTTAAGTTCCTGACCCGAATGAGCAGGGACTGAATTTGAAGAAGATGCAGAATCTACCTCCTGTATTCCAGCTTCCAAGGTTGCTGCAATGAGTTTACCTTTGCCTACTTCAACCCATTCCTCCCCAGATTTAGTAGGTTTGGGTGCAGCTTTAGGGCTACACGAATGCCTAAAAACTTTGCAACTCTCGCATATGGGAGGAAGCCATTGGTATTCAACTCCTACCATGACTGAATCTGAGTTGACTGAGATGGTGATATCATTGGGAAGCTCGTCCTCTGCATTAATTTCGACACAGATACGAGCAAAGTCCAGTCGCTTCTTGTTCGCCGTGGCTTCATCAACGTGAATGGGCTTACCTATTGCACTTGCTATCTTGCTAAAACCCACATGTGTCCAGAATTCCAAAGGAAGTCTGTGTAGCTTGATCCACACAGGAATGGTGGACGGTTGAATTTTTCTAGGTACCCACATTCTTTTCCACTCCTTCAGCACAAGGTATCTGCATGAAAAGAAGTAAGGACCTCTTTCCAAAATAGCTAGTTTGGAGGCCTCATCCTCAAATTCAAATAAGTAACACGAGCCCAATTGTTTGATGGAGAACTTGCCATGATCCTTCCACACTGCACGAGCTTTGGCACTGAGCAAGGGCAGAGGCATTTTCCCATCCAGAAAGTGCCCCACTAGACAATGCTTACCCATACCATCATCCAACTGATCCTCATCGAAGCTAATGAGTGCTTCCTTCCCCCTTTGAAGCTCTAGAAAATGCTCCAAATGTAGAGTTTTGGAGGGTGTTTGGGCTTTAAAGAGAGAGGACCAGTTCCTATTTTGAGTACCTTGAGGAGGTTGCTTTGTATCCTTTGCATTACCAAAGGTCTTGGGCTCTAGAGGCAGTTCATCTGGGACTGGGACATATTCCCCTTCCAAATCAAAAATTGGAGGCAGATTAGGACCTGTCTCTTTAAGTTGAATCAGATGATCTTTAAATTTAGATAGACTGACGTTAATCCCAGAATTGTGCATTTCACTCTCAATAGAGTTAACCAGAGAGGCTAATCTATCAGCACTATCCAAACGATTCCCCTCATCTCGAAACAACTGTTGGAGCTTGCGTGAGAGGCTTGCCCTTGACTTAGAAGGACTGTGGGGACCAAACCGGAGTTCATTCCTGTCCAAACTCTGAGAACCAATAGCAACTGAGACTCCATGATTGACGTGGCCTTGCGCATCACTAGTTTCCCCTTGCGTTGATGGATTGTTGGGGGTACCCGTTCTAGGTTTAGCTCTCGGAGGGTAGACATTGGATTGAACAAATCTGGGTTGGGTAGTAGGAACCCCCAATATGGGATTTTCCATGAAATCAGAAGATTTAAGACCGAAGGGGTACAGATCCAAGGGTTTGAAGGGGCTAACCTTTGTGGGAGTTGAGAATGTCGTACCCGAAGACGGTAGTTTGCTCTGGGTCTATTTTCCGTGGTCTCCAACAATGGAGTTGTGAATGGTAGCATCAAGCGGAGTATCCCTTACATCAGGGCATAGCTCTGCATAGGATTGAGGAATGGCTAAGGGAGACAATGAGACCCCCGACTCCGGAATTTGTAGAGAACTTTTTTTTTAGGTAATTTAGATTGAAATTAAAAGGGGTTAAGCGAATGTACAACCTACAAGGGGCATACCCCAGGGAGGACAAAACAAAAATAAAAGAAAGAAAAAATGCATACTCCCCGTCACAACCCGCCGGGGTGGGCAATTTGGAGGCCCTAGCACAACCCGCTAGGATAGGGAAAATTGACAAATTAATGGGCACAAATGCCAATTGAGCTATCCTACTTGGACCATTATAATTACCTCCAATGAGTTGGTAGCAATTAACCCATTAGAACATGGGACCTTTGCCATATTACGTGCAATAGATAGGAAAATGGGTTGAAGTTTTGACCAAAAGGCCATTGTTGGACCCCACATAGCCCACCTCTTGGGTCATCACGTGAAAGGCCACATAGTTCGATCACTTTACAGCTGCATGGAGCGTTGCCCAAGGGAGCTCTACATATTGTAATAACATTTGTGTATAAAATTGGACATTGGGACTGTGGTTGCTACTATTGACCCACCACAGCTGTTTATTCTATACTTGCACACTGCCAATTGCTTGTAATGGCTCCAAAAAGGACCTTGGGCCCACTATCCCTCCAAAATAAAATAATACTCCAAACGAAGGAGTACTTGAACGCACAAGGGAAAAAGTGGGGCAGCTAGATGTAACCTGCACCGAATGGACAAGGGCTTGAAGCTCATGAAACATAACCCACTTGCTAATGGAGAGTGAGTCTCACTCTCCTCTTCTCCACTAGACTAACAGATTTCCAATTACCACCGAAAAACTCAGGACAGCCAAGGACGTCCACTGAATTTACGTATAACAATCCCAACAAAGGAGTATAATAAATTCCAAGAATTCAACGCAGAAGATAGAAGACCCAGTTCTAGTACTGCCAAAAGACTTACCGTTAGCACTAGGAACCACAATGGAATTACCCCCTCCTCCGTGACACCATCGACACATAAAGGAGGAGAATTAATACGCCGAGGAAGAAAATCAGCAGTGCTAAAACAAAATACCCCAGATCAATGGTGCGTGAAGTCCCAGTATGATGAACTCGAACTGATTTTTGGAGTAGGAAGAACTCCATGGATTGTGATGCTTTGGGGTGAACTCACCACTTATTGAAAACCATTTAATTGCTGGGTTTGTGCTTCTTGAGAGAGATGAACCCTAGGAAGACGACCCCCATCAGGACTTTGGTCTTCAATGAACCAATGGTAGATAGATGGAACCGAACTGTAAAGATGGAACTAAACCATTTTTGTGTGGTAGATGTGGATCGAATCCACACTGGAAGGATAAAAGCCAAGCAGAATGCTTGGTGATTGTTGCTTTTCTTGCCAAATACTTGGTTGAATGATGAGGGGAAGAGTGATATGCCTTTAAATCTGTTAGATTGAGGGCTTGATGTAAAAAATTGGGTAGAAATTTGAAGGGGGAGTGCATTCTCTCTCTAGTGTAGAAAGAGCGGCTCTCAACCCCTTTGGCTATTTGTAGAGAACTTGGACTGGGTTGTAGGTTAGTAATACTTCCCTGTTTCTTTCAGACTTCATGTGAGTCAATAGCTTTCAACCCTAGACCGTCAGCCATGGAGATCGAATCTTCCATATATGGGTCAACAGTAATAAGGAATCGCCTGGAATCGCGTGTGAGAGGAACTCATTTTTTTGTCCTGTCCACACCTCGTGCGGTGGAGTTATTGTGCTGTATGGCACAAGTAATTCTTATAACCACCCGAAACTTTTGTTTTCCCCCACATTCTCCACATTCAAATTCTTAGTCGGTTATTTTGAGAGAGTAGGAGTCCGAAAATCACATTCCCCCTCGTTTTTTCTTCTCTCTTCTTGTCCCCTAACTTTCTTCAACTTTTCGGTCCATAATTTTTTGAAACTGAAGTCTCTTATCCGAATTTTTTCTCACCATGGCTGATTCCAGCGAGGAACCGAATGGCTCTACAGTGTCCTCCTGATACGACGTGGTCGGTGTTCGAGGAGGGAGGGACATCATCTAGCAATACTGGGAGTGACTCATCCATAAGCATTCTGGGCGATGTTGGTCCAATTGCTATGAATTCGGTTCATGAAGCTTCTCAGTCGGCACCGATAGGGGCTAAAGCACCATCATCCATGCAAGAAACAACATCGACTGGACTCGATAAGGCTCATACAAGTGAGACATCAACTTCGGTGGAGGTACAGGATACCATGGGTACTGGTGGTGCCACAGTGACGAGCAGTGGTGGTGGTGGTGGAGACCCAAGCATTGTGCGGTACACTCAGAGTGTCATGCCTGATATTGAGAGTGACGTGGCCATGGATCCAAGTACTGTATGGCATATTGAGAGTGTCGTCGCTATGGATGAGAGCCCTGTGGCTGGTGATAGCACTGTTGGTGATGATCGGAGTGTCGTGCAGCATACCGAGAGTGCCACGGCTATTGATCAGAGTACCATGGTGGGCCCTCCTGTTGTTCATGAAGGTCCAGAGGCTATGGACATTGATCTTCGAGGTACGAGTATTCCACTCTCTGATATTGCAATGAACCTTGGTGGGATTGACATTATTGTAGAGAAAATCAGTGGCTAGGAGAGTGGTCTCAAATTGGGGTTGATCTAGGTGATGTTCTAGGGGTTGCTCTTGTGATTGAGGTTACTGTAGGTGGTGAGCGTGTTGTGGTTGATGTACCGGTGATTCAGGGAGGTCCCGGTGATCGGGATGTTCAGGTGGAGGATGTTGTAGGAGGGAGTAGTATTGATAGTGAGGAGATACCTTTGGTGAGACATATTGCTCCAGGTCCGGTCAATGCAATTGGTACTACTAGAGTGTCAGAGGAGAGTGCTAATAGAGAGGCAAAGGTTTTAGAGCTTCCACTGTTTGTTTCTTCAGTTGGTTCTTCCCGTAGGCCAGGCTTGACTTTAGCAGACACTTTGGAAGGGGCGAGAGATGAGAACATTGCGGCAACTTTGTAGGAGTCTCCCCAGTTTAAGAATATCCTAATTCAGGAGGGTGTACCATCTCATATTAGGGATGTTGAGTAGGAGGAGAGGCAGAGAGAGACCAAGGTGGCTGCCGGGGAGGAGCGTGTGACAATAGTTCGAGAGGTTGAGTTGGCGTTGGGGCACAAGGTTCCTTTTACACCTGCTACTTATGTGCCACGGGTTCACTTCTTTGTTCCCAGGGGTGTGACACATATACTCCTTTATTGCCTTCGTACTCAAACATAGATGTTCTATGTGACTGCTCAACCCATATTGCTTTTAGAAATCCCTTGGTATGCACCTTGTTCACTTATTGCTCGTATCTGTTTGCTTATCCATTGTTTTAATTAGTGGCTAACAGAAATTGTATCATGTTTCTTGCAACAGTTTCAGAGATCCATGGGTGCCTATGGAGGTTCAACAAGTTCCTTGGAGTACTACAATGCTTTGTTGTCGAGAGTGAGAGCATTGGTTGATGCAGCAGGTTTCACCATTTTCATTCAGATCTTGATAGTGACGCGGACGGACTGCAAGTTGATAAGGGCTTTGGTGGAAAGGGTGGGACACCGCCAATACCTTTAACTTCAAGTTTGGGGAGATGACTATCACTCCTCTTGACTTTGCTGCTATCACCGATTTGAGAGTTGGAGGTGAGCCTATTCCATTTGATTTAGAGCTATACTTGGACACTACTGCCATAGAGCATTACTTGGGAAGGACGCCGGAGGCATTGAGCCAAGGGTGAGATGTACTGTCTTGGTGTATTTATGGGACCACAAGTCGGGACTTAGAGGAGGAGGCTAGACAGATGGCGAGAGCTTACTTGTTATACCTCTTTGGTGCTTCCCTGTTTCCGAACAGGCAGGGTGTGGTACACTTGGGTTGGCTACCAGTGTTAGAGAACTTAAAGACTATTGGACGGTTTGACTGGGGTGGTGTTGGCTTGTGCACCGTGTACTGCTTCTTAGGTTGCGTTTGTCACAGAGTAGGCACGAGCCTTGGTGGCTATTGGAGAGTACTGGAGGTAAAAATCATGATAATGCCTTCACCATATTTCTTGACTTGATTGATCTCTGAACATGCAAGTGTGGGGTTTATGAGGTACTGGGAGTATTCGCCTCGGCCAATTCACATAGCAATGAGAATGTGCTTCTGCATGCTGATAAATGGGGGTTGGAGTTCACAGGAGCAGGTGATCACAAGGGAGATTTGAAGAGCTTCAGACTTTTTCTTGATTCTACCATGGGAGATGGAGTAAGCCTCTTTGTGATAAACTTTTCATGTTCCCTTGCCTTTCATTTTTCTGAGTATGATAAGCTTTTTCCTTGCAGGTGAAGTGGAATGTCTGGGACAAGTCATGCAAGGACTATCTGATCAAGAGCATGGAGTGGACATGGAGTCGAGTGTTGTTGGAGTGTCCATGTGGTTGGCGATGCTACTTGGGTGGCAGAGTTCTCGTCAATCTCTTGGGACTGACCATTTCACAGTGCCTTCGCACCTTCCTCCACTTGTTCAGAGGATGATGAGTATACTCGAGCGGAGATAGAAAGGTACACAGTGCCGGCAGAGGTGATCTTCAGCCCTTCGATAAATTATGAGGGATACTTGAGTACTCACTTGGCATATGATTTGGATATGGAGAATCGCTTAAAAGCTACTCCTGCTTTACCTGAGTTGAGGAGAGAGATTGAGGTAGTGACAATTGATGGAGCACTTGGAATAGTGACGGTGCCTTTTATTACTCCCGCAGTTACTCTTGCCACGACAGAGGTGACTTTTGATTGCTTCAATTACTTTCTCATACCATTATGCCATGCATTACTGATGTATCTTTGTATTTCAGATTCCTATTGAATGGGCGGCGTAAGTGTTCCATCTGGTGCAAGACTTGCAAGCCATGGTTCGTCAGTTTGTGATGGGCATGGCTCTAGAGGTATGCCCGCGAGCTGAGCCAAGAGTTTCACTTGGTGCAGGCAGGATACTACTAGAGATAGGATGCCAACTCGTGGTACCCCAGAGGCTGGCAAAGGTACAAGCTGAGGTGCTGGAGAGACTAGCAGACATAGAAAGACAGGTCGTGGCACTCGTAGGAGTAGAGAGAGTAGCCGTGGAGCAGGTACCAGCAGTGAGAGATGAGCTAGTCGTAGAGTCACTCCTAGCAATGGAGCTGCAGAGGTATATATCAAACTTGCCTTTCCTTTCTATTGATCATTCATACTTCACATTATACTTAACAATCTTTGTTGCTTGTGCAGGGAGCATCAGGTTCCCAGAGCGCCAGGCATTCAACGCCTTGAGCTAATTCAACAGTTCCAGCTTCAGGCCAAGTCTTGCGTTCCACCGCAGCCCAGAAGAGGCGGAGGGAGAGTGAATAGAGAGAGAGGAATCTGCAGAGAGCAGTAGTACTGAGAGCCATCCTCCCACGCTGGAAGAGTGTAGGCACTTAGGACACGTGCCATCGAAGCGTCCTCATACCTGAGACAATTGTTAGTAGTAGCATTTTATTAGGTGGGGCCTGAGTGTCTCGTTTTGATTTGGGCTCTTGTTTAGCCCTTCTTTTTTTAGTTTTCTGATAGAGATGGCCTGTGAGTCACAGTGGTAGACTTATCATTGGGCCTGTTTGCCCTTGGACATGATTTATGCTTATGATGTGGATATTTTGGTTTGGTTTTATAGAAACTTGCAACTTGGCATGCTGTTATTCATATTGGCAATGAATTTGAAAAGTCAGAGTTCGCACACGAGCATTTAGTTAAAACAACTTAATTGAGAATAAAGAATGCTAATATTGTCTGGGAGTGCGAAATCAACACGTACTTATGATTATGACTCTCATGCCCCAACAAAAAACAAACAAGCTTTGAATTTACATGTAAGAATGGAATAAAACTTGACATGTACACGTGCCGGAGTCGTGGCATGTTTGACGAACAAGTAAAATAGTCTCCTTACAAACCATAAATGCACAATGTGACATGCGTGAGTCAATCGAACTTTTTGAAAGATAACAATATCACCAAGTATATCTTGCCGGCATTTCTTCTTTTGTTGTATCCTGGTCTTCAAGGTATTCAATCATCAAAACTTGGTTGGGAACGTCAACCAATCCTTCCATTAAGTCATATGTACGTGTTACGACTTGTTTTTTTTTTAGGTAAAATAAGCTTGAAATAAAAAGGGGAGACAAAATAATGTACAGCCTACAAGGGGCATACCCTAGGAGGACAAAGAAAAGAGAAAGAAAAGAAAATTACGCCGAAGGGCTACAATGTTAATGAACTAACCTATGAAACCTAACCTGCTACAAAAGAGGGAGAGGAATCACAAGTCTTAATACAAGTGAACGACTAAAATAAAACAGCTGAAATCTAGAAACTTGGAACTTGGTTCCCACATGAACTTGAAACATGGACCGTGGCTGACTCGAGCAGTGAAGATCTATGGTAGCTTGCATGAATATCTTCAATTTTCATGGTTGCTTGGAATCAAGAAATTTTTAAAAATTTTGCCATGACCCGTTCGTAACTAGAGCACCCTCAAGGTGCCAGCCACTGCTAATATAATAGCAGCAGCTGAAAAAAGAAAAGAAAAGAAGAAGGAAGAGAAGAGATAGAACTTCCAACATCATAGAGTAACAGAAACAGATTGCAGCAGCAGTAAATATAACATGATCTCCACATGAGTAGCATCCAATCTTGTGAATGCTTGGAATGAAATATCAACCCATGAGGGCAGTGCACCCTGGGTAATGGGAGGACGCCCCCCTCCTGAGAGGGGAACAATATACCTAGGGACAAGCCCCCTAGGATAGGTCAACACAGAGGGAACAAACCCTATAATCAGCAAATCATATATGGGCACAATAGCAGCAACATTTCTGGAAATTTGAGCATCATATCTGCTGTTTTTCGTTAAACCCTGTAAAACAGATGTCTGTCCATAAATGGCAGCCCAAATCACAGCCCTCATATGCAACATGGTCCAGCTATCTAATTAGAAACTACAAATGGATAAATAAAATGTGAGAATCATTACTTGAGATACGATCCATCAAATCCGGGCGAAACCTTGGAAGCCTTTGCCCGAGGAATTTGATCATATGAATCTGCTTGACCCTACGAAAACTCATGCAATATAAATACAGCAGTAGCATATAAACAACACTCGTATGTGACCACAATATGCAATGCACAATTGAACAGTTACTGGGCAACCTGTGAGTGAACAATCAGTGGGCATCCCGTAAGTGTGAACCACTAAACAATCAGTGGGTAATCAAAGGGCATGAGTAGGTAACCCGTAAGTGTCAGCTACAACAAGTAGCTACTGTAAACATTTAAACATCAAAATGCAGATGGCAAACTTCCGAGATTGAGCATTTCCTAAGCAATATAGTGGCTCACTCTACTCTCTCTAATGGTTCCGAACACCCTCAGCTATGCCTCGCCAAATTCCCCCACTAAATATTACCTCCTCTCTCAAGAAAGTCTGGGGCTCAATCACTCTTCTTACATTGTCACACATTTTAGTGGATCACACAACTCTATAAATGGCCTCCCAAGCACAACATCAATGAGCAAACAAGAGAACCTTGGATATAATTGTTTACCTGGTAATAGAAGTATCCATACTAACTCAAAGTTTGGGAGTAGAGCTCGAACAGTTGGGCATTTGCTGCAGCATCCATGTAGAACTTTGAGTTGATTGAACCCCGAACCTAAAGCCTCTTTGATAAGGATGAAAGGACCTCCAAGGCCTTGGAGCTTGAAACATAATGGTTTGCCAATGAATTTGTCCCCCATTGTATCTGATACTAGGAGAAGTAGTATCCAGAGACCCTTGCTTGCTTAGCATTGATCTGATTGTATCAATTACCCTAACCTGAGCTGATTGTATCTGGCATTGAATGCAATCTGCGAATAGATCTGCAAAACCACTACCCAGATGGGCTGTAAGATATAACCTTTATCATATTCTGATATGATTGGGACTCTTGCCTAAGATAACCAGGCCCTCTCTGCAGCCCTTAATGTTAGTCCACCATTCAAGTCCCTGCGAGATATAAGATATAGTAAAAACAGGAGAAACATATGAAAATTCAATTAATCCCCCACTTAGCTAACAACATTTGTGAGTTGTGCCCTTGGGGAAGTTTGTCCAAGGACAGAAGTCTATATCTCACAACAGAATGAATCTTGCTCACCACAGAGGGCAAGGTGCATGATGCATTTTGGAATTTACGAGTATTTCTTTCTAGCCAAATCTGATAAACTGTGGTTGTAAACACAAGTTTGGTAATCAAAGTAGTGAGTGTTTTGCCTCTAATATTGGAGATTTGAATGATCCAATCAGCCCAGGATCTGGAGGGCCAATTTAAATTGATATGTGTAAGAACCTCCAGCCAAACTTGGGAAGTGAAGGGACAATTGAAAAACAAGTGGTCATGTGATTCCACACCAGAACAGAAACTACAACAAGAGACAGAAATGGTACCAAACAAGACCAATCTGTCACCCGTATATAGTCTGTTGTGGATAGCAAGCCAAGAAATCAGGCTACATTTGGGTATATGCCCGGGGAACCAAATGCTTCTATGCCAAGCCACCTTGGGGTACTGAATTCTGAGTTCGTTCCAAAGTGAAGAGATTGTGAACTCACCATTAGAACTAAGACACCATACATGACGATCCTCAACATCCTGATTAGGATTGGGAAGGAGGGTGATAGAATTCCTTAGCTCATTAATTTCTAAGGTTTGAGTAATAGGGAGATGCCACTTAGAACCTTTAATAATGACAGATACAGTGGCATCCTTGGTAATCCCAGAATCATACATGACTCTATGCCCATACTTTTTTTTTTTGGGTAACTTAGCTTGAAATTAAAAAGGGTTAAGCGAATGTACAACCTACAAGGGGCATACCCCAGGAGGACAAAATAAAAATAAAAACAAAAAGAAAATTGCGTATTCCCCAACACAACCTGTCGGGGTGGGAAAATAGGATGTCCAGCACAACCCGCTTGGATAGGTATAATAAGCATAAAGCAATTACACTATGGCTCTAAGAAAAATCCAAAATACAAGTGTAATCCCATTGAGTGGTCCCACTTGAATGGCACAAAGGCCAATTGTTGATACCACCGAAAGTTGCTAGAACCAATAGTTACTTTGTCTAATGGTCACTTGGACCAATGTTTGAGGTACCATCGACAGATGTGGTACACCCCTTCATGGGCCCACCATATTTCAGCAATAAGACCCTCTTTTAGCTTGGAAACATGCGTTGCAGCTGGCAAAAGTTGAAATGAGATTTTGGTCCCCACATTTTGGTTGGAAACATGCATTGTAATGGTCCAAGATAGGACGGTGGTCCCCATGTTTTCATCAGATTTTTGAAAAATGTCTCCAAATGGTCTTTCTCATTGAAATCGAGACCCACAAAGTGGGCCCCACGCCTTCTTCCCCAGGGAAGAGCTTGAAGAACAAGAGTACTACTCCTCGGGTTGAACCCAAATAAAATTTCTCCACCAAAGCGTGAACGTGATTGCCAAACATCAAAATTTGGACATCAATTTGGTTCTTCTTCCTCAAAATGAACCCGATATTGCACAAGATTCCAAACATCAATCCAAAATTACTGATTAAAAATGTAAAATAGCCCTAAAATGGAGCTCAAAGACATTATGAGAATAGATTCAACGCATAAGAGAAGACCCAGGTCTATTACTGCCATAGACTTACCTGTAGCACCAGGAACCACAATGGAATTACCTCCTCCTCCGTGACACCATCGACACATAAAGGAGGAGAACTGATACGCATGGAAGAACAATAGCTGTGCTAGAACTAAACTCCAGATCTTTAGTGTGTGAAACCCCTCCCATGGAACCTTTGCCTTTGGGACTAGCCCCATCAGGTTATGTGATGCTCATACAGACAAGTAGGAGCCCAAGATATTAATACCCATCTGGTAATGCGGTTTTGAGATGAAGACAAGCCCAAGATCGAACCCTTGCAAGCCAATCAAATTTGTTGGTTGAAGAAAGGAGCCCATCAGATCCCTTTTATTGTTGTGGTAATGAACAAGCCAAATGGGAAGAACCTGGAACTGCAGCTCCTTGAGATGAATTGCAGTAAATGGACCCATAAATGGGAGTGAACTTTGGAGTAGATGGCCCATAAGTGGCATGATTTTGCTTCAGTGGAACCAAAGCATGGATAATGAAACCCATCTTTGTTTTTCTATGCCCATACTTCCTTGCTATGGGACCAAGAGGGTGCCAATTATCATGCCATAAAGACGTGGATTTTCCATTGCCAATGACAACTTTAATGTGTGGGTGCACAAGAGGTCTAAGGTTGAGAAGCTTTCTCCAAACCCATGAGGGTGAGCTGGGCATCTTTACCTCCCAGAAACTTCGCCCCTTGAGTAAATAAGACTTAACCCACTGGCACCACATAGATTGTTCACCACCAGAGATAATGAACCAGATGTGTTTAGCAATTGCCGCCTTATTCCAAATACATATAGACTTAAAGCCTAATCCACCTTCCTGCTTGGGGCAACATAAGTGCTCCCAAGCAACTTTTGCCCCAGTTTTCTTGAGGTCAGGACCAGACCAAAGAAATGATCTAAGAATGGTCTCAACCTCCTTTATGACTTTCTTGGGCAGTATAAAGAGGGAGGACCAATAGGTTTGCATTGAAAAAAGCACATTTTTTATAAGCTGGACCCTACCAGCATAAGTCAAATCCCTATTAGTCCAAGTTTTAGTTCTTGTAGTGATTTTATCAATCATTGGTTTGCAATCAACATGCTTTAATTTGGTGGATAACAAAGGAACGCCAAGGTATCTCACAGGTAAGGAGCCTTCTTTGAAACCTAACAACTGAAGGATCTCTTTTCTTGTGTTGTGCTGAACCCCAGAAAAGAAGACAGTGCTTTTACCTGGGCTAGGAGATAAACCAGATAGAGATTCAAACTCACAAAGGGAGTCATGAATATGTCTAACTGATTTTTTTTTTTTGGGTAAATAAGCTTGAAATTAAAAAAGGCTAAGCGAATTTACAGCCTACAAGGGGCATACCCCAGGGAGGACAAAGAAAAGAAAAGAAAGAAAGAAAATTGCATGAAATAAAACTTCTAAGGCAGACTTGCCTAAGAAAGTGGGGAAGGCCAAATGGCTACATGGGAAGGAATATTATAGTGTTTCTCCCTCATCAGTTAGATGAGAGGGATACACATATGGGAATGAAGGTACAAAAAATGGGACAACCCCCATTGAGTATTAGGAAATATAGAAGACAAAATGCAGAAACAAAGAACCACCAGAGTAGTAGCTCTACACTTAGTATTAGAACTTGAGGCTAAAACCAATAGCCAACTTGATGTAGACTTTGATCACATCTTGGTTTGGACTCCATCTCCAGTGAAATCTAAAATCAGGCTCTTTGGACTTTTCTTTTAAAATGCAGGTGAGAACCTCCATGACTATGACAAAGAGGTAAGAAGAAAGAGGGTCACCCTGTTGGAGGCCTCTTTCCCCCTTAATATTGCCAGTGGGTTCACCATTGATATTCAATGTATAGCTAGCTGTGGTGACACAAGCTTTTAACCAGGTGATCATAATAGGATGAAAATTCATGCAAGTAAGAGTATCCCAAAGAAAGTCCCACCTGACATTATCATAGGCTTTCATAATGTCCACTTTCATGGCACATTTGGAAGAGGATGAGGACCTATGGTATCTTTGCATGATCTCTTGGGTGAGGAAGAATATTATCAGCAATTCCTCTACCTTTAACAAATCCAGATTGAACTGGATCTATAAGAGTAGGAAGGACACATTGAAGCCTTTTAGCCAATATTTTTGCAATGCATTTGTATACAGTGTTGCAGCATGAGATTGGTCTAAAGTCACCAACTTTAGAGGGGTTAGGGATCTTGGGCACAAGAGCCACAATGGTGGCATTGGCTTTAGTTAAAAGTTTTCCAGATTTGAAAAAATTCCTTACAGTAGCTGTGACTTCATGCCCCACAACGGGCCAAGCCTTTTGGAAGAATCTGGCATTATACCCATCAGGGCCAGGGGCTTTACTGGGGTTGAAACCCATGATTGTATCCTTAATCTCAGAGTTAGATATTTCCTGAACCATGCCTACACTCTGGTCATTTGTGAGCCTTTTATTGATGAGTTGTTTGATAATACCAAGACCAGAATAGGCAGTAGTGTGAGGTTTACCCAAGAGATTAGAATAGAAGCTGACAAAGGAGTCCTTGATTACATTCAAGTCATGGGTAGTGGTGGAATCACCCAAAACAAGATTAGTAATCTTACTTTTATTTCTATTGTTGTTAACAGTTTTGAAAAAAAAGTAAGTGCATTGGTCTCCAAGCTTTAGCCATTGAATCCTCGATTTCTGTCTAGCTAAACTTTCTTCAGCTCTAGTGAGTGTGAGAAATTGCTTGTATACCAATTTTTCTTCTTTCTGGATAGCCAGGTTAGTAGGATCAGTCCCAAGGCTAGACTGTAAGGTCTCAAGAAGAAATTTAGTCACAGCCACTCTGTCAGTAATAGAACTAAATTCCTTACGGTTTAATTCCTTAAGTTCAACTTGTAACCTCTTAAGCTTTTTAGTAAGACAAAACATTGGGTTACCAAGTATGACTTGCCTCCAGACCTTCTGGAATGTGTGAAGGAAGGAGGGATGGTCAGCAAGGAAGTCAAAGAACCTAAAAGGTCTTCTAGGTGGTTTAGGAGGAGGAGTAATGTACACAATAGCCGGAGAGTGGTCAGAGACCCCAGTGCGGGGAAGTAGGTCAAGATGAGTGTGTGTCCTCACCGGGACATCATTGACAAGAACTCACAAGCTTAGTAGAAATATAATTTGGTGGGTCCTGCCTATTAGACCAGGTGTAGAGGCATCCAGAGTATCTCAAGTCATCTAGCTCACAGGAGTAGAGGCAATTGTTGAGATCATCCATGTGGAGGGCCAGTGTGTAGACCCACCGTACTTTTCTTTGGGGTCTTTAATGGCATTAAAGACCCCAAGTATCACCCACGACTCGAGGCTCTTGAGCTTGCAAAGGTCCCTCCAAAGGTCAAGTCTATCATAGTGATCATTGGCTCCATACACAAACGTAACCAAAAATTCATAGCCATCTTGTAAAGATTGTACCTCACAGTGGACAAGCTAGCTAGTCATATGAAGAACCTTCACATTTAAGATGTGAGGATTCCAGCATACAAGGATTCTCCCAATGGGGGCATGAGGAGAATTATGAGCATGCTGTCATTGAGGACAAATAAATTTCACAACCTTGTTAATACTAGGTTCTTTAACTTTATGCTCAATCAAGCCCAAAAGAGACAAATCATAAGTTTTCAAAAAATGCTTGGCTGCTTTTTGTTTGATAGGGTCATTCAAGCCTCTCAGATTCCAAAACCCAAAATGCACTGATGTTTGTGAGCTAAGCATGGGGATAATATAATATAAACAAACTAAAGACAAGATGGCAATAAATATAATGTATTATCTTGCCCAAAAAAGGATACATCTTCAAGTCAATGTTCCTTGGAGGAGCTAAATCTCCCAAGGTTTCCTCTCTTCTTGTTCTTGTTCTTCTTAGTATTACTTCCTGCAGACTGTGGGCAAGAGGGAGGAGGAGTGACTGCTGCTTCCGTGGTCAAGACAGTTTTACTACCCAACTGAAAAGTGGGTGGAGCAATCAGCACTTCAGAAACCTTCTCAGAAGGAGGGTCTTTAGCGGGGGGGCATGGATCAGCTATTAGTTCGTCAATTTCCTCAGAAGAATCATCAACCTTGTTCTCATTGTGATTTGAAGAGGATTCCACCGAATTGGTTACAGCATCTAAAGCAGTGCTACCTCCCTTCTCCAAAGCCATCAGCACTTGATGTTGTACATTTGGGTCCTGATTGGAAATGTGTGGCTTTTTCCCCACAACTCTCCATTGCTCTTCAGGTTTAGCAGGTGCTGAGGTTGGTTTTGGGAGACATTTGTGCCCGAATACCGAACATTCAGAGCATTTGGGGGGAAGCCATTGATACTCCACCCTGATTGTAACAGCTTCTCCATTAGACCTCACTATAACCACATCTGGTAGTTCATCTTCTGCTGAGATTTCAACGCATATCCTAGCAAAATCCAGTCTTTTTTTCCTTGCTGTAGCCTCATCAACATGTATAGGTCTTCCTATAGCGCTGGCTATACGACTAAAGCCTAACTCTGTCCAACATTCAAGGGGTAGATTATGGAGTTTGACCCTGTTACGACTTGTTTGCATAGGCCATGTGTCCAAAAGAAGCATGGAATGAGTTTCGAATGTTCAAAACACAATTTTGTTGAAACTGCCACCACTGTGCCGTGCGACACTGGCCTAACAGTGCCAAAATTTTACAACTTGCAACCGACTTCTGTCCTTTCTTTTTGGCTTTTTATCACTTGTTAGCACGTCCTAAGGCCTTGAAGAGCCAATGTGAGGTACCCTTTGAGGAGTCCTATAAATTTAGCATGATTTTTCACAGTTTTCGGTCCAGCACGTTCCTTGAGGCAGCCGTCCTTTGGAATTTTGAACTTGGCATTGTTCTTTATGCATGGAAATTATAAATAGCATCCATTTCACTCCTCAACAATGCCGCCAAGTCCAGGATTCATGGAGGTTTTCTAAACATTCTGCGTCTTGTTGAGGGATTTCGCTCCAATGACTTTGCTCTGTGCTTGTGTTTACTTGTTGCATTATTGTTTGTGCAATCCGACGGCCAGGTAAGCTCTTCCTTGGTTGGTGTGGCCATGCAAATTGAGGAGCGCAAAGACATGGCTCCCATGGTTCTAGTTGAAACTTTGATGGGTATAGATGGGGTTCATGTCGGTTGGACCATCGTCTTCGAGGGTAGCCCTTTGCTCTTACAGGTAGGCTTCTCACTTAGCTCTCCTTTTTCTAGTTTTCCTCTCGTTCTCATTTACCTTGACTCTTAGTTTAAGGCTTTTTAAGGTTCTTTACTTGTTTTCTCTCTTTCACGCAGCTGTGGTTATGTGACAATGCTAATCTGCTAGAACCTGTGCCGAGAAACCGGGTTCATGAAACACAAGGGTTTGTTATCAGGGATTTTAGGGAAGTTTTTAATGACGTGGAAGGTTGGACTCACATTCTTTCCCAACTCATGGAGGAGGTGATTTCTTGGCATTTTACTTGGCTTGATCTTCCTAACATGGCTATTAGCAACATGGGGTGCCGGCGAATAGTTTTGGCAGGTTTAACCCGCTGGACTTTTTTTTTTTTTTTTTGGGTAAATAAGCTTGAAATAAAAAGAGGCTAAACGAATGTACAGCCTACAAGGGGCATACCCCAGGGAGGACAAAAGAAAAGGAAAAGAAAAGAAAGAAAATAATGCATAAACCCGACACAATCCGACGGGATAGATGGCCATAAAGGCAAAGTGATAAACAAAAGCTAGACTACTGGGTGTTTCGCTCTCATCTAACAGAGGAGAGAGAGAGACACCGCACAAAATATGACAATCTAACAAAATACAACTTGAACTTGAACTTATGTACAATAAGTAGAGTATTCTAAAAATGTTTCACTCCCATCTATCAGAGGAGAGGAAAACACCATACAAAAGGACCCTGAGATAGGACCTTGGGATAGGACCTTGAACATGAGACTTGAAGCTCGAACATGACACTTGGAATATGACTTGGAGTAACTTGGCAAAGGACCTAGGAATAGGACCTTGAACATACCACCTGGACAAGACTTGATGCTTGAAGCTTGCTTATGGTACTTGATGCTTGGGATGGGACTCGGGAAGTACACAGAACATCAGGTGTCTGCCCAGAAATTGGCAGCCCAAAAATACAGAGTTTCATACAAAATAAGCCACAAATGATGAAGTAACAGTATGTGTAGTAGGCTAGTGTAGGGAGGAAATGCCCCCTCCCTGAAGGGACTAAAACACGCCCTGGGACAACCCCCCATGGCTAGGCCAACAACTAACAAAAGTACTGAAAATTTGGGCAGCATCTTGTTTGAAATGCAGCAACCCCCAAACGTACAACAGCTCTGCCCAACTGGATGGCAGTCCACAAACTGGATTCTCCATGAACTCGGTGCTCTTCAAGTACTGCCACCTGCAGGTCTCGAGAACTTTGTCATGCCAAATTTCAATGTTGCCACATTCAAAGCTTATCAGAACAATAGGAGGGAGTGTGTGACCATTCCAAGAGATCCATATCCTAGTGTTCTCCTTCCGGCACGTTACAAGAGATGGTTGACAAAAGACATTGAAGCAAGAGCAAATGGAAACTAAGACGAACTTTAGACTCGATCTTACTGTGCTCGAAATAAGTTGTGAACCCAATGTTATGGATACTGTTGTTGTTTCTTTCTTTTGAAAGTTTCATGCTCAGCCATGTAATAGAAAAAGTTTGTTCATATAAAACTTGAGTTTTGAGAATTTTCCATTCTTGATTCTTACCAGTTCTGTCTGTGAAATCTAAAATGCGCACAATGACTTGGAATCAATTCGAAAGATTGTGACTGAACCTCAGGGTGAGGCTGCCTATGTATCCCTTGTAAAAAGGAATCAGGTCATGATGTAGTAGTTTAGGACTACAAGTGTTTGGTTAGGGTTCACTCGGGTATTTACACTCTCCTTTTGTGCTCTGAATTTTGCCTAGTATTGCCCTTTCGGGTTTTCAGCTTAGCGAGCTATGATTTATTTAGCCTTATCTTTTGCCTAGGCTGCTCTTTCGGGTTTTCAACCTAGCAGGCTTTGCTCTAATTTTTGCCTGCAACTGCCCGCCCTTGCAGTTTTTAGTCCAGCGAGCTTCTCTCAGGGGTAATATCTCTTGAGTTGATCCAAGTTGACCAGAGTAGAGAATTCGTTGCCGTCGAGATCGATGAGTTGTGATGCACCTCCGAATAAGATCTTCTGATAATATAAGGCCCGGCCCATTTTGGTCAAAACTTCCCACGCGAATCGAATACTGGAGCTCGAATCTCTTCTAAGACCATGTCGCCTTCCTATAGATCCCTGGATCTCACCTTCTTGTTAAAAGCACGGGCTATTCGGCGTTAATATCCCTGAATGTGATACAAGGCCTTAAGTCGCCTTTCATCGAATAACATGAGCTTTTCGAACCTTGCATTTTGCCATTTTGCTTCATCAATTCCTGATTCTGCCATGATCCTTAAAGATGGAACTTCTAGCTCGATAGGGAGAACGACTTCCATGCCATAAACCAAAGTATAGGGTGTTGCCCTTGTCGGAGCTTGGATAGACGTCCGGTATCCCACAATGCCAATGGTAGTGGTTTGTGCCAATTCTGTGCCGACTCAGTGTTTTTCTCTTGTATAAACTTGATGGTTTTGTTGGCTGCTTCCACAGCCACATTGGTTTGTGGTCGATAGACAGTTGATTTATGAACTTGAATCCCAAATTTTGCAAGAGTTTTTGCGGCTCTTCCTTTGAAATGAACCTCGTTATCTGATACAAAAGGCTGATGTTGGCTACAGGAGGTTCTATCCCATTTTGTGGGGTGAAGTTTTCGTTTGGGCAAGAAGAAGAGAGTCCATTACAGCCCCTACTGCGGTTGGGCAATGCAAAAACCGAGTGGGTAGCTGATTTTGGTCAAAAACTCATGGGGCAATGCAAAAACACGTGGGGTGCATTAGCTGTTTTAGTGCTTTCCATGTGAGAGTAATGATAAAGTATGCTTGGTGGGCCCTTGTATGTCCATTTTAATGATATAAGTAAGGACCACTGTCCTTTCTTGAGCCAATACACGCATCATTTACACGCCAAGTGGGAATTTGTTTCAAGATAGAGCAGCTGGGTCGGCAGTACATGTTAAATCCAAGTTCATGTGATAACCCAAGTGGTGGGCCCTTCAGTTCCATGTGTGGACCAACAGATCTTTCGGTCAAATTTCAATCCATCTTGTTGCACGTAAAAAATGGCAGTGTGCATCACAAATCCATCTTTTATGGAGAGTGTATCTCATGGCCTTGGGCCTCTCACGTGCAGTGATAAATTTGTTTTAAACTTTTGAATCCCTATCCCAGCGGGTTGTGCTGGATTTCTTATTTCCCTCTCCGGCGTGTTGTGCCGGGGAGAATGAAATTTTTCTTTTTTCTTTATTTTATTTTGTCCTCCCTGGGGTATGCTCCTTGTAGGTTGTACATTCGCTTAACCCCTTTTAATTTCAAGCTTATTTATCCAAAAAAAAAAGGCTGAGGGGCCCCATATATGTAGATAATGTTTTGCTTGATGAAGTGAACGACTTGGACTGCCATGAGAGTTGTGTAGGAGGCACCTTCAACCCACTTGGTGAAATAATCAATTGCGACCAAAATGAACTTGTGCTCGTTTGACATAGCTGGTGTGATCCGACTGATGACGTCTATGCCCCAGACAAAAAAAGGCCAAGGTGAAGTCATGGAATGCAATTCTGATGGTGGGACATGCATAGACTGGCGTGAATCTAACACTTGTGACATCGCCTTACGTATTTAACACATTCAGTCTCCAGGGTTGACCAGTAATAACCTTGTCTTAAGATTTTCTTGGCGAGCATCGTGCCATTCATATGAGGCTGCAAACTCCTTTATGAATTTCTTCCATGATCCGGGTGGCTTCTTCTCTATGCACACATAGCTTGTGCATTCCACAATGAGATCTCCGATATAGCTTTCCTCCGCAAATGATGTACTGAGATGCAATTCTCCGAAGAGCAACTTGGTCTTTCTTATTGGTCCCGGCTAGATACTCACCTTTCTCAATGAAGTTCCAAATGTCGTGATACCGGGGCAAGCCATCGTCCGGCTCGTCAATGGCCATGACGTACTCGTAGACAGCTTTGTCTCTTTGTTCGATCACAATTGGTCTGACTTCGTTCGATATCTCGACCATGGATGCTAATGTTGCGAAGGCATTAGCAAATCGATTCTTGAACCTTTTTTTTTTTGGGTAATTTAGCGTGAAATTAAAAGGGGTTAAGCGAATGTACAACCTACAAGGGGCATACCCCAGGGAGGACAAAATGAAAATAAAAATAAAATAAAAACAAAATAAAAATAAAAATGCGTACTCCCCGGCACAACCCGCCGGGGTGGGTAATTTATAGGCCCTAGCACAACCCGCTAGGATAGGGGAACTTGGACGAAATTTAATGGGCACAAGTGCCAATTGATACGTTGTCCTTGGATATTAAAATTTCCCTTTGGTTGAATGCATGTAACCACAGCAAATGTGTGGTCCCCATTGCCCACCACATTCACCAATTGACCAACTTTTGATACAATGGTCTTTTTCTCAACAACAATCCCGTGAAACTTGATTTGTACCACCGAAATGGACTACATCAAACCTTTTACAGCTGTGCAAAAGTCTCTTGACTTGTAGACTTGTAGAGCCTTTTACCGATGTGGGACCCTTTCAAACTTCTCATGCGTGTAAGACCGTGGGTCCCCACTTTTTACCCCGACTTGAAGTATTTTCAACCATTTCGGTTGAGTAGTGAAGTGGTACCCAAGAGAACCCTCCATATTAAGAACCCGGCCGTTATTAGCACCATGCCAGACTTTATGCCTTGAAATCTGGCCGCTTACACAACCGTACCTTGCCTTTATCGGACCATGCTTGTATTTGTTTAAGAAAGAACGATTGGTCCTAATAACGTGGACCCCAATCGGCCGTCTTCCCCCATGAAGGGCGTGAAGAACCGAGCACTTCTTCCCCGCACTTGAACCCGATTTGCACATAATTACGGACATCAACCGAAATTATTACGATATAAATAGCCCAAATTAATGTATAACAGCCCCCCAAGGATTCAGGAAAATAGATTCAACGCAGAAGAAAGGAACTAGATCTAATACTCCAAATACTTACCTGCAACGCCAGGAACCACAATGGAATTACCCCCTCCACCGTGACACTAACGACACATAGAGGAGAGGAACTGATACGCGAGGAAGAAAGTGGTTGTGCAAAAACAAGATTTCCAGATCTACAAAGCGTGAATCCCTTTAACGAATCTTGTGCATTGCGGAGGACCCACCCCAGAACTCACCCAAAGAGGGGCCACTGGCGTGAACTCCATGGTTGTGATTTGTTGAGCCCATCACCATTCAGAGTAATGGGTTGTTGTACGGACCTGAACTTGGTTGTTCTTAATCATCAAGGGCTACAAGAGCCTTTGCATCATGTGGGATAGGTGGAGTTGGTGAAGCTTCAAACCCAAACTAGCTTTGAGAGGACACCATCAGGAGATGGGTCTTGTACTTGAGAGAGTGGAGAGGTTGAACCGGATCCCTAGGATTGTGAAATCCAGAAACTCGGTCTAGATCCCCTTTTGTTGAGAGACGGCAAAGCCCCTTGGATGTTAGACCTGCCATTTGCTGGAGTGAATCTCGATAGAGGGATTGAGCCGCCCATGGGAGATTGGGGAAGATGAACCCCCAACTGATGAAAATGACACACTCGGGAATCTTGGATCCCCTTGTACAGGCCACTCTCGAACAGATGGGAGTCATTTTTTGAGGAGTGGAACAAAACTACTCCAAATGAACATAAAACCAACCGGTTTGATTGGGTAATTTGTGCAAAAATAATAAAGGGGAGTGCATTCTCTCTCTAGATTCTAGAGAGAGAAGCTCTCAACCCTTTTTTTCGATTCTTGAACCTTGGTTTGTGCGTGAAAGTGACCATTTAAAATCGTGGGATAAGATCATCCAAGTATTGATGATAGGGCTTCAACTTGTCTTCCTTGACCTTCCATCACCGTTTGCTTGTGACACCACTAAGTTTGAGTCTTCGACCACTTCAAGTCTTTTGACTCCAATTTCCAAGGCAACTTCCATCCCTACGATGCAAGCTTCATATTCTGATTGGTTATTGGTGACTTCGAAGTTTAGCTTAAAAGCAAGAGGGATATGCGATCCTTCTGAGGAAATTAGCAGTAACCCGATTCCAAGTCCTTTCTGATTGACTGCCCCATCAAAATACAACATCCAGACATCATTAGTAGCGGTCATCACATTTTCATCTGGGAATTCAAACTCCACATCTTCTAGACCTTCCACAGGTTGATCAGCTAGAAACTCGACGACAGCTCTTCCTTTTGCTGATTTCCGGGTAACATATTTGATGTCAAACTCTGCTAGCAAAAGCAACCAACGAGCTAACTTACCCATAATTGCGGGTTTCTCAAATAGGTATTTGAGAGGGTCCATTCGAGAAATTAGCATTACAGAATAAGCCAACATATAATGTCTCAACTTCTTGGAAGCCCAGACCAAAGCCTAACAAGTCTTTTCTAGAGAAGTGTATCGTTCTTTGCATCTGACCATCTTCTTGCTTATGTAGTAAACAGCCTTCTCAGATCCGCCTTCTCCTTTTTATGCTAGCATGCATAACATTGCTGATGGAGTGACTGACAGATATAGAATCAGAGGCCATCCTCGTACAAAAGCCATCAGTACCAGAGGATTCTGCAAGTATTTCTTGATTGTTTCAAAGGCTTTCTACACCTGTCATCCCATTTGAATGGCACGCCTTTCTTGAGTAAATGAAACATCGGCTCGCAAGTTGAGGTTAACTTGGCGATGAATCGGCTCATGAACTGAATCTTGCCGAGGAAACTCCATACTTCCTTTTCCTTTTCTATTCGTGGCAGTTCCATTTCAAGAATGGCCTTGAATTTGGATGGATCCACTTCAATTCCTCGGGTTGTAATCATGAAACCTAACATCTTTCTGCCTGTGACTCTGAATGTGCATTTTTCAGGATTGAGACGTAATCTATACTTGTGAATCCTTTTGAATAATTTCCTGAGAGTGTGCAAGCGCTCTTCTCTTCTCTTTCTTTAGATTTGACAATCATATCATCCACATATACTTCAACTTCTTTGTGGATCATATCATGCAGTAAAGTTGTAGCGGCCCTTTGGTAAGTTGATCTGTCCTCTGGGGCCATGAGAATCTGATTGTAGCCTGAAAAACCATCCAAGAAAAAAAGCAATGTGTGCCCCTGCAGTGTTGTCTACAAGTACATCTATTTGCGGTAGCGAAAAGTCATCCTTAGGGCTGGCTTTGTTCAAATCTCTGAAATCCATGCAGACTCTTATTTTTCCGTTCTTCTTGGGGACATGCATGATGTTGGCGACCCATTGAGGGTATTCTGTTACCATTAAGAATCCTGCATCTATCTGCTTCTGAATTTCCTTCTTGATTTCCAATACCCAATTAGGCCTCATTTTTCTTAATTTTTGTTTAAAAGGTTTTACATCAAGATAAATGCGGGATTCAATGCTCCATGATTTCAGGGTCAATTCTAGGCATGTCTGCGTGAGACCATGCAAAAACATCCTAAAATTCTTTTAAAAGATTCGAGTGACCTTTAAATTCCTCCGGAGACAGCCCAGAACCGATTTGAACCATTCGTGGATCACTTTCATCCCTCAAATTTATTGAAATTACTTCTTCTTTTATAGGCTGAGAATGCCTTTAGTTTCAGACACAGGAAGATAAGCAAACTCAATCCCTTCATCATCAGGGTCAACATAATTTATTTCAGACACAGCAAGATAAACAAAGTTGATTTCATTCATTGTAAGAGGTAGCCTCAGGGGCATGACACATGAGAGTGGACTCGAACTCAAAAGAGAAATGATGACGTGGAGGACCAACAAAGACATGCTCTGACTCAGAGGTGGACTCAAAATCAGTGCTAAACTTAGACTCAGTGCTAGACTCTGACTCAAATTCAGTGCCAGTGTAAATAATTTTGGGTACAAAAGTGCAGTTTTTATAAGTTCCATTAGCATCCATAATGAGCGAGGTAATATTTCCAAGGGCTTCCTAGCCTAGCATCATCAGCTCCATGTCTCTAACAGGCTCTAAATCAAACATCTTTGCAGCAGGCCCATCTCTGACCATACCCATCAAACTTTCATCCCCAAACAACGATATTAGACTCCCTAAGTCAAAAACTTTGATCCAGTCAAATTTGCATTGTTTGATCAACTCTTCCAGCTTCTCTAATTCATCATCACTGTCCCATGTGTCACTGGCTAAGATTTCAAACCCTAGCAGTTTGGTTCTTTTCTCCATGTCCCAAAATGGTTCTGGCTCTCCTTGATAGACAACCTCATTTCCTTTGACGAAATGAATGGGGCCCTTCATAGACTGAGCACGGGCTCGAGCTTTCCATCCACTTCCAAGTTATTCTCGTTGGGTTGATAACCAAGGCCGAAGCGGTGATTGTTCATAGGGAAATCTGGGAATTCAGCCACCCCCTGATTGTTGGGGCCCAACCCCAATCTAGCCATGTAAGCTATTTTCCTCATCATTTCAATGACTGTAGAGTTAATCGAGAAATCTTCATCCATCTTGATAGTGAGAACTGCCCCAACGGTGTCAAAAGAGAATCCTCCAAGACTGACATCTTCTTCTCCATGTCTGTTCTCAAGCACATGGGTGTTATTAAGAACTTGAGGGCGAATCATGGATTCTCCATAGATAGTTAGAGTTCCCGTGGCCAGTCCAAGCTAAACTTTTTGATGCAGAGAGGACGGTACTGCCATAACGTCTGGATGGTTAAGCCATGGCCTACCCAGCAACAAATTGAAAGATGAAGGAACGTCGAGTACATGGAACTCAACGTTAGACTTGAAATCTTCGACTGATATTTCCAGTTGAACAACTCCGACTACATCCTTGCGCGTATTATCGTAAGTGCGTACTCCGAGATTTGATGGTTGGAAATCTTTAGTTGTAAACCCCAGACAGTAAGTTGTGCGTAGCTGGCATACATTTAAAGCAGATCCATTATCTAGGAGAACAAGGGGAACCCACTTTTTTTTTTTTTTGGGTAATTTAGCTTGAAATTAAAAGGGGTTAAGCGAATGTACAGCCTACAAGGGGCATACCCCAGGAAAGACTAAGCAAAAAAAGAAAGAAAATAAACGTGTGTGATCCCCGGCATAGCCCGCCGGGGTGGGAAAAGGAGGAATCCTAGCATAACCCGCTAGGATAGGGATACATAAATAAAATTAGTAACTGGACAAAATGCTGCAAGCAAAAAGGATCCGTGGTCCCTTTTTTCCAAATTGTCTGCGTGTAATGGTTCTTGTATTCACAAAACAAAAGCATGTGAAGCTTTAATCTGATAGACCATTGTATAATGTAGTACATGGACCCACCATAATCTGGAGGACCACCCATACTCGTGAAATGCACACCACCCTTTTCACGTTAACCAAGGTATGCCCATGAAATTTGGTCCCACGTGGTGTGATCCTTGAAAAAGCCACCGAAGTGCTTTTCCTCCGTCCAAAGAAAGTAGACTTGCTGTACTCTCTGGTCCCACATGAACCGAATAAAGTAGACTTGCTGTAAAGTAGACGACAGTTGCATTTTTTGACCCAAAATGTGATAGCATCCGTCCTTTCTGACCCATAGTTGCACTGTTTGGGTAGTTACCCCACCAAACGCTTTCCAGCGCGTGAGATGTGGGTAAACCGTGGGACCCACATGGTTCTTCTTCTCCAAAATACACCATTGAACTTCAATATCAAACCAGCATTTCCAGATTTAACAACCCAGAACTTCTAGATTTCAATGACCCAAACTAGGTTTTACTCGGTACAATAACTAAAATGCTTAAAACCAATTAAAATGAAATGGTATCCAATTGAACATAGATAATACCAAATATATGAAATCAACATGAAAACAATTCACGTCTTACGCCCCGCTCCATTTAGACGCATAAGAAAGTGAGGTTCATCTCTAGTGAGCACTCCTTAGCAAGCCAGAACCAATTGTGGTATTACCCCACCGCCGTGACACTAACGACACCTAACAGAGGGAACTAAACTGCAGAGGTAGAGTCGGGAGGCGAACCTTGGGATCTCGAATGTCTTGAATAGGAGAGGGAGCTCTAGACAGTGAAAAAACTCCATGACCAGATGCTGAGCCCTTCATGAATCGATTACCACCAGATTTCATTGGACCCCGACTAATGATCCTCCACAGCCCTTGGGGTGCGAAGTAGTAGAACCACTTCTCCGTGAACTCCGGTAGAAATCACATCCACTATAGCCCGTATTGTGCCTTGAATCTGAGACTGGATATGGTGGGAAATGGGGGAAAAGCATCCCTATGTGGACAAGACCCATTTGATGGAGGCCCAAAAGAACTCGGATCCTCTTTTGAGAGATGAAGAGTGACCTTCACGGCTTCACCCATAGGATTTTGATGGACAGAACCCATCAGTTGTTGCTGTTCGTAGAAAATAGAATGAGCCAGATGGGAGGAAGTACTCCAAAATCTGCTCCAATGGTAGAACCAAACAAGGATGTTTGGTGGATTGTAAAAATTATGAGAGGAAGGGAGTGCATTCTCTCTCTAGAATCTAGAGAGAGAAGCTCTCAACCCCAGGGGAACCCACTTCCCCATACACTTCATGGTGATGTGGAGTGGTTTGTTGTGACCAGCTCCTTTTGGCGGCAAATCTTTCTCAGTGAATATCACAACATGTTTTGTGCGGTTTGGCTCAAGTAATGCCACCAATGCTTCAAGGGGAGTGTTTTTTTTTTGGGTAATTAAGCTTGAAAATAAAATGGGGCAAAAGAATATGCAGCCTACAAGGGGCATACCCCAGGGAGGACAAAGAAAAACAAAAAACAAAGAAAAAGGAAATAAGCAACAACTAATGAGGAAAGCTCATAATACTAAGGCTGCTTGAACTAAAGACTTGATGCATGAGGCATGAACATAATACTTGAACATAATACCTGAAGCTAGAACATGTTAATTGAAGCTTGGACAAATAACAAAGGAGGACCTTGGAGTAACTTAAACCTTGGACTTCTTGAACCAAATGTGACTTGGACTGCTTGAGCAATCTTGATGATTGAAGCTTGGGCTCAGTAATCATGAGTCTTGAACATGAACCTTGGAGTAACTTGAACTTTGGACTTCTAGAACCAAATGTGACTTGGGGCTGATCCTAATAATATCACTAACCAACTCCAAGAAAAGGTACTTTGCAAACAATACATGATGTTGGCTAGAGCTAAGGAAAGCTTTGCCAAGCAAAAATCTAGGATACAGTGGCTCAAGCTTGGAGACCAATGTACTTCCTATTTTTTCAAGTCCATTTCCCAAAACAGGAATAGGGGTAGAATCACTAGCCTAGTGCTTGGTGATAATAGCCTCACCAATGATATTGGTGAGATTAAGTCTACCTTTGTGGAATTTTATAGTCAACTTCTGGGCACACCTCACTCCACACAATACAATGGTGGATCAAGGATCAATCAGCTTGTTAACACCAAACTCTCAAACATCCAAAGGGATTCCATGATTTCTGATATCTCAAACATTGAGATTAAGGAAACCTTCATGTCTCTCAATCCCAACAAAGCCCCTGGCCCTGATGGGTACAGTGCTAGCTTCTTTCATAAAGCTTGGGATGTTGTGGGGCATGATGTGACTTCTGCTGTTAGGAATTTTTTCAGATCTGGCAAGCTTCTCACTGGAGCTAACTCCACCACTGTTGCACTTGTCCCTAAGATTCCCAATCCTTCTAAAGTTGGGGATTATAGGCCAATTTCCTATTGTAATACCATATACAAGTGCATAGCCAAAATAATCTCTAAGAGAATCAAAGCCGTCCTGCCTCATCTCATTGATCCAGTTCAATCTGGATTTGTTCAAGGTAGAAGGATAACTGACAACATTTTCCTTACTCAGGAAATCATGAGAGATTATCATAAGCATTCCTCCTCTCCTAGGTGTGCTCTTAAAGTTGACATTATGAAAGCCTATGACAATGTGAGATGGAACTTCTTGTGGGATATTCTTGAATCCATGAACTTCCACCCCCAAATGATCCAATGGATCAAAGCTTGTGTTACCACGGCTAACTACTCTCTGAACATTAATGGGGAGCCCACTGGGTTCATCATGGGTAAAAAGGGTCTGAGGCAAGGTGACCCCTTGTCCTCTTACCTATTTGTTATTGTTATGGATGTCCTTACTCAATTACTCAAAGAGAAGTCTCTCAACTCCAATTTCCACTTTCATTGGAGATGTGAAAAGACCAAGATCATCAACCTTTGCTTTGCTGATGATCTTATGATCTTTCGCAAAGGGGAATTGAGTTCTATTCAGTGCATTCAGGATGCTTTAACTGAGTTTGAGACTCTTTCTGGTTTGTCCCCTAGCCCAGGCAAAAGTAACATCTTTTTCTCGGGAGTCCCCCTCACAATCAAAGCTGCCATCCTTGATTCACTTGGATTTAAGGAGGGCTCCCTACCTGTTAGATATCTGGGAGTCCCTCTCATCTCCACCAAACTCAAGTACACAGATTGCAAGGCTCTCATTGACAGAATCACCAAACGTACTAAATCTTGGGCTAACAAGTACCTGTCCTATGCTGGGAGAGTACAATTGGTGAAATCTGTACTTTTCTCCATGCAGACATATTGGTCCTCTATATTCATTCTTCCCAAGAAGGTCATTAAAGAAGTCGAATCTATTCTCAGATCTTTCTTCTGGACTGGGTCTGACCTTAGAAGCACAGGGGCTAAAATCTCTTGGGATCAATTGTGCTCACCCAAAAGAGAGGGGGGTTTGGGGTTTAAATCTCTCCAAGTTTGGAACAAGAGTGCTATGTCTAAGCATATTTGGTACCTTGTTTCTGGTGGAGAGCAATCCATGTGGTGCCAATGGGTGAAATCATACTTACTCAAAGGGAGGAGTTTTTGGAAAATTAAAATCCCCAGCAGACCATCATGGACTTGGAGAAAGTTGCTCCAACTACGTCCACTCATCCAACCATACATCCAGTATCACATTGGGGATGGATCCTACACATCCCTTTGGCATGATAATTGGCACCCTCTTGGGCCATTAGTTCAAAAATTTGGTGATCGTATTATTCATGACTCTGGGTTATCTGATGATGCCACTGTGTCTGCCATTTTGAACAATAATAATCAATGGAATTTCCCTTCTATCCATAGGGACAACTCCCTTCACACTGATACTTGCAAATGGACTCTTGTTCAAAATGGTCAGTTCACTGTAGCATCACTCTGGGACAAACTTAGGACTCATTTTCCTCCTGTTATCTGGAGTCCTATTATTTGGTTTCCATCACATGTTCCCAAGTGTAGCCTCATTAGTTGGATTGCTATTCAGCATAGGTTATCCACTGGTGATAGATTGGCCAAATTTGGAGCATTGATTCCCCATGCTGTAGCTTCTGCTCTGATACTGAAAGTCATGATCACCTTTTCTTCAATTGTCCCTTTACCAAACAGGTTTGGGAGACTGTGTCCCTTAAATCTCAATTCACGTGGCAGTCCCACTCACTCTCTAGCTTGATCTCACAACTTTCCAACTTCAAAGGGCGAAGCCTGAGAAGTACCCTTGCCAAGTTATCCTTCACTATTACACTGTATCATGTTTGGATTGAAAGAAACACCAGGAAATTCCAAAATTTGCAGCAATCTATTCCTACAGTTGTGGCCAAGATCTGTCTCGACATTAGAAACAGGTTAATGACACTCAATAAAATTCCTGTTGGATCAATTGCCTTGATGGAATCTTGGAACATTTCAGCCGATTCTAATTAGCTTTGGATTTGGCATCTAATAGATTTGACATGCTTTCATTTGAACAACTTGTTGTTTTTATCTATTGTGTTGTCCCCCATGTATTATCTAATCAACCATTTGAGGAGTTGTGAGTTCAGGTTCAATCATATTGGCATCAATTGGATTAGAGGGTGCAGGTCCTCATGCAAGACATGGAGTATTGAATTTGTATTACTAATCTCCCATTTGGGAAGTTTGTTGCAGACAACATGCTTGTATTGCTTCGGCTACTGGTTCATGTTCATAGGGACACACAGATTTTGTATTAGATATTTGCTGCTGCATCTCTCTGCTATTGCTGCATATTGTTGCGGCTGCTGTTGTTATTGTGAATTGCACGTGTGGTTCATACTCAAATTCCATGAGCTGCAGTGAGCAAATCCAGCAATGAGCATTCGGCATAATCTGCTAGTGTTTGCTGCATCACTATTGCTTGCTGCATTGTGTCTATTCCATTGTGGGCTGCCATTGTTTGGGCAGAGTTGCTATAACTAGTTCTTTTACATTATTCATGTTGTGTTGACGTTATGTAGAGTTGTAAGCTGGGATGCTAAATTTCCTAGCAAGATGCTGCCCAAAATCCTGAAAATTCCAAGTGCTTGATCTTGTGTGTATTGGATTATGAACATGTTGTTTGATTTGCTTTAACCTAGCCTTAGGGGGTTGTCCCTAGGCATGTTTGATCCCTTTGGGGAGGGGGCGTCCTCCCATCATAGAGCTGCACCCATACTGCTACTACTACTATTGTTTCATCCCATCAAAGCTTCCATTGATGCACTACTAAGATACTTGAAGCACTGCACAAGGATACTTAAAGCAATGCACAAGGATACTGAAGCACCTCTTGATATGATGTTGTTCATCTTTTGCACAAGGATACTAGGCTAGTATAGTACTTCACTTCTCTATTGTTTCTTAATCATCTCTTTAGAAGGTTAGGAAACACTCAGGCTATCTATCATTTTGCTCCTTGTAGCCAGTTAGCGTAAGCTCATTTATTTCCATTATTTTCATTTCTTTTCTTTTCTTTCGTCCTCCTGGGGTATGCCCCTTGTAGGCTGTATATTCGGTTAGCCTTTTTATTTCAAGCTTATTTACCCAAAAAAAAAACTTGATGCCTGAAGCTTGGACTTTGATCAGAAGTCATGAAGCTTGAACATGAACCTGGAATAAGACCTTGGAGTGACTTGGAATAGAGAACCTAATGGCCTTGAACACCTGCTGCTGTAGAACCAAAAGGAGCTTGAACATGCTTGCTGCTGCAGGAATATAGCAATAGCACAAAAGCAAGAAGCTTGAACATCTGATGTGATATGATCTTTAGACTTCTTGGACCACATGTAACATGGGAGAAAATCTTGTTGCACACTGCTGCTGCCATAACTGCAGAACTTAGTTGCAGCCACTAAGGACTGCAGCAGCTAAAGCTATAACAATATGGAGATAAAGATTTGGAGAAATTTGGGCAGCATAAGGACTATTTTTTTACCAACCCAGAAAATACAGACGTCTACCCAGATATGGCAACCCATAACAACAGATTTTGGACATAATTCATCCACATCATGATGACAATACAACAGACTTGTAGACAAAATACTCCACAAATTATGCAAGTAACATTGTATCCTAGTTTTGGTGTCTCACCCTTCAACTCCCTTGGAACCTCACGACTTCTAAAACACTCTCTATGGATCCATACTCCCTCAAATCTCACCTGATTTGATTCACCAACCTCTTAACACACCACTCAAGAAGAGATTCTGAGGCTCAATACCTCACAGCTCACTAGATCACACATTTGGTGTAAGTAACACACACAAGCAAGATAACCAACAGAACTATATAGTAATACCTGCAGCAAATATCCCAAGTGGGAGTTAGAGCATAAAGGAGCTCTTGTGTTCCTGGAGAAGCAACCTAAAAGCACACTGCCCAATTGGGATGTTAATCAAAATCAGATTATGGGCATCCTTTGTGCACTCACCTGTCCAGTGAATCAAATATTAACAAATGATTAATAAGAGAACTCAGCTATGCCTAGTCTATTAAGTGCCACACTTATCATTTAATTTGAATGAACTGAGATACTCCATGATTCCCTTAGGTCCTCAGAATTAGCTGGGATTTTGGCGAGAGATAATAACCTATTTCTTATATCTTTACAAATTCTGGACACAACATAATGCACAGGGTGTTGCACATTCTGAAATTTTCTGGTGTTCCTCTCAATCCATACATGGTAGAGGGTGACAGTGAAGGAAAGCTTGGCGATAATGCTACTCAAACCTTTCCCTTTGAAGGTGCACAGATGGGAGACCCAACAACCAAAGTCTATGCATGCCATCTGAATTGAGACTTATGGGACACAATAGCCCACACATGCTTAGTGTACGGACAATTAAAGAATAAATGGTCATGAGTCTCATCATCAGCACAGAAGCTACAGCACGGGGAGTCAATGACACCAAATTGGACTAGCCTATCACTAGTGGACAGCTTGTTGTGGATAGCAGGCCAACTGATTAGACTACACTTAGGTATATGAGATGAAAACCAAACAATGTGGCTCCAATTAATCGTGGGAAAATGTGTCTTGAGTTGATCCCACAATGAAGAGATAATGAACACCCCATCTTGTGTAAGGGTCCAATTGCAAACATCAGTCTGGAGAGCATTAGATCTATGCAATGTAGGAAGACCCTCCCTAATCTCATTCAGTTCCCAAGTTTGAGTGACTGGGAAGTTCCATTGGCTATTGCTATTTAATATAGCAGACACAGTGGCTCCCTCAGTAATACCAGTCATAGATAATATGAGTGCCATATTTATCAACCAAAGGCCCAAGGGGGTGCCAATTGTCATACCAAAGAGAAGTGGTGGAACCATCACCAATTTGGTATTGAAAGAATGATTGAATGAGAAGGCGAAGCTGGAGTAACTTCCTCCAAGTCCAAGAAGGAGAGCTAGGGATTTTGACATGCCAGAGACTCCTCCCTTTGAGTAAGTAGGATTTCACCCATTGGCACCACATGGATTGTTCTTCGCCCAAGATAAGGTACCATATATGTTTGGCCATAGCAGCCTTATTCCAGCTTTGGAGAGATTTAAAACCCAAACCCCCCTCTTTCTTAGGAGTACATAATTGCTCCCAAGAGATCTTAGCACCAGAGCTTCTAAGTTCAGCCCCAATCCAGAAGAATGATCTAAGAATAGACTCAACTTCCTTGATGACTTTCTTTGGGAGGATGAATATAGAGGACTAGTACGTTTGCATGGAGAATAAAACTGATTTAATCAATTGAACCCTCCTAGCATAAGGCAGATATCTGTTGGACCAAGATTTGGTACGATTTGTGATTTTATCAATGAGGGCCTTACAATATGTGTACCTAAAAAAAATATGTGTACCTAAGCTTAGTGGAAATGAGAGGGACACTAAGATATCTAACAGGGAGGGCACCCTCCTGAAAACCCAAAGTTCCAATAATAGCATATTTGATTGTGGAGGGGACTCCAGAGAAGAAAATGCTACTTTTACCAGGACTAGGAGACAGCCCAGAAAGTGCTTCAAATTCTGCAAGAGAAGCTTGGATGCATTGGATAGAACTCAAATCCCCTTTGCAAAAGATCATGAGATCATCAGCAAAGCAGAGGTTGATGATCTTAGTCTTATAACACCTCCAATGGAAATGAAAGTTGGGGTTATGGGATTTTTCTTTCAACAATTGGGTGAGGACTTCCATAACAATAACAAAAAGGTACGAAGACAAGGGATCACCTCGTCTCAGACCTTTTTTGCCCTGAATAGAACTAGTGGATTCACCATTTATACTCAGAGAGTAATTGGCTGTGGAAACACATGCTTTGATCCAAAGAATCATTTGAGGATGGAAGTTCATGGATTCAAGTATATCCCACAGGCAATTCCACCTGACATTGTCATAGGCTTTCATTATGTCAACTTTTAAAGCGCACCTAGGTGAGGAAGAATGCTTGTGGTAACCCCTCATGATTTCCTGAGTAAGGAAAATATTATCAGCTATCCTTCTACCCTGCACGAAACCTGATTGCACAGGGTCAATGAGATGGGGAAGGACAGCTTGAATTCTCTTGGATATGATTTTAGCAATGCACTTGTAAATGGTGTTACAACATGAGATTGGTCTAAAATCTCCAACTTTGGAGGGGTTGTCCCATGGCATGCATGTGTTGTCCCTTCTGGGAGGGGGCTTTTCCTCCCAAAATCCGTAGTTATGATCTCTGCCAATCCTAGGCAGATTTCTGTTTTTTCTGGGACGGTAAAAATCAGCCGTTATGCTGCCAAAATTCCTCCAGATCTTGATCTCCATAGTGTATAGGCTGCAGCAGTTTGTAGCAGGTTGTAGTTTACAGCAGTTGCAGTTTGCTGCAAGACGATCCCCCATGCTTCATGTCCAAGTTCATGTTCAAGCTTCGGGTCTACTGCTGCACCCTTTGGGTTATGTATCTCAACTCTAGTTTATTGATGGAGTTGAGTTACATATCTAGGTTTATCTTAGGTATTCTCATTTTGAGCCGAAAGGCTTCCTTGTAGCCACTTGGCCAGCTTTCCTTTGTTTGCCTTTGGCATGTACTTTTCTTTCTTTTATTTCTTTGTTTTGTTTTGTCCTCCTGGGGTATGCCCCTTGTAAGCTGTATATCCTTTTCCCTCTTTTTATTTTCAAGCTGATTTATCCAAAAAAAAAAAACCACAACCCATGCTCTTTGAAAAAACCCCGCATTGTACCCATTAGGACCAAGAGCTTTATTAGGATTGAGTGACATGAATGTTTCCTTGAATTTATCCAAAAAAAAAAAAAAGAATGTTTCCTTGATCTCTAAATTAGAGACCTCAGAGATCATAGAATCCCTTTAGACATTAGAAAGTTTGGTGCTAATAATCTGATTGATTCTTGTGCCACCTTGGTATTGTGTGGAATGAGGGGTACCAAGCAATTGAGTATAATACTCAACAAAGGTGGCTTTGATCACTCCAGAGTCCTGAGTGAGGTTATTATTACCAATGATGAGACTGGTGATTCTACCTCTATTTCTATTTTGAGAAATGGACTTGAAAAAATAAGAGGTGCATTGGTCCCCAAGTTTCAGCCATTGAATTCTAGATTTTTGCTTAACAAAGCTTTCCTCCGCTCTAGCCAACAACATGTATTGTCTACTGATGACCCTCTCAAGCAATTGGTTAGTGACATTGGTAGGATCAGTACCCAAATCCTTTTGAACATCATCTAGTTGCTGCCTGGCTGTGAGAGCTCTAGAGGAGATATCATTGTACTCCTTTGTGTTAAGCTTCTTGAGCTCCTTTTGGAGGAGCTTAAGCTTCTCACAAGTGACAAACATTGGATTACCAATGATAATGTTCCTCCACACTAGCTGAACAACAGATAGGAAATTTGGGTGATCAGCAAGAAAGTTGAGGAATTTAAAAGGTTTGTTGGATTTTTCAAATGTGGGATTCAAATATACCACTGCAGGGGAGTGATCTAATATCCCAGGAGTGTGGAAATGAGCATTAGAATGAACAAAAGTTTTTATCCACTTCTCATTTACAAGAACTCTATCAATTTTTGTGGTGACAACATGGGAAGGGTCCTGCTTGTTAGACCAAGTGAAGTGGCATCCAGTGTACTTACGGTCATCAAGTTCATTATGATCGATACTCATGCCAAAGTTGTCCATGTGGGAAGACCAATGGTTGTCACCCCCAACTTTATCAAAGGGATATCTCAAGGCATTGAAGTCACCCAAGATAACCCAGGGGTCAGGATTATTCCAAGAGTTCAAGTCCTGCCACAACTCATTCCTCTCATTATACGAATTGGAGCCATAAACAAAGGTGGCTACAAACTGTATATCACCAGAAACAGAATGGACCTCGCAATGGATAGCTTGACTAGAAAGGCCAAGAACAGTGACATTCACCATAGAGGGATCCCAGCCAATACATATTCTGCCATTAGGAGAATGTGTATAATTGTGGATAAAGGACCAAAAGGGAATCATGGAGCAAAAAACCCTGTTAAAGTTAGATTCCTTCACTTTATGCTCTACCAAGCCAATTATTGACAGCTTATTTTTACTTACAAAAGACCTGACCTCTTTCTATTTGAGAGGATCATTAAGACCCCTCATATTCCAAAAACCAAATTGTAGTGGAGGTGTAGGCATAGGCATAAGATATTGAGAACTTCCTTAGTGAGAGCCTCCAGTACTCCTCCACCTCCCCCCAAAGCCTTACCCATCTGTTGCCAAGTATCATATGAATTTGTGGCTTGAGCTTCAGCTTTGGGCTTGCAGGTATGCCCAAAAACTTTACACAAACCACATTTTGGGGGCAGCCACTAGTATTCAATGTTAACAGTGACTAAATCAACACCATTCCTGATATGGATACATTTTGGGAGGTTTGAGTTAGCTGAGATTTCCACACATACTCTAGCAAAGTCAAGTCTCTGTTGCTGAGCAGTAGCTATATCCACGTGGAGAGGCCTACCTATGGTGCTTGTAATACGACTCAAGCCCTCTTCTGTCCAACATTCCAGAGGGAGTTTATGGATTTTAATCCACGCAGGAATGGTTGAGGGGTGATCAGTGGTAGGTATTAGCATTCTATGCCAATCTTTGAGGACTAGGTATCTTCTAGAGAAGAAATAGGGCCCCCCCTCCAATACTCGAAGCTTGGTCTCTTCATCCTGGAATTCAAAAAAATAGCAAGCACCCACTTGTTTAATTTTGATCCTTCCATGATCCTTCCAAATTTTCCTGGCTGTTGAGCTAATAAGGGGAGCCATTTTCCCATCCAGGAAGTGGCCAATGAGACAGTTATTCCAAGACCTATCATCGAAGTGGGATTCTTCCAAATCAACAACAGGATCATCATCCTCTTGTTGTAGATCTGGATAATGAGAAAGTTTCATGACTGTCGACCGACCCTGAGACTGGAACAGGGAAGCACATTCCCTTGTTATGGGCTGAGACTTGGTGTTTTGATCCACAGGTTGAGGCTTAGAGTTAGAATCATTGTGGGGTACTGCCGAATTATGGTGATTAAGATAGTGGAAATCAATTTTCAGGGTATTACTTGTTAGCTTGCTAGAAGATGGACCTTCATTGTTGATATACTTTGCTTTGAGATGAATAAGCTGGTTTTTTGAGTTCTGAAGAATCAACCTTAGTACCAGAGTTTTGCATCTCTTCTTCCAGAGCATAAACTAAGGCAGCTATTCTCTCTTCACCGTCGGGTTGAAGATCCACTTGCCTGGTGACCTCTTGGGGCTTACGAGTAGATTTAGGGCTGGATTTGATAGGGCTATGGGGGCCATACGGTTGCATGTCTGGAAGATCTTGGCGTTTGACTAGTTCGGACGACAAGTGACTGTGACTATCGCTCATAGTATGTTGGTTTCCACCAATATTGATGTTGGAGGCGTTTTCTTCACGATTGGAAGATTTCAGATTTGTGGGTAGAGGTCAAGGGGTTTGAAAGGCGTGAACTTTGTGGGTGTAGAGTACACCACACCAGGTATCAATAGGTTACTGTGGATAGGATTACCTGTTGTTGTTGTGTCTGAGTTGTTCTTGTGAAGTGTAGAACCCAATTGCTTCCTATGGACAACATAGGAGTCAACGGCTTTGGAACCCAGCTTGTAGGTACCCGTGGAAGTATCTCCTTCCCTAGCAAGATTTTCTCCTGGTTTGAATCCAAGATCCTCCATGGGAGACGAGGACATGCTCACCATCTAGGGTTTTTTTTTTCCAGGAATCGCTTGAATCGCCTGCATCGCCTGAGGGAGGTGCTGACGTCATATTGAGCAATCTTCTGGACTTCTTGTTTTTCCTAGATACTAATTAAGTCTAGATTTTTCAAGGGGAGTGTTAGGCAGCACTTCCATGTTAGATAGAGTCTTGATCAGTTTTTGATGGTGTTTCTTAGATGAGGAAAGCAGCCCCCAGATGGATATCAATGCTGGTGTTCTTTCAAGTTGCTTCCGGATGCGATCTTCCACCGGCGTGGGATTCCTTTGCGGTGGTTGAGTGACAACTTCTGGTGTTTGATTAACAACTTCTAGATTACTTGGAATTGAATTATCCTGAACGGGGTCGTTCCAAATGAATGCCTCAGCCTGAGCATGATTGGAGGTGTTACCTTTTTGTAGATTAGTAGGTTGATAAATCCGCCCACTTCTCGCTACTCAGTTGACCAACGGTGGTTCTTCATCCCAAAAGTCTGAAAATTCATTAACCTTGGGTTTCCTAAACTTGATGGATTCCAATTTCTATTTTGTGTCGAAATAATCGGACCAAAAATCTGCAAGGCTATCATCAACTTTTAGTTTCTTAATCTTGATGTTCTCCATCTTCTTTCCTAGATTTTCAACCGCTTGGTCATGCCAAAATGAATATGGCCTTATTGACGATCCACACTTCATCGTTGTTGACCGGGACATCAATCATGTCTTCTTCATTCCAAAATGTGTCCATGGAATCGGTTATCAGAGCTAAAACATCAGGCTGAGGAGGAAATAGCACAGATGGCCAAAGTAGAGATTCCCCGATAATGTAGGCTTGAGGAAACCAGTCATGGTCACCAAAAACAGTTTCTATGGTAGATTGTTCTTCAATTTCGGGGAGTGGAGGTGGCAAGAAGTTATTGTCAAGGATCCAATGATAAACTTTACCAAGTGTTTGATTCCATATGTCTCCAGGTTCTTCAAACAATGCAGGGAGCGAAACTGCGTCGAGAGGATTAGCACAAATTGCCTCCCACCTTTCTCTCCAATCTTCCTGTTCACTTGGCTCAACATATTCAAGAGTATGCACTGTGCTTGCAATGCACACGACTTTGTTGGCTCGACAGATACGAAAATCCATTGGTATAGAAACAACCGGCTTGGCATGAGAATCTAAGATAATAAACTGACTTGGGTCCCATTCCTGGCAGAGTTCTTCCCAATCTTGACCATTCATGGCCCATTTCTTGTTTTCTATGATATTTGCCCATCTAAGTTTATGTTCTAGTTTGATGCTTTCGAGGAAGCAGACTCCAATATTCTCTGTCATAGGGACAATTGGCTTCGGCTCGGTGGCTGGTATGATGTATAGGCTAGGGTCAAATTTGGCGGAGCTTGGGTTATTTGGAGTGAAGCTGAGGAATATTTGGTCGATTTGGGCATTGGGCTTGTGTTTTGGCATGGGATTTGAGACAGTGTTTGGCTTTTTGAGGGGGAGTGGAAGCGTTTCATCTTCAATGAGGTCTTGTACTTTGTGCTTGAGATGGATACAATTGTTGGTATGATGACTGGGCATTTGGTGGTAGGAACAGAAGGCGTTTGGATTATAATTTGATGGAAGTATTTTGGGTGGCTCTTTAGGTTCACGTGGTTTGATAGCATCACTTTCAAGGAGCTTTTCATAGACTGTGGTTAAGGGAAAAGGAATTGATAGAAACTTCTCATTTGCCGGGTTGGCTGGGTCGCTATCTGGTTAATGGGCTCGGTTTTGGTTGGCTTGGAATTTGAGGAGCTGGTCTAGACATGATTGTATTGGTTAGTCCCAAACAGGGTATTGTTGTTGCCAAAGTAAACTCATTTGGGATTGGCGGATTCTCCTTTCTCAAATATACTAGTTTTGAGTGCATCTTCAACTGCAAGGCCTGTTTTGTAGAAAGTTTTGACGCCATGCTCTTTGTGATTATTCTCATCTATTCTTTCTCTGAGGGTCGATCTATCATCTGAGATGCTTTTCCTCTCCATCTTTTGATAAAGTCAGCAAAGGACTTGTTTTGCTCCCATCTTGGTTCGTCCCAACTCTCAAATGGCATCTCAAGTTGAATGTTGTAATTGTACTGGGTCATGAAGGTTGCCCCAATATCCTCCCAGCTTCCTTTCTTTGAAATTTCTAAATTCAGAAACCAACGCAGTGCTGTTCTTGTCAGAGTCTGCTGAAACATTTGACCCATGGCATTCTTCTCGATGTTATACATGGACAGAGTGCCCACGTATGTTTGCAGATGAGCTTTTGGATCTCCACTTCCATTGAATTTTTCCCAGGCTATAGGCTTGAATCTTTCCAAGAGTTTGGCATCGGGAATTAGACACAACTTGTCCATATCAACACCCGTGGCAACCACTTCCTCTTGTTTTTGGACTGATTCCTCGAGTTTGATAAATTTTGCCATCATTATTTCCAAGTTTGGATTCTCTTGCAGAGAAGGGTTCGGCGGTGGTTGCTCCCCTAGATCACTTAGCGGCCTATTCTGAAGGGTCAGACCTTGTATCAGAAGCAGTAATTCAGTCATCTGACTTTCACTGTGTTCCCGCTATTCTTTATGGGTAAAGTTCCATGATTTTTCTTCACAAATTTTCCGTTGTTATTTCTTCATATATGGGCGTATGGGTGAACTTAGTCATCAAGTTTACTTTATCTCCATACAAAATGATTATGCCTATAGGGTAGCCTTCCATCCTTATACGAAACCATGATGAGTAGAGGAACAAATCGTCAACATTTTTAGCTACTGGCACTCTGCGAAAGCTGTTTGACAAATGACAGTGCCGTATGGCACACTTCCATGGCCAAATTTCAAAAAGGCTGTTGTACGTAACTAAAGCTGTACCGTGCGTGGGAAATGAGTATCGTACGGTACTGTTGACCGAGTTGACTTAAGGAATTTCAATCCGAGTGGCCTTCCGGATGTTTCTTTTCATCATCGGGGATAAAAATGTATATGAACGTCTCATTTTGGGGTGTCTACACTTGTGCAACTTGGTATTCTCTCTCTCTCTCTCTCTCTCTCTCTCTCTCTCTCTCTCTCTCTCTCTCTCTCTCTTTCCATATGCATGGCCTGTGTGTGTCTGTAAGATATACATGGCGAATACATCTGATATCTTTTCGGTTGATCCTTCATTCGTGGGGCGGACAAATGAGAGAGAGAGAGAGAGAGAGAGAGAGAGAGAGAGAGAGAGAGAGGCACTGAACTTCTAAAATGCCATGTACATGGAATTATTATTTTCCTTGCCATGTTTTTGGGCATTTGTGAAATCATGACTATGTTTTGGTCATGTTTTGCCCTTTTTGTCGCTGATTGGTTCTTTTTTTTTTGGGTAAATACTGATTGGTTCTTTTTTTTTTGGGTAATTTAGAGCAAAAATTAAAAAGGGGTTAAGCGAATGATACAAATTTACTTAGAAAAGATACCCCAACAAAACAAAATAAAAAAAAACAAAAAAAAAAATTACATCTTTCACATTTATAAGACAACCCGCCGGGGTGGGAGATATGAAATCCAGCACAACCCACTAGAATAGGGATACATATGTTTAAAACAAAAATGCACAAAATTAATTCCCACTTGGTGTGTGATAAAGGCCCCACGGCAAGCCTTGATCTCAGCAGTGAAGAGTAGTTGTCCATTGGATCGTGTGACTTAGCTGTCTCCTAATGGGACAGCTTTGAAAAGTTGGTCAACTTTTAAAGGAGTGGTTCGGACAGCAACAGCTGCAAGCCCACTTGCACTGTGCATGATTTGCAAAGGCCCACCAAGTAGAAGGAAAAAACTTGGTTACCACCGAAAATTAATTCCCACTTGGTCTTCTTTTGAGTGTATAATAGAACGAAATAAGGACCATGGTCCCCATTTTTTCCCCCGACTTGAAGCCATGCGGTACTTTCCCAAACTTTTCCCCAGACTTTAAACACCTTCTTCTTGTAGTGGACCAAGAACGTGGACCCCACATTTTCACCGACCTTCTCGATTTTGTGGATGTTTGGTTCCCCAATCACCCATTTGCACTGTTCATCATCTTCTTGGAACTTTATTCACCAAAGTTTATCAGAGAAATAACCAGCACCGAGTTGTTTAACCCCATCTTCTACAGACGCATAAGGAAGTTGAGAACCTTCTCCACAGAGAACACCTTAGCAACCAGAACCCATTGTGGTATTACCCTCACCGCCGTGCCACCAACGACACCTAACGGGAGGAACTAAGTTGCAGTGGTAGAGCTTGTTCAGAGATTGGACCTCGGAATCTCAAATGTCTCTGTAAAAGATGAAAATTAGGAGCTTGAACCAACGACCAAAGTAGCTGTTGGTTGATGTTGTTTGATGGTCTTCACACAAAGTGAAGAATATGAATTGGCCCCACATGGGACTGGATATTGTGAAACCCATTCTGAGCATGGGACAGATGATGAGCTTAACTGGTTTTGGCGTGAGATGAAGATAGACTCCATGGATTGTAATGCTTTGAGGTGAAATACCAGCCGACAAGGGACCCAAAAATAGAACCCCATTTGACCAGATGGAGAGATATAGGACCTTGGACAGATGTGAACCATGTGTGATTCGTGTGGAATAAATCCACACAGAGAAACTAAAACCAAACAGATTTGTTTGATGTTTTTGAAAAAATTGTGATAGAGAATGAAGGGGAGTGCATTAAGCTCTCAACCCTACGGTTCTTTGTATAGGGTTTTTGTCCACTAATACTGATTGGTTCTTCTCCCTAGTAAAATGCAAAAAATAAAAAAAATGGGATCTCAAACACCGCTTACATAAGAATAATAATTAGGACCAGTTTTCCAAAAGATTTTAGCACCCAGGTGCTAAAAATCATGATTTTCAAATAAAAAAATGAAGTGGTTCTGTATATCGTTTTTTGATTTTTTTTGCACCAAACTAAAGTACACGAGGAGTACTTTAATTTGGTGCCAAAAAATTGAAAAATGATACATGGAACCACTTTATTTTTTGATATAAAATATCATAATTTTAGTAACTGAGTGTTAAAATCTTCTAAAAAATTGGGCCATAGTTGATAAAAATAATTATAAACCGGGCGCTTGTAAAACAAGAGCATTAATAGTTGTGAGGTTAAAATCGTCACTAAGAAAAAATAGACAACACATCTGCCAACATAAAAATAGACCAAAGCTTAATTAGCTCTAATCACCTCCTCCATTCCCCCCAACTTTCAAAATCCCCATCTCTCTCTCTCTCTCTCTCTCTCTCTCTCTACGACACCAAGATAATTAGCCCTAATCGCCCCCCTCCATTCCCCCAACGTTCAAAATCTCTCTCTTTCTCTCTCCAATGGCGTTGTTCTGGTGGCGTATTGTTTTTCTCTTTAATATCTAAAACCAACAGTAGCAACACAGTGAACTTTAAAAAATGTACAAAAAATGACGTCATCATCTCTGCAATTCTGGGCGATTAACGCGAGCGATTGAAACCCTAGAAGATGGTCGATGGTTTCTCTGGTGGTTTGGGTTGAGCGGCGTTGATTCAGTCGAGATCCACAAGAAGAACCTATGTCTACAACAAAGTTCATGTTCAGGAGGTTTGATTTCCTCCGTAGTCACAACTCCTCAATGTTACTCAGATTTGTATCCCGATGTTCATGATACGCCTACACCAAAGCCTAGCTTCGCCCAATCAAACGTTTACCCTCAAAGGTCCTCCTCTATGTCAAACAGAAACCAACAAACCCGTAATCAACTTGGGGTTCCAAGCTCTCCTCCTTCTACAAAAACCCCAGTCCATAACCAGCTACCCTGTTCAGATAATCCTAACAACCTTACGCCTCCTCAACAAATGCAAGGTCTTCAGTACCCTAATCTAGTAAGGGATCTTGCTAATACCCACATACCCACTTCCGTTCCAAACCCTAATTCAACCGCTGCAAATGTAGCTTCCGTAAGATTCAACAGGTCTTCCAACAAGAGGGGATTTGTTTTGCCTCAAAGGAAAAACTCTCTTCCATTGTTCGATTTCTGTAGGACGAGATGCAGAATTCAGGTATCAAGATTGACTGTACAGAGCTCAAGACCCAGTTGTCTCTCCTTATAGAGAACAACCAGGTGAATGTTACAGCTGCAGTAGAAAGGGAAGGGGATCGTACCCTCAAGATTAATTTTAACTCTCAGTCCAATCAAGTTCCAGCAAGAAAGCAGCCACAGCAAGTAGTTCAAGAGAAAGACCCAGCTCAGAAACCTGTCAAGAACCCTCAAAAGTAATGAAACTTGAGCATTATCCTGAACTAAGGAGAGGGAAAAATGCGATTGTTGAATTAGATGAGTCCCACATAGATGATAGAGCTTGGAATCATTACCTCTATGGCTACTTTCTAGATGGCAGAATGCCCTTTGCATTGTTAAGGGCTACGACACATACTGCTTGGAAGGAGTGTGCCCCTGTTTCCATAAAACAAGTGGGATCCTACTTCTTTTTTGAGTTTAAAGATGAAGCTACGAAATTGAAGGTACTAGAAGGTGGCCCATACTTCTTCTCAAAGAGATACTTGGTTCTTAAAGATTGGAGAAGAATGTTAGTTCCCTCCACAGACCACCCTTCCTCTATTCCAGCCTGGATAAAGATACACAAACTCCCTCTTGAGTGTTGGACGGAGGCAGGGCTTAGCCGTATTGCTAGCTCTATTGGGAAGCCAATCCATGTGGATAATGCTACTGCCAATTGGATTTTGCTAGAGTTTGTGTAGAAGTCGAGGTTGGGGAAGAGCTACCTACTGAAGTTCAAGTAGTTGTCAATGGTGAATCTGTGGTGGTCCTTATTGAATATCAATGGCTGCCTTCAAACTGTTCAAAATGCAAGATCTTTAGGCATTCAACTGAGTCCTTTACTTCTAAATTCTCTCAGGCTCCTTCTACTTCGGGTACCTCGGAGCTCTCACGTACTATAGGGCAGATAGCTGTTGAGGAGGAATTGAAGGTCATAGGGAGAATAAGAACAATATGGGTTAGCTTTCTCTCTCCAGGTGATTTCTGCGATCTTAGAAGAAACCCTAGATATGTCGGATACCACTTCTCTGATGGCAGATCTGGCTTCCAAGGTAGTCGATTCCAATGAAATTAGGAAGAAAAAGAAAGGCGACTTCCAACATCAACCCAACAACAGCAGAATTGATGTCCACGAGTCTAGCGGCTCAAGTGAGGAAGAAGAGGGTAACTCTCAGTTGAGAGATTCAGCCTCCATTGCCACTCCCCAATTGTACGCTAAATCTAGTCATGATATGCGTGATTCTCCACATAGCGCAAGTTCTCTCCTATTCTCGCCAAAACCTAGCTTCGTTCAGTCGAATGTCTACCCTCCACGGTCTAAAGTGACTCAAAATCTCACAATTAACCCACTTGCTCATCATCCCCAACAGGGAAATCTAATTTCCCCAACCTTTCTCCATCTATTCGAGAGATTCAGAGTCTTAAACGGACAGAAGGTGTCCCAACACAAATACCCAGCTCCACAAAAAACCCTAACTCTTCTACTCCTTCGACTGGTCCTCTTAGCCCGATTGAAGCCAGTCTAATACAGCCAACTATCAAAACCACTGATCTAACACCAAGCCAAACCAAATCGTCTAGCCCTAACCGATCTAGTCCATCTCGCAAACTGCTAAGTGTTTTCCAGTTGGAGGGGGAAAATCAAGCTTGTGAAGACCGTATTTCATCACTTGTGGATTCGCTGGAGGATGAGATGCATAAGTCTAGGGTGAAATGAGCTGATTAGGTAGTAAAGAATGACGTCAGCTCCCTTCTCTGGCGATTAGGCGATTTCTAGGCGATCTTACCCTTGGTCTGGTGAGTCTCGCGTCCCTCGAGTTATCAGCCATGGCCGACGGTACTATTCCCCTTTCGAGTGATCTAGGAAAGAAGGCAACAAACTTTGTTGAGTTACACAGGAGAAATCTTCAACACGGTTCACGATTCGGGGGTCTTATGTCCTCCATAGTCGCCACACCTTAGAGTTCCACGGAGCTTTGCCCGGACCTACACGACACCCCATCGAGCACAGGCAATATTCATTCTATGAACTTCGTTCAGTCAAACGTATACCTGCAGAGATCTAGATCGGGATCAGGCAATTCAAGTTTCTCTCCATCACGCGACTCAACCCCAACCGAGGAGGTAAATCACTCTCAAATCTTCAATTTACAAGAAAACCCTAATCTAGGAAACATGAACCTAACCCCTAGGGATACAGATGTACGAGACTCTATGCAAGGGTTGAGAGCCTCTCTCCCTAGTCTAGAGAGAGAGTGCACTCCCCTTCTTCCCCCATCAAATTTTTTCAAATTTTTACAAAAATCTACCGAACTTCTGTTTGGTTTTATCACAGAGCAAATTTCGATCACTCCTATCACACATTCAGTTCCTCTTGGGGCTGGAAAATCACGTTACTTACTGGGTTTCCCTTTCAAAAGGGGATCTGGTGGGTTCCTCCCAAAATTTCACCGTTTCCCTCATCTAGCTCATTCTACAAACCATGGCATTGCAGCCTATACAAGTCAAGGCGTCCAAGGGGTTTTCAAAAACGGGTTTCAACCTTTTTAAAGGGGTTCGTCCCCTTTCTTTCAACAGGATCGTGAGATAGAGATTTCCCAATCTCGTCAGGGGTTAACATCAACAAGGGGTCTGGGTGTTCGAAGGCCTTCAGTGCTCAGGAGATCCAGATTCCTATTACAAGCCACCATTCCTGATGGTGTTGAGGTACCATCTTGAAGCTCTAGAACCCAGAAGCTGTGCTTCTCTGGATAGTTGATCCAGTGCTAGACCCTGGGTACTAATGCGGGTTGGTACACAGGTAACCCAAGGGTAAGCTTAATCGTGTTTAACTATCTCCTGATTTTCAGTTTTTTTTTTTTTTTGGGTTTCTGAGCTTCTTATTCAAAGGGATAAACCCACTGGTGGGTTCTGATAACTCTTCCAATAAATAACCGGGCTGTTTTTTAGCCTTTGTTCAATGTTTTTCAAATCTTTCACATAGATTTGTTCATATGGGTTAGCATCATGAAGTAGATGGGGCTCATAAATTTTCAGCACTTCTAACTCACCTGTGCTTCCATTGTTAACTGAGTTCTAACTGGTTCACTGAGTTGGAACTGAGTCATTATCTGAGTTGGGTTAGTAGTTTTATAAATTTGTGGGTGGGAAAGTGAGATTCACGCTCTCAAAAAGGTGATAGTTGCAGCTGTTGTCTTCTGATGAAGCAATAGCCTTTTGAAATGTTCAAATCAAACCCGCTGTACCGCAAGAAGAGGTCCACCATTTGGGCCATTTTCAGATGGGGTTTGTCCTCGTCCTCAACTAGGTGATTCTGATCCCTTCATCAAACCACCGTACCGGATGGTGAATTCCTTGGGCGTTCTTTGAAGCTCCAACAATGGAGCCATTTTACAGGAAAAGGGCCATTCGTATGGGTTTTATCTACCTAGCTCCAACTGGAGTATTCGTTTTCCATGAGCAAAGTCAATCAGCAGCTCTAAAAGACCCCAGATGCAACGCTATCAAGGAACAGATGATCCGGTGCTAGTCCGTTGGGTACTAATGCGGGTTGGTACGCAGGTAACCCGAAGGCAAAGCTTAATTCTGGTCAATAATCTCTTGATTTTCAGTTCATTTGGGGTTTGGAGCTGAGGGTTTAAATTGCTCTAAATCTAGAAATGTTCGTGTTATAAGGGGAACACTACCAATGGGTCTTGTGAGAACCTTATTCTTCGAGTACGCAGTCAATCATTTGGGCCATTTTCAGTTGTATCAAGAGAAAAATGGAGAGACTCACGCAGAAACATTCAGGACTCGAGGATTCATCCCGTAATGGTATTCTTGCCCAAAGAACCCGATTCTTTCTCGTTAGGTGTCGTTGGTGTCACGGCGGTGGAGGTAATACCACTATGGGTTCTGGCCTTGCATATCACGAGTCCCCAGGTCGTGTGCATTTGGATCTCTGGTTTTGTTTGAGTTTTGCTATGTTCACTCCTATGCAAGTTTTAGCCATGGGGTTCACTACCCATTACAATTTTTACACAGTTTTACCTCATCTGTTGAAGCCATCGAGTTGTAGTGGATGAGCCTGCTACAAGAGGAAGAAGCGAGTGGGATACACGGTCGATGTGCGTCTGGGTGTTCATTTGGCTGAGTACAATTTCATATAGTATATGGCAGTGTGCAAAGTTAAGGTCTGGCAAGTTACACGATAACATCACTAGGTCTAATCAGGGGCAGTTGTACCCCATCTATTACCCCATTTACTCAAAGGGTTCAAAGTCCACGTGGGGCCCTTCTATCACTTTAGGAGTAATTCAATTTTGGCTGTGGGCTACTTTGTGTCGAGCCACAGTGCATTAGATTACATTTTAAAACGTTATGCTAATTTTACTTAGTCTAGTGGGATGTGTTGGACCTTCTATTTTCCCACCCCGACGGGTTGTGTCGGGGAGTACGCAATTTTCTTTTTTTCTTTATTTTTATTTTGTCCTCCCTGGGGTATGCCCCTTGTAGGTTGTACATTCGCTTAACCCCTTTTAATTTCAAGCTGAATTACCCAAAAAAAAAAAAGAAGAGGTCCACCACTGGTACCCAATCTACTATTGTCTACTCGATTTTGAAGAACAGACCAAAGGAGAGTGCAAATGTACTGTATAAAATATCCAATTCTCTTTTTAATGCTGTATGCTTATTTTACCTAACCTAGCGGGTTATGCTGGATTTCATAGTTCCCACCCCGGCGGGTTGTGCCGGGGATTACGCAATTTTCTTTTTCTTTTTCTTTATTTTATTTTGTCCTCCCTGGGGTATGCCCCTTGTAGGTTGTACATTCGTTTAACCCCTTTTAATTTCAAGCTAAATTACCCAAAAAAAAACCTAACCCCTGAGATAAGGGCCATGACGGATGTCAATACCCAGGGAGCGGAGTCCTCCATGATAAGGTCTGGCACTTTCAGCCTNCTACAAACTTAAGGTCCAGCTCATCTAATCATCTGGATAATGCGAATCGTTTGGCCTCTTTGGTTAATTCCATAGAGAATGAAATGCTCAACTTTGGTATCAGTGTGAGTTTTGCGAAATTCAAGGACAGTCTTATTCAAATCCAGAAAGCAGGGCCCGAATCGACAGAGAAAATTGATCTTGAAGGGGAGTTTGTTACTGTTGAGGAGAAGAAGGTGCCTCGTCCCCCTGAGCCTAAGTTATTCCCACCTCTAAGACCTGCAAATAGGAATTGGAATTCCCTGTTCAAAACCCAAGCTCCTGCCAAATCGATGAAGTTGACTCACTATCCAGAGTTTCAGAAGGGGAAAGCTGCTCATGTAAGTTTTGATGAGACCAAAATTGATGATGGATTGGGTAATCACTGCTTGGTAGGTCATTTCTTGGATGGGAAGATGCCGTTACCACTTCTTTCTGCCACTGCTCGTGCAGTATGGAAGGACCATGGCAAATTCTCCATCAAGCAGCTAGGCTCGTGCTATTTGTTTGAATTTGAAGATGAAGCATCTAAGAATGGAGTGCTTGAAGGCGGGCCGTATTTTTTCTCTCGCAGGTACTTGGTGCTGAAGGAGTGGAGGAGGATGTTAGTTCCAGGCAAAAACCGTCCCTCCACCATACCTGTATGGGTTAAGATACATAGACTTCCATTAGAGTTCTGGACTCATGTTGGTTTTAGCAAGATAGCAAGTGCTATAGGAAAACCTATTCATATAGATGAAGCCACTGCCAAAAAGAAGCGACTTGATTTTGCTCGTATTTGCATTGAGATAAATGCAGGGGATGAACTACCCACAGACATAGCCAGTTCAGTTAAAGATGAATCAGTGATGGTAGGGGTTGAATACCAATGGCTTCCTCCGAGGTGTTAGAAATGCAAAGTGTTTGGCCATAGTTGTGACACTAAGGCTTTGTTCTCCAATACATTTTATGCCATAAAATGAGAATTCTCATTTTAGTTGGGGTTTTATGGAATGGTCATAAAATGACATTGTTTTCCCAATACATTTTATGTAGACATTTTATGTAGTTTTTCCAATACATTTTATGGAATGGTCATAAAATGACATGTCATTTTATGCATTGAGAAAACAATGTCATAAAACCTTCCATTTTATGGCATAAAATGGGTTGAAGAACAAGGCCTAAGGCTATTCCCAAAGCAACCAACCCTGTAGAGGAATGGAAAGTGGTGGGCAAGGGCAAACTTTCTTCTATGGATAATAGGGTGGAGGTTTCCAACTCTCATCCAGTAGATCAAGGTCAAGAGGTTAATGATTGTCATACGCTAACAGGTTCTTCTTTGGGTAATAGTGTGGAGGTTCCCAACTCTCTCCCAGTTGATCAAGGTCAAGAGGTTAGAGACTGTCCAACAATAACGGGGGCAGTAAAAAGTGATCAGCAAGAGGTTGATCAGTCATGGGTTCCTGCTAATACTACAAGGGTATTTGTAGCAGAGGGTCCTGTTATTGTAACACCCCAAGCTCCACTTACCCTGCTTTCACTTACTCCTAGCCTCATTCCTCAACCATTAGATCTTCGTTCTGCTGTCCCTCCTGTCCCTATTGATGATGCTCTCAGTGAGGAATTGGTTGAAGAGATCTTAGAGGTTGATAGAGAGGAGCAGGAGCCACTAATCTCAGAGGTTAAGTCTGGTGGGGTGTCTTCTACCATCCTAGGGACCCCAGTCACTTCTAGAAGACCAGCATTTCCTGAATCCATCAGTTCTAGGAAGAGAAGGCTGAAGCAGGAGAGTAAGCTGTCAGAATCGTCGCTAACCCTTTATCCTTTATAATATGTATATTACTATTAATATATCAGTGGTTAAATGTTTAAGTCTTTCGTTTTGTGGTCCTGATGCATAGCTCTTCTATCCATTTTGGTTCTTGGAATCTGCGTGGTCTTAATGACCCCATTAAACAAAATGCAGCAAAGGATTTTTTGAACAAAAATCAATTGTCTTTGATTGGCTTGATTGAGCATAAGATTAAAGCGCCCAATATTAGGAGGATAACCAATTACATTTGCCCTCATTGGCAAACTGCTAATAATAGTGTGCATGCTCCTACAGGTAGGATTTTGATGGCTTGAAATCCTGCTGTGCTGGCTGTCATAGTGCTTTTCATGTCCAATCAACTCATACATTGTCAAGTCCATGCTATCCAAGAGGGGCATGATTTCTTGGTCACTTTTGTTTATGGTGCAAATGACCATGTGGAGAGAAGAGATTTGTGGAAAGATCTTCTCTCCCTCTCTAGTACCTTGCCCTGGGTTGTCCTTGGTGACTTCAATGTTGTCAGGAATCCAAATGAGAAAATAGGGGGCAACAACCAGTGGATGCACTGTGTGGATGAGTTCAATGATTGTTTGTACTCCTGTGAACTTGATGACCTTAGGTTCACAGGAAGCTTCTACACCTAGACTAATAGGCAAGATTCTCCAAATTTCATCTCCTTTAAGTTGGATAGGGTCCTAGTTAATGATAGTTGGAACAGGGACCATACTTTCTTGGTAGCCTTTTTTCCCACTCCAAGCATATCAGATCACTCTCTGCCTTTAGTGCATATAACTCCTCCACCTAAATCAGCACCTAAACCTTTTAAATTTTTTGACTTCTTAGCTGACCATCCTTTATTCATACCCACGGTTCAAGGTATTTGGTGGAAAATCATCATTGTAATCCTATGTACTGTTTGTACACAAAGCTTCAGCTTCTTCAAGTTGAATTAAGAAAACTGAACAAACGAGAATTCAGTGCTATCTCTGAGAGAGTGGCTCAATCACATAGTCAGCTTGAATCTCTTCAAAAAAAACTTGGGCTAAATCCAGCAGATTCAAGTTTACAGGAGGAGGAGAAAATTGTTTACAAACAATTTCTCACCCTTTCTAGGGCTGAGGAAGGTTTGGCTAGGCAAAAATCTAGGATTAATTGGATGAAACTGGGTGATCAATGTACGTCATTCTTCTTCAAATCTGTTAACAGCAATAGGAACAGAAACAAACTCACTAGCCTTACTCTCAGTGATTCATCTATTACTCATGATGTTGGAGTTATCAAAGACACCTCTGTTAACTTCTACACTGAATTATTGGGCAAGCCTCACAATACTCAATACTCTGGCTATGACAGGGTCAATCAACTCATAAGTAAGAGGCTGTCTAGTGCACAAAGCCTTGCTATGGTCCAGGATGTGTCTGACATAGAGATTAAAGATACTATGTGGGAACTTAATCCCCATAAAGCCCCTGGTCCTGATGGCTATAATGCTGGGTTTTTCCAGAAAGCTTGGTTGGTGGTTGGTCATGAGACCACTTCAGCAATTAAGAACTTCTTTAGGTCTGGCCAACTACTTAGTTGCGCTAACGCAATAGTTGTGGTGCTAGTTCCTAAAATCCCCAACCCCTCTAGGGTTGGCGATTTCAGGCCAATCTCTTGCTGCAATACCATTTATAAATGTATTGCAAGGATACTAGCAAAAAGGCTCCAAAGTGCCCTCCCATTACTTATTGACCCTGCTTAATCGGGTTTTGTGAAGGGTAGAAGAATAGCTGATAATATATTCCTTACACGGGAACTTATGAGATGGTATCATAAATCCTCTCCTTCACCCAGATGTGCATTAAAAGTTGATATAATGAAAGCATATGACAATTTTAGGTGGGAGCTTCTATGGGACATACTTAAGGCCATGAATTTTCACCCTAGAATGATAAAATGGATACAATCATGTGTTACCACAACTAATTACTCATTGAGTATCAATGGTGAGCCGACTGGGTACATAAGAGGCAGAAAGGGGCTTAGGTAGGGGGATCCACTCTCCTCCTATCTCTTTGTTATTGTCATGGAGGTGTTGACTAGCATCCTGAGGGAGAAAGCCAAACTTCCTAACTTCCATTTTCATTGGAGGTGTAGCAAGACTAAGCTCATTAATCTCTGCTTTGCTACGATCTCATGATCTTTAGTAAAGGGGATTTGGAATCTGTTAATCATATCCATGCTTCCCTCCTGGAGTTTGAAGCCCTCTCTGGTCTATCTCCTAGCCCTGGAAAGAGTAGTGCCTTCTTTTCTGGAGTTGATCACTCCACTAGAGAAGGCATCCTCGCCATGCTGGGCTTTAAAGAGGGTTTTTTGCCTATCAAGTATCTAGGCGTGCCTCTCCTTTCCACCAAGCTTAAGCAGCAAGACTGCAAAGACATGGTAGCAAGAATAACTTCTAGGACTAAGTCCTGGACTAATAGAGACTTATCTTATGCTGGGAGAGTTCAATTAATTAAGAATGTTCTATTCTCAATGCAGACATATTGGACCTCTACCTTTATTTTGCCCAAGAAAGTCATAAAAGACGTCGAAGCTATTCTTAGGTCCTTCCTCTGGTCTGGTCCAGATCTTAAAAAATCTGGGGCTAAGGTGTCTTGGGAACACTTGTGTTCTCCCAAACAGGAAGGGGGACTTGGCTTCAAAGCAATTCAAGTCTGGAATAAGGCTGCTCTAGCTAAGCACATATGGTTTCTCATCTCAGGTGGAGAGCAGTCTATGTGGTGCCAATGGGTCAAGTCATATTTGCTCAAGGGAAAAAGTTTGTGGGAGGTTAAAATGCCTAGTAACCCCTCTTGGGTTTGGAGGAAGATCCTCAACCTTAGATCAGTTGTACACCATCACATTAAAGTGTCCATAGGCAATGGTAAGTCTACATCGTTTTGGCATGACAATTGGACAAACTTAGGTCCTCTTGCCAATAGGTATGGCAATAGGGTAATGTATGACTCTAGACTACCTAAGGATACTACTGTGTCTGCTATCATCAGAGATACCTCATGGGCCTTCCCCATTACTCAAACATGGGAACTCAATGAGATCAGGTTTAGTCTTCACTCTTTACCTGATCCAAAAAGAGATATGGAGGACCAACATATCTGGACGCTGAATTCCAGTGGGAAATTTACTATATCATCACTATGGAATCATCTTAGAACTTCATTTCCTAAAGTCTATTGGAGTAAATGCATTTGCTTCCCTGGCCATATACCTAAGTGCAGTTTCATCACCTGGGTTGCCATTCAACATAGACTCTATACTGAGGACAGACTAGTCTTATTCAGTGCTAAGACGGTCTCTTGTTGCTCATTCTGTTCGGGGAGTGAAAGCCATGACCATCTTTTCTTTAGCTGTCCCTTTTCTACACAAGTATGGAATCAAATTCAGTCCTTCCTTGATTTAAAGTGGTCCCCTAGGTCTTGGGATAATTGGGTCGCTCATATTTCAACAATCAGAGGCATGAATTTGAAATCTCTTGTTATCAAACTGGCTTTTATAACCACCATCTACCACATATGGATAGAGAGAAATGTGCGTAAGTTCCAAAACAAAGCTTGTCCAATTACTGTTATTGTGAGTAAGATACATGCAATGGTTAGAACCAGATTGTTGACTTTGGAAAATCTTCCAGCTGGTCATCAGTCAGAAAGGCTTCTAACCACTTGGGGTATCTATTAAGTAATGTGGTTTTAGATGTCTTTACTTCTGACAAATGTTTGCAGATACAATCAGCGCGATGGGGGACAGATTCTGTGGCAAACCATTAAGGTTCCATATCCAAGGTCTTGGAGGTCCTTTCATTCATGATAAAGACGCTTCAGGTTCGGGGTTCAATCAGCTCAAAGTTCTACATAGCTGCTGCAGCAAATGCCCCACTGTTTGAGCTCTACATCCAGACTTTTGCGTTAGCTATGGTTACTTCTATTACTAGGTAAATAGTTATATCCATGTGTTCTCCTATTCGCTCATTGATGATGTGCTTGGGTGGCCTTTTATTGAGTTGTGTGAACCACTATATATGTGTGCCAGTGTGAGATGTGTGATTGAGCTCTAGAATTTCTTGAGAGAGGAGGTAATATTTAGTGGGGGAATTTGGCAAGGCATAGCTGAGGGTGTTCGGAACTAGTAGAGAGAGTATTGAAGTGTGAGTTCTCCAGGGCGTAGTAGAGTGAGCCATTATATTGTTTAGGAATTCTCTGAAGTTTGCCATCTGCATGATGTTGTTTAATTGTTTACCGATGTTATCAAATGTGGCTGACACTTACGGGATGCCCAATGACTGTTCAATAGTGTACTGCATATCGTGGTCAAGTACGGGTTTATTTTATATGCTGCTGCTGTAGTTATTTTGCATGAGCTTCTGCCGGGTTGGGTAGATTCATATACGGTCAAATTCTGGGCAGTGCTTAGCTTATCTACCCAGTTTTCAATGACTGTTTATTGCAAGTATAGATGCTGTTGTTTTATTTATCTGTTGTTTCTTATTAGTTAGCTGGACCATATTACAAAATAAGGGCTGTGATTTGGGCTGCCATGTATGGGCAGACATCTGTTTCACCTGGTTTAACGAAAAACAAAAGAAACTATGCTCAATTTTCTAGAAATGCTGCTGCTATTTGTGCCCATTTATGGTTTTTTTTGTTTATAGGGTTTGTTCCCTCTGTGCTGGCCTAACCTAAGGGGGCTGTCCCTAGGTATATTGTTCCCCTTTCGAGAGGGGGGCGTCCTCCCATTGCCCAGGGAGCTATACCTTCATGGGCTATTATTCATTCCAAGCAACCACGACAATGGAAGCTATTCATGCAAGCTACCATTAATTTTCACTGCTTGAGTCAGCCTTAGTCCATATATCAAGTTCATGCGGGGGCCAAGCTCCAAGTATCATTTTCAAGTCCAAGTATTAAGTTCATACGCTGACGAAGATCCAAGTCTCTAGAATTCAAATGTTTTATTTCAGTCGTTCACTTGTATTAAGGCTTGTGTTTCCTTTTCCTCTTTTGTAGCAGGTTAGGAATCATAGGCTAGTTCAAAAGCACTATAGGCCTTCGGCGTAATTTTAATTTTCTTTTTCTTTTCTTTTGCTTTTCTTTGTCCTCCTGGGGTATGCCCCTTGTAGGCTGTACATTCTTTTGTCTCCCCTTTTATTTCAAGCTTACTTTACCAAAAAAAAAAGTTCGGGGTGAATGTTAGCTTTTCTCGACTCAAATCCCATATCCTACAGGTATGTGAAGATTATGCTAATCCTACTAATACGTCCACTAGTGGTGAAATGCTCCTGGATGGTGAGTTTGTTGATACTAAGGGTAACCCCCTCACTTAAATCAAATACTGATCCTAAGGACACTGCTAAACCAACACAAAAATGGTCAGCGCTGTTCAAGGCACAAGCTCCTTCAAAAACTATGAAATTAGAGCACTTCCCTGAGATGCGGCAAGGAAAAGACCCTGTAGTTGAGCTTGATGACGCTGATTTAGATACAAATTCTTGGAATCACTGCTTGCTTGGGTATTTCCTTGACGGCAAAATGCCATACAATCTGCTTTGTGCCACGGCACATGCGATATGGAAGGAAAAGGCACCTAAGTCCATTAAGCAAATAGGAGCCTGTTTTTTCTTCGAGTTCGAAGATGAGGCTACTAAACTTCAAATCCTTGAAGGAGGACCCTATTTTTTCTCCAGGAGATATCTTGAGCTCACATATTGGAGGAGGATGTTAATTACCACTGCTAAGCATCCCTCTTCAATCCCAGCTTGGATTAAATTGCATAAGCTTCCACTTGAATGTTGGTCAGAGTCAGCTCTCAGTCGTATTGCCAGTTCTATTGGAAGACCTATACATGTTGATGAGGCTACAACGGGTAAGAAGAGGCTGGATTTTGCTCGTATGTGTGTTGAAATAACTGCAGGGGATGAGTTACCAAATGAAGTAGTAGTGAGAGCACATGGTGAATCCGTAACAATTAAGGTGGAATACCAATGGCTACCCCACCAATGTCATGAATGTAGAGTTTTTGAACACAAATGTTCCCCTAAAGAAGCAACAATTCCATCTACTCCAGATGAAACGTGGCAAAAGGTTGGTAAAAAGCCACATTTCTCCAACAAGGATCCAATCTCTCAATAGCAAGTATTATTGGCTTTGGAGAAAGGAGGTAGCACTGCTTTAGATGCAGTCACCAATGAGGTGGAAGCTTCTACTTCGGTGCCTCAATTTTGTGAAGTAGTAACCACTATTGCTCCTCATATTGATAGTATAGGAGTGGAACTATTGGAAGCTGCTAATATTGGTGATGATGAGGACTCCTCTGAGGAGGTTGAGGAATCAATTGCTGTCATCGGTGAACCATCTCTGGATCCAGATCCTGGGCCACTAGTTTTACCTATCCAGGGTACATCTACTGGAGACAAGGAAAGTTCTGGATTCAGTTCAAGTAAGAAAAAGGGGGAAAAGCATAATAAGGGCAAGCCATCAGCCCGTTCAAATAAGCACTAATGCAGCGACATCGTATCCTTTTTGGGCATACTACTTCCCATTCATTGCCTTTTGTTTGTTCTAATAATTCTATGACTTGCCCCACATTGCACATTGGTTTTTGGAATTTAAGAGGTCTTAATGATCCTCTTAAACAAAAGGAAGCAAAGTCTTTTTTGAATAACAACAATTTGTCCTTGTTCGGATTGGTTGAACACAAAATCAAACAATATAATGCTGGAAGGATTTTGAAGTTTATTTGTCCCAATTGGAGCTTCATTCATAATTATGCGCATGCCCCGATTGGGAGAATTTTTGTATGTTGGGACCCAATGATCTTGACTGTCAATCCCATTAAACAGTCTGCTCAACTAATACACTGCGAGATTGGTGTGTTAAATAGTGACATTAGTTATTTGCTACTTTTGTGTATGGGGCCAGCACATATATTGAGAGACAAGATCTTTGGCATTCTCTTGTCAATCTCAAAAGCATCAATCCATGGATTGTTCTTGGTGACTTCAACGCTGTTAGAAATCCCCAAGAAAAATCTAGTGCTAATTCCCAGTGGCCTTCGTACATGGATGACTTTAATTCCTGCCTATACAACACTGAATTGGATGATCTTAGATACTCTGGGTGTTTCTTCACCTGGTCTAATATACAGGCCCCTCCAAATCATGTGTCTACCAAGATTGATAGAGTACTTGTTAATGATAGTTGGATTAGCTCCTTTCATCATTCAAGTGCCTATTTTCCCACTCCTGGCATCACATTAAAACCTTAATTGGCAATGGTCATAATGCTTTTCTTTGGTTTGATAATTGGCATCCTTTGGGCCCTCTTGCTAAGAAGTTTGGTTCTAGAGTACTCTATGACTCTAGTCTCCCCAGTGATTCAAGAGTTTCAGCTATCATTAGAAATTCTAAATGGGTTCTTCCCATAACACAAACTCTTGAACTCAATGAAATAAGATCCAGGATGTCCTCTCTCCCTGAGCCTAAAGGGATTGATGATACTCATAAATGGATGATCACTCCAAATGGTCAGTTTAGCATTGCTTCCTTATGGAATCACTTGAGGACACACTTCCCTAAAGTTCAATGGCACCATTGTTTGTGGTTCTCTGGACACATACCTAAATGCAGCCTTATAGTTTGGGTGGATGTCCAAAATAGGTTGTACACTGAGGATAGACTGGTCACTTTTTGGCACCAAATCTCATTCATGTTGCAGTTTCTGTCAGGGATATGAGAGTCATGATCATTTATTTTTTAATTGTCCCTATACCTCACAGGTTTGGTCCCAAATTACTGGACTTCTAAATGAAGCCTGGTCTTCCAAATCCTGGTCCAGTTGGATCTCCTTTATATCCTCCTTAAAGGACAAGTCACTTAAATCTCTCATGATTAAGCTTGCTTTCACCACGTCCATATATCATTTGTGGATTGAAAGGAACCAAAGGAAATTTCAAAATGTGTTTTGTACCGAGCAAGTTGTGGTCCACAAGATCTATTCTATGATGAGACATAAGATGATGTCCCTAAAGGAGCTTCCTCAAGGACATCAATCCCATTGGCTCCTTAGGAAATGGGATCTGAACTCATAAATATATATTGTGATTATGCCACTTGTGCAGATCTCTCTGTTGGCTGCGGGCTGCAAATTAGTTCTGCTGCTTTGGCTTTCCAAGAAGACAGATTCTTTGGGTAAAATCGAATACAGGGGATTATGCATGAAGAGGGTTGTTTACTCCTATTTATGAGGTATGGTATCTTAATCCTCATCAAATCCATGTGCCTTATCTGGTCTGCCACTCCCCCATCATTGAGTTGTGAGACCTACTATAATGTGTGTACCTTGGTGAGTAGTGTGCTAGTGTCTCAGATTTCTTTGAGAGAGGAGGTAATATGTAGAGGGGGAATCCTGTGAAGATTAGATGAGGGTGATCGGCACTTTAGCGAGAGGCTTGAAGATGTGAGTTTCCGAGGAAGTTGAAGGTGAGCCACCTAAAATAGATTTGTTGTATTGTGCTATGCCCATGTACCACTATATCTACAATAGTTTACAAGGAATTGTTTGGGTCACTGCTATTTGATATTGCTGCAGTTCCCATAGACTGAATCATAATGCTACTTGTATCTATGTGTGATCAACATCATATTGCTAGCTTATCCTGCTGTGTACAAACTACACCATACTACTGTTGTGAGCTGCTGCTGTGTAAGAACAACAACATAATGATGTTTGTGAACTGATGTTGTGTTAGAGCAATACCATACTGCTGTTTGTGAACTGGAACAGCACCTACTGCTGTTTGAGAACTGGAACAACACCATAATGTTGTTTGTGAACTGCCTGTGTAAGAACAACTCCATTCTCCTATTTGAGTTCTTTGCGTGTATGAACCGCTACTTGTATTTGCTTGTGAATCTTTAGCGTGTATGAACTTGCTACATCATTCTCGCTACTTGTGATTGATGATGGCTGTGATCTGGCTGGCGTGTATGAACTGCTACATCATTCTGCTTTTGTGATCTCTTTTGTTAGTTCGTGAAATCTTGAATGGCATTGTTATCTGCTTGTTAGTCTTTGTATTTGAACAACACCATTCTGCTGATGATGATTGTGAACTGCTGCTTTTAGACTCTGTCTACTGTTGATCAGTGGGTTTACTAATCATCAGCAGAAATGCTGCCCAAATTTCTTTAGCCTTGGGTGGTTGTTGCCATTAGTTAGACCTAGCCACGGGGGGGTTGTCCCTGGCTCTGTTGTTCCCCTTCTGGGAGGGGGCTTCCTCCCAAAATGTTGTTTGCTGCAGACCAAGAGTGGATCCATGATACCTATGCTCCACACTGGTGATCAAGAACAAGCTGTCTATCGCTAAACTCAAGCTTCAAGGACAATCTTTAGTTGCATTTTGAGTGTTTCTTTGACTTCTATCCTAGAATCACTTTTGCTATACTTTTTGTTTATCCTTTGCTTTTGGTTCCCCCATGTTGCCAAGTTTGGCATCCTCATTTCTTCCCATCCCACTGTTGCCGTCTTGGCCATCCCGTTTATTTTCTTTTCTTTCTTTTCTTTTGTTTTTTTTTTTGTCCTCCCGGGGTATGCCCCTTGTAGGCTGTATATTCGTTAGCCCCTTTTTGTTTTCAAGTTTATTTACCCAAAAAAAAAAGGTCATAGGGAGAGTTGCAACCTTGGATAAAGGGGGGATCACAGCTCTAGAAGCTGTCACCAAGTTCGTCCCCATCACCACTGATACATCTATTATGATAGTGAAGACCTGGATGAAGAATTTGTGGTGAGCGATAATCATCCTACCATCCCAGAGTCAATTGCAGTTATGATGACAGAAGATCCCAAGATACTTCAACCTCCAAATTCTGATATGGAGGACAACACTTGGGTGGATGATCCAGGTGTCAACAAGATCTTAGGCACTAGTCCGGGGGATGGAATTGGGGTTGCAACTCCACAACCCAACTTCCATAAACCTTCAAAAAGCAGCAAGAAGAATAAGAGTAACGAGAGGTACAACCAGGGGAACAGTCAAGGGGGGAAAAAGCTACCCCCCTCCAAAAAAAGGTAAGTATACCTTCCCTCTGCTAGCAGCATGTTAAATTTTTCTATCTCATGCCTTTTTGATGTCTAAAACACCTCAGCATTTTGGCTCCTGGAACATGAGAGGTCTTAATGACCCTATTAAACAAAGAGAGGTAGTTTCTTTTGTCAAAACAAATAAATTGTCACTTTTTGGGCTCATTGAGCATAAAATAAAGGAGGTTAATTGTTCTAGGACCTTTAAATCCATGTTCCCGTTTTGGTCCTTTGCTCATAACTCTATTATTGCTCCAAGTGGTAGAATCTGTGTGGTTTGGGACCCTGCTGTCCTTAATCTGAATATCCTTAGTCAGTCCTCTCAAGCCATCCATTGTAGTGTTCAAACCTTAAATGGGGATCTCAAGTTTTTTGCCACCTTTGTCTATGGCTCTAATCTCTACCTGGAGAGAAAGGAGCTTTGGCATGACATGCTCAATTGGACTTGTACTGACCCCTGAATTGTATTAGGGGATTTCAATGCCTTAAGATTCCAATCTGAGAAGATTGGTGGTGATCAGAGTTGGCCTCCCCACATGGAGGATTTCAATAAATGCATAGCTTCCACTGAGCTTGTTGACCTTAGATACACTGGCTGTTAATTCACATGGTCTAACAAGCAACTCCACACTCAATACATTGCTTCCAAAATTGATAGAGTTTTAGTTAATGAGCATTGGATCAAGTTCCATACCTGTTCTAATGCCCACTTCTTCCCTCCTGGGATCTCTGATCATTCTCTTGTCGTCGTGTTTTTAAATCCTGAAACTAGAAAGACTCATAAACCTTTCAAATTCTTTAACTTTCTGGCTGAGCATCCTGACTTCCTTCCCATTGTCCAGAAAGTTTGGAGGGGTGTGATCATTGGTAATCCCATGTATGTTGTTTGTGAGAAACTCAGACTTCTCCGGTTGGAACTTAAGCAACTAAACACCAAGGAATACAGTGACATCTCCAAAATACTATTGGCTGCTAGGCAACAGCTTGATCAGGTTCAGGCAGACTTAGGTATTGATCCCATCAATCCATCTAAGCAGGCTCTTGAAAGAGACTTGTGTAAGCAATATCTTTTTTTTTTGGATAACTTAGTTTGAAAATAAAAGAGGATAAGCACTGAAAGAGGGAGGAGAAACACTCATAAGGGAAAAAAAAGATCTTGAATCTAAGGAGAAACACTCTCCATATACTGTTGGGAAGAAATTTTTAAAAATTTCGCCATGACCCGTTCGTAATTGGAGCACCCTCAAGGTGCCAACCACTGCGTATACAACAGTAGCAACTGAAAAAAAGAAAAGAAAGAGGAAGAGATAGAGGCAGAACTTCCAACAGTAGTACTCAGCAGCAGAAGAAATAATGTAGTAGCATAACATAACACAATGTAGCAGCAGTAATGGTGAGTAGTAGCAGCAGCAGTAGGAGTAGTAGAAGCAGCAAAATCAGAGTTGCTGAATCTGTGAAGGACCATAAGTAGTTGTACCATAAGTAGCTGGGAGGAAGCCCCCTCCCCAAGGGGATCAGACATGCCAAGGGACAACCCCCCTAGGCTAGGTCTGAGACATGGGGCTTTTGACCCAGATGAATGACTAGTACATCACAATAAAACACCAAAACAACAAAGAGCAGCTTGAATCACAAACTACAGCAGCTCTGCCCACAGTCATGGTAGTCCACAAGTTCAAATTTTCCAGAAAATGAGACAATACATATGTAGTAACATGCTTGCTGCCCAAAGTAATGGCAGCAACCAACCAGATATGCACCTGCATGTCCCTGTGAACATATGTCCATCTCAGGAAATGGCTGTCAAGAATTGGACAGAATTTATCCAGAACCCGAAGCAATACAGACTTGCTGCCCAAGGATAGCGACAACAACAATACACAGATAATAAAATCACAGTAACATCACTTATCAATGTGCATAATATCACATCCCATCAATGCCAAATATCAAATGCAGACGATCAACATAAAACTGAACGAGTAAAGTAAAGGAACACCTATAAATATCTGGCTCACCCTTCAACACCCTTGAGACCTTTTTTTTTTGGGTAATTCAGCTTGAAATTAAAAGGGATTAATCGAATGTACAGCCTACAAGGGGCATACCCCAGGGAGGACAAAAAGAAAAGAAAAAACGCGTACTCCCCGGCACAACCCGCCGGGATGGGCAATTTGAAGAACTTAGCACAACCCGCTAAGGTAGGAATAGTGGTAAAAACAGTAAAATAAAACTGTAGAACTATGGTTACAAAAAACATAAACTGTAGAACTGTGATAGTTCTCCACAGCATAGCGAGTGCCCCAAAACATGTCTTGCAATACAGCTGAATACCCAACCTTTTTAGAGAAGGTGGACCCACTTTGATTTCATGGGCCACCGAAGAAGGTGTCCTTTTCTACCCAAATTTTAAATCTCTAGCACCCCGGTGGGGCTTGAAACTTGGACCAATGGTTGCTTTGAAAAATTTGCATCAAGTTGGTGGGACAAAACCCACTTTGCTTAAGAGTGCTTGAGATATGGGCCCACCACTTTGCATCAAGCAGGTGATGCTTTCTAATGAACCCTTTGGGTGAAATATGGGCCCACTATTTTCCTTTGACTAATGGCACAAGCCATAAAGCCATGTTTTGATCAAACAAGCCTTGCACGAGCTCCCATATACCCGTGCATTGCTGTCCACATTTGAACCAAGGGATGTGGATCCTTTTGTGAAGACCTCAAGTGTGCTACAGCAAAAAAGAGTACAACTATACCCCATGTCACCGATTGGACTTGAGCTAAAAAATTTAAACCAAATACTCCAAATAAACCGTTGCTGCCACCGAATGGACTACCGCTGCTACCACCAATTGAGTTAACAAGCTAAAAACACATAATCTGCCCAACCTTTTGAGCCAAAAGTGCCCACTTGCATAGGGGAGAGTGGATCTCACTCTCCTCTTCTCCGACTGATTTCTAGAGCAATTATGGAGAGAGAAAATTACGGACCAGACCTGATCCAAGTTGAGCTCTACACTGATGCATAGGAGAGGAAAGGAAACCAACTTCTCTGCGCCCTCCTTAGTAGCAGCCAGAGACCAGTTGTGGTATTACCCCACCGCCGTGACACCGAGACACTTAACGGCAGGAACTAAGCCGCATATGAAGAGCCAGAAGAAAGATGGACCCGGGACCTCAGGAGCCTCAGTGCGTGGAGCCTTTTCTTGGTGTTGGTTGTGGATTGTTGATAATGGCAGCTGGGTATAACCCATAACACAAACCCTTTTTTTTTTTTTAGGGTAAACGAACACAAACCCTTGCTGTTGGTATCAAGATGATACCCCTCGAAGTGGGGTTTTGATGTGGGAATCTGAGGACGAACACCATCTAGAGTTGGGGAAACCCGTCTGGTGAAATACAAAACCCCTCGTGAGACCATAGATATCCCATTTTTGGATAGGATTGGTGAGTATCCACACCAGGTGGACTAAACCAAACTGGAAGTTTGGTGAATTTGTTAAAAAATTTGACAAGGAAAGGAGGGGAGTGCATTCTCTCCCTATTTCTAGAGAGAGAGGCTCTCAACCCAGTCTTAGGCCATGGTTTTGCTTCTACACCCTTGAGACCTTACCACTTCAAACTCTCTCTAAGGTCCAAACTCCCTCCGCTAATCCTCACAATACACCCCCACTATGTATTACCTCCTCTCAGAAAAATCAATGGTATGGAGGTTCAAACACACAGCTCACATTGGTTCCACACATCTAAGTAGATCACACATCTCATATTATTTAGCAATGAAAAGCAGCATGCGTCAAGATCTCCATAACAGATAATAAGAGTTAAGATAGCATTTACCCATGAGAGGAGCAATCCGACTTCTAGGATCTCTCTTGGACCTGTATCCAGCCTGGGATGTGTCCCCCAGAGCAACATCTTGTCTGACCTGTAACAACACACACGGTAGCAGGAATCAAAATGTAACAAAAAATATCAATAACTATAGCAGTGGGAACAAAGGACCTTTCAAATTGCATTCCACTGAGTCAGAAGAGCATTAGATTGAGGACCCCTGAGAGATACCCGCAGGGACATCAATCTATGTCTAATGACAGAGGTAATCTTATGAACAACCACCGAATGTGAACACGCCGCATTTTGGAACTTGCATATATTTCTTTCAATCCAAATGTGATATACTGATGTGGAAAAGGCCAGCTTGATTAAACATGATTTTAAAGATTTGCCCTTAATTGTTGCTAGCAAGTCAATCCAATTTATCCAAGATCTAGGAGGCCAATGGATATTAAGTTTGGCAAGGAGTTGGGACCAAACTTGGGATGTAAATGGGCAATTGAAGAACAAATGATCATGGCTCTCACTGTTAGGACAAAAACTACAGTTAGAGTGAGATTTAGTGCCAAACAAAACTAACCTGTCCTCGGTATATAATCTCTCTTGGATAGCAACCCAAGTGACGAAGCTGCACTTGAGAATATGTCTAGGGAACCAAACACTATGGTACCAATGGACCTTGGGGAAGTGTGTCCTAAGACTATTCCAAAAAGAACTCACAGTAAACTCCCCATTAGCAGTAAGAGTCCACTTGTGTTGATCATCAAGATCAACATTAGGGTCAGGGAAATTAGTGAAACTATTTCTAATTTCATTAATCTCCCAAGTTTGAGTGACCAGTATAGCCCATCTAGAATCCCTAATAACAGAGGAAACCTTAGAGTTCTTAGGGAGACCCATGTCATAGATGATCCTTTCACCATATCTGCTATACAAAAGACCTAAGGGATGCCAATTATCATACCATAGGGAGGTGTTTTGACCATTACCAATGACTGACTTTATGTAAGGATGGACAACAGACCTAAGGGTGAGAAGTTTTCTCCAATACCAAGTGGGTCCACTAGGCATTTTGATATGCCAAATTTTTTTTCCCTTAAGCAATATCTTGTCCTGGCCAGGGCTGAGGAAAGGTTTGCTAAGCAGAAATCTAGGATTCAATGGCTTAAATTGGGGGATCAATGTACTTCATACTTCTTTAATCCATATCTCATAACAGAAACAGGAATAAAATCACTAGTCTGATTCTCCCCAATGGTACTATCACACATGATCCTATTGAGCTTAAATCTGCATTTGTAGATTATTATACATCCCTTTTGGGTACTGTCCATGTCTCTGATTATTCTGGTACTTCTAGAGTTAATCAATTGGTTTCCACTAAACTATTGGATCCCCAAAGGGATGCTATGATTTCTGAGATCTCCAATTAGGAAATCAAAGAGACATTCATGTCTGTTAACCCCAATAAAGCCCCTGGCCCTGATGGGTACAATGCTGGATTTTTTCAAAAGTCTTAGAGTGTTGTTGGCAATGAGGTTACTTCTGCTGTAAGGAACTTCTTTAAATCTGGTAGACTACTCACTAAGGCTAACTTTACAAGTATTGCTCTTGTCCCCAAAGTCCCCAATCCCACCAAAGTGGGGTACTTTAGACCCATCTCATGCTGCAACATTATCTACAAATGCATCGCTAAAATTCTTGCTAAAAGAGTTCAAGCTGCATTACCCCATATCATTGACCCTATTCAATCTGGGTTTATTAAAGGGAGGAGAATTATTGACAACATCTTTCTTACCCAAGAAATCGTGAGAGATTATCATGGGACCTCTACCTCACCTAAATGTGCTCTTAAAGTGGATATCATGAAGGCTTATGATAATGTTAGATGAGAATTCTTATGGGATACTCTCGTCTCTATGAATTTCCATCAAATGATTAAATGGATCAAGGCCTGCATCACCACTGCTAACTACTCTTTGAGCATTAATGGTGAAACAACAGGATCCATTATGGGTAAGAAAGGTTTAAGGCAAGGTGACCCATTATCCTCCTATTTGTTTGTAATTGTCATGGAAGTTCTCACTCAACTCCTTGAAGAGAAATCTCGTAGCCCTAATTTTCACTTCCACTGGAGGTGTGACAAGAGAAAGATTATTAACTTATGCTTTGCAGATGATCTTATGATCTTTTGCAAGGGTGAGCTCGACTCCATTACATTGCATTCGGGCTCTCTCTGAATTTGAGGCCTTGTCTGGCCTCTCTCCTAGCCCTGGAAAAAGTAACATTTTCTTTTCTAGTGTCCCTCCCATTACCAAACAGGCTATACTTGATGCTTTGCACTTTCATGAAGGTTTTCTCCCTATTAAATATCTTGGAGTCCCTCTCATTTCCACAAAGCTAAAATATTCTGACTGTAAAGCCCTCGTAGTCAGAATCACAAATCGTACTAAATCTTTGGCTAATAAGTACCTTTCTTATCTTGGGTAGGATCCGGTGATTAAGTCTGTCATGTTCTCCATGCAAACTTATTGGTCATCCATCTTTATTCTGCCTAAGAAGGTGGTGAAGGAGATTGATGGCATTCTTAGGTCCTTTTTTTGGACTGGTTCTGATCTTAAGCACACTGGTGCTAAAATTTCTTGGGATCAATTGTGCTCCCCTAGGAAAGAGGGAGGTTTAGGCTTCAAATCACTCCAAATTTGGAACAAGGTTGCCATGGCCAAGCACATTCGGTTCCTTGTCTCTGGAGGCGAGCAATCTATGTGGTGCCAATGGGTTAAATCGTATTTGCTTAAAGTGAGAAGTTTTTGGCAGGTTAAAATTCCTTGCAGTCCCTCATGGACTTGGAGAAAGTTGCTCCAACTTTGTTTCCTTGTTCACCCCTCCATCAAATTCCAAGTTGGAGATGGTTCCACTATTTCTTTATGGTATGACAATTGGCACCCCTCTGGTCCTCTTGTTGAGCACTTTGGTAATCGTGTGATCTATGATACTGGGTTACCTGATAATACCTTGGTATCCTCCATCTTAAGTGCCACTAATCAGTGGACCTTCCCTATTACACAATCTTGGGAGTTAAATGAGATCAGATCCCATCTCCCTACTCTCACTAACTCCATTCCTCTTCCTGCTGACTCTTGCAGGTGGACACTTACTCAAGATGGCCTTTTCACCATATCATCTCTGTGGGAGCAGCTTAGACCCAAATTTCCCACCATTGGTTGGAGCAATAGTGAGTGGTTTCCCTCCCATGTCCCGAAATGTAGTTTGATTAGCTGGTTGGCAATTCAAAACAGATTATCCACTGAGGATAGGCTTGTCCTGTTTGGTATCAAGAGCACATCTTGTTGTAGTTTTTGCTCTGCTGAGGATTCCAATGATCACCTGTTCTTTAACTGCTCATTCACTAAACAGGTGTGGGATACTATTTCCCTTAAATCTCAGCTCAAGTGGCAACCTTAGCCCCTCATTAATCTTGCCAACCTTGTCTCTACTTGTAAAGACCCGCATTTTAAAATAATTTTCTGGAAATAATGTTGGGTAAATGTGAGAAGATGAAAATAGAGTGATGTGGGGTCAATGTGATGGAAGTATGTGCATTGGGGTGTCTTTAAAACACATTAGAAACACAAGGGGTACTAGTGCAATTGGTGGTGTGTATATATATGTGTATGTGGCTGATTTTTGGGCAAAAAATCACTTATCTCTCTCTCCCTAAAATCACCAGCCCTCTCTCCCTCTTCTTCTCCTCTCAAGTTCTCTTCAAATCCCACCCCAAACTCACCCTCCACACTTAAATCCTTCACCATCCAACCATAGATTCATCATTTACGCGTGTTTTGGAGTCTGAGACTCTGTGATTTTTGCTTGGAGCTTAGAGGAAGAGTTGGGGTTTTGCTCATTGGTGGGTTTCAAGCTTCTAAACTTTGAGGTAGGGGGATTTCTACCATTACTAAGTGTTTTGAAGTGTGTGGTGTGTAGATGATACCAATTATTTGATCAATCCTCCATGATTTCTTGAAAATCCATATATTTCCTAGTTTTAAGTTGGTTATAGTTGGGATGTATGTTGTGGTTGATGTTCTATGTAATTTAGTTGAAGTAATGCTTTCATGAAATCTTTGATGTTGATATTTGGCCTTGGTTGGGTTGGTTTTGGAAGCCTTGGAAACCCCCTTGTTTTGCTAAAATTTTTTGCCTGTAAGGCTTCTAGATCGATCCACTCCCTTCCTGGATCGATCCAGAACCTTCTGATGGAGTTTGGATCATAGTGGATCGATCCAGAACCTTCTGATGGAGTTCGAATCATAGTGGATCGATCCACTCTCGTTCTGGATCGATCCACTCATCACCCGGATCGATCCACAACCTTTTGTTTTGCTCCGGACCAAAGTGGATCAATCCACTCTCGTTCTGGATCGATCCACTCTCACAGTGGATCAATCCACCCCCCTTCACTTCACCAAAACTTATTTTTGTCAATTTCGGTCGCTTGTTCGTGTTATTACTTGGCGTAATCATCTCTTATACCTCAAAACTCGTTGAATATCTCGTCCCTAGCCTATCCTAGTATCATTGGTGACTCGGTTTGATTTTTGCACGACACCTACGTGGTCATACACTTATTATATATGAATTGAAGTTTTTTGACGAAATGCGTGAACTTGGGTGACCATCCGAGGTATGAGTGATATGATGACGCTTGTGCGAAACCAATGAACGTGAATTGAAATGAAAACTTGAAACTCTTGATACGGGGCCGAAAGGTAGCCTGGAATGATACTCGGGCCGCTCTATGGGCATGTCGCGAGGAATTATGCCTTGGCCAAGGGGAAGATTATACGGGGTCAAAAGATAGCCCGAAATGATACTTGGGCCGTCCTATGGACGTGTCGCGAGGAATTTCTAAAGATCAAATTTAAATACAATGGTTGACGCGACACAATGGGCGAATTTGACACTTATGAGAGAGGACGCATATCGGGAATACATCAGGTACACTTGGGTGATAACAAGGGATTTATAAACTTATATGTGATTCGTTGGACTCTTTTTTTTTTTTGGGGTAATTTAGCGTGAAAATAAAAGGGATTAATCAAATGTACAGCCTACAAGGGGCATACCCCAGGGAGGACAAAATAAAAATAAAGAAAAGAAAATTGCGTACTCCCTGACACAACCCGTCGGAGTGGGAAATGTAAATAAGCAATAAAGCCATAAAGGGATTCGTTGGACTCTTGTAAAAGCTTGGTTATCTTGTTTAGCTTTCATCCTCATGTCTCATCTCGAATCTGCATTTCATTGTGTTTAGTTTTGGTAGACGTTTCTCTATTGGGCTAGTGTAGCCCAACCTATCATTTTTAGGTACATGCTCAAGGAACATATGTTGGATGCTTTGGAATGTGGATGCATAGCATGAAGCTTTTCGATCATGAAGTTGTTTTATCTTCCCATCTTTAGTATATTATTGGGAGGCGATTATGTAACTTTAGTTTTCTCAATCATTGGACAATATTCAATGTATGTAATAACTTTAAATCTTTTTGGTACTTGTGTATTTGGGTTTGGGTACCCTTTAGAGATAGAAATGAGAAATTTTTATTTGAATTTGTACTATTGACTTGACTTTTCAACGACGACTTTGATCTATCCTACGTGGATTTTATATGAATTTCGGTTACTAAAAATGAGGGCGTGACACTACTGATAGGGGTAAGGGTCTTAAGAGCATAGTGACCAAACTGACCTTCACAATCACCATCTACCAAATTTGGTTAGAGAGGAATCTTAGGAAATTTCAGAGATTAAATCATGGTGTACCTTCACTTGTGGCTAAGATATGCACTGAGATTAGGTACATGTTGCTATCCCTCCACAAAATACCTCTTGGTCCAATATCCTTGAGAGAAGCATGGAACATCCCAATTCCTCCTAACACTTAATGTTTTACATGTGTAAGTTTTCCTCTAATGGCCCATTTGGGTAGTGTTTGTTGCACGTTTAGCCCTTAGACTGCAATCCGTGCAGCTATCTATTGGATGGCATGGTTTACACTTATGCCCACTTAGGATTAGTATGTGTTTGCAGGTGGTGTTTCGGGTCTAATGCAATGCTGCTATTACTCCTATTTATTCAAGTAAATATCTGCAAACTTTGTGCCTCTAATGGCCAACTTTTGTGGCTTACAGTAGACTGCTTGGTGCTACATGATTGTTGATGTACTTGATGTGTGTGAGTGACCTACTTTTCAATGTGATTCCTGTGAGTTGTGAGTTTGAACCTCATCATTTTCTGAGTGATATTTAATGTTTGGAGCTTTTGTCAGAGGAGGGAGTTAGGCTGGTTCCCTTAAACTCATTGTGATCATGAAAAAGTAGAGAGGGAGGGGTGAGGTCGTGAGGGAGTTGGTAGTGTGAGCCCCTTCCAATGAGTTTATTCTCTGTCCTCGTCTTACTGCTGCTGCCATCATTTGCTTATCATAAATTGTCTACAATTGTAAGCAAATATCACTCTATTCTGCTACAATGGTGGTGGTGTTGACTTGCATTTTATGTGTGCATCTCAATGGTGATGGTGTTGTTACTTGTATCTAGTTACTTGCATCCTGTTACATGCTTGGTTCTGGATTAGAATGGACTTTGGGCAGAGCTGCAGTTTGGTTTTTTTTTTTTTTGTGGATAAATCAGCTTGAAAATAAAAAGAGGGAAAAGGATATACAGCCTACAAGGGGCATACCCCAGGAGGACAAAACAAAACAAAGAAATAAAAGAAAGAAAAGTACATGCCAAAGGCAAACAAAGGAAAGCTGGCCAAGTGGCTACAAGGAAGCCTTTCGGCTCAAAATGAGAATACCTAAGATAAACCTAGATATGTAACTCAACTCCAGCAATAAACTAGAGTTGAGATACATAACCCAAAGGGTGCAGCAGTAGACACGAAGCTTGATAATGAACTTGGACATGAAGCATGGGGGATCGTCTTGCAGCAAACTGCAACTGCTGTAAATTGCAACCTGCTACAAACTGCTGCAGCCTATACACTATGGAGATCAAGATCTAGAGAAATTTGGGTAGCATAACGGCTGATTTTTACCGTCCCAGAAAAAACAAGAGTCTGCCCAGGATTGGCAGCCCATAACTACGGATTTTGGGAGGAAAAGCCCCCTCCCAGAAGGGACAACACATGCATGCCATGGGACAGCCCCCCAAGGCTAGGCCAGAGATCACAACATTGTGGATCTTGTCGGACACCACAGCCGATCCAGATTATGCCAAACAGAAGTAACACATCAAGTTCGATACAATGTAGGTAAGCAACAAGTATCTATAGCAACAGCCCTTGCTATAGTTTTAACATGAAGATACATATGCATACAAGTATGAAGGTTGCAACAGCCCTTGCAACCTACTAATGAGCATAATTCAAATCAATATCAATTGTGAAACAAGGATTGCCTCCATCCTTGGAGACTAAGGGTGAGTTTTCGAATGGATTTTATCAGATTTTATCAAAGATTTGATAAAATCAAGCCTTTGATTTTATCCATTCAAAAATTGAGTTGCTAAAATCTTAAATTTTTGCATTCAAAGGCTTGATTTTATCAGATTTTATCAACTCAGTTTCCGAATGGATAAAATCAAAGGCTTGATTTTATCAGATTTTGATAAAATCCATTCAGAAACTCACCCTAAATAACAGAAACAAGGATTGCCTCCATCCTTGGAGACAGATAGTAAAATCAAGGATTGCCTCCATCCTTGGAGACAAATAGTAAAATCAAGGGTTGCCTCCACCTTTGGAGACAATACATCTAAGCATAGTAAACCTGCACATGAGCTTTTAAAGACCTGCAACACAGGGTACCCAATTGGATAGTTAGCACCATAAGCATACCCCCTTTCCAGAGTTTGCTGTGACCCTGTGGAATAAGTGCTTTGAACTTGCAACATACTCAAAAAAGAAGTTTAAGGGTCCAATACCATGTATAACAATCATAACAATTATGCATAATCAAGTAAACTCAAATCTCATAACTTCTGCCATATGATCAACTATGAGCAACATCCCACTAGGCCAAAAGACAATTTGCTTGAGATCCTTGGGGGAGATTCACCAGGGACATCAATCTATGTCTTATGACTGAGTGGATCTTGCTCACCACCCCAGATATAGAACATGCAGTATTTTGGAATTTACGAACATTCCTCTCAATCCAAATGTGGTATACAGTAGTGGTAAACAGAAGTCTGATTAAAAGTGCATTTAGAGTTTTGCCCTTGATTGTTGCTAATAGAGCAATCCAATTGACCCAAGTTCTGGGATGCCAATGAATATTGATCCTAGCAATTAAGAGTGCCCAGACTTGGGATGTGAATGGACAATTGAAAAACAAGTGATCCTGGTTTTAACATTGTTGCATGTATATATCTTTTTTTTTTGGATAAACCAGCTTTAAAATAAAAGGGGATAAGCGAATATACAGCCTACAAGGGGCATACCCCAGGAGGACAAAACAAAATAAAAGAAGGACAGTAATAAAATAACTTCCTCCCTAGCACAAACCGCCAAGGAGGGAGAGGGATGGCCAAAGGCAACAATGGGAAACAAGTGTTTCTAATCCATCTGAGAGAGGGAGGAGAAACACCCTAAGATGTATATATCTTGCTATCTTTCTGAGCAGAATTGGTCTTATCTTCTGTCGAGACTACTGTCTTCTGGGCTTTCCATATTACAAACGAAACTCTGCCAAATTTTTTTAGATTCTGACTGCTTGGTGACCTAGCCTTGGGGGGTTGTCCCTTGGCAAAGTTTGATCCCTTTGGGGAGGGGGCTTCCTCCCGGTTCATTGTTTATATAGCAAGGGCAGGAGAAAACTGCTGCTGCGTTGTTAGTCTGTTTTTGCTACTGCGTGTGTTGATCTGCTATTACATTTTGTTGTTACTACTCCAATCTGCTACTGTTGCTACTGAACCTACTGGGTTACTATATTTTGAAACAAGACGCTGCCAAATTTTCAAATTTTCAGTAGCTTGGTTGAATCAAGATGGGCAAAGTTGCTGCCTCATCATCTCACTTGAAGAACTATGGCTTCATAGTCAAAGGTTGTCACAAACCTCAAGTCAAAGCAGTTCAATTAGTGGTTTTGAGTGAGTTTTTGGTCCATCTATTTAGAAGGATTATAAACTCCTTTTACCTATATTTTGCTTTCTCTATCTCTTATTTACACTTCTCATCGACACTGCATTAGTTGCTTAGTATGTATTTGCATACTTTGTATTTTCCCTACTTACCCTCATGTAGCCCTTGTGGCCTTCCCTTTATCTCACACAATTTTTTTTCCTTTTCTTTTCTTTTCTTTGTCCTCACTGGGGATATGCCCCTTGTAGGTTGTACATTCGCTTAGCCTTTTTTAATTTCAAGCTTAATTACCCGGAAAAAAAAACACAGTATACACGTTGGGACTGGTGCTGTTCTGGAGGCAATGGAGGAGGACAATCACAATTCGAAGCAGAGGAGGGCGAAGACGAACATTGTATCCTCCTTGGGACTGGCGTCGAGGTTGGTGGAGGTGATAGAGAAACTTTTGAAGGCTGGAGTCAACGTTGGTCAATTAAACTTTTGAACCAAGGTCCTTGTGGAATACAGGTGATTAACCACCAAACGTATCCATACAATTTATAGACATTTTGAATCATGCTTTTGTTGTATTTTGTTAGAGTAAGTAAACTTTTCTGTCCATTGTTTCTCTTGTAGATGGTTTATAGACATTTTGAATCATGGTTTTTTTGGTATTTTGCTTTTCTGTATCTTGCGTTAGGTTAATGTACGCCGGTCTGGTGAAGACAGTGTCATTGGAGTTGTTCGAGAGGTTCTCCCCGTATGTTTTTTATTTTATTTTTTAATGACAATATTATTGCATTTTTATATTATAGCACGAAACATTTCGTTGCCTTAGTGGAATGGAAAGACGTTGGTTCCACTCAGTAGTTTTGGGAATTAGAAACATCAGGGTGCCTTGGGTGCGCTATTCAGAAGGACATCAGTAATAGGGACGCAGATTAAGAGGAATTCTAAGAAAAATCAGTGCTTGAAAGGGTTTTTTTTTCCGGTAAATCAAGCTTGAAATAAAAAGGAGGCTAAGCGGATATACAGCCTACAAGGGGGCATACCCCGGGAGGACAAAACAAAAGAAAAAAGGAAAAGGAAAATTGGAAGGCCAAGATGGCTACAAAGGGAATTAGTGAAGAAGTGTTTCTACTCCATAACAGTTGAGGGGAATAACACTCAAAAGCAGACTAAATCCAAGCATACGGTCAAAGTCATGAAGTTGGTGATAGACTTGAGGTAACATTGAGGGGAGGATGGTAGAGATTCACATCCAAGGATAATAGGTGCCCTTCACAGGAGAATTTGACTAGGCAACATGGGCATAAGGCCTCTAGGGACAGCCCCCCTAGTGTAGGCTGGAAACTTATAGGAGGACAGACCCTCCATCATATTGAACAATACAAAAGTATAATGGTTTAATAGGTACAGCAGTTAAGGATTCCAGAGATATAACCTAAACAGAAGTAGTCCTTGGTAATAAGGCCCTCACAAGAGGACATCCCCCTCGAGCTAGGCTAATCCAACACAGTGGAGAACCGTAACACGTTAACACCTTGGGAAATTGCAGCACAAGTACACGCAGTAGCGATCCATACACTGGCGGTCCATAAACCGCGGCGGATGCTAATAAGAGCACAGCATCCAGCCCATATATCCATATACACGGCGAAGGTGCGGCCAGATTAGAGTACACAACAAGTATTGTAACATGCATCAGCAGATTAGGCAGATTAGAGCACTGCTGCAGCGAATTAGAGTAAACAGCACTTATCGTAACATGCATCAGCAGATTAGTGTAACACAGCAGTTATAGCAACATTCATCAGCATCACCAGTAGTCAATAGGAATTTGGGCATCTAGAGCAGCAGCATTTGCAATAGCAACAACCAATCATGCCCCGTAATGTACACAAGCAGAAATTTGGGCATGACCCGTAGGTATCAAGATAGATACACAGTAAGCCAAACAAAGTCTACTTATCATATACCGCGATAAGCCAAGCAGGTAAATACAATTCCACCTTATGGATGGCGATCCACATAGTTCAAGAATTGCACTTAGAATATTCCCAAGACTATAGTTCTCACCTCCCAACTCCCTCACAATCTGACCACCCTCTCTCTCTTCCCACATGTCTTGAGAATCGTGGTTGATCTCACAAACTCTCCGCTCATAGCAATAAAGAAGGAATGAGGCACAAATCTCACTGGGATCCCACATGTAGGTAGATCACACACACTCAAAATGGGCAATCCACAGCAGTAGCAGAGGAAATCAATAATAGTGCAGAGTACCACTTAAGGCTTGAAGAGGGATAAGATAACAAACCAATATATAGAAGTATATAGCAGGGTAACAAAGAAAAATTTCCACGGAAAGGACTGTGGATAGAATCTGCCCCAATCTATTTTGGACCTGCTTTAAACCTGCAATACAAGGTACCCAACAGGGTATGTTAGTACCAAAATACCCTTCACTTGCAGCACTCATTTAGCTTGTGAGCTTGTGTGGACCTGCATAACCACTTCTAAACATTGAGAATGTTAGTCCCATGGGAAGGTCAATCCCTCAAACCCCATTTAGTTAACAGCCACTGTGATTGGTGTCCTAGTGGGAATTTATCCAAGGACAAAAGTTTGCTTTTAATCATTGAGAAAATTTTGCTAACCACAATGGATATGGGGCAAGAAGTATTTTGGAATTTGCGTGCATTTCTTTCAAGCCAAATATGATATATTGACGATGTGAAGGCAAGCTTAATGATCAAATTTTTTAGTGTTCTGCCTCTGATTGTTGACATTAGATTAATCCATTCAGCCCAAGACTTGGAGGGCCAGTAGACATTGACATGAGCAAGAACCTGAGACCACACCTGTGAGGTGAATGGGCAATTGAAGAACAGATGGTCATGATTCTCAACTCCAGTACAGAAACGACAACAAGATATAGGAATAGTGCCAAAGAGCACTAGTCTATCTCCGGTATATAGTCTGTTATGAATGGCAAGCCATGAGATCATGCTACACTTGGGAATGTGACCAAAGAACCAAATAGCCTTGTGCCATGGCACCTTAGGGAAGTGTGTTCTAAGATGTTTTTTTTTTGGGTAATTTAGCTGTTCTAAGATGTTCCCACATGGAAGAAATGGTAAACTCACCATTAGCATTAAGCAACTACCTTTGTTGGTCCTTCATCTCCTTATTGGTATTTGAAATCGGCGGTAATCCACCCCTGATTTCATTAAGCTCAAATGTTTGAGTTATGGGTAGAGCCCATGTAGCATTTCTTATAATAGTTGCCACTGTTGCATTTTTGGGAAGGCCAGAGTCATAGATAACTCTGGGACCAAACTTGTCTACAATGGGTCCAATGGGAAGCCAGTTATCATACCAGAGAGAAGTTGACCTACCATTCCCTATAATGACTTTAATGTGGGGAATTACTAGAGGTCTAAGGTTAAGAAGCTTCATGCCCCCCATGAGGGTGAGCTAGGAATGTTAACCTCCCAAAAACTCTTACCTTTGAGTAAGTAAGATTTTACCACTGACACCACATGGATTGTTCCCCACCAGAGATGAGATACCATATGTGCTTTGTTATAGCCGCTTTGTTCCACACAAGGATGGACTTGAGGCCAAGTCCACCTTCATTTTTAGGACAACATAGATGCTCCCAGGATACCTTAGCGCCAATTTTCTTGAGGTCCGGGCCAGCCCAAAGAAAGGATCTAAGGATAGCCTCAACTTCCTTAATAACTTTCTTTGGAAGTATAAAAAGAGAGGACCAATATGTTTGCATAGAGAAAAGGATATTTTTAATCAATTGAATTCTACCAGCATAGGTCAAGTCTCTATTTGTCCAGGTTTTGGTCCAAGCAGTGATTTTATCAATCATAACTTTGCAATCAATGTGCTTCAGTTTGGTGGACAGCAATGGAACACCAAGGTACCTAACAGGTAACGTCCCTTCTTTAAACCCTAGCAATCGTAAAATCTCTTCCCTGGTCGAATGTTGGACACCAGAAAAGAAGACATTACTCTTCCCAGGGCTAGGGGACAATCCAGATAAGGATTCAAACTCAAAGAGGGAGTTATGCACATGCTGAACTGATTTTACATCACCTTTGCATAAAATCATTAGGTCGTCGGCAAAACACAAGTTAATGATCTGTGTTTTGCTACACTTCCAGTGAAAAGTAAAGTCAGGGTGATGGGATTTCTCCTTGAGGAGGCAGGTGAGGACCTCCATAACGATGACAAATAGGTAAGATGACAGTGGGTCACCTTGCCTAAGACCTCTTTCACCTTTAATAAAGCCAATACTTTCACCATTGATATTCAAGGAGTAGTTAGCTGTGGTAACACAGGCTTTAAGCCATATGATCATCCTGGGGTGAAAGTTCATAGCCGTAAGTGTGTCCCAAAGAAACTCCCACCTAACATTATCATATGCCTTCATAATATCAACCTTCATGGCACATTTGGGAGTAGAGGATGATTTATGATACCCATGCATGAGCTCCTAGGTAAGAAATATATTATTAGCAATCCTCCTACCCTTGACAAAGCCAGATTGAACTGGATCAATAATATCAGGGAGGACATTTTTGGCCAAAATCTTTGCAATACATTTATAGATGGTATTGCAGCAAGAAATTGGTCTAAAGTCTCCAACCTTAGAGGGATTAGGGATTTTGGGTACAAGTGCAACAATGGTGGCATTAGCTCTGGTCAAGAGCTTACCAGACCTAAAGAAATTCCTAATAGTTGCTGTGATTTCATGCCCAAGAATTGTCAGTCTTGTGAAAGAACCCGGCATTGTAGCCATCGGGGCGGGGGCCTTCGAGGATTGAGGCTCATGAATATGTCTCCTCGATTTGGTGTTAGAAACATCCTGGACCATGCTCATACTTTGAGTATTCGAGAGCCTTTTGGTAATGAGTTGATTGACTCTCTCATAACCAATATAAGCTGTACTATGAGGCTTACCCAACAGATTAGCATAGAATTTGACAAAGGTGTCTTTAATCACTTTCATGTCTTGGGTGGTCGTGGAATCCTCCAAAACAAGACTAGTGATCTTTCTTCTATTCCTATTGTTGCTGACTGATTTGAAAAAGAAGGAGGTGCACTGGTCGCCAAGTTTAAGCCATTGTATCCTGGACTTTTGTCTAGCTAAGCTTTCCTCAGCTCTAGAGAGAGTGATGAATTGCTTGTAGACCAATTTTTCTTCCTTCTGAACAATAGGATCAGTAGGATCAGCCCCAAGCTTCAGCTGTAGGAGTTCAAGTTGATTTTTAGCTTTGGAAACTCTATCAGAGATAGAGCTGAACTCTTTGGCATTAAGTTGTTTAAGATCAACTTGAAGTACATTGGCAGTTTCTAGGTGGAAGGATGGTTTCCCCATGGAAATATGCACTGGCGATTCAAGTGAATCACGCGATCACCGAGAAAACCCTAGATTGGTGAGCATGTTTCTTCTTCCATGGAAGATTTTAGATCTAAACCTAGTGATAACCTAGCTACGGATGAAGATACTACCGCGGATGCATACGAGCTGGGATCCAAAGCCGTCGATTCCTATGTTGTCCGTAGAAAGCAATTGGGGTCTACACTTCACAAGAGCAATCAACCTCATCAAACCTCCATTTCTCCCAACAATACAGTAGGGTTTGGATCCCATAGTCCCAGACCAGCCAAGAATCCAAGTCCAGCTCGCAAATTGCAGCAAGTCTTTGAAGAAGAAGGATTGCGAGTAGCGGATGAGGAATGCACTAGGGTTTCCAACAGGTTTCGAAGGGCCCTACGCTGGTGTCAAAAATGAACACTCAAGTTTCTTCTATGCAACCTCAAGAAGAAGAAGCAACAATTAGAGCTCCTCGAGTGCTGTACAATGCCAGAGGCTTTTCGGTCTGGTGGGGATCCTAATCTGGGATATCCCCCAAGTGCCCTCCATCCAAGATATAACCAAGCCCAGCCGGTATGGACCTCAACTCAACCAAATACGGCTACACCTTCTACGTCAATTGCTTCCCAACGTTCTGATACTTCGAAGCTACGGTTCGGTCCACATAGCCCCACAAAAGATGGGTCAAGCCCATCCATAGCATTACACCAAGTATTTACGGTAGCGGGGATCTGGCTGTCACGTCCGGATACGCGCATTAGTGCTATGGTAAAGTCCATCGAGGGGCGAAATGCATAGTGCAGGGTTAGCGTCGGTTTCCGAAGTTCAAGGATCATCTTCTTCAACTCAAAGATCAGGGTTAAAGGTACCCACGAGCATTGAATTAGAAGGGGCGTTTGTATCGGCTTGACTCCGGTGCAAAAATCCCAACCCACCCCCAGGCCCAAGGCCCCCACAAGTGTCCAAACAAAGCGTTGGACTTCTCTCTTCCAAGCTCAAGCTCCAGCGAAGTCTATGAGGTTAGCTCACAACCCCGAGCTCCAAAAAGGGAAAGATGCACTTATCAGCTTTGAGGAATCACAAATAGATGATGGTGTGGGTAATAATTGTCTGGTTGGGCATTTTCTAGACGGAAAAATGCCATTGTCTCTTCTTAGCGCTACAGCTCGTGCAGTGTGGATAGATCACGGCAAGTTCACTATCAAACAACTTGGATCTTGCTACTTATTTGAGTTCGAGGACGAAGCAACCAAGCTAGCAGTGCTTGAAGGTGGGCCATACTTCTTTCATGTAGGTACCTAGTTCTAAAAGAGTGGACCAGACTGTTGGTTCCAGGGAAAAATCATCCTTCCACCATTCCTGTGTGGATAAAGCTGCACACACTCCCTCTGGAGTTTTGGACGCATGTTGGCTTCAGCATGATCGCAAGTGCCATCGGGAAGCCTTTATATGTGGATGAAGCTACAACAAACAAGAGACGTTTGGACTTTGCTCGTATCTGCGTTGAGATAGATGCAAGAGACGAACTTCCCAATGGCATCACGTTATCTATTGATGCGGGATCTGTTATGGTAGGGGTGGAGTACCAATGGCTACCTCCTAGATGTGAGAATTGCAAAGTATTCGGCCATTCCTGCGGCCCAAAAACTGTCCCCAAACCAACAACTACTGAGGAAGAATGGTGTGTGGTGGGCAAAGGAAGCCTTACGTTAAGCACTCCATTAATGGCGGACAAACAGGAGGTAACCTCTCCACGTGCTAACCTAGAGACAGAAGATCTGAGTCAAAAGGTCAAGGATTCCTCCCATCTTCCTCAGCAGGTTCTACCTATTGCTGAAGGGTGTTCTAAGCTTGTTGGTGATGGTACTCATGGTTCCTTAGCAACCATCGCTTCACACACCTCTCTTCAGCCCATATTGCATTCCAACCCTAAGCCTCCTAATCCTAATACTCCAAATGAAGATGCTCTCAGTGAGGAATTAGATGAGGAGTTTGATATTTTAGATGATGTGGTGGCTGTCTCCGAGGTTGAAGGGCCTCTTGTTCCCCTCACTGATGCCATCAGGAGTCCCCCATCTAATATTTCTATGGGGCGGAAGCATCCAGAGTCCAATAGCTCCCAGAAAAGAAGGTTGAAGCAAGAGCGTAAGCTCCGTAATCGGACTTCTTGAGAGATCAGCTTGCCTTTTGATATATCCTTTTTTGGGGCAGTATCCTACTACTTTCTATCTTCTACCATTTTGAATTTTATATGTCTTGCATGCTAATAAATTCCATGTCTAGTCCACAATCACTTTTGCATTTTGGGTTTTGGAACTTAAGAGGTCTAAACGACCCTCTTAAACAAAAAGCCACCAAATCTTTTTTGAAAAATAATGATCTGTCTCTGATTGGTTTGCTTGAACATAAGATTAAAATGCCCAACATTAATAGGGTGGTGAACTTCATATGCCCCCACTGGCAGAATGCACATAACTTAGTTTATGCCCCTATTGGGAGGATCCTTATCTGCTGGAACCCTCACATACTCAATGTAAAGGTTCTGTACATGACCAATCAGCTTGTGCATTGTGAAGTTCACTCTCTTCAGGAGGATCATATTTTCTTGGCTACATTTGTCTATGGTGCCAATGACTGGAGTGAGAGATTAGAACTTTGGAATGATCTCCAAACATTGAGAAGCGCAGAGCCATGGGTAATACTTGGTGACTTTAACTCAATTAGGAATCCTAATGAGAAAATTGGTGGCAGTAATCCTAATGTTTGTTTGAGTACATTTTACCTAATAATGGAACTTACTAAGGGCATCTCCATCCCACCCTGTCTTTTATCCTCAATTCAAATTGGTATAGTTTTAAACTCCAAATCTGGAATGGAAAAGGAGGAGATGATGAAGTCAACGAGTTGCCTGCGCTTTGCAAATTCACAAATCACAATTGAGCAACTTAGAAACACCACATCCGATTTTGCAGCAAAGAAAATAGTTTTTGAACATCCAGAAAAGGCTCCTAATGTAGTTTACAAAGGTGAGGTGAGGAATCAAAAGAGGATTGTTGTCAAACGCTTTAATAGGTCTGCTTGGCCGGATACCAGACAGATGCCAGACAATTTCTAGTAAGTACTAAGTATGGAACAACCGTAAGTTTAAAGAATGCTTTTTCCTGGTGGCTTTGCAAACTTGAATAATTTCTGACATTGTATGCCATTCTTTTAGTTGTTTTTTTTTTTTTTTTGTGTTTAATCGTATCAGTGTCATTTGATAGTCAAGAAGCTTTTGCCTGTATGATTGTCAATTTTTAGGTTCATTCGCAGTTCAGAACTATACTTGGATATGGTCTATGTCCAAGTGCTGGCAAAGCTCTTGGTGACAGTGTCTTGTATTCATTGATGGAAGTCTATAGAATATTTAGGGTAATATGATAAGTACATCATACTAATTGTTATTGTTACTCTACATGAAAGCCATCTACACTGATTATGACCTGAACGGATCATTATTTGGAAACAACTGGTATGACTGCATTCTCTTCTGATTTACCTGGATATAACTTGCGTAGTTTGAGTTTTGTAATGATTGGATGCATGCATACATAATTCTTCATGACTTTCTTTCACTTATTTGCAGTTAGTCTATTTTTGTGAGCTTCCGATTGTTTGGAAACATTCGCAGAGTCTTTTTTTTTCCTTCTCAAATTGATTGTTCACTTGCAGCTTTACTGGTATTTCTACTGAAAATACTCGGAATGGCCGGACGGTAAATATGTACCATCATGTTTTACCAAGAAGTCCAGCGATTTCTTTTGGGATTTAATTGTGGAAGAGCAATTGTACCCATTAGTCTCCCTGACCCTGCCAAAGCTCTAACTGCAAAGCGAGATTTTGATCTCCAGGTTGGTAATTCGACCGTTGTCAGTAGATTTTACTGAGCCTCGCAAGGCTAGAAATTCCCTATGCTTGCACTTCTACCTACTTTAGATATATTCTTTGATTTTGCTTCTATTGTTTCAGCGTTTTTCATTTCTATACGTTATCATTGAATGTCCATTAGCATTTAGCACCCTTATCCCTTTTTAAATCCAGCTAAGTGAATATGTCGAAAAACCAAAAACCTCAGATTTCATATTCTCAACTTCGACAAGATAGGAAAGAATAAAAGGGATAAGAAAATAGACATTTGGAGAAGCAAGAGGCGTGCAACTGTTGTACTTTAAGAAACTAAAAGGCATATGGAAATGTAAAGTTAGACAAAACAATTAAGAGGCAAAAAGTTAGGGTTCTATTATCATTACGTAGAAATTATACAAGAGGGAAAAGATAAATTACACTATGATCCTAAACTACTAACTAAATTGCATCAGTAGACAAATACAATCTAACTACGCATTTACACCCACAACTTAACACTCCCCCTTAAGTTGGTGCGAAGATATCAATCAAGCCCAACTTGAACACAATGGGGTGGAAACTCTTGCTGCCAATCCTTGTTGTGAAAATATCAGCTAATTGATCTTCGGATCGCACAAAAGGCATACACATATCAACCCCTCACTCAACTTCTCCTTGATGAAGTGCCTGTCAACCTCTATATGCTTCGTTCTGTCATGTTGAACAGGATTGTGAGCAATGTTTATGGCAGCTTTATTGTCGCCGTAGAGTTTCATAGGTCCATTATCAAAAATTCCCAAATCATGTAATAAAGTTTGGAGCCACAAGAGCTCACAAACACCATGAGCCATAGCTCCATACTCGGCTTCCGCGCTTGACCTGGCAACCACTGATTGCTTCTTACTTCGCCAAGTCACCAAATTTCCCCCAAGAAAAGTGCAATAGCCTGAAGTAGAGCGTCTATCATCCACAGAACCAGCCCAGTCAGCATCAGTAAATGCCTCCAATCATAGGTGACCGTGATTAGAGAATAGAATTCCTTTTCCTGGAGCTAATTTGAGATACCTCAAAATACGATAAACTGCATCTGGGTGTGAAGCACGAGGATCATGCATAAACTGACTAACCACGCCCACTGCATAACTAACATTCGGTCGAGTGTGAGCTAAGTATATCAATCTACCCACAAGCCGCTGATATGTATCCTTATCAGTGCGCTCTCCCATATTAGCACTAAGGTGATGATTTCCATCGATAGGAGAATCTGCAGGTCTACAACCCAACATACCCGTTTCTTCCAAAAGATCAAGAATATACTTCCGTTGGGAGATAAAAATACCTCTATCAGACCCTGCCACTTCCATACCAAGGAAGTATCTTAGTGGACCCAAATCCTTAATCTTGAATTCTTGAGCCAGACTAGACTTTTTTTTTTTAGGTAAAATAAGCTTGAAATAAAAAGAGGCTAAACAAATTTACAGCTTACAAGAGGTATACCCTAGGAGGAAAGAAAAGAAAAGAAACAAAAGAAACAAAAGAAAATAAACTAAGCCATATGGCTACAAAGAGCTAATAGCAATACTACACATGTTTCCTAACCTTCTACTAGTTGGGAACGAAACACAAACAAAATATTAAAGCATAATCAATCCGCAAATGCTGGGAGTTTCTGAAAATTTGGGTAGCACGGCTCTTGAAATATGGCATCCCCAAGTGCGTAATGACACACTGTCGGTATGTGCAGCCATCATCTTCAAGATAACTGGAAAATTGGACAGCATTCTGTTTGAATTTGAGGAGGTTGTCCACAGCAGCAAACAACAAGTAGCAGCAGATATAGCAGCAGTAAAGTGTGCATCACAGTAAGTTGAGGTAGACACAGCAGTAAGGTACATCAGCACCCACCACATCAGTAGTTAAGTACGATACCACAACATAAATGATTTGCTCAGCTTATGCATAATTGCACCATGAGTAGCAGCAAAAATAGTAATAACAAGTAGTAACTCAAGTGCAGCAGCAGCAGTGAACCATATCAGAGTTATGCCCAGAAATTTGAACCATTTCAGCCGCAGAATTATGTACCATAGCAATTACGGGAGGACGCCCCCTCCCCAAGAGGATCAAACATGCCAAGGGACAACCCCCCAAGGCTAGGCCAACTAACATCTTACATAAAAATGACAATGCAGTCACTAATTAAAATGCAAGTACTAATGGTAGCCCCTATACAAATTAGTCTTAAGCACTAGCAATAGCAGCTATACTAGCCCAAGAAAGGACATTCACTTGGAACTTGGGACAGATACAGAGTTAACTCCACATTGCAAGTATCAATTCAAGTAAGTAAGTGAGCAACAATTCTGCTGGGAACTCATGTATTGATGAAACTTATGACATCATCTCTCCAACCCAGGCGATTCACGCGATTCTTGTGTTCTCTGTGAAAATCCTAGGAGATGGGAGACGGTACTGTCCCAATGGGGGATGGGCTAGGGTTTCAAGCTCTCGATTCCAATGAAGTACGTAGGAAACAATGAAGTACTATCAATCCTCAACTCAATTCACGGGTGATTCAAACCCCAAGCTCCGGAATAATACTTGATAGAGTTGCTCCCGTAAAATTGTCAGACCTGGGTTCAGATGTTAGGGACACCCCTCTAATGGTTGAAACACATCATTATACCCCACAATCGTCCATTCCTAACCCCAAGCCGACTGAGTTCGTTCAAAGTTCAGTCTATTCCAGCCCTAACCAAGATCAAGTTCACACCTCCACCCCAACTAACTCTAAATCTCCAAATCCTATGTGTGATCAAACTGCAACTGGAGGAGCTGGTTCCCCCAAAACTACAAGTCCAACTGATACCCCTTTCACCCATCCATTTTTTTTAATAGATAAAACAACTTTAAAATAAAAGGGGCTAAGCGAATCACCCATCCATTTGGCCCTCTCAGTCCTTCCAGATCTCCTACTGGTTCTTCTTAGAAACTCTTAGAAGTTTTTAAACAGGCTTAAGAAGATCTAGATGGCGAGAAGAAAATATCATCTTTGGTTCAAGCTCTTGAAGCAGTTATGCAAAAGTCGGGAACTAAAGTCGACTGTACAGAGGTTAGAACTCAGCTTATTCAACTTCAGGCGAAGGGAATCGGTTCATCTTCTAGCGAAGGTGCAGGTAACTCTTTGAAGGTAGGGTTCCATTTTCCTAAAACCACATCCTCACCCACTGAAAAACCACCTCCTCAAAATTAAACCCTAAATCAAAATAATATTCCAAAGCCAAAGATTGGGCTTCACTATTCCAATCCCAGGGTAGGTCGAACATCATGAAGTTAAGTCACTATCCTGACCTACAACAAGAGGAGGATGCCGTTGTTGAATTGAATGACTCTCATGTCAATGATAGATCCTGGAACAATTGCCTTATTGGGTATTTTTTGGATGGCAAAATGGCTTTCCCTTTACTTAGCTCCACGACTAGGAAAATCTGGAAGGACCTTGGAAGAATCAAAATTAAACAAGTAAGTTCTTGTTATTTCTTTGAGTTCCAAGATGAAGAGACTAAGCTGAAAGTACTTGAAGGTGGTCCTTATTTTTTCTCTGGAAGGTATCTTGTCCTCAAGGACTGGCATCAAATGCTAATTCCCACCACTGATCACCCTGCAAATATTCCTGCTTGGGTCAAATTCCACAAGCTACCCTTGGAATGTTGGACTGAGGAAGGTCTAAGTCACATAGCCAGCACCATAGGGAAACCCCTTCATGTGGACATTGCTACAGCATAACAACAAAGGCTAGACTATGAAGAGTGTGTGTGTGGAAATATCTGCAAGTTCAAATTTGCCCAAGACTATCCAGATCAAACTTGGAGGTGTATCTGTTTCTGTTCATGTTGAATATCAATGGCTCCCCCCCAACTGTAACACATGTAAAGTTTTTGGGCATACCTGTAAACCAAAGGCTCACTCAAGTAAATAATAGGGATGAAACCTGGGAATATATTGGGAAAGCCTTAGGTGGTGGTGGAGGAGCTTTGGAAGCTTTCACGAAGGAGTCTCCTAATGCAACCACAGGCTCTGCCTTTATGACAAAGAGTTCAGCTCTATCTCTGATAGAGTTTCCAAAGCTAAAAATCAACTCGAGCTTCTACAGCTGAAGCTTGGGGCTGATCCTGCTGATCCCATTGTTCAAAAGGAAGAAAAATTGGTCTACAAGCAATTCATCACTCTCTCTAGAGTTGAGGAAAGCTTAGCTAGACAAAAGTCCAAGATACAATGGCTTAAACTTGGCGACCAGTGCACCTCCTACTTTTTCAAATCAGTCAGCAACAATAGGAATAGAAGAAAGATCACTAGTCTTGTTTTGGAGGATTCCACGAGCACCCAAGACATGAAAGTGATTAAAGACACCTTTGTCAATTTCTATGCTAATCTGTTGGGGAAGCCCCATAGTACAGCTTATATTGGTTCTGAGAGAGTTAATCAACTCATTACCAAAAGGCTCTCGAATACTCAAAGTATAAACATGGTTCAGGATGTTTCTAACACTGAAATCCGAGACATATTCATGAGTCTCAATCCTCGCAAGGCCCCTGGCCCTGATGGCTACAATGCTGGGTTCTTTCACAAGACTTGGACTATTGTTGGGCATGAAACCACATCAGCAATTAGGAATTTCTTTAAGTCTGGCAAGCTCTTGACCAGAGCTAATGCCACCTTTGTTGCACTGGTACCCAAAATCCCTAATCCCTCTAAGGTTGGAGATTTTAGGCCAATTTCTTATTGCAATGCCATTTATAAATGCATGCATTGCAAGGATTTTGGCCAAAAGAATCCAAAATGTCCTCCCTGATATTATTGATCCAGCTCAATCTGGCTTTATCAAGGGTAGGAGGATTGCTGATAATATATTTCTTACCCAGGAGCTCATGCATGGGTATCATAAATCATCCTCTACTCCTAAATGTGCCATGAAAGTTGATATTATGAAGGCATATGATAATGTTAGGTGGGAGTTTCTTTGGGACACGCTTATGGCTATGAACTTTCATCCCAGGATGATCATGTGGCTTAAAGCCTGTGTTACCACAGCTAACTACTCCTTGAATATCAATGGTGAACGTACTGGCTTTATTAAAGGTGAAAGAGGTCTCAGGCAAGGTGACCCCCTGTCATCTTATCTATTTGTCATCGTTATGGAGGTCCTCACCTGCCTCCTCAAGGAGAAATCCCACCACCCTGACTTTACTTTTCACTGGAGGTGCAGCAAAACACAGATCATCAACCTGTGTTTTGCCGATGACCTAATGATATTTTGCAAAGGTGATGTAAAATCAGTTCAGCATGTGCATAACTCTCTCTCTGAGTTTGAATCCTTATCTGGGTTGTCCCCTAGCCCTGGGAAAATTAATGTCTTCTTTTCTGGTGTCCAACATTCGATCAGGGAAGAGATCTTACAATTGCTAGGGTTTAAAGAGGGGACGTTGCCTGTTAGGTACCTTGGTGTCCCATTGTTGTCCACCAAGCTTAAGCACATTGATTGCAAAGTAATGATTGATAAAATCACTGCTAGGACCAAAACTTGGACAAATAGAGACTTGACATATGCTGGTAGAATCCAATTGATTAAAAATATCCTCTTCTCTATGCAAACATATTGGTCCTCTCTCTTTATACTTCCAAAGAAAGTTATTAAGGAGGTTGAGACTATCCTTAGATCCTTTCTTTGGGTGCCCCTCGACTCAAGAAAACCGGGCGCTAAGGTATCCTGGGAGCATCTATGTTGTCCTAAAACTAAGGGTGGGCTTGGCTTCAAGTCCATTCTTGTGTGGAACAAAGCGGCTATAACAAAGCACATTTGGTTTCTCATTTCTGGTGGGGAACAATCCATGTGGTGTCAGTGGGTCAAATCATACTTACTCAAAGGTAGGAGTTTTTGGGAGGTTAACATTCCTAGCTCACCCTCTTGAGTTTGGCGGAAGCTTCTTAACCTTAGACCTCTAGTAAATCCCCACATTAAAGTCATTATAGGGAATGGTAGGTCAACTTCACTTTGGTATGATAATTGGCATCCAATTGGGCCGATTGTAGACAAGTTTGGTCCCAGAGTTATCTACGACTCTGGTCTTCCCAAAGAGGCCACAGTGGCAGCCATTCTAAGAAATGCTACATGGGCTTTACCCATAACTCAAACCTTTGAGCTTAATGAAATCAGGGGTGGATTACCTCCAATTTCAAATACCAATGAGGAGATGAAAGACCAACATAGGTGGTTGCTTAATGCTAATGGTGAGTTTACCATTTCTTCCATGTGGGAACATCTTAGAACACACTACCCTAAGGTGCCTTGGCACAATGCTATATGGTTCTCTGGTCACGTTCCCAAGTGTAGCATGATCTCATGGCTTGCCATTCATAATAGACTATATACCGGGGATAGATTGGTGCTCTTTGGCACTATTCCTATATCTAGTTGTAGTTTCTGCAATGGGGTTGAGAATCATGACCATCTATTCTTCAATTGCCCATTCACCTCACAAGTGTGGTCTCAGATTCTTGCTCATATCAATGTCTACTGGCCCTCCAAGACTTGGACTGAATGGATTAATCTAATGTCAACAATCAGAGGCAGAACTCTAAAAAATTTGATCATTAAGCTTGCCTTCACATCGTTAGTATATCACATATGGCTTGAACGAAATGCACGCAAATTCCAAAATACTTCTTGCCCCATATCCACTGTGGTTGGCAAGATTTTCTCAATGGTTAAAAGCAAACTTTTGTCCTAGGATAATTTCCCACTAGGACATCAATCACAGTGGTTGTTAACTAAATGGGGTTTGAAGGATTGACCTTCTCATGTGACTAACATTCTCAATGCAGGTCCATACAGGCTCACAAGCTAATGAGTGCTGCAGTTGGAGGGTTTTTGGTACTAACATACCCTGTTGGGTACCTTGTATTGCAGGTTAAAGTAAAATTGATTGGGGCAGATTCGATCCACAGCCCCTCCTTAGAAGTTTTCGTTGTTTCCCTGCTACCTACTAATCTATATTGGTTTGTTATCTTATCCCTTTTCAAAGCCTTAAATGTTACCTTGCACTCTTATATTGGTTCCTCTGCTACTGCTTTGGATTGCTCCCTTTTGAGTGTGTGTGATCTACTTACATGTGGGATACCAGTGAGATTTGTGCCTCATTCCATCTTTATTGCTCTAAGTGGAGAGTTTTGTGAGTCTACTACGATTCTCAAGACATGTGGGAAGAGAGAGAGGGAGGTCAGATTGTGAGGGAGTTGGGAGGTGAGAACTATAGTCTTGAGAATCTTGTTCGTATTGTTTATAGTATATTTCAGAGCTTAGTTTGCTGGGTATTCATCCTAAGTGCATTTCTTGCATGGCCACTAATGTTGTTCTCTCTGGACTGCCATCTGTTGGGCAGGGGTACTGCATTTTATCTGTTTGGATTACTGTGTATCTGTCCATAGCGTGTGGCCTTGTTTACCTTGATACATACGGGTCATGCCCAAATTTCTGTGCAAACGCTGCTGCTCTAGATGCCCAAATTCTATTAACTGCTGGTGATTGAACTCCTAGATGTCGAGCAGCTGCAGCAGTGCCAATCAACGCTTTCTACTTTATCTGCCAGAGCGATGTTCAATCACTGCTCGAGTATATGGATTGCTGTGTTTTATTAGCTTCTTTATTATGTCATTTGCTCATGGAGTTTAACTACGTGTGCTGCTATTCTCCAAGGTGTCAAGGTGTTACGGTTGTTTCTTGGACTGCCATAAAGTTGGGCAGAGCTGCTGTGTTACTTAGCTAGTAACTGAAAGTGTTATGCCATACTATAGTCATGTCCTCATGGTCTTCAATTGATATTATGTGAAAGTGTGACTACTATGCTATACACTACTGTTATGAGCTGCTGCTAATGAGTCTAGCTGTTCATAATGTGATATCTCCTGTATCGTTGCTCACGTTTTGCCTAGCTTAGGGGGGCTGTCCCTAGGAAAGTTTGACCCCCTTGGGGAGGGGGCGTCCTCCCGTAGAATACCGATATACTACTGTACTTGCAACACTCATGTCCAAGCTCCAAAGCTACTACTAAAAGCTCGCCTCTCGATGCAAAGAATGCACCGCCATCGATGCATGTCGCCCTTTGAAGGCCGTAATCTACCACTGATGCTGCAATATGTAATCGGTCACAGCTTTGACACTGATGTTGCACTCTGTATTCTGCCTTAGCTACTCTTGCTGCTGCTGCATTCTATTTTACTTCTATAGTTGCACCTGCTCGTGCGTTATAGTACTACTGTTACTGCATCCGGCTGCAGTCTGTTTTACTTTTGAGCATTAGTCATGCTTTGTGGTTGTTTTATATCGTCTAGCTGCATGTTTTACTTCTATAGTTATTGTTTTGGACTGACATCCAGGGCAGTCATCTGTTTTTCTGGGTTTGTCAATAAACAGGCGAAATGCTGCCAAAATTTTCTTAGAAATCTTGACCTATCAGTGGGGGTTGTCCCTGGGCTCTAGTCCTATTGTTAGTACTTATTCATTTAGCCTCCTTGGCTTCCCAATCCCATTGTAGCCCTTTGGCCTTCCTTTTTTTCTCTTTGTCCTCCTGGGGTATGCCCCTTGTAGGCTGTACATCCGGTTAGCCTCTTTTTTATTTCAAGCTTATTTTACCAAAAAAAAAAAAAAAGCCAGATAAGGAGGGTGATGTTAAAGAAGATAACCAAAGTGTTTCAGACAAGGAGGACCCTGCTCCTATCAAAAATTTTGAAGCAAACTTATCATCCACTACTGCTGAAATTTCAATGGAAGTCCCTACTGACTCCAAGGAGGGAAATCCAAGCACTCTCCAAGGTAAACTGAGCACTTAGAGTCTATCCAAGCATAATGGAAAGGATCCCGACCCCTTGGCGCCCACTTTGTAGGAGGGTTCTTCCAAGAGGAGTAACAAAAAGAATCAAAAGAAGAAAAACTCTGGCAGCAATGAGGGTAATTCTCACCCCTCAAACAAAGGCAGGTAACCCTTTACCCATTTTATTTTGTCTTGGCAGCGAGCTCAATTATCTATCATCTGCCATTTTTGCTTTTATGTTTATGTCTATGTCGATAAAATCCTCTTCATTTTGGTTTTTGGAATACGAGGGGTCTTAATGATCCCATCAAACAAAAAGAGGTTAAGTCTTTTGTTTTTAAGAACAAACTGACTATCTTTGGCCTAATAGAGCATAAAATAAAGGAGCATAACTTCAGCAGGGTTTTTAGTTCCATGATTCCATTTTGGTCTTTTGTTAACAATTACTCCCACTCTCCTAGTGGTAGAATTTGTGTTGGTTGGGATCCTGCCATTGTGAATGTTCCTTGGGCAATCTAGCGAAGCTATCCACTGTAATGTCATTTCTGTCTCTGGTGACATTTGTTTTACTGCCACTTTTGTTTACGGTTCCAATGATTACAATGAGAGGAATATTTTATGGCAGGATTTGCACAAATGGAATAACCATGGCCCATGGGTTATTTTGGGTGACTTTAATGCATTAAGATATCCTTCTGACAAAGTTGGAGGTGATCCTCATTGGCATTCATAGATGGACAATTTTGCCAAGTGTATTGAATCCATTGAGCTTGAGGATTTGAAATACACTGGATGCCATTACACCTGGTCTAACAAGCAGGACCCCTTTTTTTTGGATAAATTAGGTTGAAATTAAAAGGAGTTAAGCGAATGTACAGCCTACAAGGGGCATACCCCAGGGAGGAAAAAATAAAAAGAAAGAAAAAGAAAAAAAGTGCGTGGCCCCCGACACAACCCGCAGGGGTGGGAAAATGAGAGTACTGGCACATCCCGCCAACATAGGTATAAATGAGCAAAAGCAATAATCGAAGGAAATAGAAAAGCAAAACTCCAACACAACCCGCCGGAGATGGGAAAGATAAGATGCCCTTGCACAACCCGCAAGAATAGGGATAAGTAATGAAAATAAAACCGTGTGTACTCCCCGGCACAACTCGCCAAGGTGGGAAAGAGATCCTGGTTCCACCTGCTAGGGTGGGTATAAAAGTTTCCAAATGTCAATTATTTCCAAATATCAATGTTTTAGAACGTCACAATTTATGGTAACTGATACATAGGATGACTAACTCGATAGGAACCAACAACAGCGTAACCCAAACCAAATGAGGAGCTTCTGATTTTCGGCAATCATAACACACAAAGGAACACCCCCATATAACCCTTGGGTCACATGCCTACTCTGTCGCCCGCTCCCACATGCCTAATCTAGGTTCCATAGTCACTAGCCCAATCAAGAAGTACAACCGTGTATGTAGTACCGAAGTCAGTCACATTATGGCTAACTAATACTTAGGATGACCGACTCTCCTGGGTCTAACAACAAAGCAACCCAAACCAAACGAAGAGCCTCTGATTTTCGACAATCAGGACCCCTTCCATGTGGTTACTACTAAAATTGATAGGGTTCTTGTTAATGAGCTTTGGATTAAAAGTTTTAGTCCACTGGGATATCTGATCACTCCCCTGCTGTGATCTCTTTGCTCCCTCCCTCTGGGAAAACCAATAAACCATTCAAGTTCTTCAATTTCATTGCTCAGCATCCAGAATTTCTCTCTATTGTTCAGCAAGTTTGGAGGAGTGTGGTTATTGGTAAGCCAATGTATGTAACTACTGAAAATGTCCTCCTGGGGTATGCCCCTTGTAGGTTGTACATTCTTTTGTCTCCCCCTTTTTATTTCAAGTTATCTTTACCAAAAAAAAAACTACTGAAAAGCTTAGAATCCTTCAAAAGGATCTTAAAAAATTGAATTCAAAGGAGTTTAGTGACATTTCCTCCAGGACCATGGTTGTAAAGCAGCAACTTGATATTGTCCAAAGGGATCTTAGGACTGATCCCAATAATATCTCCAACCAAATTCAAGAAAGAGTGCTTTGCTAGCAATACTTGATGTTGGCTAGAGCTGAGGAAAGTTTTGCTAATCAGAAATCTAGGATCCAGTGGCTCAAACTTGGAGACCAGTTCCTACTTTTTCAAATCTATATCCCAAAATAGGAATAGGGGTAGAATTACTAGCCTGGTGCTTGGGGATAATAGTCTCACTTATGATATTAGTGAGATAAAGTCTACTTTTGTGGAGTATTATACTCATCTTTTGGGCAGTCCTCACTCCACTTTTACGTTAGTAGATCCAGGATCAACTAGCTTGTCAACACTAAACTCTCAAACATCCAAAGGGATTCCATGATATCTGATATCTCTAACCTTGAGATTAAGGAAACCTTCATGTCTCTCAATCCCAATAAAGCCCCTGGACCTGATGGGTACTCTGCCTGCTTTTTTCAAAAAGCTTGGGATGTTGTGGGGCATGATGTGACATTTGCTGTTAAGAATTTTTTTAGATCTGTTAAGCTCCTCACTAGAGCTAACTCCACTAGTGTTGCTCTTGTCCCTAAGATTCCCAATCCTTCTAAAGTTGGGGACTATAGGCCTATTTCCTATTGTAATTCCATTTACAAGTGCATAGCAAAAATTATCTCTAAGAGAATTCAAGTTGTCCTGCTCCATCTCATTGATCCAGTTCAATTTGGATTCATTCAGGGTAGAAGGATAACTGACAACATCTTCCTTACTCAGGAAATCATGAGAGATTATCATAAGTATTCCTCCTCCTCCTCTATTTTACCCAAAAAAAAGTATTCCTCCTCTCCTAGGTGTGCTCTTAAGGCATCATGAAAGCCTATGACAATGTGAGGTGGGATTTCTTGTGGGATATTCTTGAATCCATGAACTTTCACCCTTGTATGATCCTATGGATCAAATCTTGTGTTACCACAGCTAACTACTCCCTAAATATTAATGGGGAGCCTATTGGATTCATCATGGGTAAGAAGGGCTTGCGGCAAGGTGATCCCTTGTCCTCTTATCTCTTTGTTATTATTATGGAGGTCCTTACTCAATTACTGAAAGAGAAGTCCCTCAACTCCAATTTCCACTTTCATTGAAGATGTGATAAGACTAAGATCATCAACTTTTGCTTTGCAAATGATCTTATGATCTTCTGCAAAGGGGAATTGAGTTCTATACAGTGCATTCAGAATGCCTTATCTGAGTTTGAGGCTCTATCTGGATTGTCCCTTAGCCCTAGCAAAAGTAACATTTTTTTCTCTGGAGTCCCCCCCACAATCAAAGCTGCCATCCTTGATTCACTTGGATTTAGGGAGGGGTCCCTTCCTGTAAGATACTTGGGTGTCCCTCTCATATCCACTAAGCTCAAATACACAGACTGCAAAGCTCTCATTGATAGAATCACCAAAAGTACTAAATCTTGGGCTAATAAGTACTTGTCCTATGCTGGGAGAGTTCAATTGGTGAAATCTGTACTTTTCTCCATGTAGACTTATTGGTCCTCTATCTTCATTCTTCCCAAGAAGGTCATTAAAGAAGTTGAATCTATTCTTAGATCTTTCTTCTAGACTGGGTCTAACCTTAGAAGTACTGGGGCTAAAATATCTTGGGATCATTTATGCTCCCCTAAAAAAGAGGGGGGTTTGGGCTTTAAATCTCTCCAAATTTGGAACAGGGCTGCAATGTCTAAGCATATTTGGTACCTTGTCTCTGGAGGAGAGCAATCCATGTGGTGTCAGTGGGTGAAATCATACTTACTTAAATGGAAGAGATTTTGGAAAATGAAGATCCCTAGCAATCCTTCTTGGACTTGGAGAAAGTTACTCCAACTTCGTCTGCTCATCCAACCATACATTCAGTATCAGATTGGGGATGGATCAGCATATCCCCCTTGGCCCATTAGTTCAAAAATTTGGAGACCGTATCATTTATGACTCTGGTTTGCCTGATGATGCTAATGTGTCTGCCATAATAAACAATAACAATCAATGGAAATTTCCCATCACTCAAACTTGGGAGCCGAATGAGATTAGGGATGCTCTCCCCTCTATTGATAGAGTCAACTCCTTTCCCACTGATACTTGCAAGTGGACTCTTTCCCAAAATGGTCAATTCACTATTGTTTCACTGTGGGACAAAATTAGGACTCATTTTCCACTTGTTATTTGGAGTCCTGTAATCTGGTTTCCTATGCATATCCCCAAGTGTAGCCTCATTAGTTGGATTGCCATTCAGCATAGGTTGTCCACTGGTGATAGACTGGCCCAGTTTGGAGTCATTGACTCCCCATGCTATAGTTTCTGCCCTGACGCAGAAAGTCATGACCACTTATTCTTCAATTGTCCCTATACCAAACAGGTTTAGGAGACTGTTTCGCTTAAATCTCAACTCACATGGCAGTCACACTCACTCTCTGGCTTGATCCCTCAGCTTTCCAAATTCAAAGGGAAAAGCCTTAGAAGCACCCTTGCCAAGTTGTCATTCACTGTCACACTGTATCATGTTCGGATTGAAAGGAACACAAGGAAATTCCAAAGTCTGCAGCACTCTATCCCTACAGTTGTGGACAAGATTTGTTTGGACATCAGAAACAGATTACTGTCACTCACTAAAATGCCAACTGGTCCTAAGGCCTTAATGGAATCCTGGAACATTTCTAATTAGACTTGAGATTATAGCATCTGATAGATTTGGTTGCTTTTGTTTCAGCTACATCATGTAATTGTAGTTCTATTTTGTTACTTCCCATGTGTTATCTAATCACCCTTCTGAGGAATTGAGAGTTTAGGTTCCAGCATTTTGACATCAACTGGCTTACATGACTTCAAGTGGTTAGTGGTGCAGGTTCTCAAGCAAGGAATGGAATATGGATGTTGTGATTCTAATATTCCATTTGGGTAGTTTAATTGCAGGTACATTATCCTTGAGGGGTTCATACTTGAGTGTATGTGTCCTACTTAAAATGTGGGGTGAGCTCTAAGGATGCCCAATATCTGAGATTTTGATTAACCTTTTGGAAGATTTTGATGCTCCCAATTGGACAGTGTGCTTGCAGGTTCACTCATAGGAACACAAGAGCTTCATTATACTCTAACTCCCAATTGGGATTTTTTTTGGCTGTAGGTCTTACTTTATAGTTCCTGTTGGTTATCATGCTTGTGTGTGTGACTTACATAAAATGTGTGATCCAGTGAGATGTGTGTTTAGAGCCTCAGAATTTCTTCTTGAGTGGAGTGTGATATGTAGTTGGTGAATCAAATCATGTGAGATCTGAGGGAGTGTGGAGCCCTAGAGAGTGTTATAGAAGTCGTGAGGTTCCAAGGGAGTTGAAGGGTGAGACACAAAGTTAGGATTCAATGTTGCTCGTACTAGCATAACTCATTATAGTTTGTAGTGGTTAATTTGTATAAAAGTTTGTAGTTGTGAGCTGCCAAATTCTAGGCAGACATGATTTTCTGGGATTGTAATAAACAACCGTTATGCTGCCCAAGTTTCTCCAGCTGCTGCAATTCATAGTTGCTGCAGATCAGTTCTACAGTTGATGCAGCAGTAATTTTGTGTTTTGTGTAGCAGCAGTCCTTGTGTTGGTGCAGCAGTATTGTGTAGAAGAAGTATTGGCATTGCAGGAGTAGATTTACAGAGTGGTAGAAGCCTTTGTCCCTGCAGCAGCAGTTATACTCAAGAGGTGCTCTATCCCAAGTTATTCCAAGGTCCTATTCCAACTTTCATGTTTAAGCCTCAAGTTCAAGATTCAATATCAAGCATCCAGTTTTATGTTCAAGCAGCCCCAAGTCATATTTGCAATTCCAAGTTTCATGTTCAAACATCAAGCATCAAGTTTTAGTCTAGCAGTCCAAGTCATATTTGGTTGTTGCATCAAGTGCATCACTATGCTGTCCTCATTAATTGTTGTACTTAGATCTTATCTTACTTATGTCATGTGTTTCTTGTCCATCTATCTTAGAAGGTTAGGAAACACATGTTAAGTTTCCTCATAGTTCTTGTAGCCATTTGGCATAAGTTTCAAATTTCTTTTTTTTTTTGGGTAATTTAGCTTGAAATTAAAAGGGATTAAGCGAATGTATAGCCTACAAGGGGCATATCCCAGGGAGGACAAAATAAAAAAAAAAGAAAAGAAAAAAAAGAAAAATTACGTACTCCTCGGCACAACCCGCCGGGGTGGGTATAATAAGCATAAAGCTGTAAATTAGATCGGTTATCATGTGGCTCTAAACATATGAGCCCATAACAAAATTAACTCCCACATGGTAAACAAAAGGGCCCATGGAAAGGCTAGTATCAACAGTGATTAACTTTTACCCAATTGAAACTGGGTATAGCTGTTCCATTTGAACCAAAGGAGGTTTTCGTGAGCACTCTGAGCGTTCTGAATTGATGGACGACAGCATGGCCTTGATCAGCAATGTGAGACATATGTATCATGGAACCACCCTTGATCAGCATCAAGCAGCATTTTGGGAGGAAGCCCTTTCCCAGAAGGGGATCAAACATTGCCAGGGACAACCCCCCTGTGGCTAGGTCTAACTAATGACAACAATCACCAAATTTTAAAGAAATTTGAGTAGCATTTCTGCTAATTTTAACAAACCCTCTGTTCAAACAGTAAACAGCGTCTACAGCAACAGATCACAAACAACAGTATGGTGTTGTTATACACAGCAAGAGTAAGCTAGTAATATGGTGTTGATCACACACAGATACAAGAAGCAATATGGTTCAGCCTATGGGAAACTGCAACAGCATCAAATGCAGTGGGGACAACGGTAACAATGTTGCTACTACAGCAGTAGTATCTAACTGCAGCAGTATCCAACTGGTACTTGCGGAAAGGACAGCTCGATAGCAGCAGTAGTACAATTCTACTACTGCAGCAGCAGTAGCATAATAGTAGCAGTAGAGCCATACGAATACATGAACAGATGGAGGAATGGTTACCTCCCAATGTATCCAAATGAGACTCCATAGGCCCAATCATAACAGGAACAAACAATAACAAGGGTAGCACAATAGGAACAATAACTCTCAATGGCAGATTATGTTAGCAAGCCTAATGATTTTATGACTCACCTCCAACTCCCTAGGAACCTCTCCACTTCATAACTCTCTCTAAGGGGTCCAAGCTCCCTCAACTAATCCTCACAAGAATCCTCCCCACTACATATTACCTCCACTCATGAAAGACTCTGGGTCACTAGCTCACAACTCACTGGGATGCGCTCATATGGTGGTATCACACGACTCATAGCATCTCTTTTTTGACTATCCCTTGATAGTATGAGCTTTGCAAGTCTAAGAGAACTTACCCATATACCACGAGTAAAAGCTCTGAACTGAATAGGTATTCATACTTGCCCTGATGTTGTACACTCCTTTGCTTTGAATTTCACTTGTTACTGAGCAGCATATGCTAAGCAACTGCAATGTTATGGGCCTGCACCACAATCTACCCAATTGGGCCATTAGAACAATTCAACCACTTTATTTGTCTTCAATTGTATGGACTAGCTTGGACAATCTGCAACTAAAGGTTAATTAGTGCCATGAACATGGAGGTGAAAAAGTAGATCCACAGATATAAGTCCACATACATGCATGCTAGTTGGGTTTAGAGTTAATATGCCATGCTTCACACAAGTATAGAGTGCCCTTTGGAATTTTGTTAAGCGACAATAACCTACACCTAATATCCGTATAGACTTTATTCACAACAAATAGAATAGAATGCTGGATATTTTGGAATTTCCTGGAATTCCTTTCAATCCAAATGTGATAACGTGTGGCAGTGAAGGATAGTTTGATTATGGTGCTCTTTGGGCCTCTACCTCTATAAGCCGATAGAAGAGAGACTAAGTCTTTGAGTGGTTGGGGCTGCCATGTGAGATGGGATGTACTTTTTTTTTGTGGATAAATCAGCTTGAAATAAAAAGAGGAAAGAGGATATACAGCCTACAAGGGGCATACCCCAGGAGGACAAAACAAAACAAAGAAAAGAAAAGAAAAAAAGAAAGAAAAGTACATGCCAACGACAAACAAGGAAACTGGCCAAGTGGCTACAAGGAAGCCTTTCGGCTCAAAATGATAATACCTAAGGTAAACCTAGATATGTAACTCTTCATCAGCAAAAAAACTAGAGATGAGAATCCTAGCCAAAGGATGTAGCAGCAGACACGAAACTTGAACATAATCTTGGACATGATGCTTGGGAGAACATCAACTGCTGCAACCTGCTGCAGCCTATAACACCACGGAGATCAAGATCTGGAGGAATTTGGTCAGCATAACAGCTGAATTTTACCATCCCAGGAAAAACAGGAGTCTGCCCAAGTTTGGCAGCCCATAACTACAGATTTTGGGAGGAAAAGCCCCCTCCCAGAAGGGACAAAAACATGCCCTGGGACAGCCCCCCAAGGCTAGGCCATAAATCACAACATTGTGGATCTTGACGTCGGACACACAAAGCGATCCGCATTATGCCAAACAGAAGTAACACACGGCCAAGATATGTAGACAATGTAGGTAATTAAACAAGTATCTATAGCAGCAGCCCTTGCTATAGTATAACATGAAGATACATATGCATACAAGTAAGTATGTAGGATGCAACAGCCCTTGCAACCTACTAATGAGCATAATTCAATAGCAAGCAAGCAAGTATCTATAGCAACAGCCCTTGCTATAGTATAACATGAAGATACATATGCATACAAGTATGTAGGTTGCAACAGCCCTTGCAACCTACCAATGAGCATAATTCAATAGCATGCAAGCAAGTATCTATAGCAACAGCCCTTGCTATAGATGGGATGTACTTGAGACCTTATCCCAGACCTCTTGAGTAAAAGGACAGTTAAAAAAGAGATGATTGTGATCCTCTTCTCCCGGACAGAAGCTACAGCAGGAAATGTCCTTAATGCCAAATAGTACTAGCCTATCCTCCGTGGAGAGCCTATTTTGTAGAGCAAGCCAGCTTATCAAGCTGCACTTGGGGATGTGGAAAGGAAACCAAACAATGTGGCACCACTCAACATTGGGAAAATGGGTCCTGAGTTGCTCCCATAGAGAGGATACAGTAAATAGACCATTATTGCTAAGGGTCCATCTACAAACATCCTGTGAAGGGGAGGGGTAAGTGATTACTGGAAGGGCATCCCTGATCTCATTTAATTCCCAAGTTTGTGTGATAGGGAATTTCCACTGATTAGACCTATTCAAGATAACAGAAACTTTGGCATCTTCAGATAAACCAGTATCATAAATGATACGATAGCCAAATCTCTCAACCAATGGTCCATACCACAGAGACGTAGAATTCCCATCCCCAATTTGATAAAAAAAAAATGTAGGGTTGGATGATAGAATGCAATTGAAGTAATTTTCTCCAAGTCCAAGAAGGACTACTTGGACTTTTAATTTTCCAAAAGCTCTTTCCTTTTAGTAAGTATGACTTCACCCATTGACACCACATTGATTGCTCACCTTCGGAGATGAGGAACCAGATATGCCTAGCCATGGCAGCCTTATTCCATACCTGGAGGGACTTAAATCCAAGGCCTCCTTCCTTCTTTGGGGAGCACAAATGTTCCCATGAAACCTTGGCACTAATGTGCTTAAGATCAGGACCAGTCCAGAAAAAGGCTCTAAGAATTGATTCAACTTCCTTAATAACCTTTTTGGGCAAAATAAATATAGAGGACCAGTAGGTTTGCATTGAAAACAACACAGACTTAACCAACTGTACTCTTCCTGCATAAGAGAGGTATTTGTTGGTCCAAGACTTGGTACGACTTGTGATTCTATCAATGAGAATTTGACAATCAAGGTATCTTAGTTTTGTGGATATGAGTGGAACACCCAAGTATTTGACTGGAAGAATACCCTCATTGAAACCAATAGTTTGAAGAATTGAACTTTTGATTGAGTTCGGAACTCCCGATAAGAAGACATTACAAGGGCTAGGAGTTAAGCCAGATAGAGCTGTAAATTCATTGAGAGCACTTTGAATGCATTGAATGGATCTCAATTCACCTTTACAGAAGATCATGAGGGCCATGTTCGTTTACAAGTTTTGAGCCAGTTTTGGTTTTGATGACATCATCATTTTTCTCATTTCTCTCTCTATATCTCTCCACTTATTACACCTGCTTACATCATCAAAACTAAACTAAAACTCTAAACCAAACACAGCCGAGATCATTTGCAAAGCAGAGATTGATAATTCTAGTTTTATCACATTTCCAATGGTACTGAAAGTTGGGATTCTGTGATTGTTCTCTGAGAAGTTGGGTGAGGACTTCCATAACAATGACAAAAAGATAAGAGGACAAAGGATCCCGTTGCCTCAAACCTTTTTTTCCCTTAATCTTTCCAACTGATTCACCATTAATACTCAGAGAATAATTAGCAGTGTTAACCAATGACCAGAGTTTGGCTATGGTCCAAAGTATAGCAGATGCTAAAATTAAAGAAACTATTTGGAGTCTTAACCCTCACAAGGCACCAGGACCTGATGGGTATAATGCTGGGTTTTTCCAAAAAGCTTGGCCTGTTATTGGCCATGAGGTAACTGTTGCTGTTAAGACTTTCTTTAGGTCTAGCCAGCTTTTGAGGAAAGCTAATGCTACAGTAATTGACTTGTCCCTAAAAATTCCTAACCCCTCTAAGGTTAGTGATTTTAGACCCATTTCTTGTTGCAACACCGTTTACAATTGCATAGCTAAGATTCTTGCCAAAAGACTACAAAGTGCTCTTCCTTCCCTCATTGATCCTGTCCAATATGGTTTCGTGAAGGGTAGAAGGATTGCCGATAATATTTTCCTTACACAGGAGCTTATGCATGGCTATCATAAATCCTCTTCTACTCCCAAGTGTGCTATGAAGGTGGATATTATGAAAGCCTATGACAATGTGAGATGGGACTTCTAATGGGATGTCCTTCTTAGCATGAATATTCACCCCATTATGATCAAATGGTTACAAGCTTGTGTTACCACTGCAAATTAGATTTTAACTATAAATGGGGAAAATACTGGTTTCATCAATGGGAAAAAGGGTCTAAGGCAAGGAGACCCTTTATCCTCCTATCTTTTTGTTATTGTTATGGAAGTCTTCACTTGCATCTTGAGGCAGAAATCTTTGCTTCTTGATTTCCACTTTCATTGGAGATGTAGTAATAATAAAATTATCAATCTTTGCTTTGCAAATGATTTGATGATTTTCTGTGAAGGGGATCTTGGGTCAGTTAAGCTCATCCAATCCTCTCTTACTGAATTTGAGTCTTTGTCTGGATTGAAACCTAGCCCAAGCAAAAGTCATATCTTCTTCTCTGGGGTTCCTGCCTCCACAAGAAAAGATATCTTGGATGTTCTGGGTTTTAAAGAAGGCTCCCTGCTTGTTAAGTACCTTAGGGTACCTTTGCTTTCCACCAGATTGACCCATAGGGATTGCAAGCCTTTGGTGGATAAAATTACCTTTAAGACCTAAGAGTTGGACCAATAGAGATTTAACATATGCAGGGAGAGTTCAGTTGATAAAAAATGTGTTGTTTTCTATGCAAACTTATTGGTCCTCCTTATTTATCCTGCCAAAGAAAGTTATAAAAGAAGTTGGGGCTGTCTTGAGGGCTTCTTTTTTTTCGGTAAAACAAGCTTGAAATAAAAAGAGGCTAAACGGATATACAGCCTACAAGGGGCATACCCCAAGAGGACAAAGAAAAGAAAACAAAAAGGAAAAAGATTAGGAAGGCCAAAGGGCTACAATGGGATTGGGAAGCCAAGGAGGCTAAATGGATAAGTACTAACAATAGGTCCAGAGCCCAGGGACAACCCCCACTGATAGGTCAAGATTTCTGAGAAAATTTTGGCAGCATTTTGCCTATTTTTTGACAAACCCAGAAAAAACAGATGACTGCCCTGGATGTCAGTCCAAAACAACGAGCAAAACCCTCTAACTATTGATTAATCATGCAGCTATACAATATAAAACAACCACAAAGCATGACTAATGCTCAAAAGCAAAACAGACTGCAACCGAATGCAGAAACAGTATTAATATAACGCACGAGCAGGTGCAGCTATAGAAGTAAAATAGATTGCAGCAATAGCGACAGTAGCTGAGGTAGAATACAGATTGCAGCATCAATGATAGAGCTGAGGTAGAATACAGATTGCAGCATTAGTGATAGAACTGTGGCGCATTACGATTGCAAAAGATCGGTGGCGATTGTAGATTGCAAAAGATCGTGAGACAATAGTCGTGGCAAAATGCAAATTGCAAAAGATCGATGGATAGGGGTGGCGGACATGATTGCACCATCGGTGACAATAGTAGAGGCGGTTTTTGCGGTTGCGGTGCGTAAAAGCATGAAAGAGTAGCACACAAAGAACATTCATGAGAAGAGTCATCCAGATGAACAACATCAAATTAATAGAACCTGGGGCAGCAAGAATTATAAAGATATCCTAAAAGTATAGAGGCTCCCCTTCTACTTCCTCGGAAACTCACACTTCAAATCACTCACTACGGTTCCGAACACCCTCTCCTACACCTCACCATGTTCCCCCTCTACATATTACCTCCTCTCCCAAAAAACTCAGGGGCTCAAACACACACACAAGGCTCTCTAATATGGTAGATCACACAACTCATTCAAGTCACCAATTCCTAACTCCTAACTTCTTGATTGATCCCAGTGCATATAGTCATTAAGAATATGGAGGTAAAGGAATAAGGTATACTCCACTATTATTAGAAGTATTATGCTAGGGATATGTGATTCACTGTGTGATGAGAATGGCTCCAGTTAGGAGATGATGTATAGCTCACTTGTCTTGAACATTAGAGGACCTGCAATACACACTGCCTCAATTGGGCTGTTAGGAATTTTCAAATTTTGCCACCCAAGCAAGCTAAACGAGAGACTTGTCACATAGAAACAAGTCAGTGCTTCTGAAGAGTGTATGAGGAATAAGTACAAGAGCAAAATGCAAAACAAAAGCAAAAGCAAAATGCAATGCAATCAGATCAATGATTCAACCTTATGAAAGGTTCCAAGCCTCTAAAAGTGAATTAGCTCCTGTTGGAATTTTGTGGAGGGACAGCATTCTGTACCTAATATCAAAGCATATATTGTGCACCAGGGAGGGCACATTATGCTGGATATTTTGAAATTTTCTGAGATTTCTCTCAATCTAGATGTGGTAAAGAGAGACAGTAAAGGTTAATTTAGTAAGTGTAGTTTCCAAATCTTTCCTTCTAAGAGAAGAAAGAAGATTGACCAACCCAGACAGAGTTTGAGAATGCCAGATAATTTGGGACTTATGGGAGACATCATCCCAAACATTTTTTGTGAAGGGGCAGTTAAAAAATAAGTGGTCATGATTCTCCTCAGCAGTACAGAAGCTACAACAAGAAGTGGTCTTAATGCCAAACAAGACAAGCCTATCCTCAGTGGATAATCTATTTTGGATCGCAAGCCAACTAATGAGGCTGCACTTGGGAATATGAAAAGGGAACCAAACAACATGGCTCCAACCAATGGTGGGAAACTTAACTCTCATATGATCCCATAACGATGAGACGGAGAATAGTCCATTTTGATTAAGGGTCCATATACACGAGTCAGCATCAGAGGGACTATGGTTGCTTAAGGGAGGCAAATGAGACCTAATCTCATTCAGCTCCCAAGTCTGGGTGATGGGGAGGTGCCAATGATTATTTGCATGCAGGATGGGAGAGACTTTGGCATCATCTGGGAGACCAGAGTCATATACAATACGGGTGCCAAATTTCTCAACCAAAGGGCCAGAAGGGTGCCAATTGTCATACCAAAGGAAGGTGGAGTTACCATCGCCAATTTTATACTTGATAAAAGATTGGACGAGAGGGCGAAGTTGAAGCAATTTCCTCCAAGTCCAAGACGGACTACTAGGAATTTTAACTTTCCAGAAACTCTTACCCTTGAGTAAATATGATTTAATCCATTGGCACCACATGGATTGCTCTCCTCCAGAAATGATAAACCATATGTGCTTAGCCATGGCAGCCTTGTTCCATATTTGGATAGATTTGAAACCGAGACCTCCTTCTTTCCTAGGGGAACAAAGGTGCTCCCATGATACTTTTGCACCTGTGTGTCTAAGGTCACATCCAGTCCAAAAGAAGGATCTCAAAATGGTCTCAACTTCCTTAACCACTTTCTTAGGAAGCAGAAAAATGGAGGACCAATAAGTCTGCATGGAGAACAACACAAACTTAATCAACTGGATTCTCCCAGCATATGATAGGTATTTATTTGCCCAGGATTTGGTACGACTTATAATTTTATCAATAAGAATCTTACAATCTGCATATGTTTAGTGGATGAGAGGGACCCCAAGGTATCGCACAGGGAGAGAACCTTCTTTAAATCCCAACTTTTTTTTTTTTGGGTAAATAAGCTTGAAGATAAAAGGAGGCTAAGCGAATGTACAGCCTACAAGGGGCATACCCCAGGGAGGACAAAGAAAAGGAAAAGAAAAGGATAAAGAAAATTGCTTGAAATAAAGGAGGGCCACAAGGGCTACAAGAGGAAAACATAGGGGAAATTACTTACAACGTAAATTACATACAATAAAGAAAGACCATTAAGAGCCAACACTTGTTGGACTGGAACATAAGCAAGTAAGCTAAGAGAGTAGAACCTATAGTAGAATAGAGAACAACACTTGACATTGTAATAGGGGAAGAACCTCCTGCTGATGCACTTGACCAACACTTGGCATTCATACTTGGCACTTGAATTTGGGGTAGACCCTCTTGAGATGGAACTTGAATTGGGAGGACATCCCCCTCCCAGAAGGGAATTATACAAAGCCATGGGACAGCCCCCCAAGGCTAGGCCAACAACTAGCAAAACCCTGAATTTCCAGATATCCAGCTAGAGAACAGAAATTGGGCAGCACCTTGTTTGAATATGGAGCAAACCACACAAACAAGAAAGGTACGAGGACAGTGAATAGACTCCAGATTACCTTTACAGAAGATCATGAGATCATTTGCGAAACACAAGTTGATTATCTTTGTTTTCTCACACCTCCAATGGAATTGGAAGTTGGGACTAAGTGATTTCTCTTTGAGGAGCTGCGTGAGTACCTCCATGATAATAACAAAAAGGTACGAGGACAACGGGTCACCTTGCCCTCTGTGGTGAGCAAGATTCATTCAGTAGTGAGATATAGACTTCTGTCCTTGGACAAACTTCCCCAGGGGCATAACTCACAAATGTTGTTAGCTAAGTGTGGGATTAATTGAATGTTCATTTGTTTCTCCTGTTCTTACTATATCTTATATCTCGCAGGGACTTGAATGGTGGACTAACATTAAGGGCTGCAGAGAGGGCCTGGTTATCTTAGGCAAGAGTCCCAATCATATCAGAATATGATAAAGGTTATATCTTACAGCCCATCTGGGTAGTGGTTTTGCAGATCTATTCGCAGATTGCATTCAATGCCAGGTTTATTACATCTACTTATCATGGTCTGTTATTTTAATCTCCATCACATACTTACTCTTTGTGGCAACATACCGTTGTGCCTTAAGTGGCCTGTTATACTCTAGTGCTAGATATTATCATTGAGTTGTGTGATCTACTAAAATGTGTGTATCCCAGTGAGCTGAGTGATTGTGCCCCAGATTTCCATTGTGAGTGGAGGTAATATGAAGTGGGGGAATCTTGTGAGGATTAGCTGAGGGGGTTTGGCTCTGTAGTGAGAGATAAGAAGTTGTGAGAATCCTAGGGAGAAGAAGGTGAGCCACTAAAGCTAGGATATCATATATTTTTGAGGCTGTTATTCCCTGCTGTTACTATTGTTTTCACTATGCTTTGTTGTTCTCTTTCTTTGTTTTTGTCTTTGTTCTCATTGGTTGGTCACTTTTTTTGCCGAAAGTGAGTTAGGAGCAGCAATGCTCATTTTGATTGTTTTACTTGTGTTTTGATTGTTTACTGCTGTTGTCACTGATGTGTGTGCTGTTACCATTAGTTTTTGGTTGGGTTGTACATTGAATCTATTAGTGGGTAATGCTTAGTATGTAAACTTCTTTGTTATGTTTTTGATTCCTAGCCTTGGGGGTTGTCCCTTGGCATGTTTGAACCCCCTTGGGCCTCCCACTCTACACTTGAACTATTCTTATTTGAACATTGTTGCACCTACCTACACTATATGTTGCTGCCACTCCCTCGCCATTGCTGTGGCTGCACATTGTTGCACTCTATGATGCTTTTACGCTACGCTTCAGGTATTGCTATCTTTAATCTGCTTGAACACCGTTGTGGTGTTCTCGCTATCCGCTACGCAATATGTTCTGGTACTCTATGATGCTGCAATCTACTGCTGTGATGGTTTTGTTTCTATTTACTGCTGCTGCAAACTGGTTCTGCTACTCTATGGTGTTGAAGATCTGCCTCTTCTCTTCTTCCTTCTTTTCTTTTTTTCTTTTTTTACCGCCTGTAACCGTTCTACAAGCGATGGCTGGCACTTTGAGGGTGCTCCATTCATTTAATAGGTCATGGCGAAATTTTTTTTTTCACGGTCCATGTTTGTGTCTAGTGGGAATCAAGCTCCAAATATCATTCTCAAGCCCAAGTATCATGTGCATATGGTATCCAAGTTCCAAGTTTTAGATTTCAACTTTTATTTTAGTCGTACATTTGTATTTTGACTTGTGATTCCTCTGGTTAGGTTTCATAGGTTAGTTCTTTTACATTGTAGCCCTTCGGCGTAATTTTCTTTTTCTTTCTCTTTTCTTTGTCCTCCTGGGGTATGCCCCTTGAAGGCTGTACATTCTTTTGTCTCCCCTTTTTATTTCAAGCTTACTTTACCTAAAAAAAACCTTTTTGCCCCACGATAGAGCCAGTGGCATCACCATTGATACTCAAAGTATAATTGGCTGTTGTGACACAAGCTTTTAGCCAATGGATCATTTTAGGGTGAAAATTTATGGAGGAAAGGATGTCCCATAGGAAGTCCCACCTCACATTATCATAAGCTTTCATAATATCCCCCTTTAAAGCACATCTGGGAGAGGGGGAATGCCTGTGATAACCTCTCATAAGCTCTTGGGTAAGAAATATGTTGTCAGCAATTCTTCTACCTTTGACAAAACCTAATTGCACAGGGTCAATGAGATGAGGAAGCACAACTTGAATCCTTTTAGCAAGGATTTTGGCTATGCATTTATAGATTGTATTACAGCAAGAGATGGGCTGGTAATCCCCCACCTTAGAGGGGTTGGGGACTTTAGGAACAAGAGCCACACTTGTTGAATTAGCCTTAGAGAGAAGCTTGCCAGATCTAAAGAAGTTTCTAACAGCAGATGTGACCTCATGGCCCACCACATCCCAAGATTTTTGGAAGAACTTAGCATTGTAGCCATCAGGGCCAGGGGCTTTGTTGGGATTAAGCGACATAAAAGGTTTCTTTGATCTCAATGTTTGAAACCTCGAAAACCATGGCATCTCTCTGGAAATCATCAAGCCTGGAAGTGATTAGTTGGTTGACTCTGGAAGTACCAGAGTAGCCACTAGAGTGCACAAGCACTACCAAAAAAAGATTAGTGTAGAATGTGACAAATGTAGATTTTATCTCCATGGGGTCATGTGTAATGGTATCATTAGGGAGGACCAAGCTGGTGATCCTTCTCATGTTCCTATTGTGCGAGATGGACTTAAAAAAATAGGAGGTACATTGATCCCCCGACTTTAACCATTGAATTCTAGACTTCTGTTTAGCAAAACTTTCTTTAGCTCTAGCTAAAGTGAGATATTGCTTACATAAAAGTCTCTCCTGGGACTGCAGGACAGGATTAGTGGGGTCTTTACTTAAGGCAATCTGACTTCTATCAAGGCTCTGTCTAGCAGCAGTAGCTCTAATGGATATGTCACTGTACTCCTTAGTATTAAGCTTCTTAAGATCCATTTGAAGGAGTCTAAGCTTCTCACAGACTACAAAACATAGGATTACCAAAGATAACATTTCTCCAAACTTTCTGGACAGTAGATAAAAAATCAGGATGGTAAGCCAGGAAATTGAAGAACTTGAATGGTTTCTTGGTTCTTTTAGGATCATGGTTAAGAAAGACCACAGCAGGAGAGTGATCAGAGATCCCGGGGGACGGAAAATAAGCATTAGAACAAGAGAAGGTCTTAATCCAAGGCTCATTGACCAGAACTCTATCAATTTTGGTTGAGATATAGTGGGAAGGGTCCTGCTTGTTGGACCAGGTAAAGTGACAACCAGAGTATCTAAGGTCTTCCAAATCAAGTGCATTAATGCAATCATTAAAATCCTCCATGTGAGGAGGCCAAGCATTATCACCCCCAATTTTATCAGTTATACCTTGGAGCATTGAAATCCCCCAAAATGATCCAGGGATCATTGCTATTACAAGCAACCAGATCATCCCACAGGTTTTTTCTCTCCAAATATTGATTGGAGCCATAAACAAAGGAAGCACCAAATTTTATGTCGCCAGACACAGATTGGATGCTACAATGTATGGCTTGGCTAGTCATATTAACTACCCTGAGATTAAGCATAGAATGGTCCCAGACAACACAAATTCTGCCAATAGGAGCCATCAAAGAGTTATGAAAAAAGACCAACAAGGGAACATAGAATTAAAGATCTTGGTGCAGTTAATATCCTTAATTTTATGCTCCACTAGGCCAAAAAGGGACAGGTTATGTAACCTAACAAAAGATGCAACCTCTTTTTGTTTAATAGGGTCATTAAGACCTCTCATATTCCATAAACCAAAATGTAGAGGAGTTTTATTCATTACAAAACATGGCAGGAGATAGAAATGAACGCATACTGCCCAAAAAGGAAGATAAGGAGATCAGTGTTTACTTGAATGAGAATGGTCTTGTGCCCCTATTCGGCTTTTTCCCTTTCTTCTTGCTAGAATTGCTTCCAGAAATTCTGGCAGCCCCAAAAGCTCTTGAATCCCCAACAGTAGAAGGTAAATTTGGGGGTTTGTGGTGAAGATTAGAAGGAGGCTTAGCACTGCCTTCCCTACTGGTGGCATCAACTTCTAATGGTTGAGAATTAGCAATAGTTGTTGCACTGGTACTACTGGAATTAAGTGTACAGGGAGTTGCCTCTGAGTTCGTCCCTGAGAATGGACATTCATCAGCAAGGATTTCTGAGCCTTCACTATGAGTATCCTCCTGCATCACTCCAACAGGTTGAACAATAAAGGTATCCCATGTGGCATTTGGGACCACCTTAGAGAGCACTTCCAGAACTCCCCCACCACCTCCAAGGGCTTTCCCTAACTTCTTCCATTCCTCGTCAGGACTAGTGGGCTGGGGTCCTTTACCATTCCTCGGACTTGTGACTTGCTGATTTGCAGACTTTTGCGGAACCTCTCCATCCTTTGATGGCTTTCCCACAACTTGCCAAACAGTATTAGAGGTGCTGGGCTTGGCATCAGGTTTTGGAGTACAAGAGTGCCCAAAGACTTTGCACTTGGCACATCTGGAAGGGAGCCATTGGTATTCCAACTGAACCAAAATAGATTCACCCTTCACTATGATTTGGATTTCATCAGGGAGATCAAATTCAGCATTAACCTCAATGCAAATTTGAGCAAAATCTAACCTCTGTTGCTTCTCAGTAGCTTTATCCACATGTAAGGGTTTGCCAATGGTGCTAGCAATACGGCTAAAGCCTTCTGTTGCCCAGCACTCAAGGGGCAATTTATGAATTTTGATCCAGGCAGGGATGGAAGATGGATGCTCAATTTACCCAAAAAAAAAAAAAGATGGATGCTCGGGGGAAGGGATAAGCATTCTTCTCCAGTCCTTAAAAAACAAGATATCTACGAGAGAAGAAATAAGGGCCCCCTTCCAAAACTTTAATCTTGGTAGCTTCGTCCTGGAATTCGAAGTAGTAGCACGACCCAACCTGCTTGATGCGTATCTGACCATGGTCTTTCCATACCGCTTTAGCTGTGGAGATAAGTAACGCGAATGGCATTTTGCCATCGAGAAAATACCCAACAAGACAGTGATTCCAGTTTCTATCATCAAGATGAACTTCATCTAATTCCACAACTACACATTTACCTTTCTGTAGTTCAGGATAGTGATTGAGAGACATTGCCTTTAAAGGACATTGGGCACTGAACAGGGAGGCCCGATCTTTTGCTTTAGGTTGGGGATGCTTAGGGGTTTGTGGAACATTGATGGTGCTTGGAGTGGCAGTATGCATATGGCGTGGCGAGTTACAACCAACTTCAACAAAATCTCCTTCTAAAGATGGATAACTGGAAGTATCTAGATCAGAGGTCAAACTTACCTCTCGAACTCGTAAAATGTGGGATTTGAATTGAGAGAGATTCAGTTTGACCCCTGTCTTGTGGATTTCATCTTCTAATGACTGAACCAAGGAGGAAATTCGATCCTCACTCGCCTGGATCTCCCCTTCCCGCTGAACAACCTCTTTGAGTTTACTATCAGGGCTGGAGCCGGACCAAATGGGTTTTAATGGGTTTGGAATTGGGGTTAGAGCTAAGGTTGGGTACAACTCAGTTTTGTTGGAATTAGGGTTTTTCGGAACATGGTTGATGTTAAGAGCAGCAGATTCTTGCTTTGAATCCTGGGGATTAGGGTTTCTATTGTCAGAGGGGAGCTGACGTTGTGGGTAAAGGTCGAGGGGTTTGAATGGCGTAAACTTGGTGGGTGTGGAGAACACAACACCAGGTTTCAAAAGCTTGCTGTAGATCGGGGACATCGTAGTGGTTGCCATGAGAGGAGTGTCACGCACATCAGACCCTAGGTCTGAGTATCATTGAGGAGTGGCTAGTTGAGCCAGCTGCTTCTTTCTGATCACATTTGAATCGATCACGTTGAGTGGGTCAATTGCAGATGGTATAGGACCGTCGGCCAAGGTAATCGAAGATGAGCCCTCTGTTTGAAACGATCTAAGATCTTCCGAGGTAGTATCTTCGCCCTCAGCTAGGATTTCCTTTGGTATAGATCTAAGATCTTCCATGGAAGTTGCTGGTTGCTCCTCCATATCTAGGGTTTCACTTGGAATTGCTCGGATCGCGAAAATCGCCTAAGGGAGATGATGACGTCATGACAAATGAGCATAAAAATATACTTTGGCTTTGTCTTGAGGGCTTTCCTTTGGTCTAGCCCTGATCTTAAGACATCTGGAGCTAAAGTGTCTTGGGAGCATCTTTGCTCCTAAACAAGAGGGTGGTCTTGGTTTCAAATCACTCCAAGTTTGGAATAAGACTGCCATTTGTAAGCACATTTGGTTCCTTATCTCTGGTGGTGAGCAATCAATGTGGTGTCAATGGGTTAAGTCCTACTTACTTAAGGGAAAAACATTTTGGCAGATCAAAATGCCTAGTGGACCCACTTGGTATTGGAGAAAACTTCTCAACCTTAGGTCTATTGTCCAACCTTACATAAAGTCAGTCATTGGTAATGGTCAAAACACCTCCCTATGGTATGATAATTGGCATCCCTTAGGTCCTCTGTTATTAGGGACTCTAGATGGGCTATACCGCTCACTTAAACTTGGGAGATTAATGAAATTAGAAATAGTTTCACTAATTTCCCTGACCCTAATGTCGATCTTGATGATCAACACAAGTGGACTCTTACTGCTAATGGGGAGTTTACTGTGAGTTCTCTTTGGAAATGATCTTAGGACACCTTTCCCCAAGGTCCATTGGTACCATAGTGTTTGGTTCCCCTGACATATATTCCCAAGTGCAACTTTCACACTTGGGTTGCTATCCAAGAGAGATTGTATACTGAGGACAGGTTGGTTCTGTTTGGCACTAAATCTCACTCTAACTATATTTTTTGTCCTAGCAGTGAGAGCCATGATCATTTGTTCTTCAATTGCCCATTTACATCCCAAGTTTGGTCCCAACTCCTTGCCAAACTTAATATCAATTGGCCTCCTAGATCTTGGGTAAACTGGATTGACTTGCTAGCAACAATCAAGGGCAAATCTTTAAAAACATGTTTAATCAAGCTGGTCTTCTCCACATTAGTATATCAAATTTGGATTGAAAGAAATATACACAAGTTCCAAAATGTGGCGTGTTCACATTCGGTGGTTGTTCATAAGATTGCCTCTGTCATTAGACATAGATTGATGTCCCTGGGGAATCTCTCTAGGAGTCCTCAATCTGATGCTCTTCTGACGCAGTGGAATGCAATTTGAAAGGTCCTTTGTTCCTTATTATATATACTGCTGTCACAACTACTGTTATAGTTATTGATACTTTTTGATACATTTTGATCCTTGCTGATGTGTGTGTTGTTACAGGTCAGACAGGAGTACCAAAAGGAAGTAGAGAGCTACAGAGTGTCCACCAGTAGGTGGATGGACTTCATGAAGAATGCTATTACCAGGTACAAGAAAAAAAAATTACTCTTTGTAAGGCCTCGCAAAGGCTTGCTTAATCTATAGCAAGGGTTGTTGCTATAGATGCTTGTTGCAAGCTCTTGAATTATGCTCATTAGTAGGTTGCAAGGGCTGTTGCAACCTACATACTTACTTGTATGCATATGTATCTTCATGTTAAACTATAGCAAGGGCTGTTGCTATAGATATTTGTTTGCTTACCTACATTGTATACGTAACTTGCTATGTTACTTCCTGTTTGGAATAATGTGGACTGCTATGTGTCTGATCAGCATCCACAGTGTTGTGATTTCTGGCCTAGCCTTGGGGGGCTGTCCCATGGCATGTATTTGTCCCTTCTGGGAGGGGGCTTTCCTCCCAAAATCTGTAGTTATGGGCTGCCAAACCTGGGTAGACTTCTGTTTTTTCTGGGATGGTAAAAATCAGCCGTTATGCTGCCCAAATTCCTCCAGATCTTGATCTCCATAGTGTTATAGGCAACAGCAGTTTGCTGCAAGATGTTCTCCCAAGCATCATGTCCAAGTTCATGTTCATGTTCATGTTCAAGCTTCGTGTCTGCTGCTGCACCCTTTTGGCTATGTTTCTCATCTCTAGTTTATTGCTGGAGTTGAGTTACATATCTAGGTTTATCTTAGGTATTCTCATTTTGAGCCGAAAGGCTTCCTTGTAGCCACTTGGCCAGCTTTCCTTTGTTTTGCCTTTGGCATGTACTTTTCTTTCTTTTATTTCTTTGTTTTGTTTTGTCCTCCTGGGGTATGCCCCTTGTAGGCTGTATATCCTTTTTCCTCTTTTTATTTTCAAGCTGATTTATCCAAAAAAAAATAATTAGCTGTGGTAACACAAGCCTTGATCTAATTGATCATGATAGGATGGAAGTTCATAGAGGATAATACATCCCACAAGAAATCCCATCTAACATTATCATAGGCTTTCATAATATCCACTTTTAAAGCACATTTAGGAGTGGAAGAGTGCTTGTGGTAGTCCCTCATTATTTCTTGGGTGAGGAAAACATTGTCTGCAATCCTCCTACCTTTGACAAAACCAGATTGGACATGGTCAATGAGGTGAGGTAGGGCAACTTGAATCCTATTTGAAAGGATTTTAGCAATGCATTTGTAAATTGTGTTGCAGCATGAGATAGGCCTATAGTCCCCAACTTTGGAAGGGTTAGGAACTTTAGGAACAAGAGCAATGCTGGTAGCATTTGCAACGGTGAGCAATTTACCAGATCTAAAGAAATTTCTCACAGCAGAGGTAACTTCATGTCCAACCACATCCTAAGATTTATGAAAGAAGCTTGCATTGTACCCATCAGGACCAGGGGCTTTATTAGGATTTAAGGCCTTGAAGATTTCCTTAATTTCATGGTTGGAGACATCAGAAATCATAGCACTTCGCTGAGAATCAGAAAGCTTAGAACCAACCAATTGGTCAACCCTAGATGCTCCTAAATATGAAGAGGAGTGAGAAGTGCCAAGCAAGTTAGAGTAGAAATCAACGAAGGTATTTTTGATAGGAACAGGATCATGAGAAAGACAACAATCAGGGAGTGTGATACTTCTAATCCTATTTCTATTCCTCTTCTGAGTTATAGACTCGAAGAAATAAGAGGTACATTGGTCCCCTAGCTTCATCCATTGGATTCTAGACTTCTGCTTGGCAAAGCTTTCCTCAACTCTTGTAAGTTGATAATATTGCCTATACAAGAGTCTTTCCTGTGTTTGGTTAGAGATATTGCTAGGAATATAACCCAAGTTCAGCTTGGACCAACTCCAATTGTTGCTTAACACCCATTGTTCTAGTGGATATATCACTATATTCCTTAGTGTTAAGCTCCTTGAGCTCCATTTGGAGGAGCCTAAGTTTTTCACATACCACAAACATAGGATTTCCAATAATGACTCTATGCCAGATTCTCTGCACTATGCTGAGAAAGTTCGGATGGTCAGCAAGGAAATTGAAGAATTTAAAAGGTCTGTTGGATTTCTTGGGAGTGGGATTCAGATATACCACCATTGGGGAATGATCCGAGATGCCAGGAGTAAGGAAATGAACACTGGAGCAGATGTGGGTCTTCAACCAATGCTCATTAACCAATGCTCTATCAATTTTAGTGGAGACAAAGTGTGACAGATCTTTTTTTTTGGTAAAAAGGTGTGACAGATCTTGCTTATTAGCCCAAGTGAAGTGAAAACCGGTGTATCTCAGATCATCAAGATCATTGTTGGAGATACACTTATTAAAATCCTTCATATGAGGAGGCCAATGATTATCCCCACCAACCTTGTCAGAAGGGTATCTAAGGGCATTGAAGTCTCCTAAGATTATCCAAGGGATAGGGCTCCTCCAGGAGCTGAGAGATTGCCATAGTTCAGTTCTCTCAATATAGGAATTGGAGCCATAAACAAAGGTGACGTCAAACTGTGTCCTACTAGGAATAGTATGAACTTGACAGTGAATGGCTTAGCTGGATTGGTCAAGAATGATGATGTCAACAGCTGTAGGATCCCAAGCAACAATTTTATTTTATTTTTTTTGGATAAATCAGCTTGAAAATAAAAAGAGGGAAAAGGATATACAGCTTACAAGGGGCATACCCCAGGACGACAAAACAAAACAAAGAAATAAAAGAAAGAAAAGTACATGCCAAAGGCAAACAAAGGAAAGTTGGCCAAGTGGCTACAAGGAAGCCTTTCGGCTCAAAATGAGAATACCTAAGATAAACCTAGATATGTAACTCAACTCCAGTAATAAACTAGAGTTGAGATACATAACCCAAAGGGTGCAGCAGTAGACACGAAGCTTGAACATGAACTTGGACATGAAGCATGGGGGATCGTCTTGCAGCAAACTGCAACTGCTGTAAACTGCAACCTGCTACAAACTGCTGCAGCCTATACACTATGGAGATCAAGATTTGGAGGAATTTGGGCAGCATAACGGCTGATTTTTACCGTCCCAGAAAAAACAGAAGTCTGCCCAGGATTGGCAGCCCATAACTACGGATTTTGGGAGGAAAATCCCCCTCCCAGAAGGGACAACACATGCATGCCATGGGACAGCCCCCCCCTGCTAGGCCGAGATCACAACATTGTGGATGCCGACGTATTACCACGCAATCCGTGATTATGCCAAACAGGAAGTAACACATCAAGTTACGTATAAAATGTAGGTAAGCAACAAGTATCTATAGCAACAACCCTTGCTATAGTTTTAACATGAAGATACATATGCATACAAGTATGAAGGTTGCAAATGTTCTCAGAACCTACTAATGAGCATAATTCAAATCAGTATCAATTGTGAAACAAGGATTGCCTCCATCCTTGGAGACTAAATAACAGAAAAAAGGATTGCCTCCATCCTTGGAGACAAATAGTAAAATCAAGGATTGCCTCCATCCTTGGAGACAAATAGTAAAATCAAGGGTTGCCTCCACCTTTGGAGACAAAGACATCTAAGCATAGTAAACCCGCACATGAGCTTTTAAAGACTGCAACACGTGGTACCCAATTGGATAGTTAGCACCATAAGCATACCCCCCTTCCGTAGTTTGTTTGTGACCTCGTGGAATAAGTGCTTTAAACCTGCAACATACGCAACAAAGAAGTTTAAGGGTCCAATACCATGTATAACAATCATAACAATTATGCATAATCAAGTAAACTCAAATCTCATAACTTCTGCCATATGATCAACTATGAGCAACATCCCACTGGGCCAAAAGACAATTTGCTTGAGATCCTTGGGGGAGATTCACCAGGGACATCAATCTATGTCTTATGACTGAAGTGGATCTTGCTCACCACCCCCCCGTATATAGAACATGCAAAGATTTTGGAATTTACTTAACATTCCTCTCAATACAAATGTGGTATACAGTAGTGGTAAACAGAAGTCTGATTAAAAGTGCATTTAGAGTTTTGCCCTTGATTGTTGCTAATAGAGCAATCCAATTGACCCAAGTTCTGGGATGCCAATGAATATTGATCCTAGCAATTAAGAGTGCCCAGACTTGGGATGTGAATGGACAATTGAAAAACAGGTGATCATGACTCTCATTGCTTGTGCAGAAGCTACAATTAGAAGTAGTCTTAGTGCCAAATAGAACAAGTCTGTCCTCAGTGTACAACCTACCTTGGATAGCCAACCAAGTGATAAAACTACATTTAGGGATATGGCCAGGGAAACAATTATCCTACCACTAGTCTAAAATTCCTATTCACATTTATTAATGCAACTCTGTTTTGAACAGGCACAAATGATCAGGACCAGGGCATCATGAGGAGATAATATGTTGGTCCTCAACTTACCACCCATTTGGGATTCTCTATGCAGATATTCAGGGTCAAGCTCATGGAGTATCAAAGGGGAGCAAAGTGCTATTAAACAGGCACTCTCCCAAAGAAGGTTACAGAGGACTGCTATTTTATTTTTTTTTGTGGGTAATTTAGCTTGAAATTAAAAGGGGTTAAGTGAATATACAGCCTACAAGGGGCATACCTCAGGAGGACAAAACAAAATAAAAAAAAAGAAAAGAAAAATTGTGTACTCCCTGACACAATCCGTCAGGGTGGAAAATATGAAAACCAGCACAACCTGCTGGAATAGGAATACATATGTTTAAAACAAAATTATCAAAAAAAAATTCGGTAGAAAAAATTATCAAATTTGTGAGGTGGGAATCACCCATACTTTGTTGAATTCAAAAGCACACTGCCATTGTTATTAGGAGTACAGCTGTACCCCTTTTTTCCTTTCGTTTACTTGCAATAGGAATTGTAACTGCCTTTTGTTGCTGTCCCAAATGGACCAAGATAAGGACATATGCTGTCCCGAATGGCCCCACTTTCCAGTCAATTCCAAATTTGAAATTTTCAAATTTTTTGAATGCACTACTCCAAATTCACGTGCATGCACACTGCCATTTGTTACAAATTGTGCCCACGCCTCCCTTTTCCCCAAAGAAATCACGCGGCAAAGATCAAGTTTGGAAGACCCACTCTCGGGTAGGACTTTGGCTCAAGATTGACCACCCTTTTTACGTGAACCAAGGTGACCCCCTGGGTTTCCTCTTTCTTCTCAATGAAGCTCAGAATTTAGAATGGATCTAGACCCACAAAAGCCATGTAATTTCTCAAAATTTCAACAGCAATAACAACCATAAGAAGGGTGGTACGGTTGATTTTCTAGATCAACCATAAACTACTCCAGATTCGTGAGACCACTAAGCAAAAGTGGTGTTTCCTTGAATAGAGTATTCTTGAGTTAACCAAAGAAAGGGTTTACAAAATTGGACCATGGGGCCCACTGTCATCTTCCACAGAAAGGGCGTGATAAACCGAAGTTTTCCTTCCTCAACAAAAACCTAGATTTATACAAAATTTCCAGACAACAATCTGAAATTGATGATTAAAAAAAGGCCTAAATTAATGTAAATTAGCCCCAAAAGAATGGAGCTCAAGGATTCCATAACACAGAACCAACGCATAATAGAGGAACCCAGATCTAAAATTGCCATAGCCTTACCTGTAGCGCCAGGTTCCGCAATGGCATTACCCCATCCTCCGTGACACCATCGACACATAGAGGAGGAGAACTGATAGCAAGGAAGGACACTGGCTGTGCTAGAACTAGAGCTCAGATCCGTAATGCGTGAAACCCTCCAAGAATCCTTTGTATTTGGGACGACCAACCCCTGGGGTTTGATGCCCTTAGAACCAGACTTTTTTGAATGATAACCCATGGTGAACATGGATTTCAACCTCTGACGCTGCTGAATGGAATGGTAAATAGACCCATTTTGTTGAAGTACCCAGGGGTGGCATCCCCTTTGTTAGTTAAAGTTGAAAATCTGAAAAACCCTTGGATAGATTTTGGATAGAAGTGTTACAATCCACACCGAATGGACCATAATAACCCAACAGATTGCTGGATATTTTGCAAAAAAATTTTGGTAGGAGATATGGGGAAGTGCATTCTCTCTCTAGATTCTAGAGAGAGAAGCTCTCTTTTATTCTCAATCTTACACAGGACTGCTATTTATCTCCTAGTATATGGTTTGATACCTTACTCTCTTCTCAAGCTTATTGTTTGTAATGTATGTGGTTCAATCCTTGGAAGCTACATGGAGCGATCAACTATATGTGAGATTCCTGTGAGTTGTGAGATTGAGCCCCATTCCCCATTTTTCTGAGTGAAAGAGTAATGGATGGAGCATCTTGTTAGTAGAGGGAGACAGGTTGGTTTACCCTTAAACCCATTGTGAACATAACAAAATTAGAGAGGGAGGGTGAGGCTGTGTAGTGTGAGTCCAATATCCAATGGGTTTACTGTTTACTATTTACTATTCACTGTGGACTGCCAGTGATGGGCAGAGCTGCCATTCTATATATCCTGTTACTGGTTGTTATTGCATTGATTTTCATGTTGCTGCCATTGTCTGATGCAGCGATCTTCTGTTATTACTGCTGCTGTTTACTATTGCTACAGCAGTACCTTGTTTACTGCTGCTTCTGCTGCAGTGTACTGCTGCCCATGTGAAGCCTATCCTTTGCACTGGAGGGATACATTGACTTCAGAGACACAGGAAGGATGGGGGTCAGCTACAAAGTATGCTATTACCAGGTTCAATCTGAACTTTACCCTTTGTAAGGCCTCTTGAAGGCTTGCTTAATTTATAGCAAGGGCTGTTGTCACGCCCTCATTTTTTATAAAAACAAAAATAAAGGAATTCCTTACAATTAATAAGTCAAATGATAAAATATTTCCATAAATCCTCCCCAAGAGGTTTCCATTTCAAAATGTACATCATTAATCCATTGGTAAATCAGGTATTTGGGCACCCTTGCCCTAACAGTGAAATCAAATATTATCCCATAAGTTATTACATAAGTCCAAATTATCAAAAGATTGAATAACCAAAGGTAACATTGTCATTTTTCAAAATACAAAACTTGAGATGGAAAAAATATCTTCATGCATGCATAAGCTTCACACAATGCATCACTCCACAAGCATCCAATCTCATGCTCCATGTTGTGTACCTGAGAAAGATAGGGTGAGCTCACTAGCTCGTAGGGAAACCAAACTACAACCGCTAGGCATATAAATATGATGAGTGCACATAATATGAATTAACATGAGAGGAGATGATCAAGGAACATAACGGGGGCTAAGACAAGTAAGACGTGTCCAAGAAGTAACCACATGTCCAAGTGACTTCAAAGTGTCCAAAAAACTTTCAAGGTATCCCAAACAACCTATTAGTTCATTAAGTTTGCCAAAATCACCCACAAGTATCACACGTGCCCAAAATCGTGTCCAAGTATTCAAGGTTGCCAAAATATCTTATGTATCTCAAAACATTTCATTTCCAAGCACTCAACACCGCCCAAGTTTCCATTTTTGTTTCACCAAGATCACCCAAGTTACTCACACAAGTTTAAAACCAACTCCACAAGTCGAGTTTCGACAAAACACAAAAATAGTTCAAAATCTCATTTATCATTTCTTTCATTGAGAAAAACATCATCTTCATTGGTACAAGGGATTTAATCCCTCTGCCGGGTTCCGTAGGCCCCGCGTGCCTTTGCTGGGTATTTGTAGGCCCCGCCTGCCTCTGCCGGGTTCTATAGGCCCCACGTGCCTTGCTGGGTATTTATAGGCCCCGCTTGCCTCTGCTGGGTTCCATAGGCCCCGCGTGCCTCTGCCAGGTTCCATAGGCCCCACGTGCCTTTATCAAAAAATTTTACTAAATGATGGCATTAGTATAAAGACCTCATTATCACAAACATTTCATTAAAACTTTCATAACAAGTCCATTTCTCAAATTTCATTTCACCAAAGTGCTCTTTCTTTTGAAATGCCACAATTTTCGCCAAAAGGGGCGACCAATCCACTATGCCTTGTGTCTGATACGTATAACGAATTGTCCAATAAAACACGTGTCAAAGTCGTAGTTTAACGATTTCAAAATAGTTTTTGAGGTTACCACGTTATTATATATCAAGTATACGAAGCTCCGGACGATTGGAGATCAAACGGACGTCAAAGGGTGGCCGAAAACCACCTAGAAAACAGGGGCAGCAACATAGAAACAGGGACAGCAGCTGCTTTGTCCAGAAAATGACAGATTTTCACCTCTAAGGTGTGGAATTTCAACCCAAAACACAAATGTGATAGTTTAGACTCAAAATAGGGATGTTAGGCAACAATTAAACATGGAGGGAGGTCAATTCCACTCCCAATTACATCAATCAATGACCAATTTCATAGATCACAAAATCTAAGTGAGAAAAACCCACACAAAGAGGGAAAAACATGATTTTTCATGAAATTGAAGCCAAGAACAATAAATGTACAATAAATCACAAGTATATAACTAGATGAGGTAGTAATTGTTTCCCTACCTCATGGGTTAAGCTCCAAATGTGTAGAAAATGCAAAACCCTAGGTTATGAAGCTTCCACCCGAAATACCTCCTTCCCACGCGAAACCAATGAACCCCGGACTCCACACGGTGCGTAGAACACGAAAATGGTCTTGGTTCTTGAAGGGGTTGAGTGAGGAGGGAGAGTTTTGAGCTTGGAGGAGTTGTTAATGGATGAGAAGAGAGAGAGAGAGAGAGAGATGTGCCGATCGGGTTTGGGGAGGGAGAAGAAGTGAAGTTTTATTTTTTGCAAATTCACCCCCACACACTTTTAATATACTCACATAATCACACCTCACACCCAAATGTCACTTGTGTATGTAATATGAGACCACAATACTTATTTTCATAACCCAAACTTAAGTAAAGACTTCTTTACTTTAATTTATTTATGAAAATAAGAAAGTACCCCCCATTTGGAAACAATGGCATTTACAAAATTTTGAAATTCTCATCACATCAAAATCTCATCCCCCCACTTTTAGTACAAAACCAAAAACGGACACATTTTTCTCCGAAGAAAATGGGTGAAAGATGACTTTGCCTTACTCAAAAATAACTTTCGATTATACTATTTTGATTAGAAAAATCCAAGGAACAATTACCGGCACTTTTTTATCGACCAAATCGAAACTTCTCCAAAAAGTGATTTTTGAAAAAGTAGTTAAATTTTCTGGGTCTTTACAGTTGTTGCTATAAATTCTTGTTTACTTGCTTTCACTTGAATTATGCTCATTATATGGGTTGCAAGGGCTGTTGCAACCTACATACTTACTTGCCTGCATTTGTACCTTCATGTTAATCTATAGCAAGGGCTGTTGCTATAGATATTTGTTTGCTTATCTGTTATTAGAGCTCTCATTTGGCATAATCTGGACTGTTATGTGTCTGATCAGCATCCACAATGTTGAGATTTCTGACCTAGCCTTGGGGGGCTGTCCCATGGCATGTATTAGTCCCTTCTGGGAGGGGGCCTTTCCACCTTTCTGTTGCAGTTTACTACTGCAATTGACCATTACTGCTGCTGCTGCTGTTCACGGTGCATTTCCATTGCTATCTGCTATATGTTGGCTGCGATAGTGTCCACAGTGCATATCCAATGCTTATTGTGTGAGGACTAGTCCTCTTTTGTTGGAAGAATTTGTATCCACTGCTGCACCCTTTTGGTTATGTATCTCAACTCTAGTTTCATTGGTGGAGTTGAATTACATAACTAGGTTTATTTTGGTATTCCCATTTTGAGCCGACAGGCCTTAGCTGTATTCCCATTTTGGTATCTCAATTCTAGTTTCCCTTTTGTAGCTTTAGTTGTAGCTATTGTACTCATCATTTTCCTTGTAGCCACTTGGCCAACTTTCCTATGTCTTGCCTTTGGCATGAATTTTTTATTTCTTTTCTTTCTTTGTTTTGTTTTGTTCTCCTGGGGTATGCCCCTTGTAGGCTGTATATCATTTTCCCTCGTTTTAATTTCAAGCTGATTTATCCAAAAAAAAATAAAATAAAATAATAAGAGCCTAGTTCTAACCTCATTAATCAGAGGGTTGAGAGCTTCTAAAGAGAGAATGCACTCCCCTCCTACCCCCTCATAATTTCTTAACAAATTCATCAAGCATTCTGTTTGATTTTCGATTTTAAGGAGTGGATTCTCTCCACTGCTATCTAAATATGGCTTCATCTGTTCGAGGAGTGTCCCGTATGTGGGTTTCTCTTCATCAGATGGGCTCATCTTTCCAGCCTCAATGGGATTCATCCTCATCTCTATCAAGAGAATAAACCACCAATCTGATGGTGTTCAAACCATGGAGTTCTTTCATCAGATAGTGCTCTCCCTGTCCAGAGTTCTATGCGTTTTCTGTCCTACGGAAGACCATGGAGCTGGTATACCATTCTGCATTCGAACCACCTACCTGAAATCCTTTCCTCAGAGGCACTTGAGTCCGGGGTACATCTTTCGAACAGAGCTTACTACGGCAGATAGTTCCTCCCGTTAGGTGTCGTTGGTGGCACGGCGGTGAGGGTAATACCACAACCGGTTCTGGTTGCTACGGTATGCTTAGTAAGGAAGGTCCTAATCTCTCTTGTGCGTCAGTAGGAGCTGGAATTAAGGTGTGATTTGTTTCTTTCATGGTTGTTTTTTCTTGGGTTCAACTGGAAATTCGGAGAAGAATTTGGGACGATTTGCACTGAAGCATTTGGGATCTTGAGGGTCTGAAACCGGCTTGTCCTATGCAGCCTAGTTCCCCCCGTTAGGTGTCGCCTGTGTCACGACGGTGGGGGTAATACCACAACTGGTCTCTGGCTGCTAAGGTGTGTCCAGTGATATAGATCTTCATCTTCTCTTCTACGCGTCAGTTTGAGTTGTTCTTAGTTGTTGGTACGTGCATTCCTTGCTCTTATGTTCATCTGGTAATGTTTGAGAAGATGGAGCGTGAGTTTCACTCACTCCATCCTGCAGGTAGGCTTTTTCTGCAATCTAGAAAGTGAGATGCAGTTGTACAGCTGTACCGCAGTTATCCATACCAACTTTTCAAAAATCGATCAATATTTTAATTTTGACCCATTTCGAAGAAGCTTTCTACTGCCGACGGAGTAGTGGATCGTTTTTCACACTGTACGTGAGACCCAACCTTTTATTTACATTATACGCCACAGCCCATGCGCTGACTGATTGGATAAGATACAACAACTTTGTGTACCATGATTTGTGGTGGGCCCATGCTGGAAGATTAAGGTGCTACACGTGATTTGTGGTGGGCCCATTACTATGATACACAACGGGTTTACCAGGTTAAAAGTCACATTTTCTTTTGTTTGGTGGGCCCATGAACTAATACTCTCAATCAGATTGAGGAAAGGGGCGCATTCATCTACTGGATATTGCAGAAAGACTACGGTTCATATTCGAGGGTTTAAATTGTTGCCGACCCACTAGGTGGGTAATTATAAATGTAATTTTAAAGGTCCAAATAGGACAGCGTATCAAGTGGCACTTGTGCCCATTTAATTTTTGTCCATTTATCTCTATCCTAGCGGGTTGTGCTAGGGCTCTCAAATTGCCCACCCCGGCGGATTGTGTCAGGGAGTACGCATTTTTTTTCTTTATTTTTATTTTTTCCTCCCTAGGGTATGCCCCTTGTAGGCTGTATATTCGCTTAACCCCTTTTAATTTCAAGCTGAATTTACCCAAAAAAATTATCCTACCACTAGGAGCTTGGACATAGTTGTGGGCAATATTCCAGAAGGGAAGCATTGCAGTCAAAACTCTAAATGCATTAGGCTCCTTAATCTTGTGTTCCACAAGGCCCAAAAATGAAAGTTTATTAATGTGAACAAAAGATATAAACTCTTTTGTTTAATGGGGTCATTAAGACCCCTCATATTCCAACAACCAAAATGCAGAGGATTTGTTGACATGGACAGAATATATGCTAACAACACTACATAGCAAAATATGGAAAGTATTAAATGCTATCAAAAGATAAAGGCTAAAGATTACCGCCCTTTATAGTGGAGGCCTTCTGATTGCCTCTTCCTTTTTTCTTCTTCTTGTATGAAACTAGCTTGAAGTCATCCTCAAGTTTCGGCTTAGTTCCCATCCAGCTGTTGGGTGACAGTTCATTAACTGGAATGAGTTGCTGATAAGTTGGTTTTGGGACAGGATCAAGCCCGTCTATCTCTTCAAGTTGTGCTCATTCCAGTGTAATAGATTCCACAGTATCGTCTTTCTTATAAAGAGGTTCATTCCCACTTGTTGTGAGCTTTGATCTCATTCCCATTTGCATGGCAGTTCCCTCCTTTAACTCACTGCCAGAGATTGGATGATTCTGGACAGTTTGGGGTTTTGGCTGTGGGGGAGTAACCTCCTGACCCAATTGTGCTGACACAGAACTCGAAGAAGATGCACCATCCACTTGCTGATTGGCAGCTTCTATACTTGTTGCAGTTAGTTTACCCTTGCCCACTACAGCCCATTCTTGACCAGAGTTGGTAGGTTTGGGGACAATTTTGGGGCTGCACGAGTGCCCAAATACCTTACAGCTGTCACACTTAGGGGGGAGCCATTGGTATTCTACTCCCACCATTACTGAATTGGAGTTAACCGAGATTGTAATATCGCTAGGAAGTTCATCATCAACACTAATTTCAACACAAATACGCGCAAAATCGAGGCGTTTCTTATTTGCTGTGGCCTCATCTACATGAATGGGCTTACCAATTGCGCCTGCTATCTTGCTAAAACCCACATGAGTCCAGAATTCAAGAGGAAATCTGTGCAATTTAATCCACACGGGAATAGTGGATGGTTGTACTTTGCTAGGGACCAACATCCTCTTCCATTCCTTTAAGACAAGATACCTGCGGGAAAAGAAATAAGGCCCCCCTTCCATAACTGTAGTCTTGGAAGCTTCATCTTCAAATTGGAATAGATAGCACAAACCTATCTGCTTAATGGAAAACCTGCCATGATCCTTCCATACTGCTCGGGCAGTGGCACTAAGAAGTGGTAGTGGCATTTTCCCATCCAGAAAGTGTCCAACCAAGCAATGTTGTCCCACTCCGTCGTCTAACTGTGTCTCATCAAAGTTAATGTACACGTCCTTCCCCTTTTGATACTCCGGATAGTGTTCCAACCTCATAGATTTGGAGGGTGCTTGGGCTTTGAAAAGAGAAGACCAATTCTTTGATTGAGCTCCTTGATTACCAAAAATCTTGGGCTCTGGAGAATGGACTGGTTTTTGTTCAGCTAGAACTGTGACATACTCTCCATCCATCTCAATAGCAGAGGGAAGATCTAATCCTGTCTCCTTAAGTTTCAAAGGGATACCATGTTACATCTGTATGTCTGTATGTTACTCACTGCTATTTACTGCTGCCATGTTTAGAAAGGGATACCATGTTTACTGCTGCCTATCACTAGAGTAGTGTGTATACTTATTCTGGGTAGATTTGCTCCTCATTCTTTAGCAATTGCTTGATTAGTGATGTACTGCATGGGTTCTGCCGAGCTGAGCAGTTCCTTTATCAATTATTATCCATTTGCGGTCAAATTCTGGGCAGAGCTTAGCCACAGGATTGCCCAGTTTTCAGTGACTGTTATTTTTCTTCTGATGTTGTGTTGTTGCTGCTTAGTTTGCTCGCTGCTGATGATAAATTAAACTGTGGGTGTCAATTTATACTTAGTCTGGCTCACTGCTGGTACTAACGTAAAGAGATAACCCAGTTGTGAGCCCTCTGATTCTCTGATTTTCTGCTGGTGCTGCCATTTTCTGGGTTACTGTCCAGATTCCCACATGCTTGTAGTGTGCTCCTGCTAGTGTATTTGCAGTAGGACTTTCTTTGTTATACAAGTGAATTATGATTCCGTGCTGATGCAATTTGCTCCTATGGTTAGTGATGTCACAGTCTATCTCACCACCAGTTTGTTCATTGTAATATCTTGGCGACCAGTTGTTAAGTTCAGTGTTGGACCATTGTCTACTTTACTCTGCTGTTGAACTATGGTGATACCCCAGCTGGGCAGTCATAGTTTTCTACGGATATGTCAATATTCAAGCAAAATGCTACCCATTTTGCATGTAATCTGGTTGCACAAGGTAGATGTTATTCACGGTAATCAGTATGGCTGTTGTTGACTGTATAGTGTGCCACTGCCACTCCATGCATGTACTGGACAATGCTGTTTGTCCCAATTGTGGCTGCTACTACTGTATCTTTGATGTCTCTGCTGTTGCAATGGTTGTTACTATTCTCCATTGACACTGGCCTTGCCTAGCCTTGAGGGGGCTGTCCCTTAGCACATTGATCCCCCTTCTGGGAGGGGGGCGTCCTCCCAATCCAAGATGGTGCTCGTACTGGTAATATTGTGAATCAGGTAAAATACTTCTGTGAAATGAAATTGCTCCTAACAACTAATGAGCAATATTGATGGATTGAGTGCATAGAACCTTCTGATATGGCACGATGTTGTATGCATAGTAGATTTGTAAGCTTCAGAATGTCTCATGTATTGTAAGGTTGAGTTAATTCTTATTTTGGTGATTCTCTTTCATTTGTTAGATGAGAGAGAAACAGTCCTATTATAGTTCTTATTTTGGATTTCCGCATCCCATTGTAGCCGTTTGGCCTCCCCACTTTTCCTTTTCTTTCTTTTCTTTTTGTCCTCCCTAGGGTATGCCCCTTGTAGGCTGTATATTCGATTAGCTTTTTTATTTTCAAGCTTGGTTTACCGAAAAAAAAGGTGATCCTTAAACTTAGAAAAACTAACGTTTACCCCTGATTTGAGCATTTCACCTTCGATAGAATTAACCAAGGACAAGATTCTCTCTGCACTATCCTGGCGATTTCCTTCCTCCTAGAATAACCTTTGTAATTTGCTCGACGGGCTTGATCCCGACTTTGTAATCCTCTGAGTTCCACCAACATTAGGAGAAGTGGAACCTGGATCTCCATGACTTCCATAATCTTGTACCTCCTTAGCTAATGGATTTGAGCTTAAGGTTTTCGGTGGTTGAGTACTGGAATTGTTCAAACTGGGGTTTTTTTTGGGGGTAAATTCGAACTGGGTTTATTCCTCTGGGGGTAAACATTGGACTGAACCAAGCTTGGCTGGGTTATGGAGTTCTCTGGTGTTTCGGTTGGAATATTTGGCCTCAGGTTACTTGTGAAATCAGAGGATTTAAGACCATACAGGTAAAGATCTAGGGGTTCGAAATTGGATTTCGGTACATTCTCCATCTTTGAATCCCAATTTTTGGAAATAGGGCTTTTGGGTATATCGATGTCTGAAGCTATCTGGTGTTGAGGGTAGAGGTCTAAAGGTTTAAACGGTATAAACTTTGTGGGTGTGGAGAACCCCATACCTGGCTTCAATAGTTTGCTGAAGATTGGAGTGCCCGTGGTTGATTCACTGTGTGGTGTGTCGCGAACCTTAGAACCCAGGTCTGCGTAGTGTTGAGGAGTGGCAAGAAGTGCCAGTTGTTTCTTCCTAACTTCATTGGAGTCAATAATTTGGAGTTTGGGATAGTCGTCTTCGATGGGGGATGTAGAATTGCCGGCCATCATTTAGGGTTTCTCCGAGATCGCCGAATCGCCAGAGAAGGGAGCTGACATCATCTTTAATGGATAATGTTAGTCAAGCAATGTTTCAAATTTCATGTTTTCCTTTTTTCGTTCTTTTGTTTTCCTTTTGTCCTCCTGGGGTATGCCTTTTGTAAGCTATATATTCTGTTGTCTTCTTTTCATTTCAAGCTTATTTACCCGAAAAAAAAAACAATTCTGCCGGCAGACTACAAACACTGCATAGCAACAGTATTTTGAAAATTTTACGTCTCAGGAATGCTATGTATCTGTCCATATCAATGGCAGCCCTTAGTCAACTGCTCTGAAACAGAAGCACATCATATAAGGCACCCTATGAAACTTTAGTGGCTCACACTTCACCACCCTAGGAACCTCACCACTTCAATACTCTCTCTATGGGACCAAACTCCCTCACCTATTCCTCACATGATTCCCCCACTCCATATTATCTCCACTCAGAAAGAAGTCTGGAGCTCAAGCACACTCTCATTGGGCTCTCACATTTGTGGTGGGCCACACAACTCAGTGTAATAAGTAGTTCTTAAGCACAACAACCAGAACCATACAACTTATAGCATAAGATAGTGAATTGTTGTGGCGGCAATGTTCACACAACAGAAGGTCAGATTCAGCACAAATACGACAACTAACAACAATAGAAATACAGAATGCAAAAGTAGCATCAGGTTGCATCAGCCCATGCAACCCATATAACATCAAAAGACAGAACAACGCTATATTGTAATTTAAACAACAACACCTGTTACACTTGGCTGCCTTGAGGGGTGTCTTGTGTTCTTTAATAGAAGATAACAATAGACCTCCATCCACCAGACCTTGCAAGATATCAGATACAGCAACATACAAGATATCATAGTTGAAAGATTAGTTAATCCCCCACTTAGCTAACAACATTTGTGATTGGTGCCCTTGGGGAAGTTTGTCGAAGGATAAAAGTCTATACCTCACAAGTGAATGAATCTTGCTCACCACAGTGGGTGAAGTGCATGATACATTTTGGAATTTACAAGCATTCCTTTCAAGCCAAATATGATAAACTGTGGTTGTGAACACAAGTTTGATAATCAAAGCTTTGATTGATTTGCCTCTAATGCTTGACATTTGATTGATCCAATCAGCCCAGGAACGGAAGGGCCAATTTAAATTGATATAATTAAGTAACTCAAGCCAAACTTGGGAGGTGAAGGGGAAATTGAAAAACAAGTGATCATGTGACTCCACACCCGAGCAGAAACTATAACAGGAGATAGAAATGGTACCAAATAATACTAATGTCACCAATATAGAGTCTCTGTTGTGGATAGCAAGCCAAAAGAGCATGCTACATTTGGGTATATGACCAGGGAACCAAATGCTTCTGTGCCAAGTCACCTTGGGGTATTGTATCCTAAGTTCATTCCAAAAGGAAGATATTGTGAACTCACCATTAGTGTTTAAAGACCACACATGATGATCCTCAACATCCTGATTAGGATTGGGGAGAGATGAGATAGTATTCCTAAGCTCATTGAGTTCTAAGGTGTGGGTAATAGGTAGATGCCACGCGGATCCATGAATAAAGGCAGACACAGTGGCATTCTTAGCAATCCCAGAATCATAAATGACTCTATGCCCATATTTATTCGCTATGGGTCCAAGAGGGTGCCAATTATCATGCCATAAAGATGTAGATCTTCCATTGCCAATGGCAACTTTAATGTAGGGATGCACGAGAGGTCTAATGTTGAGCAGCTTTCGCCAAACCCATGAGGGTGAGTTGGGCATCTTAACCTCCCAAAACTTCTCCCCTTTAGTAAATAAGACTTGACCCATTGGCACCACATAGATTGTTCCCCAGTAGAGATAAGGAACCAGATGTGCTTAGCAATGGCCGCCTTATTCCAAACATATATAGACTTAAAGCCTAAACCACCTTCTTGCTTTAGACAACACAGATGCTCCCATGCAACTTTAGCCCCAGACTTCTTGAGGTCAAGGCCAGACCAGAGAAAGGATCTTAGAATGGTCTCAACTTCCTTAATGACTTTCTTGGGCACTATAAAAAGGGAGGACCAATAGGTTTGCATGGAAAATAACACGTTTTTTATAAGCTGGACCCTACCAGCATATGTCAAATCTTTATTAGTCCAAGTTTTAGTTCTTGAGGTGATTTTATCTATCATAGGCTTGCAATCAACATGCTTCAATTTGGTGGACAACAAAGGAACTCCAAGGTATCTCACTGGTAAGGTACCTTCTTTGAAACCTAACAACTGTAGAATCTTCTTTCTTGTGTTGTGTTGAACCCCGAAAAAGAAGACAGAGCTTTTCCCAAGACTAGGAGATAGACCAGATAGAGTTTCAAACTCACAAAGTGAATCATGAATATGCCTAACTGAGTTCAAATCGCCATTACAAAATAGCATAAGATCATCTGCAAAACACAAATTTATAATTTTAGTTTGACTGCACCTCCAATGAAACCTAAAGTCAGGCTCTTTGGACTTTTCTTTTAAAATACCAGTGAGAACCTCTATGACAATTACAAAGAGGTAAGATGAAAGAGGATCACCTTGTCGGAGGCCTCTTTCCCCCTTGATTTTGCCAGTTGGCTCGCCATTGATATTCAGTGTATAGTTTGCAGTGGTGACGGCAGTTTTTAACCAAGTGATCATTTTAGGGTGAAAATTCATGCAAGTAAGAGTATCCCAGAGAAAGTCCCATATGACATTATCATAGGCTTTCATAATGTCCACTTTCATGGCACATTTGGAATAGGAAGTGGACCTGTGGTAGCCTTGCATAATCTCCTCAGTGAGGAAGATATTATCTGCGATCCTTCTACCTTTAACAAATCCAGATTGAACTGGATCTATAAGCGTAGGGAGGACAACTAAAGCCTTTTGGCCAATATTTTTGCAATACATTTGTACACAGTGTTGCAGCAGGAGATTGGTCTAAAGTCACCAACTTTAGAGGGGTTAGGGCTTTTGGGCACAAGAGCCACAATGGTGTCATTGGCTTTAGTTAAAAGCTTGCTAGACTTGAAGAAGTTTCTGACAGCAGTTGTGACTTCATGTCCTACAACAGGCCAAGCCTTTTGAAAGAAGCAGGCATTATACCCATCGGGGCCAGGTGCTTTACTTGGATTAAAACTCATGATTGTATCCTTAATCTCAGAGTCAGATACCTCATGAACCATGCCAACACTTTGGTCATTTGTGAGTCTTTTGGTAATGAGTTGGTTGATTCTATCAAGAGCAGAGTAGGTAGTAGTGTGAGGTTTACCCAACAGATTAGAGTAGAAGTTGACAAAGGAGTCTTTGATTACCTTTATGTCATGGGTAGTGGAGGAATCACCCAAAACAAGATAGGTAATCTTACTTCTATTTCTATTGTTGTTGACAGTTTTAAAGAAGAAGGAAGTGCATTGGTCTCCAAGCTTTAGCCACTGAATCCTAGATTTCTGCTTAGCTAAACTTTCTTCGGCTCTAGAGAGAGTGAGAAATTACTTGTAGACCAATTTTTCTTCCTTCTGGGCAGCAAGGTTAGTTGGATCAATTCCAAGGCTAGACTGGAGGTTCTTAAGCTGATATTTAGTCACCGCCACTCTGTCAGAGATGGCACTAAATTCCTTATGGTTTAATGCCTTGAGCTCGACTTGTAACCTCTTAAGCTTCTCAGTGAGACAACACATAGGGTTACCAAGTATGACTTGCCTCCAAACCTTCTGTACTGTATGAAGGAAGGAGGGATGGTCAGCAAGGAAATTAAAGAACCTAAAAGGTCTTCTAGGAGGATTAGGGGGAGGAGTAATGTGCATAATAGCAGGGGAGTGGTCAGAAATCCCTGGCGTATTGAAGTAAGCTGAAGATGATGTGTGAGTACTAAGCCAGACATCATAAACAAGAACTCTGTCAAGCTTGGTAGAAATGTAATTTGGTGGTTCCTGCCTATTAGACCAAGTATAGAAGCATCCAGAATATCTCAAATCCTCCACTTCACAGGAGTAGAAGCATTTGTTGAGATCATCCATATGGGGGGCCAGTGTGTAGTCCCACCATATTTTTCTTTGGGGTCCCTAATGGCATTAAAGTCCCCAAGAATCACCCAAGGCTCTACACTCTTCAGTTTGCATAGGTCCCTCCATAGATCAATTCTATCATTGTGATCATTGGCCCCATACACAAACGTAGCCAAAAATTCATGCCCATCCTGGACAGATTGCACCTCACAGTGGACAAGCTGGCTAGTCATATGAAGCACCTTCACTTTTAGGATGTGAGGATTCCAGCACACAAGGATTCTCCCAATGGGGGCATGAGTAGAATTATGAGCATGCTGCTAGTGGGGGTAGACAAATTTCACAATCTTGTTAATGCCATGTTCTTTAATTTTGTGTTCTATCAAACCCAAAAGAGACAAATCATTTGATTTCAAAAGGTGTATGGCTGCCTTTTGCTTGAGAGGATCATTTAATCCTCTCAAATTCCAAAAACCAAAATGCACTAATGTTTGTGAGCAAGATGGCAATAAATAGAAAGTATTATAACTGCCCAAAAGGATATGGTAAGAAAGTCAGTGACCCATGGAGGAGCTAACTCTCCCAAGGTTCCCCTTTTTCTTGTTCTTGTTCTTTTTCTTGTTCTTGTTAAGAGGAGTGATTGTGAGGTTCCCCATTTCTCAGGAATGTGCGAAAAGAGAGTGGGAGATTAGTTATTGAGGGAGTAGGTGGTGAGGACTATATCCTGAGATTTGGTCCAGAATTATCCTGTTATAGATATTTGTTGTTGTTGTTGTTACACTCTCCTGTTTCTGCACAGATGCTGTGCTCTGTTACTGCACAGATTCTGTGCTCTGTTATTGCTGCTGCTCCTATACTTGTTGCATTCTGCTGGTGTGGCAGCCACCTGCATTTTGCTGCTGGTCGCTGGTACATACTTACTTGCTTGCACTTCATGTTACACTATAGCAAGGGCTGTTGCTAAAGTTCTTGCTTGCACTTTGATTATGCTCATTAGGTGGGTTGCAAGGCTGTTGCAACCTACATACTTATGTGCGTGCACTTGAAATTTCATGTTATACTATAGCAAGGGCTATTGCTATAGATACTTGTTTGATTATCTGTTAGAGCTCTCACTTGGTTAATATCATTGTATACATTGAGAACTTGCTGTGTTGATTACTTGTTTCATTGGAGATGCTGCCTAATATTCTAGAAAGGACTTGCATGTTAATCTGGACAGTGGCCTAGCCTTGGGGGGCTGTCCCAAGGCATGTATTAGACCCTTCTGGGAGGGGGCTTTTCCTCCCTACTCTAGCCTGTTACACCACCTGTTAGGCTACAATCTTATCCATCATGCAGCCTATTACACCAACTGTTCTGTTGCGACAGATTTTGTCACTGCTGCTACATTCTACTGTATATTTTGAGTTCTACTGCTGCTGTTGTATTCTGCTACAAGCAGCCACTGTTTCTGGGTTATTCAAGTTTTAAACGAAACTCTGCTCAAATTTCTAAGAATTAGCATTGGTGCATCAGTAGTAGTAGGTGCTCTATCCCAAGTTCCTCCGAGGTCCTATCCCAAGTTTTATGTCCAAGCCTCATGTCTCATGTTCAAGGTTCAAGTTTCAAGCTTCAAGTTTATGTTCAAGCAGTCCCATGCCATATTTGTAGTTCCAAGTCTCAAGTTCAAGAGTCATGTTCATGAGTCAAGCTTCAAGTTCATGTTTTTACTTTTGTTATCCCTCTCCACATGTTGCCTAAGTGGCCATCCCATTTCCCTTTTCTTTTGTTTCTTTTTTTTCTTTTGTCCTCCCTAGGGTATGCCCCTTGTAGGCCGTATATTCTGTTGTCTCTTTTTATTTCAAGCTTATTTACCCAAAAAAAGAGGGGGTAGGAGTGGATGCTGCTTCTGTGTTCAAGACAGTATTGCCACCCGATTGCTTGATGAATGAAGGACTCAGCACTTCAGATTCCTTCTTAGAGGGAGGGCCTTTAATGGAGGGACAAGGATCTACTATTAACTCCTCAATATCCTCAGAAGAAACATCAACCTTGTCCTCTTTGATATAAGAAGTGGACTCCACCAAATTAGTGACAGAATCTAAAGTCGTGCTACCTCCCTTGTCCAAAGCCATCTGCACTTGATGCTGAACAATTGGGTCCTGATTGGAAATGTGTGGCTTATTTGCCACCACCTGCCATGCCTCTTTAGGATTGGTAGGTACTGGGGTTTGTGTCGGGATACTCCACTTTGACTGTAACAGTTAGTCCATTAGACCTCATAATCACCTCATCTGGTAGCTCATCTTTAGCGGAAATTTCAACGCATATCCTAGCAAAATCTAGTCTTTTTTTCCCAACTGTAGCCTCATCTACGGTGGAGGAGGTAATGCCATTGTGGATCATGGCACCATAGGTAAGGTATGGCTGTATTAGATCTGGTTCCTTATATCTGCGGTGAACTTATTTTCTCGGAATCCATGAGCTCCATCTTATTTTGGGGCTGTTATCCTACCCTAGCGCGTTGTGCTAGGATCTTCAATTGCCCACCCCGGCGGGTTGTGCCGGGGAGTACGCACTTTTTTATTTCTTGTTATTTTTCGTTTTGTCTTCTCTAGGGTATGCCCCTTGTAGGCTGTACATTCGCTTAACCCCTTTTTTCAAGCTGAATTACCCACAAAAAAAAGTGGGGTGTTCCGTAGAAGGCACCAACATTCTTCTCCAGTCAGTAAGCACTAAATATCGCTTGGAAAAGAAATAAGGCCCTCCTTCCAACACCTGCAGCTTCGAGGCCTCATCTCTAAATTCAAAGAAGAAACACGCCCCTACTTGTTTGATGGCTTGTGGAGCATTTTCTTTCCAAATAGCACGAGCAGTGCCACACAGTAATTTGTATAGCATCCTACCATCCAAGAAATACCCTATTAAGCAATTATCCCAAGAGTTAGTATCAACATGATCTTCTTCTGGATTATTCTCTCCTACAGCAAGCTCCCTCTCTCCTACTTGCCCACAATCATCAAGCACCAACACCAAGAAGAATAAGAACAAAAAGAAGGGAAGCAATGGGAGATCTAATTCCTCAAGAGGGCTCTGAAGCCTTCTATTGTATCCTTTTTGGGCAGTATCCTAATATTTTCTATCTCCTGCCATTTTCTATCTTATATTATGTTTATATCTAATAATCTCATGCATAGCTCACAATCACCGTTGCATTTTGGGTTTTGGAATTTGAGGGGTTTGAATGATCCTCTCAAACAAAAAGTTGTTAAACTCTATTTGAAACACAATGATTTATCTTTAATGGGATTGATTGAACATAAGGTCAAGGAGCCTAACATTAGGAAGGTTGTGAGATCCATTTGTCCTCACTGGCAACATACTCACAATTCTTTCCATGCCCCTATTGGGAGAATTCTTGTATGTTGGGACCCTCACATTCTAAATGTGAAGGTCCTGCATGTGACCAGTCAACTTATCCATTGTGAGGTATTATCCATTATTGATGGACTAGGATTCTTGGTTACCTTTGTCTATGGTGCCAATGACCCTACTGACAGGGTTGCTCTCTGGAAAGATTTATGCAAATTGAAAAATAGTGATTGTTGGGTGATTATGGGTGATTTTAATGCCATTAGAAGCCCTAAAGAAAAGTCTGGAGGGGCTAATTTCTGGCCCCCCATATGGATGACCTTAATAATTGCCTTTATTCATGTGAGGTGGATGATTTAAGATACACTGGTTGTCACTTTACCTGGTCTAATAGGCAGGACCCCCCCAACCACATCTCTTCCAAACTGGATAGAGTTCTGGTGAATGATGTTTGGCTTAGGAAACACACTTATTCCTCAGCTTACTTCCCTACTCCTGGGATTTCCGATCACTCTCCTGCCCTAGTCCACATTACTCCCCCCCTAAAACCTCCCAAAAGACCCTTTAGGTTTTTTGATTTTCTCACAGATCACCCTTCATTCTTACCTAAAGTCCAAAAAGTCTGGAGACAAATAATTTTGGGAAATCCTATGTTTTGTCTCACTGAAAAGCTTAAAAGACTACAAAGTGAACTAAAAGAACTAAATCATAAAGAATACAGTGCTATCTCTGACAGAGTTGCTACCACTAGAAATCAACTTGAGACCCTGCAGAATACTCTTGGGTTGGATCCTACAAACCCCATTACTCAGATAGCAGAGAAGTTGGTCTACAAGCAATTTCTCACTCTTTCTAGAGCCGAGGAGAGTTTAGCTAGACAAAAATCAAGGATTCAGTGGTTAAAGCTTGGTGACCAGTGCACCTCCTTCTTTTTCAAATCCATCAATAATAGCAGGAATAGAAGTAAGATCACTAGCCTTGTTCTGGGTAATTCCACCACTACCCATGACATGACTGTAATCAAAGACACTTTTGTAAACTTCTATACTAATCTTCTTGGTACACCTCACACCACTACATATGCTGGCCATGATAGGATTAACCAGCTCATTACTCAGAGGCTTTCTGTAGATCAGAGTTTGAGCATGGTTCAGGAAGTCACTAACAATGAAATTAAGGAGGTTTTCATGAACTTCAATCCCCACAAGGCCCCTGGCCCGGATGGGTATAATGCTAATTTCTTTCAGAAAGCGTGGCCTATTGTGGGACATGAGGTCACTGCTGCTGTTAGGAATTTCTTCAAGTCTGGGAAACTTTTGAGTAGAGCCAATGCCACCATTGTGGCTCTTGTCCCCAAAATACCTAATCCTTCTAAGGTTGGAGACTTTAGACCAATATCTTGTTGTAACATTGTTTACAAATGCATTGCCAAGATTCTGGCTAAGAGGCTTCAGAATATTCTTCCTAATCTTATTGATCCAGTCCAGTCTGGATTTATTAAGGGCAGGAGAATAGCTGATAATATTTTCCTCACTCAGGAAATTATGCATGGATATCACAAATCCACCTCTTCCCCCAAATAAGCCATGAAAGTGGACATTATGAAAGCCTATGACAATGTCAGATGGGAATTCCTTTGGGATACACTTGTAAGCATGAATTTCCACCCCAAAATGATTACTTGGTTGAAAGCTTGTGTTACTACAACTAATTATACCCTGAACATTAATGGTGAGGCCACTGGTAACATTAAAGGTGCATGAGGCCTCAGACAGGGTGATCCCTTGTCCTCTTACCTCTTTGTAATTGTTATGGAGGTGCTCACTTGTATATTAAAGGATAGGTCTAGTAGGCCTGACTTTAGGTTCCAGTGGAGATGCAGTCACCCTAAAATCATTAACTTATGTTTTGGTTTGATGATCTTATCTTTGTTTTGCAAAGGTGATGTAAACTTCGATCCAAGCATATCCGGGACTCCTTGGTTGAATTTGAATCCTTGCCTGGATTATCTCCTAGTCCTGGGAAAAGTAATGTTTTCTTTTCTGGAGTGCAACACTCAGTCAGAGAGGAGATCCTCCAGATGTTGGGTTTTAAAGAAGGTTTTTTACCTGTAAGATACCTTGGTGTTCCACTTTTGTCCACCAAGCTAAAACACATAGATTGCAAAGCCATGATTGATAAAATCACCTCAAGAACCAAAACCTGGACCAATAGAGACTTAACCTATCTTTGGTAGGGTCCGGTTAATAAAAAATGTCCTCTTCTCAATGCAAACCTACTGGTCCTCTCTATTCATACTTCCCAAGAAAGTTATTAAAGATGTTGAATCTATCCTGAGGTCCTTTCTATGGTCTGGTCCTGACCTCAAAAAGACTGGAGCCAAAGTATCATGGGATCACTTGTGTTGCCCCAAGCAGGAAGGTGGTCTTGGGTTCAAATCCATCCTCATTTGGAATAAGGTCGCTATTGCTAAGCACATCCGGTTCACTTATCTCCGGTGGGGAACAATCGATGTGGTGTCAATGGGTTAAGTCGTTACTTGCCGAAAAGGGAAAAGTTTTTGGGATGTCAAGATGCCCAAACTCACCCTCTTGGGTTTGGAGGAAACTCCTCAATATCAGACCCATTGTGCATACCCACATCAAGGTGGTGATTGGTAATGGCAGAACCACATCACTATGGTTCAATAATTGGCACCCTCTTGGTCCTATCGCCCATAAATTTGGCTCTAGAGTTATCTATGACTCTGGACTCACAAAAAATGCCACTGTGGATGCCATAATTAGAGGATCTAATTGGGGTTTCCCTATTACCCAAACCTTTGAACTCAATGAGATTAGGGATGCTTTGAGTTCATTGCCTAACCCAAACCAAGATATGGCAGACCATCATAGATGGGTTCTCAACTCTTCTAGAAAGTTCACTATCTCCTCCCTTTGGAATGAGCTCAGAACACATTACCCCAAAGTCCCATGGCACAGTAATATTTGGTTCTCTGGTCATATCCCTAAATGTAGCATGATAACTTGGCTTGCTATCCATAACAGACTCTATACTGGTGATAGGTTGGTTTTGTTTGGTACTATCCCTGTTTCCTGTTGTAGTTTTTGTAATGGTTTTGAGACACATGACCATTTATTCTTCAATTGCCCCTTCACCTCACAAATCTGGTCAAAGATGCTTGCTCAAATCAATGTCAATAGTCCCTCTAGGTCTTGGGTTGACTGGATCACTTATATCTCAAATTTCAGGGACAAGAGTCTTAAAAATTTAATCCTTAAATTGATGTTCACTACTACATTAAGACGGTCCGGATTGAAAGAAATGTGTGTAAATTCCAAAATACATCTTCTCTTTGTGCTTCTTGTGGTTAACAAAATCCATTCATTAGTGAGATGCAAGCTTTTGTCTTTGGAAAAACTTCCCCAAGGACATAATTGTCATGGTTTGCTTATTAAATGGGGGATGGATTGATTCATCTTTATTGTTCAAGTCTATTAATGCAGTGATAAGTATGCAATGACAAGTCAAGGGCTTTCAAAGGCAAAGCCAAGCTAATCCATCATAGGAGGCAATGAGGGTTCATTCATGGGAAGGCACAAGAGTGATCAGGTTGTGAAACTGCTAAAAAGGGAGGTAACTCTTACTCATTTCCTTATGTGGGTTGCAAGGGTCATTTACAACCTGCTTTGCATTTCTTTATATTATTGTTGCATAATTGCTTGTTTTGTGGATTGCAAGGGTTGTTGCAATGCGCTTCGATATTAGTAAGTGATGTTCAAGCTTTTTTGCATACATGTGTTGATGTTATATATGGGTTGCAAGCGGTCGCTGCAACCTCGCTATTACTCTTGTCAATTATTGTTGGCCTTATCATCTATTTGAGGACCGCCATTCTATGGGCGTAGTTTATTGTTAATCTTGTTGGGGATGTGTTGGATAGGGTCACTATCACATGGTATATCATTTCTATCTAACAAGGTGCTGTCCAAATTTTGTTAGGATTTCATGCAATAAAGGTTTAGGGAGATATTCATGGTTTAGTGAGCCTAGCCTAGGGGGGGCCTCTTGGCATGTTTGATCCCCTTTGGGAGGGGGGCTCCTCCCGCATACCTAGCCTTGGGGGTTGTCCCTTGGCAAGATACATTGTTAGGTTTTACATCCACATTACTCAAGGTCATAGTGCTCCTCCATGGAGCCATCCATCCCAATCTCATCGGGTGCTTTGACCGAATCGCGATGCTCCTAATTTGCCGTTGTTCTTTTGATTTGAAGTACCGCTAACCGCACCGCCATTGCCGATAAATGAGACACTTTGTTGCACCGCCGCTTTGCTTCGGTTACACCGCCACACCGCTACTTCCAAATGTTGTGGGATCTAGCTAACCGCAAATCTTTGGAGCATGGAATGTCACTTGGAGGGTAAATCTTCTTTTGCATACCGCAGCTTGGTTGCTTGAACTTCTTATGAATTTTAAAATTTGGTCAGCTACTCCACAAGCCAAGGCCACAATCCACAGCTAATCGAGCCGCAACCACTAAGGATCTGTAGCTTGGTGGAGCTAATTCAATATGGAGATCTTCCAGATGGATCTATCTTGAGGATCAGGTCTTGGAAGGTCCCCATGTTAGACCAAGTCCCTTCAAGGTGGACGGTTCTCAGGAATTATAGACATCCGTCCTTTGTCTGCCTCAATATACACAAGTTGTAATCTGTTAGTATGACCTTATTGTCCTTTTGTATTATCGTTAGATTACCTTTGTAGCCTCTTGGCCATCGTCCTGCTGCTGTTTAGCTCTACTTTTCTTGTTTCTTTAATTTTCTTTTCTTTTCTTTGTCCTCCTGGGGTATGCCCCTTGTAGGCTGTACATTCTTTTGTCTCTTTTCATTTTCACGCTTAATTACCCAAAAAAAAAACATGATCTTCTTCCAACTCAACCACAGGTACCTTCCCTTGTTGCATTTCTGGATAATGATCTAACTTCATGGACTTTGACGGGGCTTGTGCTTTGAACAACGAAGACCATTTTGGAGCCGTGCCATTGTTGTTTGGTTTAGTAACCTGCTCTTGACGAGTCAGAATTGACTGGGATGAGTTATATCAAGGTCGAAGCGCATCTGGTGGATAACCCATATTAGGGTCCTCTGTAACATATGGGGGGTCCCTTTAGCATTGTAGAGAATTTGCGATGTGGTAGCTGGTCCTTGTGATTGACGTGATAGAGCTTCGTTGGTAGTGATTGGTACCCCTGGAAACGACCTCAGGAGTAGGGCTATTTGGAGTTAGGGCTTGGACCTGAGTTGGATGTGAGTCTGGGTTTTTGAGGTTGGTGTTTTTAGGAGTGGTGTTTTGAGCACGAATAGTGACTCCACGAGCATGGGATGTCTATTGATCCGGGTACAGATCTTGTGGTTTGAAAGGAACAAACTTGGTGGGAGTGGAGAATACTGCACCGAGGGTCAAGAGCTTACTGTGGATCGGTTTGCTCGATGTGTTGGGCCCTTCAGCTCCCAGATCTGAGTAATGATGCGATGTTGCGACAACAGGTTTTGTGCTCCCCGACTATGTAGATTGCTTCTTCCTTACTTCATTTGAGTCAATCACCTTAGAACCCAGAGCGCTAGTGTCTGAGTATACGTCTGCCATGGCAAATCTAGTTGAATCTACCATATCTAGTGTTTGCGAAGAACTTCAGTTGGATTGTGGATCAGCTATTCCTCTTTGCTTCATGCGCACCTCGTAGGGATCAAGTGCTTTGAGCCCTAGACCATCCTCCATAATGAATGATCCATCTTCCATGGCTAGATCACGCAAAACCAGATCGTGAAGATCCAAATCGCGTGAATCGCTAGAATCGCAAGGAGAGGGATGACGTCATAAGAGACAAACTGGGAGATGGGATGCTGAGTACATGATCTAACACCTTTCCGAAGAGCAATAGGAAGATCATCAGAATTAACAATAGGAGGTTCATCAGAATTAACAAGAGGAGGTTCAATGGGAGAAGAGCCATTACCAGATGAGTTAGTTGAGGAGTCTGGAACTGGAGCAAGCAATTGTGATTGACAAGGTGGTATTACACAGGAGGACTTTCCTTTTTTCTTGCTAGTGTAGGTCTTTAAGTTAGACCCTTGCAGTCGCTGTATACCTACTCCCTCATCACCACCAATGTCATGTGTAGCTCGTTCAACATATATTGGTTCATTCTCCAGACCATGATTACCATGATTATTATAAAATAATGTCTCCCCCTCACCATAAAACATCTCTTCCTCCTGCCTATGCTCCCCTTGAAGAGTAAGAGTAGAGGGAGGGAAAAAAGACTCTGTTTCCTAAAAAGAGACATCCATAGAGACAAAAAATTCCCTAGAATGAGGATCAAAACATTTATAGCCCTTCTGAGTAGGAGAGTACCCAATAAAAATACATTTATGGGCTTTAGGACCTAACTTGCCACCAGTGGGATGAGGAGCATGAACAATACACACACAACAAAAAACACGTGGGGGAAGAGTTGTGGCATGAAAACTGCTAGGAAGACATGCAAGAGGAGTTTTAAAATTAAGAACACTGGATGGCATGCAGTTAATAAGATAAGCTGTAGTCAAAATGGCTTCACCCCACAAATATTTAGGAACATTCATGGTGAATAACAAAGAGCGAGCGACCTCAGCTAAATGATGATTTTTGCGTTCGGCAACTTCATTTTGTTGTGGAGTGTCAACACAAGTCGTCTGAAAAAGTATACCATTTTCATCCAAAAAAGCCCGAAAACTTTTATCTATATACTCCGTACCATTGTCACTGCGGAGAATTTTGATATGCATATCAAACTGGGTGCGTATCATCGTATGAAAAGATTTAAAACAAGAAAAAACTTCATTTTTTGATTTAAGTAGATACACCCAAGTGACACGAGAATAACAGTCAATAAAGGTGACAAACCAGCGATGACCTTTAATAGAAGTAACGGGTGAAGGACCCCACACATCCGAATAGATCACCATAAACGGAGAGTCACTCCTTCTATTAATAGGAGCATAAAATGAACGTTTTTGTTTACCAAGCTCACATGCTTCACAAAAAAATTGACTCCGAGAACAATGTTTAATTAAATTAGGAAAAAGTTTCTCCAAAACCCCAAAAGAAGGATGACCTAACTGACGATGCCATTTGTGTAACATAGAAAGAGCTGAACCAGTGTCTGCTTGCAAAACTAGACCACATGATCGAGGTGAATGAGTTGGGTGAGGTGCAGATTCTAAAAAATAGAGGCCACCATGTGCGCTACCACTGCCAATCACCTTCCCTGTATCCAATTCCTGAAAAACACAATGGGTAGGAAAAAATGTTACGGAGCAATTTACAGATTGGGTAAGACTACTAACAGATAGAAGGTTAGTAGAAAAATTAGGAACGTGAAGAACTGAAGAAAGGGAAAGGGTTGGAGAACAATGAATAGAACCTTTCCCGAAAATAACAGATAGAGAACCATCAACAATTCTGACTTTATCCTTACCAGAACATGTAGAATAAGAATTAAAGAGTGATGAGCAACCTGTCATATGATTTGTTGCACCGGTATCTATTATCCAGGGAGAAAAGCTAGTGGCAGCAAGAGCATTAGCAGGTATGCCCTTGTGAGGAAAGAAATCAATAGCAGTGGAAGCAAAAGCGGTGGTAGATGAAGCATCAAGCTTTGCCAGAAGGCGCCTGAGAGTTTGTAACTCCCCTTGCGAAAAAACATCAAGCTGGGCAGTTTTGGAAACTGTCACCATACCGACACTGCTAAAATGTCACACAAGATGAAATAACCAGATGGCACTCCAAACTGAAGGTCTTCAAAATCAGGCCCCAATAAACAGCCCTGTATAGTGTGGAATAGCACCAAATACGGTCCAAATAATACCAAACAGAGCTAAATAGTAACCAACACTTCCAACAGTGCTGAACAGTATCAAACGGTGCAAGGAAAAAACACCAATTTCACTCAAACTTCTTGAGTCGAGGGCCAATTAACCAAACTCAAGTACCAAAAGAAAACATTAACAGCTGTAAATGAAAAAATAAGGTCCGAAGTCCACCCACAACACTCAAAGTAATCAGGCTGTCTATAGTACTCGTCAAAGGTTGAATGGCAAGTTTGAAGAAGACCCAGTCAGATTGAGGAAGAAAGGACTGCCGAAAAAAGGTCAGAGGAGCAATAACAGTGCTCGAAAGTTACTTGAGATGGTTGCCAAAGGTTAGCAAGGGTCGTCAGAGCCTTGCGAGTCCTATACGGTGGTCGCTGGTAGTCTCAAGTCACAACCTAGTGAAAAAACGAGCATGACCCAGGTAGCGACCAGTCAAACCTCTTGTGTGATGACGTCTGGTGCGTGAAAACTCAATAGCGTTAACAAAAGAACAGAGCTTTGTTGATGGAGATTACTCAACTCTCAACGATGGGACTGACAGTTGATGATCGACCAAGAACTGAGATCAATCAGTCAGCGTTGAACAATCGATGAAGTCTGTCGGAGCTTCTACAGTTGTCATTGATGGCAACCACAGGTGATTCAGACTTCACAAGTCAATCATATTCCATTTAGCCTCCTTGGCTTCCCAATCCCATTGTAGCCCTTTGGCCTTCCTAATCTTTTTCCTTTTTGTTTTCTTTTCTTTGTCTTCCTGGGGTATGCCCCTTGTAGGCTGTATATCCGTTTAGCCTCTTTTTATTTCAAGCTTGTTTTACCGAAAAAAAAAAAATCATGTTGATATCAATGTGAATCAATCAATCGAGGATAAGAACAATTGACTGATAGAGATAACTCGACGTGTTTGATAGAGATAACTCAAATCAATTGGCGTGAATAGTCGACTAAGAAAAAGAGAACACCAGCAGCGATAAGAAGATCGTTGCTCTGATACCATGTAAGGTTAGACAAAACAATTAAGAGGCAAAAAGTTAGGGTTCTATTCTCATTACGTAGAACTTATACAGGAGGGAAAAAGATAAATTACACTATGATCCTAAACTACTAACTAAATTGCATCAGTAGACAAATACAATCTAACTACACATTTACACCCACAACTTAACAAGAAATCTCAAAATTTGAAACTCATATAATGAATTATCATTGAACTGTTACCTTCTAGATTCCATGGCATGGCTGCATCATTACCTCACAATCAGCAAAACCTTAGCAACTAACAGTAACACTAAAATTTTCTTGTGTTCAATGAGCCTATTTAGCACTTTATTATTTGGTGCATTGGGAAAGGCGGGTAGCTCTTTCGTTCGCCGCTTCCGCTTGCAACCATAGCGGGCAGATGAGTTGGCAGACTCTTGGGCAAATGATCAATAGTTCCTTCTTTGTGTGCACATGAGGCTTCACTGTCTTCCTTTTTCTCAGCGAGAACTAACGCTGTCGATGCAGCACTGTTGGCTTGTGATGTGAATCAAGTACAATCCTCTTTTGGTTGATATACTCTTCCAGCGGCGGATTCTGGTCGAGGAGAGGAGGTGCACGTCTCTTTTCCTTCTCTCTCTCTCTCTCTCTCTCTCTCTCTCTCTCTCTCTCTCTCTCCCCATTTGCAGCGCTTTGGTACTGTTCTACCTGATTTGTGGAGATTTTTTTTTCAGTTTTTCTATTATTTTAGTAAATCAGTAAATATGTAGAGCATTTCTTTGTCCACACGCATGATGTATGTACAACCAAAACCAAATGGTACTCAAAAATCTCTTGTACTCCACCCTATTTTTAGGACCATTTTACGCCCAAAAGCAAAGTGAATTCAAAGCTTTATGTACGCCACCCGATTTTCAGGAGATTTTGTTGACTTTTTTTTTTCTATTTTTCCGCCGCTCAGCCTAATCACGAGTGCCCTGCCCTTGTGTATAAAAGATGGGGAAAGGCTTCAAGATGGAGGAAGGATTAGCCTCATCGAATTTGATCGAGTCAAGCGGCCAAAGCCAAAGACACCGTTGTTGAGATTCAATGGACTATAAGAGGTACTTTGACCTCACTGCTTCTCTAAAGCAAGCTCTGCGTGAGTATGAGTATAAGTAAAATTTGCTTGGTTTTTGGTTTTATTCGGTTGATCATTTACGCCTTTAACTCATGTATTTGTCTTTTGATAAATAAATTGATCAATCTTCAGTTTGATTTTGTGGAAGTAGCCGCGATGTATAATGAAAATCATTCTCGTTTAGTTTAGATTTATAACCACACTGTCTAGCATCGAAAAGAAAAAATGAAAGTCAGAGTGAAAGAGAAATCAGACAAGTGTCTAGAACTTTCGGTGGACTTATTCCATTTCCATATTTATTTGCGACGAGTCCTAGCTTCTAAAAGGAAAACAAATCCTTTTTAGCCTACTTACTTTGGATTTTTCACACACAATAGGGACCTCTGAGTTGTGGATTTTGCATATAGGTCAGCTCTCCTTATTCTTAAGACAATAAAACAGTCTGTAAAGATGAGAAATAGTGTTTGCCACAATGGAACAATATATATGCCAATTCCCTTATGCATGCTGGAACAACTGTTGATACATTTCTCCGAAACAATCTGTTAAATTTGCTATAACTTTTCATTCTCTTATCATCATTTATTGAATGACTGTAGAATTTATTTACTGACCCTTGTTATTTCACACAACTTGTAGGATTGGCTTAGCAGAGCAACGAATTAGGCCAAGTTCAATGCAACAACTGGGCTTGGTGGGGCCAGTGGCAGAAGGATGGGTCAAGTTCAGTGCAACAGCTGGGCTTGGTGTTATTCATAGAGGCCACCTACAACAGGGCAAATCATTGATGGCACCATACTAGCCACAGAGTGGGGCCAATGGCAAAAGGATATGCTCTATATGCACTAGGCTTGATTTGTGCAAACCACAGAAAGAGTATCAAACAATTCCCTCGGGATAGTCTACAGAGTACCAATGTGAATGTTCTTATTGTTCAAAATCCAATGTGTAGTTGTTTACTTTGTGCACCATTAATTTCATTGTAATTTCTGTTGTTGATAAGTTGCCCCCCCCTAGGTGCACAAGCTTTTACGAGTTGGTGGTTACTAGTTAACCATCTGATACTTAATGAGAGTAGGCGATATATCATGTTTTCAAATCTCATTTGACCAGTCCTACTAGATAGTTATAATTCTTGCATGTGTTATGAGAGTGGTTACCAGTTAAATAATTCTAGTGTGGAAACTTTTCTTGTGCAGGTTATTCAGCATGGTGCATGTTTAGGTCTTCGCCTGGCAACTCTTGGAACTGCTGATGAAGAAGTCTATGATGACATTAAAATGTTCTTTACACCGGCAGTGTTGTAGCTGGAGAAGTTGTTGGTATTAGCGTGGCTTACTGATGGTTGGGACTCCAAGTGAGAAGGCAGCTCAAATGCTTATTTATGAACATGAGACACAACATGAAAAAATCATCAAGTAAAAAATGACTTTTGTGTTACACTGAGGTTTAACTATGTTCTTCCTTTATCATACATGGACTTTTCTAAATGCTCCTTGTCTACTCTTTCCAATTCCAATATTCTCTGCTCCACGTCAATTCATTATAGAGAATCTATATAAATGGATCAAACTGTTGAAATAATGGTACTATTGCGATTTGAGACATTATGATCACTCGAATAAGGGTATGAGATCTATGTCTAACATCTTTAGTTTGGCATTCACCTAGCAAGTATTTTTTCCATATTGTGTTTGAAATGCCCAAGGGACCTAACCATTTACCATAGAAACACACTATGTTTAGTGAAATACTCCTTACTTCCGGATTTGTTAGTCCTTTTTTAAAATTCGTGTAATTTTTTTATTGCTTATATCTCTCAATTTATTATGATTTTCATGATTTTGCTAACTTTGTATTACAGAACTAATTGAGATCTATCAAATAAGATCCATATTGCATATCTTTTGAGTTTCATGATTTTGTGACCTTTGTATTATAGAGCTAATTGAGATCTATCAAACAAGATCCTATTCCATATTTTTTTTAGATACACATTGAAAGATATAAGCAATAAAAAATGACATGAATTTCAAAAAGGAACTAACAAATCCTGATGGAGGGAGTAGTATCTTGGCATACATTGCCGAATTCTCTTGCTCTCCCTCGCCCATGCCCCATCAGTTAGGGATTAAATGGGTATTGTTATTTTTGTGTGGGATTATTTTGGCGTGTCTTCATGTTCTTTGGATGGAAGTTAGATGAATCCAATTACCTTGACACAAATCCGCAATGTAGTTCTTACGATTTATTTGTCTATTTCCTTGTTGATTGGAGAACTTAGAAAGGCAGCAATGTCCTCTTCTTTGTGGCGATTTCTTTAGGTACCTGGTAAGTTCTTTGACCCCTATTTTTGACTTATTCCTAACATGAAGTCGCAAATTTTCAATTTCCAAGCTTGTATGGTCTTGTAAGATAATTTTTTCTTATGCAATGGTAGTCAGCTTGTCATATCTTGGCACATTTTTTCTTTAGAATGGTCCTATGAGTCGTCTTAAAACGAAAACGAAAACAAACACAATCAACACCAAGAATGAAGGGAAAACGGTAAAAAAAAATGTCATTTGGCTTGGTGGGAGGCATTGACATTAGAGTGGATGATTTTTAAGGGAAGGTAAACACCCAAGTGTCACAAAAAATGCAATTTGGTTGCATTGCACTGAACTTTGGTATGAAAAATAAGAAAGAAAAGGTAAGGCATTTTGGGGTATACAGTCGCTTAACTATTCAAGAGCAGCATTTGTATTGTTTGACATGATCAATTCTCTCTATCTTTATTTGTGAATGTTTCTTTGCTTAAACGATAGAGTGGAGGTGGAACTAAATCTTTCTTACTTCTTTTTTCTTTTCCTTCTTACTTCGGAAAGAGAAGTGAGAATTTCATCTTTAAGATTAGTGTGGAAGCTCCCATCCTATTTAGGAGCAAGTTTCCATCTAGAAGGGAGCGAACTCAAGTCAAGCTCCCGTCTCGGGAGTGCGGAATCCAGCTCCCGTCTAGGGAGCACACCCATTTTATAAGGATCCTGCTGCTAAGGTGCGAATCAAGGAGATCGGAGAAAGGGAAAAGTTGAGGCCACATGTAAATCATTCGGATGTGGTTGGTTGGTTTCTTTTTCTTTTTTTTGGATAAATGTTTCTTTTTCTTAAGTTATGTATTTTTTGTTTTGAAACTTTGATTGTTCTTAATTGGAGATCCAGAACAAAAAGGGATGGTTGTCATAAAAGTTGTAAGAAGCATCAAGAAGTATCCAACTTTGGTGGTTTGGCGAGATGCAGTCTGGCTGCTCAATGGGGCAACAACATGGGCACGTTCCCCGGGTTCTAGTGGTGGTGGCGGTTGTCTCTTTCCTTGTTGTTGTTGGGTGCTATTTAGGGTTTTCATTATTTGGGCTTGGCCCATAGTTCTCGGCATTGTAGGCCTTTGGGTGTTGTGTTGAGTTAAATTGTTTTATCTGGGTATCTTGCCAATTCAACCGTCTCATTTATGTTAGCCCTATTTACGAGTCATATTTGATGATTGTTCATTTTATAAAACTTGGTGAATTTGGTTTTACAGTATTTATACTGTTGCAATAGAAGTGCATTTGTCCCTATTTTCACGGCATTTGGCATGGATGAGATGCAAAAGCCAAGTGTTGTAACCAGAAAAGGTTTGTTGTCTGCATGAGCTTTATGACTCGAACTTGTGGATACATTGCCAAAACATTCTCACAGTATCTTGTTTTAATCCCTTTCAGAGATCATGGCATTCTATTCGGCTGCATGAAAGTTGATGAATCCGTAGTTGCTAAGGAGAAGTTTGGCAAGTCTGAGGAAGTACTTGAGCGGTTGAGCTAGGATTCTATTAAGTGCCTTGGTGCTTGGGAAAGCATTTGGCTCGCCATCTCTCTCTTTGGGTGCAACAGTTGGATGTTCGTTTTGAGAGCAGGACAAAGGATGATGGTTATTTCCACTGATGATGTTCTCTTGTACCCAACTTCGGGTATAGATTTTGTTGTTACTTGAATTGTAGAGATGTGATGTATGGACCCATTTTGGGTTCCATAAAAATAGTCAGAAGTCTAATAACATTTTGCAGAGAATAATTTTAATATCTTCATTGAAAAAAACAAATGCTCATTCATACACCATTAAGTGCTTGAGTAATTCATTCAATTTTGGATAGTGTTGTAACTAGAAATCAAATGAATTGACCAAACACTAATCAATTTTTGATTGAGCTATTTTTTCTTTTTTTCAAAAAGGAAGTTTACTCGTTGTTGTCTACAAAATGAATGACTTTGGTCATCTGTTTGGACCCAAGATGGGCCTACACATCATATCTCTACCCTTTTTTGCACCTAAAATTCTGTATCCAATTGGAAGTTTTTGCAGTGATCAAGTGAGATACTAAAAATGCCAATGGAATTGTGTGGCTAAAATGGTCGGACATTGTGGTCATTTTTTAACAGGACAATGTATTTGTCAATGCCATAGGGTCTATCCAGTACCGAGCCCTTGCTGACAAGGCAAATGAAGCTTGCAAATGAAGCTTTTGAAAATCCCAACAACAAACGGGTCCAAATCCAAGCCTATGTTTTTTATAGTATACCGAGGACGTAAATGCTTCAAAGTTGAAACTGTGAAGATGAGCCTAATTTACTTCACAAAATGGATTGATCTTTGAATTAATTCAAGTCCTGAGTTATAAAACCACTTCCACTTCTCAATATAACTTTTTTTTATATCTATGAAGATTAGGGCATTTGTTCCGAAGCTCAATTTGGACTACACTTTTGACCAAAACGACGACATAGCCAAAGCGGTTGAAGATGAACTTGCGAAGGTAATTTGCATTTCATCAGATTTTGGAAGTGAACTAATGTTTGGAGCCAATGTTCTTCGTTTGTTGTATTGCTTTTGCCTTTGCACATGCAATGCCTATGTACAGATATGACGTTGTCTAGACACTAATCGTTGATGTACAACCAGATGAGCATGTGATGCCAACAATGAACAAATGAAATGCTGGTAAATGCATTGTAACCTTCTTCTAGCTTTGCCAATTATCTATAGCCCTTTTAGTTTCCGATCTTATAGCTTGAAGATTTTTTTTTAATTGTAGCTATCACCAATAGTCCTACAAGTAAAATGATCCACATTATATCATCCATATTGGAGTAGGTTCCAATTTACTTCAGGACCTGACTTGCTGTTGTTTCGCTATGCAGAAAAAATGCATAAATCTTGTGAGATGGTTGGATGATAATATAAGAACACATGAAGATGTATTCATTGAGGTTGGTTTCTTAGTTCATGCTCAGGCTTTAAGTTCATTAAGTAAACAAAATCTTTCGATTATACGCTATATTTTGTAATATCCCTACTACTAATTTCAGGAGTGCCTCAATTTTGTAAAGAAGATAATTGTTACACTAGAAGTTCTCTCTGAAAGTTCTTTTCGACGTTCTTGTGGTCTTGCAAACTTAAATGACAACACAAGTTCAACTATTTTGAAGGTTCTATTTCTTTACTTAAGTTGTGTCTTGTGTTATTTATCTTCCATAATTTATTAGTTCATTTGGTGGCTTGTAACAATATGATGATTTTTTAGGCCCTTGATGCTAATGCTAGACTTATTACCTTTGAGAAGCTCTATGAGGAATTAAAAAAGTTGTGTAAGGCATCCACAGGTTTGGGTCTAAGACTACAAAATGTTAGGAATTCAAATTCAACAACACCTGATGAGAGCTCATCTCCCGGTTCTTAACTCCCAATTGCCTCTTAGTGAGGACTTTTGCAGATGGACTCTCACCAATGATGGTTTATTTTCTATATCCTCTCTGTGGGAACATCTGAGGACCAAATTTCCCATTGTTGATTGGAATCATATTGTGTGGTTCCCTTCTCATATCCCTAGATGTAGCTTGATATCCTGGCTTGCCATTCATAACAGGTTATCCACTGAGGATAGACTTGTTCTCTTTGGCATGAAAAACACCTCTTCTTGCTCCTTCTGTTCTGCAGAGGAATCACATGACCATCTATTTGTCAATTGCCCCTTCACCAAGCAGATCTGGGATGCTTTGTGCCTTAAATCCCAGTTCAATTGGCAGGTTCAGAATCTTTCTAGCTTGGTCACACTTATCTCTGCTTTTAGGGGTAAAGGTCTGATATGCACTCTTGCAAAGCTGACTTTCATTGTCTCTCTCTATCATATTTGGATAGAGAGGAATCTTAGGAAGTTTCAGAGTGTGCAGCACAACATTTCCTCCATAGTGGTCAAAATTAGCACTGATATTAGATACAAACTGATGTCCCTGCATAAAATCCCACTTGGACCTTTAGCATTGATGGAAGCATGGAACATCCCTGTGCCTCCTACTTGAATTTAACCATATATTTCACTTGTTGACTTGGTCTTCAATGCTTCTAATCTGGTTATCATATATAGGGTGATCCCATAAGTTACAAATTGCAAATGCAAGTTGTTGGCAAAATTGGGGTGAGATTCTGTGAGCTATACTACTAATATCCCAGTTAGGAAAGTTGTGACTGCAGGTTCCTAAGTCAAAAGCCACATTCCAGCAGCTTTGTTGACCTATGTGGAGGGTCCAAAGATCGAAGATAAAGGCATTATTTTGCATAGTGGACTAGTATTTCTCTCGGTCTTTATTCACGGTTAAAACCTCATGTCACGATTCTGGCACATTTGCGGCAAGAATCGCTATTCATTTGGCATCTCCACTGAGGTCTGTCGTTATCTGGGCAGTATTGCTGCTTCTATGCTTACTGGATCACCATACAAGTTGAGTTGGCCTTTTGCTGCATTTTGATTCATGGCTTGTTACTACTGCTGTGTTGTGACTGCCACGGGCAGTACTTGCATTGGGCAGTGTTGTGTTGTATGGAACATTGAGTCACTTGCATATGCATAAGAATGATGTGTGTTGTGGGTTGCAAGGGTTGTTGCAACCCATGGCTTCTTACTTACTCACCTACACTTGAACTTATTATTACTCTTGTTACTCTTGTTAAGTGTTAAGAAGGTTGCAAGGGCTGTTGCAACCTATTATTACTCTTGTTAATCACTACTGCATTAGAACTCATTTGGAATGTATATCATGGTTGCAAGGGCTGTTGCAATCATTTGTTCCTATTGCATTTTGTTTACTCCTGCTATCTCTGTGTTTGTGAACCTGGTAGGATACTTGGATTATCAAGAATTCAAACGGAACCTTGCAAAATTTTTTCCGGCCCGTTTGCTCGTATGCTAAGTTATTGGTTTTGAGTCATAGATTCATCTGGACTGCTGTGTATCTGATCGGCATCCACGTTGATGATATGGCCTAGCCTAGCCTAGGGGGGCTATCCCTTGGAAAGTTTGATCCCCTTTGGGAGGGGGCTTCCTCCTGTACCTAGCCTTGGGGGGGTTGTCCCTTGGCATGTAGTATCGTATCATATCGTTTCGTATAGCAATCTAAGCTGATGTAATTTGAGGAGATAGAATCAATTACGTCTCATAGCTGCGTGACTAGCTTCATCGATCAGTTCTATTATTTGCCCATATCCCATTCACTGTTGTTGTGTTCCCGTGAGCTACGGAGCTCTTTGTCATAACCTGCTATAGGTTTCTTTTCATACGTGCTTCTACTGTTATTTGCTGTTACTGCTATAGGATCCTTGGCTGCTGCTGGTGCAAGACAAATGGTTCTCTAAGTGCACTCATTGTCTAGAATGTTGATATGTTGATCATCATCTTTATTCCATATTTTGTATAAGTCGGATGTAATTTAATTCACCCCTTTTGTGAGTTTCTGTTCCATCTACGTAGATGGGTTAGAAACTCAGTGGAAGCTATTAGTTCTACTCTCATTATCATTGTTTAGATAGTTCTCCCCATCTCATTCCTTATGTAGCCTTCGGGCCTTCCCATATTTCTCGTTTTTGTGCCGTTTGGCCTCCTTTTCTTTCTTTTTTCTTTTTGTTTTGTTTTGTCCTCCTGGGGTATGCCCCTTGTAGGCTGTATATTCGTGTAGCCCCTTTTATTTTCAAGCTAATTTACCCCCCCCAAAAAAAAAAAAACACCTGATGAATGTTCAGATGATATAGAGGCAGCAGCGAACACCTACTTTGGTCAATTATTTTCTGGTCAGATGACTGTTGATGCTATGGTTGAAATGCTTGGTCGTTTCCAGGAATTATTTGAGAGAAAGTTACTTATCGGTTTGGTTATTTTGCAGAATAAGTGCATAATGCCTTCCTGTTTTGAGCTATTGACGGCTTTGTAATGTGCCCACCCCATGGCTAGACAAAAAAAAGGGATTTTTAAGTCCATAGAACTAGTATCTTTCATCTAGACATTATTTACATTCCTCACATCTTCTCCTTGACAATGCCACTATCTATTTCATTCGTTGAGCATCTCTTTGATTAATGAAAGCAGAACTCTTGAGAGTGACTACTTCCCATTCTATATGGAGGGTTTTATTCTTAACTCAAATTACAACTTCTACTACAAATGCGTTCTTGTCATATCCATTTTTTTTTACTTTTCATCTATGGTTTGTTAGTGCTAGCTTGGCTTATTAATCCATTCCTCTTCAACCCAACTTCCATACTCTAGTGAAGTAATTTCAATTTCATTCACTCGTGTTACTGAGTAGGCTAAGTACAATATCAATTATCATCATTTAAACTTCAACTGCAGAAAATGTATCCTTACAAGCATCATTGTAATTGGCAGGGAGCAATTGATTTTTGAGCGTGTGATAGAGAAGTTATTTGAGGAGTGCCGTTTATTCCCTCGATATCTAGAAACACAACTTAATACTGCAGTTGTTCTAGTCGGTATGATTCCTTATTGCTTCCTGAGGTTTTCCTTTCTTTTTTTTTTTCTCCCTTTTGCTAAGGTACGATGCAAGGGGAAGGGGAGCATTGGCCATGGTATAGCCAAGAGTAACAAGGCACACTGCGATTGAGTAACTACAGTCCTTTTGTTGGTATTGCTTCTAGTTGTTGAGAATGACTTAACCCCTTGGGACTGATCTTGTACGTCCTAGCCTCCAATAAACTGAATTTGTGCCCAACCTCTGGCAGTCCGGATTTAGGTTTAAATAGAGAGTTAGAATGAGACTTCTGGATAATCTTTATTATAGAGTTAACATAAATTTATCTTGTGGAGTGCTAATTTCCCAGCCAAGGATTTAAATTGCCTCATTCCATCCAGAATTAATGTTGAGGATGTACGAGTCCTATGGTTGGTATGTTGTTCACAAAGGTAATGCACACAATCATGTAAGCTAGTTATCTACTGGAATGAAGTGAGTGGAAAATTTTATGTTTGACTCTGTGGCTAAATGATTTTTTTGGTCACAATTTTGAGGTTTTCCTTTTTGCTTATGAAGGAGAGTTTCACTAAGTTAGACACTCTTAATTGATGCTCTTCATATTTAGTATCATTAAGCCTTTTTTTTTTTTATTATTGTGAATGCCTCTGTTTTGGGATTTTTTTTATCTCCTAATACAAAAGATTTATCTTCAAAACATGATGTTAACGTATATGATCTATTTAAATGTTTGAAAGACACCCTTATTGGCTGAAAGAGGTGTGTACATTTTCATAAGTTTGAGAGTAAAAATGACTCGTCAGCTTACAATTTTATAGGGTTGTAAATGTGAGTCGTTTATGATGTTGAAACCTAGATTAACCTACTCACGACTGGAGTATATTCAGTTATAAATGTTAAAAAGGTACAAACACTATATTTGATCAAACTAAGCATCAAGGATGACTGTACTACTAAAGCAATTTTGGATTGGTCCATAGTGCAGTTCAACTGTTTGATGCATTGACAGTTTATATTGTTGGGGTCATGGTCAAATTTTTCTGGAAATAGGTTTGCCCAACAATAATTTGTATAATAGTTTTTGTGATGAATGTATTTTAGCTTTTGTTGGTCACCTCAACTAATGGCTCTTTGATTACCTCCCAGGTTCCCTGATAAAACATAGGCTTAGAGCATCCACATTGGCATAACCAAAACCAAAAAATTGCTAAAGTTAGCAATGTTTGTTTAAAAAAGTGCTCACATTGGAATAACCAAACTTAGCAACCTCTTAGCAACTAACCAAATTTTGTCACTTGGATAACCAAAACTAGCAACCTTTTGCCAATAACCAAATTTAATGGACCCCACATCTACCCAATCAAGTACACCCACCATTACACAAAATGACAAAAACCTTCTCTCTCCTCTCTTAACAATGTTTTCAAAAGTTTAATTTTAAAAAACTGGTTTTTTTCAAAAGTTTAATTTTAAAAAACTGGTTTTTTTCAAAAGTTTATTTTAAAAAACTGGTTTTTTTCAAAAGTTTATTTTAAAAAACTGTTTTTTTCAAAAGTTCATTTTAAAAAACTGTTTTTTTCAAAAGTTCATTTTAAAAAACTGTTTTTTTTTTTCAAAAATTCCTATTAAAAACTGTTTTTTTCAAAAGTTCTTTTAAAAAAAACTGTTTTTTTTTCAAAAGTTCATTTTAAAAACTGTTTTTTTCAGAAGTTTATTTTTAAAAACTGTTTTTTTTCAAAATTTATTTTTAAAAACTGTTTTTTTTAAACCGTTTTGTACTTAAAGAAAATTCAAAATATTTTTTTAAAAAAATTTCAAAACTATTTTTTGTAGTTTGAAAAAGTAATGTGGCAAGTTTTGTTTATCATTTGAATAAGTGATGGAGGGTGTCCATTATTTTTGGTTATGGACAAAAAACACCAATGTGGGACTTGACATTGCTAACTTTAGCAACCTCTAAATGGATAACCAAAAGCTTATGTGGCAACTTTTGGTTATCCAATTTTGGTTAGACCATTGTGGATGCTCTTATGACTGATGTTAGTTTTGAACTTTCATGCGCCTTTCATCTATTTCTTGCTCTATCTTCGGTTTCCTATGGATGTATATGTCTTGAGTTAAATTCTTATTATGTTCTCTCCTCCTAGATATTTGCTTTTGGGACCCTGACTTTGGAGCAGTTTCTTGACCGCCTGGTGGAGATTCCACAGCTTTGCAATCATACTTTTCAAATATCTCATTTACCTAGTACTAGTCCAAAACTTGTTGCATTTATTGAGCACACTCTGGCTCGAAAATCATCATGCCACGTGGAAACAAATGGAGGCAGAGTTTCTGCTGCTCTCTGCAGTGTTTCTACTCCAGCTACAGTGGAAACTACCGAGGTACAAAATAAGTTTGTTTTAGGTCCCCTTACACCCTTCAAGTGGCTATTTCCATCTTTATTGATTCACTTTAGTCAAGCTATTACGCGTTTACTCCATGCTGCTTCATACACTGGATAATGTTGATATAGCTTAATTAATATTGTTAAGCATGTAATTGGGGACTCATATGACTTGCTAGCAATTTAGACCTGGACACGAACAGATTGGTAATCGGTCATTGTTTGAAGATAACAGTTGAATAACTATTACTGTTAATGCACTAATGCAGTATGGTAAAGCACAGTGACTTGTTGACTGATGTAGGTATGGACCACACACGGATCCACTTATAAACTTGAGTTTGAGTCAGAGACTCGAAATTCGTATGGCCCTGTCTTCAGTAGGTCAGCAAAAGTTTGTTGAAAAGATACATCTTCCCACACCCCATCCTCTTTTCATAATCCATGTAGGTATGGACCACACACGGATCCACTTATAAACTTATGTTTGAGTCAGGGACTCGGAATTCGTATGGCCCTGTCTTCAGTAGGTCAGCAAAAGTTTGTTGAAAAGATACATCTTCCCACACCCCAGCCTCTTTTCATAATGAAAGTAGTAAATCAGGGAAAAAAGTAGAACCGTTCCAGTTCTGAGACCTCACACATCGACCTGAAACCTTTTCAAAGGCCACATCGGGGGCCTAATTCCTTTGTAATATATGGCCCTGTCTTCAGTAGGTCAACAAAAGTTTGTTGAAAAGATACATCTTCCCACACCCCAGCCTCTTTTCATGATGAAAGTAGTAAATCAGGGAAAGAAGTAGAACTGTTCCGGTTCTGAGACCTCACACATCGACCTGAAACCTTTTCAAAGGCCACATCGGGGGCCTAATTCCTTTGTAATATACTTACGTATTGACCCTGAATCATTCAAATACATAAAGAAGTGAAAGAAGGAGACTAAGGGTGAGTTTCCGAATGGATTTTATCAAAATCTGATAAAATTAAGCCTTTGATTTTATCCATTCGGAAACTGAGTTGATAAAATCTTAGATTTTTGCAAAAATCTAAGATTTTATCAACTCAGTTTCCGAATGGATAAAATCAAGGCTTGATTTTATCAAATCTTGATAAAATCTAGATAAAATCCATTCAGAAACTCACCCTAAGCACAATGAGAGAAGGGAAAGAGGATTATCTGGGAACTGATGCAATAACAGTCTTCAAGCTACTTTTTGTACTTAATGTTCTTGTTGTACTCCGAGTTCTTCTTTTGCTGGTACGTTGTTGGCCTGCTATTAATGCTGGAAGCTATAACAGGCTTAAGTATGTGGGTCTCAGTAGCTATATTATATTAATTTCTGCTGTGTTTCTTTTTCTTTTTATTTATTTTTTTAAAATTAAATGTTGTCATTTAAAATTCTGATTTCTCATTCATCCCACATAATATATTATTTAGCTTCCTTTTGGGTTTCAATGTCTCCTTTTGGATGGATACCTTTTTTTTATCTTTAGAGATTGGGAAGCAATTTGCAGGTTGTGGAAATTTTTGTATCTTAGCTTTGCCTTATTTTCTAGTAAAATCTGACTTTCTTGCTGATAATCAAAAATAACAAAGGATTGCTCTCACAACATTAAGCTCAAAATTTTTATGGCATTGTAAGAATGTATGTTTCACAATTATCTTGCCTAGTCAAGCAGGGGTACAGGAAAATTTGACACCATCTTCTAATACACTTATGTATGGGACATACAAGATGATTTTTCCTAAGTACAAAGATTACATGATTTCCTAAGTACGAAGAAATTTAGTGAGGTTTGCGCATGTAATGGTTTTGACAACGATCTAAACCCCACCAGCATCTCAAAGTTGCCACTTCGCGATGGAAAAGTTCAAACTCCAGCAACGCCGGCAACACTGTTAAGTCCTTGTCCTTGTCTCTCCCGTTTATCTTATACCATTTATATGTTTTTGTAGTTTGTCAAGTTCTATCTTTCATCTCCATTTTTTAATTCGCGCACTCTAAGCAGGTTTTAACAACGATTTGAAACTCAGCTGCATCTCAAACCAGCTCATTGTTGAGACTTTGCAGTAGAACACTTCAAACTCCAGCAACGCCGGTAAGTCTCCCTCTGTCTCCTATTTTTTCTTATGCCCTGTTATTTTTTTGCAGAAAATTTACCTTACCACTAAATGTAAGGGGTTGGAACTTAATACCCACTAGGTCAAGTTTTTTTTTTTTGAAAACAGATACAACCACCTGCATTAAACCTACGTCAACGTTTTTCAAGCGATTAGGCACTAAGGGTATCATATGGTCAATGAGTTTTAGAAGTTTAGGAACTTTCATAGGGTTTTAGATGTTTAGGCGCTTTCATTTGATTTTAGGGTTTAGGCGCTTTGGGTTTAAAATTTAGGGTATAGGCACTTTACGATTAGGCTATTTGAAACGAAAAAAAAAAAAACAAATTTTACCCGGTGGGAATTATTTAGTGGTAGTTGTCCCTATTTTTTTTTTTCCTATTATGTCTAGTTCTAACTTTTGTATCACTTTTAAATTTTGAGGTTTTGGATCTAAAAGTTGACATGATCGACCTAAAGCTTGCTACTGGAATTAACGGCCTTCATTAACAATCTCTCTCACTTTATTCTATGTTCTTGTACTAGTTTCTCCTATATTTTCCTTTGTTTAGTTGGGTGTTGAGCGAAAAATAGTGAGCCATGCAGCACGGACACCGACATGGATACGGACAACGAGAGAGATACAGACACGAAATACATGAATTCTAAAAAAGGGAAACATACGGCGGGGGACATGGCAAAAAATAAAAACTAATTAATTATATGTATAAATAAATCATATGTATGCAGTAACAATATATATACATAGCTATATAAACTTTTCTTTTGATATGTAATATATCTACACTGTTATTACTAGTATATATATAGTCTTACACATATACATAAGATATACACCCTCAAAGGAAATATATATACTCGTACATGCATGCAAGTATGCACACACACACACACACACACACACACACACACACACACACACACACACACACATATATATATATATATATATATATATATATATATATATATATATATATATATATATATATATATATGTGGGACACGCGTGTCCAAGCCGTGCCTCCCGAGTAGGGTTGTCTAGTGGATCATCCGATTTGCCAATCCAACCATTCTGAACCATTCGTTGATCCATCCATGAAGGTTCGGTTCAGTTCCGCATTGAGAATTTCTTATCTGGCGATTCCGGATCGGATCGGGTTGGATCCGATCAATCCGCTCAATAATCCTTTCTTAATCTGTCAAATCCGACCCAATCCGATCCGATCCGTAACCAATCTGTGAATGTTCAGTTCGGTTTCGGATCTTAAAAATCATAATCCGCTCTGAGCAGATCGGATCGAATCCGTATCCGATCCGTGGACACCTCTACTCCTGAGTGTCCCCCTTCAAAAACTAATTTAATTTAAGGGTGTCCGATACGCGTCCCCGTGTCCGATACATGGACACGGCGACCTCTAGAAGTGTCAATGCTTCATCGATGGTGAGCGAGAAGGTGTAGATTATCAACTCATTGGATTATGTTTGTAGAAAAGGAAACTTGTATTTTCTTTGAAATCGCCTCAACAGTTTATCATGTTTTAATTTCTATTTTAAATTAAAAATTGTGTTAAGGGTGTGTGATGGTTCACTTGGTCAGCATTTCCAGTGCTTTTCTTTAATTTTAATTTGCATAATCTAGAAGCAGGTTTTGACGGCGATCTGAACCCCACCAGCATCTCAAAGTTGCCACTTCGCTTTGGAAAAGTTCAAACTCCAGCGACGCTATTAAGTCCTTGTCTTTGTCTCTCCCGTTTATCTTAAACCATTTATATGTTTTTGTACTTTGTCAAGTTCTATCTTTCGTCTCCATTTTTTTAATTTGCGCTCTACAAGCAGACTTTAACAATGATTTGAATCTCAGTTCCATCTCAAACCAGCTCATTGTTGAGACTTCGCAGTAGAACGCTTCAAAGTCCTGCAACGCCGGTAAGTCCCCTTGTATATTTTTTTTCAGAAAATTTACCTCACAACTAAGAGTAATGGGTTGGAACTTAACAATCTCTCTCACTTTGTTCAATTCTCTTGTTCTGGTTTCTCCTCTATTTTCCTTTGTTTAGTTGGGTGTTGAGCAAAGAATAGTGAGCTATATAGCACAGTCAATGACACGGATACGGACACCGAGAGAGATACAAACACGAAATACGTGAATTCTAAAAGATGGTTCACTTGTTCAGCATTTCGATTGCTATTCTTTAATTTTAATTTGCGTACTCTGGATGCATGTTTTGACGACGCTATGAACCCATCAGCATCTCAAAGTTGCTTATTGCACTCAATTCCACCCTCTTTAACAACAAAAACCACATACAGTTTAAATTTAGCAACCGCTAAAACAATTTCTTTTGCCCATCAAATTCTTGCTCCTTTCACAACAAAACTTCTGGTGGGCGAACAAAGGATTATAGCATCATGCCATATTAACCAGGTTCCCAGTACTCTGCAGGAACAAAAAGAGAGATTAAATAGTATCGGCCCGTTTGGATGGTATATTGGTTTTGGAGGGATTAAATAGTAACGGAGGATAAAATAGTCATAGTGATTAAATAAGAAGGGTGGATCCACATTGATGTGACAATTAAGAATGGGGGATTAAATAGTTCGTGGTTTGGATGAGGGATAAAAAAGTGGGAATACAAAGGGTGGATGATGTAAAATCATGTCAAATGACTTTATTGCCCTTCGTAATGCATATATTAGATTATGTACTTATATAATTATACAAATACCAAAATTAATTGTTTTGTTTTAAATTATATTAAGTAATTCATTTCAATATTCTTTTACAATATAAATTAAGAATATTAAATATGAAAATTAACTCAACAAATTAACCACTGAACAATGTAAAATTCTAAAGTACGTTTTTTTTTATAAAAAAATTATATCAAATTAAAGATCTCTAGTAGTAGTTTAATTTGGTATAAAAATAAATAAAAAATTATATGCGGAAGTATTTTATTTTTTGGATTGTCCATTCAAAATCTTTGGGAGGACACAGAAAGGCACCACCCAAAGAAACCCATTCAGAGACATTTGACAGTTACATCTTGAAGCCCAAATCATTTTGAAGGGAAAAAGAAGAAATATACTAGATAGAACCTCAAAGAAAAAGACTGAAAATTAAAATGATTGAAAACATGAGTAAAAGAAATATCGAAATAACCCAGCACATAAGTTCTGCTATTGATCAATGACAAGCAAAAATCTTTTATTGAAAGGTTCGACCACATCTAACCGTACGATTGAGCTAAAATTTTTAGGGCCCTTTGAAAAAATGTTCTAAGAATAATTAATAGTTCGGATCACTCGTATGGGACTCAAAAGTGAGTCCTGAGCATGCTATGTACTGTACATTTTCTGTGCATACAGATCTGTACTCTATCCTGCCTCCTGACAGATTTTACTCTCCTCTCTCCCTCTTTTTTTCTCCTCCCACACTCTCTCCCTCTCTCATTCGCTGGGAAATTAGTAGTACAACCACAGCTGTGTTGTCAGGTAAACTGCACTCTCACACAATTAGAGGAAGGAGGAGAGGAAAATATTGGGACAAAAAATCACAAGATTCTGTGAAAAATGTTGGTTAACTGAACAAATCTGCCCTTATTTTTTCGATTAACTCCATTATTGGAGATGCCCCACGCCATTTTCAATCAGCTTTAGAGAGAGAGAGAGAGAATGAGTAGCCACGAGAAAAGTAGCGGTTTACAATAGATTCAAGAAGATGAGAGAGAGTCCAGAATTTACAAAATGCTTTTCAAGTGTCCGAGAAAGAGATCTACCGATGTGCTCAAATAATGCTTCATGGACCCTGACGAAGCTGGTCTACGGCTTATCCATCGAGGTGCTCTCTCCCTCGTTCTCTTCTGTTTATGTATATGCATCTTGTTTTGTTTATGTATATGCATATGTGTTTTCCTTTCTAGCGGTACGTACCAAATTTACAAAAAACCGGTAATCTCATCCTCCAATACTGTCCCGGCGTGTTCCGGCGATTCCAGAAAATCTCGGACGAGATGGCGGTAGGTGAAATTTCGTCTGAAATTTTGTAGATAGCTATTGAACACGATGATCAGACGCTTTTGAAGACGATAATCAGACAAAATTTCGCAGATCGCTTAGGACTCTGTGAGAGAAAGAGATCAGATGTTTTTGAAGAAGATAATCAGACGAAATTTCGCAGATTGCTTAGGACTCTCTGAAAGAGAGAGAGAGAGAGAGAGAGAGAGAGAGAGAAGAACTCAGACGTCGTGATATAGAGAGAGAGAGAGGGTAAGTTCCTGATTCGAACTCCATCACCGATTCTCATCACCGGAGCCATTCCGATCGGTATGTGAAAGATCTGGATATATGGTATTGATTAGGCGGTGGAGATATTGGGGTGATAGATATATACATGTTCTTGTTTTATGCCTCACAAATTTATAGTATTGCACATTTACCCCATAAAGCTTGACAACAAGGTTAAAACAATATAGTTTGCTTATAAAATATTCTATAAAAAAATATTTATAATTAGATATAATGAAAATAGCGCTAAATCCGAAACGGTACCGGTATCAGTCTGGTACCGATACCATACCAATAAAAAAACGGTACCCTGTCTAGTATAAGATTCAGAACCTTGGGTTAAAAATAAACAATTAAACAACGAAAATCTATGGGTACATAAGAAAAAGTGCTTAGGAAATGTGCAAGGGCTTTTGGGGTACATGTTTGGCTCCAACACGAATAATTCAAACTGTTAAATGATTTCAAAATTTTTTTTCCTATGGCATTGCAAAAAATCAGCTTAATTGGATATGTGTAACTTTGTCGATCATCAATCAAAGTTTGTTCTTCACATTCACCATTCATGACGTCATCATCTCTTAGGCGATTCCAGCGATTCATCCTCTCCCCGTGAAACCCTAGTGTATGGCGGCCACATTTGGTTCTTCCATTGAGTTGGGCGACGGTATCACATCCATGGCTGACAGTTTAGGGTCTCGAGCACAGGATTCTAATGAAGTTCGTAAGAGGCAAGGCGTTGTTTCTTTATTACAAACCCACATCCCCACGTCACAAACCCCAAATTCGGGGGTATTGACGAACACCATAACTACCCCACAAAAGTACTCTGATCTAGGTTATGAGAATCGTGATATAACCCGCAGTGTTGATGCACTTCATTCTCCCCTAAATTTCAGTATTGCTCAGTCAAGCGTTTACCCATTGCGGTCTAAACCTAAGGCCGATCTTCCAGCTTTGAATCTTGGTTCCCCAAGTTCTTCTCTTTCACCGGAGTACACAACGGTTGGTTCCCCAATCCAACATCAACTGCCAGCACATGCTTCAAATCCCACGATCGGTCCTCACAGCCCAGTTTTTACCGGCCCCAATTCCTCACGGAGATTGCAAGAAGTCTTTCAAACCGCAGGGGTTCAGTTGGAGAAGGAGGAGAAGATTGCCTCGTTAGTTCACTCCCTCGAGGCCGGTTTGAAGAAATCAGGTATGAGTGTTGACCTCTCACAACTCAAAAAATAGATAGATCATCTTCAGGAGAATCCAGTCTCCCCAAACTCTCAAAATCGATTTCTTGAAGGGGATTTCCACGAGGTTGCGGACCCTCCTGAGCCTTCTAAGCCTAAGAATGCATCTAGATCCAACCCTAACCCTAGGAAGGCACAAGATTGGTCTTCCCTTTTCAAAGCTCAGGCCCCTTCAAAAATCATGAAGCTTGAGCACTATCCGGAGATGCAACGAGGTTTAGAAGCTGTGGTTGAACTTGATGAATCTGATATAGACACTAATTCCTGGAATCAATGTCTGATTGGGTATTTCCTTGATGGGAAGATGCCTTATAATTTATTATGCGCCACTGCCCGTGCGGTTTGGAAGGAAAATGCTCCTACTTCTATTAAACAGGTTGGGTCGTGCTTTTTCTTCGTTTTCAAGGATGGAGAAACCAAGTTGAAAGTCATGGAGGAAGGTCCGTATTTCTTTTCTCGCCGTTATCTGGTTCTTACTAACTGGAGACGTATGTTAGTCCCCACAACAGCCAATCCGTCATCAATTCCAGCTTGGGTAAAACTCCACAAATTACCACTGGAGTCTTTGATCGGCGAGGGTTTAGTCGCGCCGCCGATTACAATTGGGAAACCTATACTTGTTGATAACGCCACAGCAAGCAAGAAAAGGATGGACTATGCAGGGGTTTGTATAGAGGTCTATGCAGGGGATGAACTGCCTAGTGAAATCATGGTTAAGGTTAATGGTGAATCCGTGGTAATCAGGGTAGAATATCAGTGGCTACCTTCCGAGTGTTCTGAGTGCAAGGTGTTTGGACATAAGTGCATTCCCAAACTAGCCCATACCTCTCCCAAGAATGAGGATAAGATGGAGAACAAACATTTGGAGGCTGAGATCTTTGATAAGGATCCAAAGGGTTCGTGAGTAGTAAGTCTTTGGAGGCTTTGGCGAAGGGAGGAAGTGCAGCTCTGGATGCAGTCACCAGAGTCGTTTCCCCTCCAACTACAATTTCTTGTCCTGCTCATGCATCAGTTGAGAATGAGCCCCTTGAGCTAGTGGAATCTGCCGTGGCTTTTACACAGATGGAAGAGGAACTTCTCATAGGGGAAGATGGGCTTATTCCTATTTCCCCTTATCAACAAGTCCCTATTCCAGCAACAAAACACCCAACTTCTGGCAGCAGCGTTGGACAAATGGAAGTAGACCAAGAGTTTGCGAACGACTTCAAGTTGGTCTCCAATAAGAAAAAGAACAAAGGGAGGAGTAATCAGAAGGCTCTTCCCCAAGCAAAAAGGCGGTAATCCTTACCTTTTATTTTGATAGCAATCAATTCTTTCTATCTTTTGCTAGTTTATCTCTATCCATAGTTTTTTATGAGTACAACTTTGCATTTTGGGTTTTGGAACGTACGTGGTCTCAATGACACGCTTAAACAAAAAGAAGCAAAGAAATTTATCATTATTAATAAACTCTCCTTGGTTGGGCTATTAGAACATAAGATTAAGGAGGTCAATGCTAAGAGAGTTTTGAACTCTATTTGTCCTCAGTGGCATTATGCACACAACTATGATCATGCTCCCATAGGTAGGATTTTTGTATGTTGGGATCCTCTCAAGTTTGATGTTAATGTTTTGAGTACATCCAATCAATACATTCATTGTGAGGTACATGCTCTCCACTCTAGTATGAGATTCTTCACTAAATTGTTTACGGGGCAAATGAACATATGGATAGGCATGATTTGTGGGGTAGTATGCTCAACCTTAAAACCATTTCCCCATGGATTACTCTTGGTGACTTCAATGCTATTAGGTCTCCTAGAGAGAAAGTTGGTGGCTCATTCAGCTGGCCACCTCATATGGATGATTTCAATAATAGTCTATATGCTTGTGAACTTGATGATCTCAGGTTTTTGGGATGCTTTTATGCCTGGAGCAATAGACAGGATGGACCCAATCACATCTCCACCAAGATTGATAGGGTTTTGGTGAATGAAAGTTGGATGAGAGCTTTCCTTTATTCCAATGCTTTCTTTTCGACTCACGGGTTGTCGGATCACTCACCTTATGTGGTGAATCTTAGCCCCCCTAAGCCCTCCACAAAACCCTTCAAGTTCTTTGATTTTCTAGCTGAACATCCTCTGTTTCTTCCCACCGTTCAAAGGGTTTGGCGGACCATTGTAATTGGTAATCCAATGTTTTGCATTAGTGAGAAATTGAAATATCTTCAAGTTGAGTTAAAAAACCGAACACTCAAGAATTTAGTGCCATTTCGGATAGAGTTAAGATTGCTAAATCTCAACTTGATGTTTTGCAAAAGTTATGGGGTCTAATCCTCTTAATCCTTCCATACTGATCGATGAGAAGGATGCTTTTAGACGTATCTCTCCCCATGCCTAGGGCTAAAGAGAGTTTGGCTAAACAAGTCAAGGATTCAATGGCTTAAGTTTGGGTGATCGATTACACTTTCTTCTTCAAATCATAGCAATAATAGAAATAGGAGCATGATCACTAGCCTTACTCTCGATTTCCTCCTCTACTTTCAAGATATACCAAGAATTAAATCCACTTTTTGTTAAATTTTATCATGATCTTTTGGGGACCCCACATAGGTCCGATTATGATGGTGCAACTAGGGTTAGTGATCTAATCCGAGGAAAGTTAATCACTTTTGCCAAAGCTTGGCCTTGGTCCATCCTATCACCGATGATGAAATTAAGGAAACCTTCTTTAACTTGAACCCTAAAAAGCACCCGACCTGACGGCACAATCTTTGGTTTCTTCCAGAAGGCATGGCCTATTGTGGGCCATGACGTTACAGCTGCAATTAAAACCTTCTTTAGGTCTAACAAAATGTTAAGGAAAGCTAATGCCACTGTGGTTGCTCTTGTTCCTAAAGTTCCCAACCCCTCAAAGGTTGGCGACTTTAGACTCATTTCCTGCTGTAACACAATTTACAAATGCATTGCAAAAATCCTTGCTAAGAGAATTCAGAGTGCTCTTCCCTACCTTATTGATCCTGTCCAGTCTGGATTTGTCAAGGGTAGGAGGATTGCAGATAATATTTTTCTAACTCAAGAGATTATGCATGGTTATCACAAGTCCTCTTCTACACCCAAGTGTGCTATGAAGGTGGACATTATGAAAGCTTATGATAATGTTCGGTGGGACTTTCTTTGGGATGTTCTGATTGGTATGAACTTCCACCCCACTATGGTCAATTGGTTACAAGCTTGTGTGACCACTGCAAACTACACCCTTAGTATCAATGGGGAGAATTCTGGATTCATTGATGGGAAGAAGGGGCTTAGGCAAGGGGATCCCCTTTCCTCTTATCTTTTTGTAATTGTCATGGAGATTCTTACTTGCATGCTGAGAGAGAAATCACTACAGTCTGATTTCCATTTTCATTGGAAGTGTAGTCAGAACAAGATCATTAATCTTTGTTTCGCTGATGATCTTATGATCTTCTGCAAAGGGGATATTGGATCTGTCAGACACATCCATGCATCTCTCACTGAATTTGAATCTTTATCTGGGTTGAAGCCGAGCCCCAACAAGAGTCGATTTTTCTTCTCTCGAGTTGAAGCTTCCACTTTAGAAGGGACATATTGAGTGTACTTGGTTTCGTAGAAGGGTTTCTACCTGTTAAATATCTTGGTGTGCCTCTTCTATCCACCAAACTGAGTCATTTGGATTGTAAGCCTATGGTGGATAGGATAACATCCAAAACTAAGTCCTGGACTAACAGAGACTTAACTTATGCTGGGAGAGTCCAATTGATAAAAAATGTTTTATTTTCCATGCAAACATATTGGACCTCTTTGTTCATATTACCTAAAAGGGTAATTAAGGAGGTTGAGTCTATACTTAGAGCCTTTTTTGTGGTCCTGGCCCTGACCTTAAGAAATCAAAAGCTAAAGTTTCCTTGGAGCATATATGTGCTCCCAAGGAGGAAGGTGGCCTTGGTCTCAAGTCTATGCATATATGGAACAAAGCCGCAGTTGTCTAAAACACATTTGGTTTATCATCTCGTGTGGTGAACAATCTATGTGGTGCCAATGGGTAAAGTCCTATTTACTTAAGGGCAAGAATTTCTGGCAAATTAAGATGCCTAGCAGTCCCACTTGGACTTGGAGGAAGCTCCTTAATCTTAGGTATATTGTCCATCCTTACATTAAGGTTGCTATAGGTGATGGACACAGCACGTCCCTTTGGTATGATAACTGGCATCCTCTGGGTCCTTTGGCTTCCAGGTTTGGGGATAGGATCATTTATGACTTGGGTTTTCCTAAGAACTCTAAAGTATCCTCAATTATTAGGGAATCCAATTGGGCTCTCCCCATCACCCAAACATGGGAGATTAATGATGTGAGGGTTTGGGCTCATTAATCTCCCCAATCCCATCTTGTTGGTAGAACCGACATTCCTAGATGGACCCTCACTTCTAATGGTGAATTTATTTGTGAGCTCCTTGTGGAGGAATGTCTTAGGACTCCATTTCCTAAGGTTTCTTGAGCTGTAGTATATGGTTCCCCTCGTCATATTCCAAAATGCAAACCGTTACACAGGTAACCATCCAGGAGAGGTTGTACACTGAGGACAGACTTGTTTTGTTCGGCACAAAGGCTACCTCTAATTGCAGTTTTTGCACCAGCTGTGAGTATCATAATCATTTGTTCTTCAACTGTCCATTTACTAGCCAAGTCTGGACTCAACTTCTCACTAGGATTAATGTGCATTGGCCTCCAAGGTCTTGGAATAATTGGATTGCTCTATTAGCAACAATCAAAGGCAAGGCTCTTAAACCAACATTAATCAAATTAATTTTTACCACAACTGTGTACCACATTTGGATTGAGAGGAATATGCGTAAGTTCCAAAATGCCGCAAATCCTATTCATGTAATTGTGTCCACACAGTCATTAGACATCGGTTAATGTCTTTGGTAATTTCTAAAGGACTTCAACCTGATAGACTTTTGGCTCAGTGGGATACTGCTTTTAGTTGACTATTTGGTAGAGATATGCATTCTGTTGTGATGTGTTCTCTGAGCTTCTTGTTGAGTATAATGCAGGTTCAAGGTGGACGGATCTCAAAAGTCAAAAGAAGGTTGGGGTGTAGGTACAAAGCCAACTATGACAGGTTCGAGTATCACTTCTATATTATGGTAAAATTTTAAACCTATGTGATGTCAAATGATATGGAGTCTGGAATGGAGTATTGAAGTGCTGAATAGGTGCATCTATTTCTTGTTGAATACTGAGTTGTGAGACCTACTCATCAAATGTCTACCATGTGAGCTGTGATTGAGCCTCTGACTTTCCTTGTGAGAGGAGATAATAAATAGAGGGGGAGTTATGTGAGGTGCAGGAGAGGGTGCTTGGGTCCTAGCGAGTGTAAGAAGTGGTGAGGGTCCGAGGGAGAAGAAGGGCGAGCCACTTATAATTCAGAATTCAGGATTTTGGTTCCTTCGCTGGCATATGTTGTTACTGTGATCCAATGACCTGGGCAGCTGCAGCAGTGCTCAATCTCTGCTCTACTTTAATCTGCTGTAGCAATGCTCAATTGTTGCTGGTGATTGAACTCATCGATGTCGAGCAACTGCAGCAGTGCTCAATCACTGCTTTACTTTAATCTGCTGCAGCAGTGCTCAATCACTAATCGAGTATATGGACTGCTGTGTTTTATTAGCATATTTTATTATGTCATGTGCTCACGGAGTTTTACTACTGGCTTGTTACTGTCCAATCTGGACAAACCATTTTCGGGCCTCACTGCCGTCCATTACTTGCAACACGGCCGGGTTATTATCCGGCGGTTAGCTTCCGTCCATCCGCCGTTGTCCATTACTTGGCAAAGCACCATGTTATGGCTGTTCACTAGTTGTGCAATCTGTTACTTTGTTATGCAATCTGTTCATACGTAGTCTTGGACTTTTAAATGGGGTTTGTTCCCTATAGGCTGGCCTACCCTAGGGGGGCTATCCCTAGGGCTTATTTGGCTTACTTGTTTGCTATTGTTGTGTAATCTGCTGCTGCTGCTGCGTTCTATGTATATGGGATGCTCAAATTTCAAACGGAACTCTGCCCAAATTTCCAAGAATCGGTGGTGCTACTTTCAGGAATTATAGACATTCGTCCTTTGTCTACCTCAATATCCACAAGTTGTAATTCGTTAGTATGACCTTAGTGTCCCCTTTTGTATTATCGTTAGATTACTTTTGTAGCCACTTGGCCATCTCTTGTTTTTTAATTTTCTTTTCTTTCTTTTCTTTGCTTTGTCCTCCTGGGGTATGCCCCTTGTAGGCTGTACATTCTTTTGTCTCTTTTATTTTCACGCTGAATTATCCACAAAAAAAAACTTTGTCGATCCAAAACTCCATATTTTCATAAAAACAAACAATTAAACAACGAAAATCCTATGGGTATAGGAGAAAAAGTACATAGAAAATGTACAAAGGCTTTTTGATGGAGCCAGAGGGGGGCTAGTAGGGGCAGTCGCCCCTGCAAGAGAAAAAAAAACCTCTAATATTATATAGAAAAATAATAAAAAAATCATATGAATTATATAGGCTAACCTATGTAAAGTATTTTGGAAAAAATATTCGCCTCTGCATACTGAAATTCCTGGCTCTGTCCCTACTTTTGGGTCCTACACGAATAATCCAAACCGTTAAACGATTTCAAAATATTTTTTCATATGGCCTTGCAAAAAAATCAGCTTAATTGATTATGTGTAACTGGTTGATCCAAAACTCCATGTTTTCATTCGTAAAAGTTTTGCATGAAAACTTGGAGTTTTGGATTGACTAGTTACACATATCCAATTGAGCTATTTTTTTTTTTGCAAGACCATAGGAAAAAAATATTTTATAATTATTGAATGGTTCGGATAATTCATATTGGACCTAAAAGTGGACCCCAAAAGCCCTTGTACATTTTTTGTGCGCTTTTTCTTCTGCACGCATAGTCAAATCCATTAAACAAAAACTTCCTTTTGCTTGGTTGCTCGCAAAATACTATAGAGTCTTATCATAACCAATTAGGGTGCGGGCATGAGTATCCTGTCAGAGCAAGATTTGGTATATATCATAACTAATATGTTTAGGAAATGCCTCAAATCCTTTGGCATAGGTTTTTAAGAAAAAATATCCTCAATGAGAATCTTCAATGCCAAGAAATCTACTTGAATTTGCTCCTAACATTGTCTAGCCAAACCTCCATCTTTTCATTGATCATAATAGTTTCAAGATTCAAATTTATGTGACTAAGATTACGCCCATGTAGAACTTGGAGCTCCTTAAAAACCCCCATGTATTATAAATTATTCCAAATGATAATTCATGAATAAGTATAGTGACTTCGGGTGAGTTTCCGAATGGATTTTATCAAAATCTGATAAAATCAAGCCTTTGATTTTATCCATTCGGAAACTGAGTTGATAAAATCTAATAAAATCAAGCCTTTGAATGCAAAAATTTAAGATTTTATCAACTCAGTTTCCGAATGGATAAAATCAAAGGCTTGATTTTATCAAATCTTTGATAAAATCTGATAAAATCCATTCGGAAACTCACCCGAAGTATAATAGGCAAAAAGATGATTTCCTACCTAATGATGGTTCCCAAACCATGGGAAGACAAACGAGGTTCACGGTATTTTAAGTCGGGGCCAGGGATAATAATGAATTATGTGATCTTATCTTTGCCCTTTTCCCCTTGCAGCCATTATTTGAGAGTTTGGCCCTGTAGATACTGTTGCAATTGACAAAAAGAAGAAGATGAAAAACAAAGTACCAACATTACATATCCTATTGCAAACTTAATCTAACCAATAACTAAATAACTAAAATGTGGGACAGATTTTCATACCCGCAACTATCTGTTGAGTCTCTGGTGCGAATACTTTTATATTTCGAGTGTCCATATAGCATGGCTTCTAACAAAATTTAGAGCAATCACTACAGCATTCTTTCTCTAACTTGTAGCTCACAAATATAACCTATATTCAGAGGCTAATCTTCTCTTTAGGGACACTCTAAATTGACCAAGTAATGCTAACTTCTCAGCTCAAAACCATACAAAAATAAAAACTACTCCTACAAGTTAACAAACAGGTATTTTTTTGAATGATCCCTTTCTATCTTGTTTAATTAAAATCCCTCAATCAAGGTATACTTGATCTTTATTTAATTGAACGAGAAATAAATAGCGAAGAGAAAGATTTTGAGAGTCAGTGCCTTTAATCCTCTCATCTACATTCATGCTATTCTTCTTGTTGATTTGGCATGATTTCCTGGAATAACCCTTGCAAAGGGTGACTTGTGGAACTAACTTCCGCAGGTCTCAGAAGATATAGCGGTACAGCCTAGAACAACCACTATTTGTTCTATGGTTTTTCTACCCCGCTGTATCATTAAGTAGTAGACATAAGGCCCATGGGGTTTCTCGACATAAAATTTTTGATGTCTAGCATTTGGCTTTCAATTGTCCTGTTGCTATTCTCTTCAACAAAACAAAGAAATATATATATATATATATCTCAATAAGTGTATATGTTTGGTTAATGAAAGGAAATGAACAATAAAACTAGCTTAGTCGATGAGGAGATGGGGCAATTAAACCAATCCAAAGTTCAAATGAAGTCTAATATCCCAATTAGGTGAGAGTGGCTACATGATCCTTCTTCTTAATTTTTCTATGTCACAGTTGTGTGCTTAGATATATTTAATAAATCCATCTCAATTTTACTATGATGTTCCATTTCAATTTAGGTCTTACCCTCCTCCCCCTAGCAGTTTCATAGTGCCATTGATAGTATCCTACTGCTGTTCCTAATTGTACCGTTGGTCTTTGTTGAACATGATCAACTAATCTCAGTCATTGTTGAATTGGTGCTACTGCTACCATCTCTCCGAATGGATGCATTTCTAGTTCGATCTTCCCTTGATGTTTGTCCCACATCGGTTAATTATCTCCCAAAAACTACTATATGAGCCTAGATGGCCTCTCCATTTGTTGCCAATTGATTTCTAGTTTGATGCTTTAACAAAAAGCAACTGAATGTCATGCATGTTTTTAGTTGGTTTAACTTCTAAAATTTTTAAACCCCTTCTAAGAAGTCAATCAGTTGCGTTGAGTAGCAACTGCATTTTCAAGTCCACCCTTTCTCTCAAGAACCAAACAACTTATAAAAAAAACTCCAGAAGGTAATAATCGTCTCGAGTTCTAAGATGCACAATTCCCTTTCCCACAAAAAACAAGTAAACGTGCCAATACATAGTAATAGCCCCTTCAGCCAAACTGTTTGTGTGTGTGTGTGTGTTAGAGAGAGGGAGAGAGAGACCAGAATACAGTGTCTTTTCGCATTACATTGGATAAAAATGGAGACATACATGCACAAAGACCAACCAATGAGTTTATAGGCAAAATCTGTGATTCATATAATCACAACTCTGCACAAACAATTCTTATAATGTCAACCGAAGCAAAATATGAACCAACAACTAAATCAAATAGATTAAAACGAACCAACTATATGATTGTGACGACAATGACCTTTGCAAATTCCAATTGGAAAAATAATATAACAATATGAAAATCATGTAATGTATGTATGCCATACGAGTATGCATTTGCTAAACTGAGCTACAACAAATTAACCACATAGGAATGAAATCAGACAAAGGCAGTTCGAACAACATATTTTAACTATACTTGACATTCTGAATGATAGACAAGAAGTAAGAGAGGTGCATCTCAATTCAACAGAATATGCATCTAGAATCTATATGTATCTGACAAGTATTGGTACAGCTTTAGGTAAATCTATCATATTTTTTACCTCACCATTGGACTAGAAAATAGGAATTTCAATGTAAAATAGGAATATCCTACAAAATGTATGATATGATGGAAAAAGATGATTGTCCTTACCCTGGGTTTATAAAGTGGGACATATGGGGCCGGAGGATGATCCAGAAAGTAGCTTGAACTCCGGACCTTCTGAAGTAGGGATTTACCTGCAAATTAGGCCCAAATTTAAACATCCCCAATAATCTAACGAAAAAATGGAAGGAAGAGAAGGGTAAGAAACAAACCGAAGAGATTAGACACAAATTGTTTTCCTTTTTCTCTTTTTGGTAAGTGAATAGACAATGTAATATAACTTACACTCTGCATCACCAAGTATGGTTTGCAATTTGTTCAAGCCCATATCTAATGACGTACTAAAGGACGGGTCCTGCTTGAGTTGGCATAGAGCCTTTCCTTTCTCAGCTATCAAATCAATGTCTTCAGTGCTTAGACCACACACCAAGGCTCGTAGCCGTTCATTTTGACAGGTCTTCTTTTTGTTAGCAAACTTGCAAATTTGAGCACAAAACTGCAATTTTTCCACCTCTTCTGCCTTCTTTCTACCCTTATCCTCTAAATGTGATAGTTCATCTTCTTTAAGCAAATCTTCTTCAAGCTTCTTCAGAACTTTTTCTGGATGTTCTTATCATAATTCATAGAAAGCTTAAGTTCTTCTATTCTTTTAATCAACACTTTCTTGACCAGATTCATATGGGTGTGGCCACCTTCTTTATCCTTATCTTCAGCAATTTGTGGGAGTACAATAGATCCTCTGACATTACTACTTCCAGGCTAAAAGTAACAGTAAAGTTACCACACAAAAAGGTTAAAAACAAATTAATATGCATAAGAAGCTCCATATAAAGTCAACAGATATCATGCACTGGCTAAGGTTCCAGACTTTACTGTCACTTTAGGGCTCTTGAGTTAGCAATTCTTTGTTATTATAATGAATCCGAGCCAAGAACAAAGTCTGGAAGATGGAGGCCTTCACATTAAGGTAACTCCCTAGTTCGTATTTCTTAAAAAACTTGAGAACACTTTGTAATATCTAACAACAAACAAAATAAACTCACGAAAATAAAAGTTTCTAATTTTGAGCAGAATAATATCACAAGCTTACCTGCTACCAAATTGCTGCATGGTTAGAGTCAGGGGCTTCCAAATTGGATTCAAATTGTTCACAGCTTCTGTTTTGCAAATTGGAACAGAACCTCCACTCTCAACAATCCTAGATATTCTTAAGAAAGGATCCTGAAATGAGTCATGATGAAGAAAATATAAGAGCCCAAATATCATCATTGAAAGTAAACCTCCACACAATAGCTGCCTCCTGTACTTACACTTTTAGGAAAAAAGGTCCTCAAGTGCAAACAATGAAACGCTATCTCCACAGCATTTCTTGAAGCAATAGTTTTCTCTGCATGCACGGTAATTGTTCCCAAGTTTCCCAGACCAGTCTGACCCTTCTTATTGTGTAGTTTTAGCGTCAAACTCCGATTTTGTTTCGTCACTATCTGCTTTGAGTTAAGAAAGGGGGAAAAACATGTTGCCAATGTAAGTAAGCTATAGAATTTAAGTATCATAAAAAAATAAAATAAAAAAAGAAGGGCAGAATCAAGTCTCAAGACACCGTGTTGTGTTTGGACAACACCCCACATAATTTGGAGAGTCAAATATCCATACCTGACCTCTGGCGAGGTGTCCATGCTTCATAGGTCGTCAATATATGTGTTTGGGTATGAAAGAGTGGCAGAAAGTGGACAAGTTTTTTGAAAAGTATAATTGAAAACACTAAAGGTTGGTGCCTCATATACACTTCGAAACTATTACCATTCAGCAAGCAACCACATAACCTTCATGCTTATCTAGGTTCTTTCTACATTTTAGACTACGTTACTGCATATATGTAAGCCCAACAGGGGATAGGCATGACTACCAGCTAAACTAACTTTTCAAGAAGGGTTGTAAATTAAAAAAAAAATACATATCTTACTAGATGCTTCTAGTACGTACATGGAACATGGTAAAGGGTATATTTACCAAGATACCCTTGTCCTGCCTAGTCGGATAGCCGGAGATGCCTTTGCATGGCGTAGGAAGCAATTAACTACTTGTTTTCAGATTCTGTCTGGTGGGTAGCATGCGTGTACAAATAGACTTTGATGACATCATACAAAGGCAGTTCGCTGGCCTAAGGATCTGAATTTGTATTTCTTTGATGGGTGACAGGCTTGTTACTCCTTAAATTCACAGGCTTGGCAATCCTTCCAAATTGTGTGGTGTATATATATACCTGTGCGTGCACGCGCTCATGTGTGTATGCATGCATGTTATGGGGTGCCAAAAGAATAGTAGGCTCTAAGTGCTTGGGGAAGTCTTGTTTAACAACAGGTACACATTATAAAGAAACATGTGAATGGTGAAATACTTGTTGTTTGAACATATTCGCAGACCAAAATTTTAATGACACGAGTAAATGAAGGGATGTATTATAGTTCTTATCAGACTCTAATTTTGTATCAAAGCATAAACACATAATTTTACTTTCCTATTGGACAAACTAAAAATCCTAAATTTCATGAAGTTTATCACACCACCCAAGATAACCATAGGGCCAAGAATTAAAAGAAACTCTCTCTCTCTCTCTCTCTCTCTCTCACACACACACACACACACACACGCACACACTCTTTATGAACAATTATGAATTAGAAGCCACATGTTAGAATTCCACTATATGACGTGCACACGCATTGCGTGTGGCCCAGTTTCTAGCGTCCCTAATGTGGTGTCTTCTACTTTGGAAATTTCCGAATCAGAATGTAGGCATCTTGCATGTGTCATGTGACTCATGTTGCACACCCGTGTCACTACAAAATAGTCAACAACAGACAATCCTGTCAATGTCGCCGGGTATGCCAAGTATGTTTTCAGCATTTCCGTTGTTCCATATCCAGTTGATTTCAATCATCTACCACTTTCAGTGAAAGTTAGAAGCATCCGAACATGTCACCCACTAACTCTTTTCTGCATTTCGTACAACATTGCAGCTAGGTTTACACACGGACAACAATTTTACACAATGTGATTGGCTTAGGGCATAATATCTTCTAAAACAGAGCATAAATATAAAAGTTACTGCAGTTAAGAAGATCCCATAAATCAAAGGCAACTTGCCTTAGAGAGAACACAACTGGCTTCACCAAGAAATTCTTGATCTTTCAACTTCAACATCAGCAACATACCAGAACAATAAATATCACATCCTATTATAACCTATCAATGTGAAAGGCTTCAAACAATTTGTTAACATGGGGAAAGGGAAAAAAGAAAAAAGAAACTGCAAAACACTCCACTTATTCTATGTTCATACAAATGAGAATGGAAAGCAACATAAAGCAAAACCCTCATTACAGTAAAAAAGATGTGATCTTAAATTATTTATTAAAAGCTTAAAATTTGGTCCTATGTATTGTACAAACTAAAATGCTTTTTAGTTGTAATGCCCCAGGTTTGGGAGTAGATGATGTTTAGTCCCACATTGGTTGTTTACATGAGTGATCTTGGGTATATGACAAATCATGTGGGCTACAACTATTACCTTTGGCTTAAGCATTTTGGGCTATGTGGTGTGGCTTGTGGATCAAATCAAGGTATCGGGCTAGTGGTCTACGTAGGGCATTACAAATGGTATCAGAGCCCCGCCTTGGTCCAAGTGGTGGGTAGGATGTGCTCTGCCACCACGGACACCGGGGAAGTTTGCTGAGACTATGCAACGAGGACGTTCATCCTTAAGGGGGGAAGATTGTAATACCTCAGGTTTGGGGGTAGATGGTGTTTAGTCCCACATATGAGAAAAAAAAAATCTGAAAAAGAGATGCTCTGTTACTTTTTAAATGGCCCTCCGGAAAAGGTTAATATGCCTTCGAGATATACTCTTGTTCTACTACATTATAGATTTCGTCTTTTAAGAAGAAGTAGAGAGTTGACAATAAATTGATTCAGTCATCCTAATTAATTATAAAATAATTTGTTTTTTTTTAGTGCTCAAGTCTATTGATGTTACACCATTTATTATTCTTCATAGTAATGCGGAGATTGAAGGACTCCTAATTAAGGACTTTCTTGTGGACTGGTCAAACCTCCAACATACAAGAGCTAAAGTTGGTCTTGTATTTGTGCAACCAAGGAGAGAGGTGGGTTAGGCTTTAGGGTAATTAAGCCTTTGAAGGAATGCAATAAAAAAAATCCCCTTTTCTACCTTTTTAGAGATACAAAATTGCCTTTTCCTATCCTCACAATCAAAAACATGAAGCCAGTACGACATATAAGCCTCCAGTAGCTTATTCATCAATAAACAACATATCAGCCTGCACTAGCTTATTTATCAATAAACAATTTTCTTTCCTAGGGTGACCATATTCTTCATTAGTCGAATGTGTTTCTTAAAATGAAGCCTAACTGAAAAATTGCTATGCAAATTTCATACAGAGGAGCTATGAACAAGGAACATAGAAGCATGAAACATCATTATTATTTGAGCCTATGGGCCAGGTTAATGACACCTTATAATTTTAAAAGGAGGGGCAAGGGGGAAAAAAACTTGCAAAGGAAGTGTTAATTCCACAACGCAAGCATCCAAAAGACTTTCTAGTGCATCTGAAGTATATAATTGTCAGAGCTCGCCCCATATTGCTTAAATTATAACCTCTAAAACCAGTAAATGATCTAGGCGGCCTCTCCATTAATTGCCAATTGGTTTTGAGTTGGATGCTTTAACATGGAATTAGAGTTAGGCTTTTGGAGGCTTTTGGATAAGACTCTAAGTTGTTGATGGTTGGCTTTTGGAGAAGACTCTAAGCTGTTGATGGTTAGTTCCCCTTTGATCATAGTCAATTGGTTTTGAGTTGAAAGACAGCAGATAAAATTTGCAAAGATCATTAACTAAGGACAACAACAATAGCACTTCTTATTATTGCTAACTTACTTGCCACAACGATACACCATTAGAGTCTGGCCATCCACTCTTACATGTCTAAGCTCAGTTAGAGTCTTCAAATGACTTTTTGCCATTGTTGACATAAACAGGGTGAACAAACTGTAACACCAGTACTCATCCAAACACCAGAGACCCACACAGAAGACCTAGGTAAAAAGAAGCAAAGAAAAATGTTGGTCAAGAACCGACCGAATATTGAAGGATAAAGAAGAAAACAATTGAGACGAGTGATTTGAAAAGAAAAACCTTCTAGCAGAAGTTCAAAGCAAACCTGAAATACGAAGAAGGCCGTACAATGCTCCTTCATTAATTTTTGGAATGTGGGCTGAGGATACTCAAATCTAAAAGGCCAAGCAACAACGATATTAGATGGAAAAAAAATAAAGGTAACCAATTTATACCTAGGAAAAGTGAAATTAATAAAGCAGTTGCCACAGTTCACTGTTCGCCTGACATAGTATCACAATCCCAAAAACCTAACGTGCCAGTGAGTGCATAGATAAAAGATGGTTAAATGTAAAGCGAGAAAAACCCCAGACATGCAAGAGGACTACGATACCACATGCACGGCCAATTTATCATATATACCCAATCGAGCTATCCTTGAGTAATTTACTAGCTAGAGTAGCATGACTCCAACAGCTAGCTGCATCAGGAAGCTTTTGGAAATAACCTCCAAAAAACTATCTACAACATCTGGATTCACAAATGTTAAAATGGAGATTATGCAACGGCTAGACACTGCAGAACAGACAGTTATGTGTTCTTCATTATGGCGCAAAAGTGCTATGTAAAATTCAAAACAGTAAATTTACATTTCAACGGAGCTCTGCGCTGAATGAAAAAAGCCAATACTAACATGGAATCTTGGAGTATTAAAAAAATTTGTATTCAAATAATCCAGTTGAAAGAAGCTACTAAAGAGACCTGGCTTTCCAGGGAACAAAAACTCATCTCTCTGTATCTTTGTTTCTATGTTCGAAAGAGTTGAAACAAAAAATAACAAGAAGTATTCAGTAAAATCAACTCATTAGAACGCAGGGCAGATAGATATGTAAGAATAAAAGGCAATCAACCTCACACATTGCGTCCCCACTTCTCAGTAGCAGCAATAACTTCAGCTTCAGAGCCATGGCCAGTGCTTTTGAGATAGTATCCAAATGCTTCCTTAGAAGGATAAGGAAGCTTGCAAAAGGTCTCCCTCTCTTTCGAATAGATGAAGCATTGCTTTCTGAAATCGAAATAAACCACTTCCTCCTGTTGTGACTGACAAACTTGCCAGCTGTGCGAGAAACATATGTTTCAAAACACAGTATTTAAAACATTTTTGTGATGGTTAGCTACTCACAAAAAACAAACAAGCTTTTCCATGTATAATCTTAGACTCTCAGTGCATTATGTGGTCAGAATTGTAAATTTAGTGATTCTAAGAAACAGATAAGGATAACATTTGCAACCGATCGACCATATTATCCAGGAAACTGGTGACGTGTTTCGAATTGTCAAAACGTCATACCCAAAAACCTGTGAAACAAGAGATTTTGGAACACAATGATGTGGGGTATTAAACATCAAATCTGGATTAAAAACTTGCTAAGAACTATGTTTTGTGCGAATATCTTTGCAAACAAAACCAAACGTGACATACCCATAAGCACGACCACACTGGCCAAGTCTGGATGAAATTGCAGGTAACAAATGACAACCAGTAAATTGCTCCTCAACATGGGGATTGATCTTGCGATGCTGTTGACGCTTATCCACTTTTCTTACAACATGGTTGCTCTTCATGGCCTCCTCAACAGGTGCCGCATCAGCCTCCTATGAACCAATAGAAAGCAAAGATTAAGTAAGAGATGCTCAAGAGCTTCTAATTAAAAGGATTTTCTCACGATACTAACATACAAAGCACATCATACAATTTCCAAAACCATTTGCATAGAAAACTTCTTCTAGCTATCAATAAATGCTAACTGAAATCAGACAAGGGAAAACAACATAATAACTTTTTTCTTAAATGATTTTCTTTTTGAATTACAAGCGACTGTGCCAAACATAAACCGATTACCAAATGAAATAGACTATGATTGGAGCAAACACAAGATCTCACCTCTCTTCCTTTCTTGGCAGAAGCAGAAGATTTCTTTTTGCGACCAATGTCAACTCTATAGTGCTGAAGGTACCACTGCTTAAACAGAGTAGCATCAACCTAAATAATTGCACTTTCCACCAATGACTGGGTTCGAAGCAACTCACTATTTGATGCATTATAAATCACATCCAAAATTCAAGTCTTCCATGTCACAGCCTCACTCTCCCAAGAGTAGTTTCCTGTATCCAGCCTTAGTGCACGCCACTTCACGTTCCCACCACGAACTCTTATTCTGCAAACTGTCTTTACAGTCTTTGCATCCTTACACAACTTTTTGTTAGCAGGTTGTCTTTTGAGCTCATACTTTCAAGGCAATAATATTTGTCATAGACACAGGAAAGGGTCGTCACAGGAAGAATTCAAGAATTTGAAGAATAGAAAATATTTGAATTATTTTAAATTGTTGAATAATCTAAAATTGGTCGCCTACACTGTTTAAAATCGACATCATTTGAAAGATATCAGTGAACCCTTTCTCAAATGAGTTTAACATAGAAAATACCAAATTATTCGTTTCTTCTCAAGCCTCAGCATATCCTAATTTATACATACATGTTAGTGTTTTGTTACTATTTGTAACCGCCCAACAATATGAACATGGACTCTTAGTTGTTGGCCTGAAGTTAAAACAGCACTGAATGGTACAATGCCCATGTTTATTCAAATATATCTATTGCAAGTCATCACCACCAGATGGTGGCACAAGGAACAAATGCATTAGCGTATCATTTATTTAACAACAACTGTTCAACCTCAACTTAGCTAATGCAATTTGAACAGCTGAATGCATATGTTGTAACTACACCACACCTAGACTTTCTGTTCTTTGCTAATACAACAAAGGCTACGTGTAAAAATTTCCATAGTTGTAAAATTTTCATTGCGTAATTCAACAATGCTGTAAATTATCGCGATGTTACCAAGAAGGTTATCAGTGATGTATACCACAATGTTTAATCCTTCTCCAATTTCTTGTCTTAGTGTACCGTAAACAGGGCCAAACAACAGGCATGTATTGGTAACCAACAATATGACCATAAGCAGTCTATTGATTATGCAACACATTAATTTAAGCCATCAAGCTGCTAGTTCCATGAAGGTGTAAATATCACCACATGAAAACAACGCCAAGAACTCTCAAGAAACCCTAATCCCAAGATCACAATAAAATTGTAATGAAGCTCTAAATCACATAATATTTAGATAATGAAACATGTCCAAAACTGCACCTGATAAGGAAACCCTAATAGACAATGACTGATAAAGGACCAAGATTGACAAAATCAAACTGCACAACATAACAAACCATGTTCTTGAAAACTGCCTCAATAAAATCCATAAAATCTCAAACATTTAAGCAAACCCTAATCCCAACATCACACAATAAAATTGTAAAAAAAAAAAAACTCTAGTTGTTTTATACCTGCTTGTACTTCTTGTGTCACTCCAGACGAACTCGATAAAGTATCTGTAAGCTTCGCACTGTACCCATTCCTCCCACCAATAAATTTCTTCTCATTATCATTATAGTTACTATTCGTCAACAAATGCCCAAAAATCAACTCAGGCACATAAACCCTATCCTCCTTATGAACCTCCATGGGTACCCCGTCACCGCTGTTATACACGCTAACCAAGTTCTGCTCCACATCGATCGTAACCCTAACGGCGTCCATGGACGTGTCCCGCTGCTTCTTGTCAGCCGCATTCACGAGGATCTCGCCAGGTTATGGATCTCGTTGTTTTCGTACACCAATAGGATCTGGGTGTGTTCTTCCATCGAGCCGATGTAGGTGTCGGGTCGAAAGGATAGATGTGCCCGAAGCCGCGTTTTTCTCGGTAGGTTTCTTCGATGGTCTTTCCGCATGTGGCCTTGGATTATGGTGGTACCTGGCCACGTTGGTCTTTGGTTTGTAAGTGGGCGGTACCGCCATTGTGGATGAGGGAGGGGAGATCTCGAGAGAAGGAGATTGTCCCGGGTGAGAGAGAGAGAGAGAGAGAGAGAGAGAGAGAGAGAGAGAGAGAGAGAGAGAGCGGAGTGACGTAGGGAGGGAAGGGGGGTTTTGCCATTTTCGTGATCTGGAGGTTCTTTTCCACGGATCATAGCCACCGGGACTCTAACTCATAAAACCCTTACTGCCGATTGTCCGATTGTAATCGGATGCCAGATTAATTTTCGGCGTTCGATTAGAATCGATGTATTATATATGGAGGGTGTAGCGGCCGGATCCGTGGGGACCAGCGGAGTCACTCTCCCAAAACTACAAGAGAGCTGAAAACATTCAACTATCTCAGAATCAAGCAGAAAAATCAATGCGCTTTGATTCGGCTTCGGACGGCAAGCAAACGGATGGCACCCTCCAGGAGCACATGTGCGTTCGACGGTCAAGGATTTGAACGCATCTTCACTGAAGCCAGAACGCCTAAGGCGGTATTTCTCCGCCTGGCTTCTACAGATCTCGACTCGACGACATGCCCCCAGAGCCAAGATACTCAAGGGTAAGCCGAGTCGGCCAATTACTCGACACGCTGCCCGGTTCACTTGTTCGGTAGCGCATCGTGCACGCTACACGCTCTCCAATGGAGCATTGCACGCGCAAATAATTACTCGCCACCGCCGCCGCCGCAAAGACGGGTGATGGGATGTCTCGAGGGTGATTAGACTACTTCCGCTTCCACGCGGCCGCGGACGCCGCCGATATGGCGCCTGTGGGCGTAGATCGGGGTCACATCACCCGCCATTCCGAAGCGAATGACAGCGCCAGCGAGGGGCACCGAACGCGTGGGACGCACACCCCCTCTGCCTATAAATACTCACTCACAACTACCACTAGAAAAAACTCTCTCCTCATTGACTACCCTCATAACTTTAGTTCTTTCTTGAGATTTATAGCATATTCCTTCCCTCCGGTGACTGACTTGATCATCAGAGTGCCTTCCCAAACCACCACCGTCCGGGCTAGGCACTAACAAGGTTATCTACTTATGCAGGTCCCCCTCAGGCGTGCACCACACTTTCCACCGCAGCCCATCCAATTCCCAGAAGGTTAAGAGAGTTCACTTCGGCAAAGACACTCCCACAATTGGCGACTCCGCTGGGGACAGAGAAAACTATTCCTCCCAGCTCCTCTACACACTTTGGTGGTGTCTTTTCCTCCACACTGAGTACCCCTGAACCAACCCAGATGGCTGACTTGACCTTGGGCATGGCTGCATTCAACGATGCCGGAGAATGGGTCAATTCCGCCGACCGCTACCGGTACCACCAGGTCAGGAGTGACTTGGGACTTATCGCCTCCCCCGTCGTCAACAGAGACGGGACGGTAACCATGACCAACAACGGGGCTGGCCCGAGCAACGCAGCAGACAGCAGCATTCTCTTCAGTATGAACGGGGATGTCCTCTCCATCAACCACCTCACGACTCTGGCTCGCACGGAGGCTCTTCCTCCCCCTCTCTCTCTCACCATAGAGGCTGAGCTGGCATTACTAAGGCAAAAGGTGTTGGCTATGAAACAGACCAGGGTCCAACCTACGGCGTCCGGGGGCCGAACAAGGACTCGGAGAACTCAATCGAGCGGAAGAACTAGCAACGTCGGAAGGGTTCCGGTCTTTTCTCGCCTCGGACAGGTCGTGGAGGTAGACTGATGAGGCGAGGCACTCGTTGTGCCAACGGGTACAATCAAGATAGCGGTTGTGCCCAAACTGGAACCTACGCTGGGCGGCAGTCCCGCCGGACGAGCCACCCCGAAAGGTAGTGCAACAAAGATCGTGCCCTCGCAGCCCCCGTCGCGCCGCATTTAATGGCGTGAACGCCGAGGAATTGGAGAAACGATACAACAAAGGAAAAGGCCCGATGAACGGGGAACGAGCACGCCAAAATCAGGGCAGTCAATATCGAAGGCCAGGGGAGCGGCTGGACGACCATAACCGTAACCGATCGAGGGATCGGGGAGGTGATGGGCGCCATTGCCAATCGGTGGATGGGCACGGCGCCGAGAATGGTGCACCCAATGCTAGGAGCGAAAGGTCTCGCGGGAACAAAACCACCGACCTAATTGAGGTCTCAGAAGAACCCGAACACAACAACAACAGCGGTCTGAGGCCCGGGGACAAGTATACCCTGCGAAACGATGGTGGCAGCATCGTGCTCGTCAATGCTCGAACTGGCGAGACAAAGATATACCATGCCGAGCCTGACGCAAGACGTCACCACCCACAAGAAGGGGTGGCGAGGGGCCAAGATGGCCACAACAAAAGACGGCCCTCCGAAAGGAGTAATGCACACTTGGATGGGTCAAACCCGTGGCACGAGGCAGGCGGCCCCAAGAAAAGCGTGCAATACACGGGAGAACCGAAAGTGAACCGGACCGCGGCCCCCGACTCCGCACTAGAAAAAGGCCGACGATCCCCCGCTCGCCGGTGCCATCGTAGAAGCCGCTCCACCGCCCGGGTTCAAGATCCCGAAATTTGACAAGTACGAGCCAACGACAGACGCAATTACGCACGTCCAACAATATCGCCTGGTCTCCGAACTCTACGGCCATAGCGACGCCCTCATGTGCCGAACGTTCTTTATGAGTCTTGGGACCACGGCGCTCCTGTGGTATAGCCAGCTCGCTCCGGGATCTATAAACGACTTCAATGAGCTCGAGCGCGCATTCATGTCTCGGTTTGTGACCAGTAACACACAGCCGAAGACGCTCAACGCGCTTGTCAACATGAAAAGGGGCTTGGAAGAGACCCTCAAAGAGTATATCGCAAGGTACTGGGAGGTGTACAGCCTCGTGGAGGGATGTGACCAGAGAATCGCCTCCACCTCGTTCAAAAACGGGCTTGACCACCACTCCGACCTCTTTAAGGAGCTCATGGTACGGCCACCGAAAAACATGGTGGAGCTGATAGAGATAGTGAACCGATTCCGAGAGCTCGACAAGCTGATTCTCGACGGAGCTGTAAAAGGAAGTGCCAACAGGGGAGTGCCCAAAGAGGTGAGGAAGCAAGTGAACAATCTGAGGAAGGATTGTAACGACCAAGGTGGGGGATACAAACATAGGGGCACTTGGGACAATGGTAGAAGCAGTAACGGCGATAGGGGGTGGGAGAAGCCCCCCCGAAATGATAACGACTATGTACCCAAAACCACAGTCTTTACCATGCCAATCTACAGATTGTTAGTAGAGATCGGCAGAAAACGTTGGTTTTACTGGCCGGAGGAAAAGATGGGGTCGGATCCCACCCAGAAGGGAAAGTGCACCTACCACAACGAGGTGGGCCACTATACGACGGGATGCCGTCCGTTCAAAGCCCACCTGGAGCGGCTCGTCGCCGAGGGTCACCTGGACGAATGGATTGACCATGGCCGTACACCAAATACTCTCAGGGGGGCAGCACCCTAGCCAAACCAGCAAGCGGTCCCGCCACCACCGCCAAGACAGAATGCGCCCGGGGAGAGAGTACGCCCGGGGGTAGTCCTAACCATCCACGGTCCGATCGGCAAGACACGAGCTGACGAAATGCACACAGAGTTGCAACAGATGGAGGCGGCTATGGAAGTAATGACGCTCGGGAAGGTGCCGAAGTGAAAATATAAGGAACCAGTGGACCCATACACTATCTCCTTCTCCGAGTGAGACTTGGACGGGCTACAACTCCGGCACGACGATGCCCTTGTGATCGAAATAAGTATCAATCACGTGGATGTCAGGCGAATCCTGGTGGATCAGGGGAGCTCCACCGACGTACTTTACTACTCGGCCTTCAAGGCCATTGGACGGACGCGTGATGAGCTTACCCCCTCCGACACGCTACTTGTCGAGTTTTCGGGTTTTCTAATTTATCCGCTCGACAGCATCACCCTCCCGGTCTGGGCAGGATCGATGCATCTGGAGATAAAATTCACCGTGGTGGACTCCCCGAGCCCCTACAACGCCATCCTGGGGCGAGGCTGGCTCCCCGCAATGGGGGCCATTGCCTCAACCCTCCACCAGTGCGTCCAGTTCATCGGTACGAATGGGAAACAGGAGACCATCCGAGGCAACCAGATGGCCTCGAAGAGGTGCTTCGTCAATGCCGTTCACCAAAAGGACAGAAAGGAGGGCAGGCCGCCAAGGCAAGTTCAATGGATTGAGGTTCCCGAGTGCACCCCTGTCCTTGATGACGTCGGCTCCTAGGCCGAAGAAAAATCAGTTGAAGAGATGGTCAAGGTGCCCATCAACAAAGAAGGCACCAGGTACTTTATGCTCGGTTCAGATCTCTCCAATTCCGAACAGAACGACTTGGTCGCTTTCCTCAAGGATAACATTGAGGTCTTTGCATGGACTCCGTACGAAATGCCGGGCATGAGTCCTGACTTCATCACGCACGCCCTCAATGTTGCTCCGGCTAGGAAACCAGTGGTGCAAAAACCGAGGCGGTCCTCGGGGATCCACTTCGACGCGTCCTGGAGGAGGTTGACCGCCTTATCGAGGCGGAAGCGATCCGAGAGGTGATTTACCCAACGTGGCTGGCAAATACCGTTATGATAAAGAAAAAGAATGGAAAATGGAGGGTGTGCGTGGATTACACGAACCTCAATGATGCATGCCCTAAGGACTACTTTCCCCTCCCTCGGATAGATCAGCTAGTGGACGCCACGGCTGGTCATGCCCGGCTCAGCTTCATGGACGCGTACCGGGGATACCACCAAATTGCGATGGATGACATAGATGTGGAGAAAACGACGTTCATTACGCCGAGGGGTATCTACTGCTATCGGGTCATGCCTTTCGGCTTGAAAAACGCTGGGGCTACCTACCAGAGGATGGTCTCCAAGATGTTAGCTAGGGAGCTCAGCGACATTATGGAGGCCTACATCGACGATATGGTAGTAAAAAGCAAATTCGCAGAAGACCATCTGTCCCACCTCGGCAGGGTATTTTCCATCCTCAAAAGGCACGGTTTGAAGCTTAACGCTGAAAAATGCGCGTTCGGGGTCGGTTCAAGGAAATTTTTGGGGTACCTTGTCACCCTCCGAGGGATCGAGGCCAATCCCAACCAGCTGGAGGCTATTCAGAAGCTCTGAGTGCCATCGACGATCAAGGAGGTACAGCGGCTAACGGGGATGGCCGCTGCCCTCAACCGATTTATAAGCAAGTCGTCGGACGCCTGTCGACCTTTCTTCCAATCCATCAAGACCAAAGACCAGTCCTTTACATTTGACCGCCGAGTGCGATCGCAGAATCGCCAAGCTCAAAAGTTACATGGCCCGAAAGGCCACCGGGCCGGTTATGCCGAGAGAGGACGAAGATCTCAGATTCTACCTAGCGCTTCCGACACGCCGTAAGTTCAAAGACTGGGTTTGGCAGAGGGATGTGACCGCCTCCCATCTACTACTCGAAAGCAAGACAATGCTCCCCAAATGAGACCGTGTACTTTCTGCCGATTGAGAAGTTGGCGCTACCGTTACGCCAAGCAGGAAACTCTTACCCTATTTTCGTGAGTCACACGATCGCGGTGATCACTTCCAGATCCCCTAAAAAAACCGCGGCGCGAAAAGGCAAACCTCTCGCATCGATCTCACAAGGGACCCTGGAGTTGGCCAACTACAACATTCAAGCATTTAACCCTCAATGGCGATCAAGGTCGCATTGGCTGATTTCGTCAACTCAACTCACCCGCCGGAAATCGAAGCCCGGAGGAGAGCTTCACCGATGCCGACAATGATGAATCCGCTAAAGGCAACTCTTCACTCGAGCAGTCTGGATTCGTTCTCAAGCGCTCCCCGCCCCGCACGGCTACCATTTATACGGGTGAATGTTGGCGTATGCACATTGACGGTGCATCAAACAGCCAAGGGGCAGGGGCCGGAATTGTGCTCATCTCTCCCGAAGGAACTCTCCACGAGTGTGCGATGAGCATCGGGTTCCCAGCCACGAACAACGAAGCCGAGTATGAAGCCTTGATCGCCGGACTCCATTTGCCCTCGAGTCGATGAGCTACTGTGTCTATAGCGATTCCCTACCGGGTGGTGAACCAAATTAACAAATGATTATGGCTCTGGGGAAGCTCGGATGTTAAAATACCTGAGTCACGTCCTAGAGCTGCAAAAGGGCTTCAAGGCCATCCACTTTTCCCACATAGGACGAGCGAAGAATGCCCATGCCGACGCCCTTGCTGCCCTCGGCTCGGCGTGCAACGAACTCGGAGGAACACGAACAATCACTCTCGGGGAGATAGCGGTGCCAAGTTTCGAGCAAGGCATCGAGGACGTCATGACTATCGTAGCGCCCACGCCTGCCGGATGGACCCCCGCCGCCTCCCCTTTCCTCCGAGACCGCAATTCCCTGGACGGGCAGGAGGCCCACCGGATTCGGATGTGCCGCCCACGCCTTACTGCCTAACCGCCAAAATATCGCCATTTCACATCGGGCCCCGACCTACGCTGCGGGTACATGAAGCCGGCACCCCATACATTCTTCACGAAGCCCATGAGGGGAGTCAGTGCAACCACTTCGTGGGGACGACTCTTCCGAAGGGGCCGCAACCCGGGTGGGTACCAGGCCAAAAAAATGAGGAAAAGTACGAGGAGTACGCCGTTTGCGCGGCTGCTGCCGTAAGCATCCTCCCCTCCCCGCATCTAGCCCCCATGGGCCCTACAACCGGTCATGAGTCCATGGCCGTTCGCACAATGGGGGCTCGACATTGTGGGGGTCCTTCCTACGGCACCCGGCAGGTTTTGGCACCTGATCACGGCCACGGATTACTTCACAAAGTGGGTAGAGGCCGAGCCCTTGATTCACATTACGGCCACCGAGGTTGAGCAATTCATCTGGATAAACATCATCTCTCGGTTCGGTGTGCCCTATGCTATCATCTCGACAAACGGCACCCAGTTCATCGCAGAGGCAATTAAAACGCTATGCAAAAGGAAGAACATTCGCGTTTATAATTCAACCGTGGCCTACCCTCAAGGAAACGGACAAGCCAAAGCGCCAAACAAGTCGATCTCGTCCGGCCTCAAGCGTCGACTGACCAACAAGCGAGGAAAGTGGGTGGAGGAACTCCCTAAGGTTCTCTGGGGCTACCGAACTACCCCTCGGTGAGGGACCGGCCGAATGCCATTCTCCATGGCCTATGGGATGGAAGCTGTCCTCCCCTTGGCTGCCGTCGCTCCCTCCGCCCAAACCGAAGCCTTCCACCCGGCTACGAACGATGAGCATCTCGCCTCTGAGCTCAACCAAATTGAAGATCTCCGAGACGAAGCCAACATCAAATATGCTACATATCAGCAAGAGGTCGCTCAGGGCTACAACAAGCACGTTCGCACCCGCCCTTTCAATATTGACGATCTGGTCCTCTGGGAGGTTGTCCAAAAGAAGAATAAAAAGAAGTTTATGCCCAATTGGGAAGGCCCCTACCGTATTGTGGCCAAAGCTGGCTATGGGGCTTACAAGCTCGCCGAGATGGATGGCACGGCGGTTAGCAACCCGTGGAATGCGACGAAGCTAAGGAAATTCTATGGTTAGGATCTTATGTTTATCATTTTCGCCTTTTGGGCCCTCGGCAACCCCTTTTTGTAATGCCTCGGGATTAAAAATGTTAATGATAAGATCCTTTCCTCAGTTCTCGTTATTCTTCCAAGTTTTTAATTTTTGCACAAGTTGTTGCCCTCGGACGAAGGGTCTTTGTTTAAATGTCGTTCGGCGGATCGACTCGACCCTATTCGAATGAATAGTCGTTTAAACATTCGGTAGAACACAGATATCCTATTGACAAAATAGTTCGTGGCGTTCGGTGGAACGCACGATTACGTAGGCCGCTCAGGGGTGTACAGTAGGCCGCTCAGGGGTCAAATCACATATGGGTCTTAGTGGTGCCCACTTGCCCTTGGGGCCATTACACGCAAGTGACAGTGTGCAAAGTTGGGCAATATGCTCGAAAATCAAATGGGGGCTCTGTACCTAATCGTGATATTTTGTAACTTTTGGAAATGTTAAGCTGGCTTTTATGCCCATTGTTCCTATCCTGGCAGGTTGTGCCAAGACCACAAATTTTCCCACCCCGGCGGGTTGTGCTGGGGAACAATCATTTTCTCGCATTTTTCTTTTTTCTTTCTGTATTTTCGTTTTGTCCTCCCTGGGGTATGCCTTTTGTAGGCTGTACATTCGCTTAACCCCTTTTAATTTCAAGCTAAATTACCCAAAAAAAAAATGCACGATTACGCCCAATAAGAGCAACGCTGACAAATAGGCGTTTGGGAAATGTCCTTGGTCCGCGGACCTACCTATTAAAACTGGCTGGGAGCCGTTTCATTGATAATTCGCTCGGCGCAGACAAACCTCCGGCTCGGTTAGGGAATCAGTAGTTGTGCTTCCTATACTTCGGCTGGGTGTCATTCGGCTAATGGCTCCCCGCCAAAGCAGGGGCCATCATTATCACTGATTATTTGTTTTGGTGGATGTAGTTCGGTTGCTTACAACTTTTGCCATTTACGAGAGCGTATTTTGCGAACTACCTATCGAACTAGCTGCGGGCTATTGAATTCGATTATCGCTCGACGCGAAATTGGAAAGTTCTTTGATTATCGCTCGGCGCGAAACTGGAAAGTTTTTTGATTATCGCTCGGTGCGAAATTGTAAAGTTTTTAATCATCACTTACGCCTCAGCGGCACGCCGGCTTAGGCAATTAGCCTTCGGCTCATTGCCGAAACAGGGGCTGACATTATTGCTAGTTCGATGGTTATGGCTCAAATCCGGAGGTTTCGGCTCAGTCGTTACAATTTTTGGTTACCCACGAGGGCCATTACTTGGACAATTATTCAGACAAGGTATTGAAACAATAAATCAAGAAAAATCACGAAGGCATTCATAGAAGAAAAGAGGAAATTCATTCATTAAACTACGGAAGGGGACTAGCAGGAGTACAGAGCTCGGTGCCGGCCCCGAGTACAACATTGCAAAAAAAAAAAAAAAAACAGTTACAAAGAACATTAAGAAGCTTGGGCCTGGCCCTGATTGTCTGCAGGAGGATCGGCGACCCCACCGTCCTCGGAGGCGGTCCCTCTCGAGTGCCGCGTCTTCATCGTCGAAAGGCATCTCCGGGATTTTGACCTCGGGAACGGGAGGGATAGAAGACCGAAGAGCAGAGTCCACGGGGACGGCGATGAGGTCGTAGGCCTGAATGAAGGCTTCGGGCCAGCAGCCGACGCAACCGAGGAGGAAGCCCTTTTTAAAGGTTGCCTCCTCGTTGTCATTGGCCTCCTGGGAAAACTTCTGGAGCGTTTCCTTTGACCCCCTCTGGTAGCCGTTAGAGTCTGCAGCAGCCATCATCTTGTCATGATCGGCCCGGGCATGCTGGAGATCCCTCTCGGCTTGGGTGGCCTTCTCCTCGGCCGCCGTCACTCTGCTCTAGGCCATCATGGCCCTCTCCTCGCTTCTTGGTCGGACGGAGTCACAAGGCCCATAATTTGTTTTTCTCAAGCTCTTGGCCGTCGGCAACGAGGGCTTCGGCCTTCCTTTTTAACTCCGCTCGGGCCTTTTGCTCGGCCTCAAGCCTCCTCTGTGCCTCACTCTTCTCAACGCCAAGGTTGTATACCTTGTCGCCGAGAGCCAAGGCCACCTAGCCTGCCTGAAAAATACGAGAAAAATGCAAATAAAAAAGGTGTAACAAAGACAAAGACTTGGCAAAATTATGGAATTCGAAATTAGAGTCCTACCGTCACAATGTTAGTGCAGAGCTCGGCATAGTTGTCAGCCGTGGGCTTGGGAACGGCTTTATATCCTCGGCAGGCAAGGCCTTCGCAGTGGTCATTGCCGCTGCTTTCTCCAACACCGCGCTTTTGACGGCCGAGGTCCGATGGCCGGGCACTCCACGGCCCGCCCTCGCCGCAGCAGGAGGCCTGCATGCCGAGTCGGGGAGGGGTTTGGCCGAACCACGCCATCACCGGGCGTGGCCTCGGCCTCAAAGTACGCGGGACAGACGCGCGTATGCACCGCAGACCCTTGGGGAGGAACCTCTTCGCCACAAGCAGCCAGCTCCCACATACCGGCCTTCTTCCGAGGATCCCCTCGCCACCGAGTGTCTAGGCCGGAAGCACTCTCCCGCCTCCTCCTCGCCTGCCCCTTCCTTCGAAGCCTCCCTTGTGAAAGCCAGGATCTGCCTATGCCGGGCCGCCGGGAGGTTATCGTGAGGCTCCTCAAGAACGCCCGGCTTAGACGGGCGATGTCGTGGTCAAATAGGCGCCTACGTCGTTCTCCTGCCCTCGACACGGGGCTCTTCCCTCTCTTCAGGAAACCCCTGTATAAGGGCGTATAGCCGAGAATGGTGGGAGTAGTGTGGTTCTGAATGCCGAAGATCACGGGCAATGGCGCTGCCGCGTTTTCCCCCAAGAAACCTCTTCGTCACCTTCACGCATTAATGAAAAAAACAAGGCAAATGTAATGAGAAAAGTACACAGGATGAGTATAATAGAAATGCAAGTGCAATAGAAATACAAGTGTAATCTCTCGGCTTACTAGGGTTCCCACGGCGCCATGGGATAGACCGCGTGGACTCCTCCCCGGGGGCTCCTTCGTAATTCCCCTTGACTATGACCAGCTCGCAGGCATGCCTCTCTGAGTCCGAGAGTTGGCCGATGAGGCCTGGAGAAGTAGTACTGGCCGTAGCTTTTGCTCTGCGCCAAGGTGTAAACCGCCATCAAGTCGGATAAGCGAAAGGGGATATCGTGCTGCTCAGATAGCCTGACCACCGAGCAGATGATGCGGTACACGTTGGTTACTAGTTGGTGTGGGGCGAGCTCGTACACGTCCAGGAATTGGCGCAGGAGGCGGGGCATGGGAAAGGAGAGACTGCCCTCGGTGATGGCCATCAGGGGCACGGTCACCTGCCCCTCCACATAGTGGATCCTATCGTCCGAGGGCCTCGCGATCTCCACATCCTCGGGGATGTTGTAGTCCCTCCGAAAAGCAACGACCTTCTCTACCGATCCATCAAAATACGTCTCGACGTATTTGCATTTGCCGTGCTTGGGGTTCGACGGAGGGATTGACTCCCAATCACGTCCGTACTCATTGCCACCTTCAACGTCGACCCCATCAATGTCCTCGGGGACCTGATCTTGCTCATCATTGTCGACATCACAGAGCGGGGAGCCCTCGTCATCCCCCTCGCCCTCAGGATTGGAGGTGCACCCCGCAGTTTGCGCCTGGTGGGCCAGGAGTTCGTCCACCTCGAGAACAACGATCGGCTGAGGCTTTTCGAACCCTGCGGTCTCCCTATCTATTTCTATCACCTCAGGGTCCGGGGACCAATTGACGGGGGAATTTGGAATCTCTGTTGGATCGATCGAGGGGGACGTAGGGGTGCCGCTTGGCACCTCGGCGTCGGGGGCTGGGTTTGGAAATAAATTTCCGCCGCACGTAGAGGTTTGGGCACCGCCAAAGACGCCTGGTTTCCTTCTTCGATCTCCATCCGGCGCCGGGGTTATGGCTTGGAGGGGGGCTACGTTTAGGGGTACGGTTCTGGGTTGTGGGACGTCGGATTCAGATCGGCACCTATAACCCCTCCCAAGACTTCTTAGCCGCCGCATGACGAACGCGGCGTGGATGAATTAGAAGCCCGGCGAGAATCGGCCCGACGGGCGTCGTCGAGGTTGAGTCCGAAGAGTCCGAGCTCATCTAAGAGAACCTACAATGCACGGGTGAAACAACCATCAGCGATATGCACAGGTTTAAGTTTAAGAAAGATACGGAAATGGTGGGCATCGGCACCTTGCCGAGCCCCCCACACGGTGTTAACTATCCAAAAGCCTCACCCATGTGCAGGCTCTCGGCAAGATTTGTGGAAATATACTCTCGGCGAAAGACGTTACGCTCAGTGATTGAACGCTCGGAAGAACACGATGAGTGTTCTTCAAGCCCAGAATCCGGCGGCCATGCTCCGCCGCACAAGCCGCTGGAAAACTCAACAGAGAACAAAACAAAAAGACAAAAATGTGAAAAACATCGAGAAATCACTCGAAACGAGGCAAAAATGTGCGCAAACTACACCAAAATGCAAGGGAAACCAATGAGAAGTTGAAATACCTGAGTGTTTGTCGAAAATCTTCACCGGAGAACGAGTTTTTGGCAAGATTGCTGGTGGAGTACGGCAGTGGATGACGGCAGAGCAGGGATTCGATGCTAGAAAGAGAGAGTAACGGTGACTCTCTCTCCCTGTGCCCTTGTATTTATAGGGGCACCGGCTCGGGAGGTGAAGGGTCACCCCCTTCAGATCACGACGCATGCCCCCATCGATTCAAACCGTTTGGGCGCGAGAATCAAACGGTGGCGCACGGACCAATCACACAACAACACGTGGCATAAGTATCATCACGCGGTACGGTTTTCTGAGCCAGTGTGTCAGACGTCCTTTCACGCCTAAAATCGACGTGACGGTCCGAACATCGACCCCCTCTGAACGCCTGTACAAGTGACCTCAAACGGTCATTGACCCGATCACGTTTTACCCACGACCGCTCGACGTAAGCGCCGAGCCCGTTTCTCCGACCGCCCGACCCGGTTCTATCAACTCCCGCATCCTCCATCTGTCAACGTGCGGAAGTCGATGGGGCTATTGTAGCAGCCGGATCCGTGGGGACCAGTGGAGTCACTCTCCCGAAACTACAAGAGAGCTGAAAACATTCAACTATCTCAGAATTAGCGAAACTGAATGCAGTTTGATCCGCCTCGACGGTGCCGAACGGATGGCACCCTCAGCGAGGAGCACATGTGCGTGGTTCTGGACGAATAAGGATTTGAACGACCTTCGCCGAGCGAGAAACGCCCAAGGCATGGCATTCTCCGCCTGGCTCTCGGTGTATCCTCAAGACCTCCGCCGATCGACGTGCCGAGCGTTCCGGGGCTGGGCCACTCGCATGCCGAGTCAGTCGACCACAGACACGTCGGGGGTTGGAGTTCACTTGGTTCGGGGGTAGCGTACCAGGCACGCTACACGTTCTCCAATGGAGCATTAAATGCGGCAGTCACCTACTCTGCCACCGCCGCCTGCTGCAGCACGTGGGTGATGGGGGATGTCTCGAGGGTGATTAGACTACTCAAGCCCACGTGCCGTGACGTCGGCCGGGATATGGCGTCTGTGGCAGAGATCGGGGTCACATCACCTGTCATTCCGAGCGCAAATGACAGGCGCGTGAGGGGCACCGAACGCGTGGGACGCACACCCCCTCTGCCTATAAATACTCACTCACAACTACCACTAGAAAAAACTCTCTCCTCATTGACTACCCTCATAACTTCAGTTCTTTCTTGAGATTTATAGCACATTCCCTCCCTCCGGTGACTGACTTGATCATCGGAGTGCCTTCCCGGACCACCACCATCCGGGCTAGGCACTAACGAGGTTATCTACTTGTGCAGGTCCCACTCAGGCGTGCACCACACTTTCTACCGCAGCCCATCCAACTCCCAGAAGGTTCAGAGAGTTCACTCCGGCAAAGACACTCCCACAGAGGGGTATAAGATAGTAGGAGTAACACATATGGAGAGCGGCCCCATAGTGATATGCACTTTGTTCACTTCCCCATTTTAAAAAAAAAATTCAAAAAGATTATTTTCTTATTTCTCATCTTTTCAATCATTAATCACATTTCTCTCTCTACTCATACTTCTCTATTCAATCATTATTCTCATTTCTCTCTCTATCTCTCTCTAATTATTACACATCTATCTAATTATTACTTTTTCCAAAAACTCATTCAAACACTATCTCAAAAATATTTTTCAAAATATTCTTCTCAAAACTCTCAACCAAACAAAGTGATGAAATTTATGGAGGGAAGATTAAGTAACACTTGGTTTGGACGATTTTGGTAATGGGCATTGGGTATTGAGCCAGGCGGGACAGGGGTATTATTTTGGGCATTTTGGTAAATTGATGGGGGTATTAGGGGTTGTTTAATATGGACATCCTGAGCTGTCCATAAATAACACCCTAGCAGGGGTGATATTTAGTCCAAGTGATAAATAACACCCCTGCACTTTTTGTTGGCAAACCATTCCATATGGGTGGGTCCGGATATAAATAACACCCTCCATATTTATGCCCCCGTCTAATGCCCCATCCAAACAAACCGCTAGGCTCTGGCTCTGTTTGGAACATGATAAAGGAATGGCAAAGGGAAGGAAAATAAAATGAGAGGAAAGTGGGAGGAAAATTTCGCTATTCACAAAACTTAATTTTTTTTATTTTCCCTCCTCTTTCTCTCCAAACCAAACAAGAAGAGAGAAAATTTTCTATTTTCCTTCCATTTTCCTTTCTTTCCCCGTGTTCCAAACTCAGACAGGGCCTCCTGGATACATAGAATGGAACTTAACTCCCCTTTGCAGAATATCATGAGATCATCAGCAAAACACAAATTGATTATCTTGGTTTTCTCACATCTCCAATGAAAGTGAAAGTTGGGACTATGGGATTTCTCTTTGAGAATTTGAGTGAGTACTTCCATGACAATCACAAAGAGATAGGATGATAGTGGATCACCTTGCCTCAACCCCTTTTTCCCCATGATAAAACCTGTGGCTTTTCCATTAATACTCAAGGAGTAGTTAGCTGTGGAAATGCAGGCCTTGATCCAAGTGATAAATTGGGGATGAAAATTCATGGATGTAAGTGTAGCCCAAAGAAAATCCCAATTAACATTATCATATGCTTTCATGATATCAACTTTCAATGCACACTTTGGGGAAGGGGAGCTCTTGTGATATTCCCTCATAAGCTCTTGAGTGAGAAAAATATTATCAGTAATTCTTCTCCCTTTCACGAATCCAGATTGTACAAGGTCAATAAGGTGGGGGAGGGCAGCTTGGATCCTTTTGGCAAGAATCTTAGCAATACACTTGTAAATAGTGTTGCAACAGGAAATGGGTCTAAAATCCCCCACCTTTGTGGGATTAGGAACCTTAGGAACAAGTGCAATACTTGTTGAATTAGCCTTAGTGAGGAGTTTTCCAGATCTGAAGAAATTCCTTACAGCAGAGGTCACCTCATTACCAACAACACTCCAAGATTTTTGAAAGAACCCTGCATTGTACCCATCAGGGCCAGGGGCCTTGTTAGGGTTGAGGGACAAAAAAGTTTCTTTGATCTCCAGGTTAGTGATCTCCGAAATCATGACATCCCTCTGGGTGACTGAGAGTTTGGTTTCAATTAGCTGATTAACTCTAGATGTTCCAGAGAAATCACAGGGGTGAGCTGTACCCAAAAGGGAGGTATAGTACTTAACAAAGGATGTCCTGATCTCAATAGGAAGATGAGTTATAGTATCATTTGGGAGAGCCAGACTTGTGATTTTACTCCTGTTTATGTTGTTGTTTATGGACTTGAAAAAATAAGAGGAGCATTGATCTCCCAGCTTAAGCCATTGTATTCTAGATTTCTGCTTAGCAAAACTTTCCTTAGCTCTGGCTAAGACAACATATTGTTTACACAGATTTCTCTCAAGAGTCTGCTTTGCTGGGTCTGTGGGATCTTGACCAAGATCACATTGAATTTGGTCAAGTTGCTGCCTAATAACATTTGTTCTGTGGGAGATATCACTATACTCCTTTGTTCAGTCTTTTAAGCTTAGTTTGGAGAAGTCTGAGCTTCTCACACACAACAAACATAGGATTGCCTATTATAACCTTCCTCCAAACGTTCTGGACAATAGATAAGAAATCAGGATGATCAGCCAGAAAGTTGAAGAACTTAAAAGGTTTGCGAGTTTTCCTAAAATCAGGGTTGAGGAACACTGTGGCAGGAGAGTGATCAGAAATGCCAGGAGAAGGAAAATGAGCATTAGAACAAGTGAAGGACTTGAGCCAATGCTCATTTACTAAAACCCTATCAATTTTTTGTGGCTATATCTTTGGAGTGGGGCACATTTATTGGCCCAAGTGAATCTGGCACCACTGTATATCTAAGATCTTCAAGTTCATTGGAGACTATACATCGATTGAGATCCTCCATATGAGCAAAAGCCAATTGTTGGTCACCTCCAAACTTCTCGGGGCCGAAATGAGGGCATTAAAATCCCTAAGATGATCCAAGGATCAGGGCATTTCCAATTGGTCAAATCTTTCCATAGGTCTCTTCTCTCCATGTGGAGATTAGAGCCATACACAAATGTGGCCCTAACCTTGAGGTTTGAAACCAAAATTTGGACTTGACAGTGGATTGCCTGGCTTGATTGATTCAAGATATGAACATTTAGGACAACTGGATCCCATACCACACAAATTCTACCACTTGGAGCATTAACAAAATTATGACTAAAGGACCATAATGGAAACATGGACTTAATGATCCTAGAACAGTTTACTTCTTTTATTTTATGCTCAACAAGTCCAAAAAGTGACAATTTATTAGTTCTAACAAAAGAAACAACCTCTTTTTATTTGATAGGATCATTAAGACCCCTCATGTTCCAAAACCCAAAATGTAGAGGTGTTTTAATCATAAAATGTTAGCAGAATATAGACCTTGATAGTACACTGCCCAACAAAAAGTGAGGGATAGTAGTTTACCTCTTTTGGAAAGGGGAAGCCCTGTTCCCCTTTTGCATGTGCCCTGGTTTTTTCTTATTCTTATTCTTCTTCTTGTTAGAAGACCAGCCCTGATAATCATCAGGTGGATCAGGAGGTTTAGAGCCATCAGAGTCCTCAAACCCTTTGCCACCATCCTGGGTCCTTTGAGCATCCTGAACTATAGGCGCTAGGCCTGCCTTCAGCTCAGTTGAATTGTGCTTTGCATGGATGGAGGTGATGGTTGGATCTCCACCACCAGAAGGGCTGAGGGTGATAGGAGGGGGATTAGGTTCTGGGGAAGGGGGTTCCTTGGACTAGGTTGGGTTTGGCTGTCCTGTACCTGGAGGGGCACACCCTAGTTCTTTTGCAACAACCTCTTCAACAGCTATATCCTTCGCCTTAATAACTTCTGCAATGCTGGTCACAACATTGGAATAATTGACATTATTCATTATTTCAATTTCATCGTCTAGAGCCTCACTCATGTCATCATCATCTCTAGGAATTGGTGCTGAAGTTGAGCCCAATAGAGCAGTGTTAGTAGCTGTGGGGACAAACTTGGTAACTGCTTCTAAGGCTGATATACCCCCTCGGTTCAAGGCTGCAACTCTTCCAATGACTTGCCACTCCTCTGGAGGTTGATTCTCAGGAGAATCAATAGAAGCTTTCCCTTTAGTTATTGGATCGCAATGCCACTTCCGTGAGTTGGCGCTTAGCGAACTTTGAACATCGTGAATGTCCAAATACTTTACAAAACGGGCATATAGGGCAAAAGCCACCGATATTCCACATACACGGATGCACTATCCCTTCCACTTTGTGACTTGGATTTCATCGAAGCTCGCGCCCGGACTTCAATTTCAATGCATATTCTAGCAAAACCCAATCGTGATCTCCTTGCTGTGGCCTTATCTACATGGATAGGAATACCAATTGTGCTAGCAATCCCACTTAGCCCATTTTCCGTCCAACATTCTGGAGGCAACTAATGCAACTTGACCCATGCAGGGATTGAAGAGGGAGGTTCTTTGATAGGAGTCATCATTCGTCTCCAAGTTTTGAGAACGATCTACTTTTTGGAGAAAAACCAGGGTCCTCCCTCTAGCACTGCCATTTTTAATTCTTCATCTTGAAATTCAAAATAGATAAAGCCAGAGACATCCATTCGAACTGACTCTAGCCCAAATTTTGTGTTCTTACCCCAAAGTTTATGCGCAGTGGAGTTAACCAGAGGAAAATCCATTTTACCTTCTAAAAAATAACCTACCAGACAGTGATTCCAGCTATCTTCATCAATGTGGGAGGTATCCAGCTGCACTACCGCACTCTTTCCTTGGCGTAATTCTGGATAAAAACTCAGTTTCATGGACTTGGAAGGTCCCTGTGAACGGAAGAGGGAAACCCAGTCTCTGGTTGGAGGGGCCTTGCTTGCAAGGGGTTTAGACGCAGGTACGGGTTTTGTGGTTTCTAACAATGGAGATGTGGACGAAGAAGCTCCAAGTTGTTTGATGGCAGCATTTGGATTCTGAACTAGAATGGGGACCAACAGTGAAGAATTCCTTGGAATCGTGATCAAGGGTGCCACGACTGTGGATGTGGAAGCCTTGGTATAACAGGATTTGAGGGTATCAACTGAGTAGCCTAGATTAGGATCCCCTGCCCGATATGGAGTCCCCTTAGAATTCTGAAGCAATTGGGGTCCTGAAACCCTAGAACCATGGAAAATTGAAGCAGTACCTTGTGGATGAGTTGTTTGATTGGCCGCAACCATAGCCGTCCTTAGATGATCCAATTCATCTTGAGGAGCCAACGAGTCTTCCTCAGATTCTAATCGCAGACACTCCTGCTTGAAAACTTGTTGAAGTTTATGGGCTGGGCTGAGGTTACGAGAGGATCTGGGGCTGTGAATGCCAAATTCAGGTGTATTATCGAGTTCAGAAGGGCTTAACTGAGGAGGGTTAGTTGAGGGGGTAGACGAGAGGCTAGGGTTGGGGTTCGGTAATGGTTGAGGCTCCTCAAGAGATGAGACCTTACCAGCAAGAGCCAAAGCTGATGATTGAGCACCAGGAGGAATGTATTTCGTTGTTGGTTGTACTGAACTTTGCACTTGACTACCAGTTTCTCCATCACTGGAGACATGAGTTGTATTTAGAATACCGTCGGTGGTGTGAGTAGAGGAAGCCAGAGCCAAGTGCTTCTGCCTGAACTCTAGTGCCTTAGACCCCAGACCTTCCATTATGCTTGCGGCTGTATCCTCCATTCTAGGATTTCTCCAGAAATCGCCTAGAGAGAGAGAGACTGACACTCCACCACATCCTTCGGGTGCTCATGCGAAAGTGTGTAGTAGTGCTTATGGCGCGGGGTGCATTAGTAGTGTCACAAAAGTGTATAGTAGCGCTTATGGGCCGAGGCGCATTAGTAGTGTCGCGAAAGTGTGTAGTAGTGCTTGCGGTGCGAGGTGCATTAGTAGCGGCGTTGTGATGCCAAGGGCTTGGGCGGGATATTCCTTGGTTTTTTGAAAGACTTCATACATGCCAAGCATTTTGTATTGCAAGGGAACAGGCGGCACGTGCCTTGCCGATTGAGATCCCTTGTCAAAGGATTGTACGAAAGTCCCACAGGCAAGTAGCGCTTTCGGTCGACCTTGGATCTCCTTTGGCTGTGGCATTGTCCCTCCCCCGAAAAAGTTCTTATCACCTCATTGTGACAAGCCTGCTGCCTTGATGACGCATTGGTGTTCCCCCCGGGACGCCACCTTGCCGAGAGGAAGCATGTTGCTCGATTTTGTGCCGCGTGTTTCAAGTGGAATGCCGAAGGCTAGCATAGATGTCTTCTTTCTTGTCGCGCGATTTCACCCGAGGGATGCTTGCTCGATGCCGGTGGTATCACCGTGTTGCGAAAGTGTGTAGTAGTGCTTATGGTGCGGGGCACATTAGTAGTGTCACGAAAGTGTGTAGTAGCGCTTATGGCGCGAGGCGCATTAGTAGTGTCACGAAAGTGTGTAGTAGTGCTTGCGGTGTGAGGTGCATTAGTAGCGGCGTTGTGATGCCAAGGGCTTGGGCGGGATATTCCTTGGTTTACTACGATAGCTACCTCTTATACCCACTTGCATACAGCAGTTACAATGAAGAAAGAATACAAGAGATAGAGAAATGTACGTATAGGCAGTTAGTTTGCAAACTAACTACAACTAAAGTTGTTAGTGCCATCAAGAATGCACGCGCCCTTCCCCTTTTGAATGGCCGCCATAAGATTAGGACAACTGGCAACCTGAAGAAGGTGGCATATCATTGCCTCTCCCTTGAAAAGGGCCTTAACCACAAGGCTCAAAAGTTGGAAACTTGGAACAAAAGGATTGATACAGCTCCCAAGTAGCATCCTCAGGAAATGTATTAGATCACTGAACTAGGATTTGGGTAGCAGGTTTGCCTTTCCACTTGATCAAATCTTCTATCAAGAATAGCAACTGGTACAGGATCCAATGTGCCTGCTTCTGAAACAGCTGGAAGAACTAATTGTGGAATAATGTGCTGGCCAAATTTCTTTTTAAGGAGGGACACATGGAACACAAAATGGATGTTGGTAGAAGGTGGCAGAGCCAGTTTGTAAGCGACTTGGCCCACACGTTGAACCACTTGGTAAGGCCTAAAAAACTTTGGTGATAACTTCATGTTGGACCTAAATTGAGCAGAAGTTTGCCTATAGGGTTGCAGCCATAAGTATACCCAATCCCCAACTTGGAACACCCTCTCAAACCTGTGATGATCAGCCAACTATTTTATGCGGTGTTGAGCTGTTAACAAATGTTCCTTTAAACTGAGTAAGTGTACCCTGAGTGAATTTGGGGGTTTGCTTATAACTGAGAGATCAAGTCCTGAAATTCTTTATCAATTGCCACCGATTGTTTTAAAGTTTGTAGCCATTCAGGTTGAACCATAGTCAGAGCAGAAGTAGTAGGAGCTATACCCTCCCTAAATCTTGACAAGGCATCAGCAACTATGTTCTCTTTACCAGATTTGAATATTATCTCATAATCATATCCCAATAATTTGGTTATCCATTTTTGTTGCAAAGGTGTAGAGATCCTCTGATCCAGAATATACTTAAGGCTGAGATGACCAGTTTTAATTAGAAAATGTCTTCCAACCAAGTAATGTCCCCACTTTTGGATGGCATGAACAACGGACAATAACTCTTTTTCATAAGTGGAAAGACCTAGGTGTTTGGGACCCAAAGCCTTACTTATGAATGCAATTGGATGTGCATATTGCATTAAGACTGCTCCAATCCCACAAGCAGAAGCATCGTATTCTATGACAAAGGTATTTTCAGGCATAGCCAAAACTGAGCTGTCATCATGGCTGTTTTCAGAGTTTGGAAGGCCTGCTCAGCTGCCTCAGACAGATAGAAATCATCTTTCTTCAGCAGATTAGTAAGTGGTTGGCTAATGCTTCCATAACCTCTAATAAACCGCCCGTAATAACCTGTTAATCCCAAGAATCCCCTCAAAGATTTAACAGAAGTTGGTCTTGGCCAATGTTGCATTCCATTCAACTTGATGGGATCAACTGCAACCCCCTTGTCAGAGATAATGTGCCCCAAATACTCATGGCTAGATTGCCCAAATGCACACTTAGTAAACTTAACAAACAACTTGTGGGTCCTAAGTATGCTGAATGTTGTTGTTAAGTGTTGTAAGTGTTCAGTCATGTTTTGACTATAGACCAGAATGTCATCAAAGAAAAACAAGAATAAATCTCCTCAAATGAGGTCTGAAAACATGATTCAACAAACTTTGGAACGTGGAAGGGGCATTGGTTAAACCAAATGGCATTACAAGAAATTCATAGTGGCCTTCATGTGTTCAAAAGGCAGTCTTTTCCACATCAAGTGGATGTACTCTAACTTGGTGATACCCTACCCTTAGATCTAGTTTCGAAAACACCTTAGCACCCTGCAATTCATCCAACAATTCATCTATGATGGGAATTAGGAATTTATCCTTAATGGTCAATTTGTTTAACTCCTTGCAATCAACACACATCCGCCAAGTTCCATCCTTCTTTTTGACCAATAAAACTGGAGAAGAAAAGGGACTCACACTTGGCCTAATGATGCCAAAAATGCAACATCTCTTTAACTAGCTTCTCTATCTCATTTTTTTTTAATAAAGGGATATCTGCAGGGTTTAACATGCACTGGAGTACTTTCATTTTGAAGGGGAATTCTATGATCAAAAGGTCTAGATGGTGGTAAGGTAATAGGTTCAACAAAAATATCAGAGAACTCCTGTATGAGGGGAGAGATTACTGGTGGTACCTGTTGTTCATCCTCCACCACTGATAAACTACTAATTTGGGCCAGGAATCCCTATTTTGCTTGCTAAAGTGTTCTCCCCATTTGCTTGGATGACACCTGCTCCACCTTCCATTGATTATTTTCTTTTAACTCCAAACCCTAATTTCCATAGGTAAACTGCATAACCAAGTTCTTGAAGTCCCAAGTTACAGGCCCTAAGGTACTCAACCACTAAATACCAAGCACCATGTCACATCCACCCAAGGGTAGTAACCTGGCCTCTGCCACAAACTCCTTTCCTTGCATTTCCCAAGCCAAACTTTTGCACACAGCCTTGCTGCACAACTTACTGCCATCATCTACTGCCACAATTAGGTTAGGTGTAGTGTCAATTAGGCACCCAGAATTCTTAGCCACATTTGGCTCAATGAAATTATGGGTGCTTCCAGAATCTATGAGAATGGTGATGGACTTCCCCCTAAACAACCCTTGCACCCTCATAGTTTTAAAAGAACTGATTCCTGCCATAGCATGCACTGAAATCTGCACATTTTCCTCATCAAATTCTTCCACAGGTGTGGACTCAAAACCCTCCTCATTCTCTTTATCGTCCCCAATTAAAAGGTAAAGCTACCTCCTTTGAAACCTGTGGCCCCTTACATAACGTTCATCGTAGTTGAAACAAAGTCCTTTTTCCCTTCTTGCATCCATTATTTCCAACTGAGTTGATTTCTTGACAGGAAACTGGGGATTAAGGGATGCTATAGGATTTGACTGTACTGGAATATTTTTAGGGTTTATCCCAAAGGAAGGTTTTGGGTCTGATTGAGCCCCAACTGAATTGGAAATTTTTGGAACAGGAAATTGAGGAGAAGGTCCCCAAGACCGTACTGTCTTAGTTGACATCCTAGACTTTCTTGCAATGGCCTCTAAAGTTTCTTCTTGCAATCAAGCCAACCCAATGGCTTGCAAAATGGTGGTTGGGTGAAACATCTGCACCGCAGCCCTGATCTCCTCCTTAAGGCCACTCAAGAAACAGCTTACAAAGAATTCTTGGGTGAGGCCGTTGGTTCTATTTGCTAGCTCTTCGAACCTTTCTTGATAGCATTTCATGGTGGAACTCTAGCACAATTTAGTGAGCTCTCCAATGGCATCCTCATAGATGTTAGGGCCAAATCAAACCCTAAATCCGTACTCAAATTCACTCCAGCTAATGGTGTTTTGAGTCTTCTCAAACCACTGATACCACTGAATCCCCTTTTCGTCTAGATGCATAACTGCTAATTTCACTTTCTGACTATCCTCAATCGAATTGAATTCAAAGAATCTTTCGCACTTGTAAAGCCACCCGAATGGGTCTTCTCCATGAAATCGAGGGAAATTGATTTTGGTGTATCGAGTGTGCACTAAATTTGATCCAGAAGAGTGATTGTTGTGCTGGGAATGGGACTCCTCTTCTCACTCAGGAGGAACCATGCGTGCCGCCATTTGATCGCATTTGACATTCATGGCTAAGATTAAATCCTTCAACTCCTTGATCGATGAATCAGTACTTTCCTTCAATTGCTTAATTGCTTCTTCATTACGCTTCTGTTCTTGAGATCTAGTATCCATGGTGGAGTCTCGTCCAAGGATGCACAAAGCTTTGATACCACTTGATAAGAACTTTGCTAAAAGTGTAGGATTCTAATGGAAATGTTGAATTCAGAAATGGAACGGAAGTGTGAGAATAGTAGAAATGAATGAATTGTATTGATAGTGATGGAACTCTCGTCCACCTCCAAAGAACGCTTGTTCTTGGTTTACAATTTTAACAGAAATCCTCCCCCTCTCCCTACTACAATAGCTACCTCTTATACCCACTTGCATACAACAGTTACAATGAAGAAAGAATACAAGAGAAACAAAAATGTACATATAGGCAGTTAGTGCCATCAAGAATGCATGCGCCCTTCCCTTTTTGAATGGCCGCCAATAAGATCAAGACAGCTGGCGACCTAAAGAAGGTCGCGTATCAATCATCTTCTCCACCAAGTGCAGAGATCTATAACCCATCGAAATTTGTTGTAAAACAGGGGTTTAGAGATCTCTAATCCAAATCCCTTTTATAGGACGGAAAGGATACACGCAAAACTAACCTAACTTGCTGATTGTGGGAAGTAAACCCAATAGATGACCCCACTAAAGGATTGACTTGCCATTGATTGAATCAATGGATAGAGATTGATACGCCTAAATCAAGAAGATTTTGGGCTTGGATGAAAAAATTTGGGGTAGAAATATCAAGGGGGAGTGCATTCTCTCTCTAGTGTAGAGAGAGAAGCTCTCAACCCTTATTCTTTTCTCTTTTTCATGATTGCTATTACTCCTATTCTATTAGAGTGGTAAGCAAGAAGCATGGATGAATGGTTGACTTATGTGAGAGTCTAGATGGTGATTACTTGGAAGGCCTGTTATTACTCCTATTATGTTGGGCATGGAGATGATATTAGATGTTGTGAATCCTTAGGCCAGTCGATCACATTGCACTCTTTGGGAAAGCAAATGAGGATACCTTCTGCTATTACTTTTAATTTTGAGGTTATTTATCTTTATCCTAGAACATAGCCTTAAGTGGCTACCTTTTTTAGATAATGGTTTTGTTATCACATTGCACGCTTTGGGAAAGCAAATGAGGATACCTTCTGCTATTACTTTTAATCTTGAGATTATTTATCTTTATCCTAGAACATAGCCTTAAGTGGTTGCCTTTTTTAGATAATGGTTTTGTTATGTTGAGCCTTAAGTGGCTACATTTGTGTTGCTGCAAAACTGTCCCCCACTAAATAGTGAATTACCTAGTGAGTAGTGTGATTGAGCCTAATTCTTTGAAGATGATGTTTTATCTAGTGGGGACATAATGTGAGGAAATAGTGGAGGGAGTTGGTGGAGCCCAATTTCTCAAGCCTTCTGGAAAAAGAGAGTGGGTGGTCAGGTTTTTGAGGGCGATCAGTGGTGAGCTCCAAATACTTGGGAAATTCATTGTGTGTGTGTGTGTGTGTGTGTGTTTGGTAGCTTGAGCATGATTTAAGTTAGTTGAAATTCTATTACTCTTGGATTCAGTTGTATTGTTGAAAAGGGATCAATGGGCGTGTGTACTGTCTTAAAATGCAGTTCTATGCATACTTCTATGAGCCATTGTGGTAGCTGTACTTGAATGCACTATTTGGAGGGGTATAGGGGAAAATCTCATAGCTAGTCCTCGATATTTCAATTCTCATTTTCAAATTCAGTTTGATGTTGCTGGGTTGGGTGATATTTCTAGTTGTATAAGCAGTCCAGATTTTGGTTGTTTAGTTGGGTTGAATGTCTTGTTTCATGTTGCATGGGGTCCATTGGTGCGTCCACATGGGATAATTATTAACACAAGTCCTAAGTGGATTCAACCACTTAAGGTGATAAGTCCTAGGTGGACACAATCACTTAAGTGATAGAGATAAGTGTCCTATAGAGATAAGTAAGTGTTATCTCTATCACCTACTTATCTCATCTATAAATACCCATTGCTTTGTATAGAAAATATACATCAGTTATATTTTCTACACATCAAATACTACATATAATCTCTCCCTCTCCTAGTTCTCTCTAGGGCACCATTGAAGAACCCTAGGGATTTGAAACGTGTGAAGATAAGTGGTATGATAATTGGCATCCCTCTGGTCCTTTAGTTGGGCAATTTGGTAATCGTATCATTTATGATTCTGGCCTTCTAGATGATGCCAAGGTCTCCTCCATTATTCGAGCATCTAATCAATGGAATTTCCCAATCACCCAAAGTTGGGAGCTCAATGAGATTAGATCTCATTTACCTCCTCTCACTAATCACAATATCACTAATGCTGACTCTTGTAAATGGACTCTCACTCAGAATGGATTGTTTTTGATCTCTTCTTTGTGGGATCACATTAGAATCAAATTTCCTACGATTGGTTGGAAGCATGTAGTTTGGTTCCCTTCCCATAGTCCCAAATGCAGCCTTATTAGTTGGCTTGCCATTCAAAAAAGGCTATCTACTGAGGATAGGCTGGTTCTATTTGGCATGAAGACCACTTCTTGTTGTAGTTTTTGCCATGGTGAGGAGGATCATGATCATCTGTTTTTTAATTGCCCCTTTACCAAGCAAATCTGGGATTCTGTATCCCTCAAATCTCAGCTTGCTTGGCAGCCCCAATCCCTCTCAAATCTGGTTAATCTCCTCACTCTCATTAAAAGGAATGATTTGAAAAGCACACTGACCAAATTGACATTTACTGTCTCTCTTTACTACATTTGGATTGAGAGAAACCACAGGAAATTCCAAAATATACACCTCACTGTGCCTTCTTTGGTGCACAAGATCTGCTCTGAAATTAGGTGTAGGTTGTTATCCCTTCACAAAATCCCATCAGGAGCTAACTCACTTTTAGAAGCATGGAACATCTCAAATGAGTAAGTTAAGTTAAATTAATCTTCAACCCATATTGACTTGAAAAGTTAAGCATGCTGCTCTCTATTTTTTGGTTACACTGCAACAATTGTGCTGATCTTTCCAGTGTAACAGGTTCCCCCATAGCATACCCTGGGCAAGGATTTCATTAATATCCCAATTGGGCAGTGTGTGTTTACAGGTTTCTAAGATGAATTGGCTTTGGCTTGAGCTTCTGTCCCAACTTTATGAGTTCATGGTACAATTGTATTCCAGTACTGCTATTAACAGGTTTGATATCTTATTCTTAGATCCTAGATTGGGCCCAAAAGTGGATTGGATTCTTTGTGTTTGTGACCCTCCTCTCATATGTGTGTGCCCCCCGTGAGTGTGTGTGATTGAGCCTCATCCTTGTTTTTTTTGAGGCGTAATCCTCATGAAATGGGTTTTAGTGAGAGGAGGGAGTCCCGCTATCATCCATTTGGATCCATTGTCATCCAAAAAAAAAAGAGGGGAGGCTTGAGGCTTTGAGGGTGTTAGTTGGTGAGCCACTATACAATGGGTCCCTTTTGTTTTGTTACGTCTTCTCTGCCTTCTTAATGATGTTTCTTGGGCTGCCAATTAGGTAGGCGAGCCTAACATGTAGTGTGCATCTTCTTGTACATTTATTATGCTTGGCCTTACTTGGGTTTTGCAAATGCCAATTGTCTTGGGTGCCTTTGCATTTCTAGCTGCTAATGCCGCGTTTTACACTTCTTTGATACACCGGTTGATTCACAAATGTGCTCTTTGCTTTCCGTGAATTCTCTTCCGCTACATACTAATGCTCTGTTGAAATCTGGCCGCTACATACCAATGTGCTACTTACACGCTTCATGCTACTTTCTTTCTTTGTATTTGTTCTCCGAGAACACTTGCGTTTTGCTATTCTCTTTGTTACTCACTGCAGATCTTTGTGCTTTAGCGTACCCGCGATATAATCGGTTTTGAGATGTTCCTATTTCAAACGTTACTCTGCCCAAATTCTAAGACTTAACACTGATGTTTCTATTTCAAGTGGTGGTGGTCTAATGCAATGGTACATCAACAGTAATGGAACAGCGTCCGATGAGAGACCGATCTACTTGACTAGAAGTTTAAAGAATTACCAGAAATGTCGTGGAAAATCAAGTCTGCTACAATCCTTTATGCATTTGTTGCTGCTGCAGTTCCTGTAGATTGATCCATTCTTGTTCCGTGTGTGATCAACATCATTTTGCTTTATGCAGTGTAGTTCTTTGGTTGTTAGTCCTTTCTTTGCCTATTCGCTGGTTCTATACGATTCAAAGTAAAATCTTTTGCCCAAATTTAGTGAAATTACCCTTAGTCACCCACTGCGTTGGGATAGACCTATCCGTGGGGGGTTGTCCCTTGGAATGTTTATTGTTTTATCCTTAAGTATGTATTTCTTTATGTTCTCGATTTCTAGATTTCAGTTTTTTACTGGCTGTTACGTAGGCCTTTTGTTTGACTGTCTTCCCCTTCATTGTTATTGAAGGGGAAATATTTCCCATTTCCTTGTAGCCATTTGGCCATCTCTTTTCCTTTTTCTTTTTTCTTCCTTTTCTTTTCTTTCTTTTGTTTGTCCTTCTTGGGGTATGCCCTTTGTAGGCTGTATATTCGTTTTCTCTCCTTTTTATTTCAAGCTTGTTTTACCGGAAAAAAAAAGTGGAGGACTCTAGTAGCCGCTCCATCAGCGTGAAAGGTTTAACATAGTGCAGGACGTGCGTGTTGGTAGGGGCTCGTAAAGCAAGCTATCCGATCCTTTATATTTTGTGTAATCCGCAACAGGTATTTCGTATTACCTACATTATTTTCCTACAGTGGTATCAGAGCCGTTGTTGCTTGTTTTCGCCCTTTATAGGCATTACGAAGTTTAAGCCCTGATTTGCTTATAATTGCTACCGTTACTGGAAAAAAAAACTTACTTTCGTAGTATATTTCAGAGGCTAATAGGTGTTTCTGGATTCTGGAAACGGCAATGGCATATGTTGCCGCTAGGCTGATTTTTCATTCACAGTACAACTAGGATATTTGATGTCTTGTTTGGTCTCCCATAGAATCACATGGCATTAGTAAAAACGTGAATAAGATTAGACTATTATCCAAATAAATTATAATACTGATCAATTTGATTCTAACGCATGACAATATGATTTGATCTTGTGGAGTGCGAATCAGATATTTTAATATTTGTTTGTCGACATAATATGGCGTCATGGCTTGAATTCGGTGGGAGTCGCAATGTTGTGGCGCAGCTCTTCGTGGGCTTATGCATGGCACACATGTCGTAGAAGCATGAATCGATTCTGCTTTGTGCAGAAACCATTCAAGGTAATAATGGGTGGCAGCCAATTCCACCAAGGAAGTCCATTATGTGGCTTTCTATTAACACGTCAGAGCACGTGGGATTCCTAAGTTTAACCTCTTGGTAGTTATCTATTTTTGCTCCATGTTGAATCCCATTGGCTGTGCATTAAAAACACGTGTTGCATGTAGTATCTTTTCTATTGCCTAATAATTTTCTTTTTGGTAAACAAATTCTATGGACTTTTTTTTCTCAATTTTTTTTAATCGGTATATAGATCACATGATTTGGATTCAATATTACTGAGATGTGTTAACGGTTTATAAATATGTGATCGGATTTGTTTGTTTCGAAATTTAATTGTCAGATTTAGAGTAAACTTTGACTTTGTGTCAGACTGGAAAAGTTTTTATACAAATTGTTTAAAGGCTTGAATCCAGTAGGATCATAATAACGTCACAGTATTTTTTTGGGTGGGCTTGTGCCTTCGGAGCATGTAAGCGGATGGCTTCGTGCCGAGTTTGTGGAAAAGCGTGAGGCCACCATTCTAGACTCTTGTGTGATTCGAAGTATTATTTTTCTTCTTAAAATTTCAACTTAGTGTTGTGTTTTTATTAAATACTCTCCATAATTGCATTATTAGACCGTTAATGTCCTTTTCTCTTTGCAAGATCAGTTCTTACTCTTTTGTCTGTCTATGTACATGTTAGTAAAGAAAAGGAGCATGGGAACGGTGCCATCGACTTTGTGTTTGGGTGGACTAGACTAATTATTAACAGTCCATTTATTTTAAAAAATAGTACATTAAAAGAAGAGAGAATCTATAGATGCATGAGTTGCGTCTGTCACTAATTTGGCTTTGTTTGATTAAGATTGGAGTTCTAATCGTTTTCTAACTCTAGAACACTAAGTCCAAGTTTAACCTCTTGGTTTAATAAATATATGGATAAGTCCCATTAATTGTGTTACTCTCAAGTGTTTCGTGCACTTAGAACTCTTTCCTATTTTTTTTATTGATATATGTGTGTACATTGTGGAAAGTGAGATTTGTTCTCCATATTTTATTTTAAATTATTTAGATATTTAATTCTATCTCACATTATGGGAGATGATTACTAGCACCTAAAAATGCAAAATTTTCAATTTTGTAATGTGAGAAAGAATTTTATGATCTAAAAAATTTAAGAATAAAATATTAAGATATGTGCCTAATTAATTTCTTGTGCGATGAATGTAGTCAAATGGCATCCAAGAATATCATTGCTGATCTAAATAAGGGAGAAAAACTCAATGGAACCAACTATGATATGGCATAGGAAGGTTCAGTACCTTTTCAACGAGCAAGAGTTGCTTGACCACTTGACCAATATCATGGCCCCACCTGAGACGGGGACCACTGCACAGCATCGTCGTGACCAACAAGCCTATGACGATTGGCATAAGAAGGACAAAAGTACGTGCTTTACCTTGCTCAATTGCATGCACGACGACCTTCTTGGTGAATTTGAGAATTTCACAACTGCCAAAGAAATGTGGGATCAATTGCGCCTAAAGTATGGAGGCACATCAGCAACAAGGCTTCGTGCCCTTACATTAAAGTTCAATCAATATGTGATGGACCCAAAGCATACTATGGCTGAGCACCTTAGGGTGATGTCGGTTATGATAAGAGAAATGAAAGCTACTGGCAATAATCTCACTGATGAGCAACAGATTTTGGCTGTCATCAGATCTCTTCCCGAACCTTTGTGGAAAGATGTGAAATTAGTGCTTACGCACAATGAAGGGATCAAGAATTTTGATGACATCTCTCGGCACCTTGAGCTAGAGGCGGAGCACATGGATGCGAATCGCAGTGTTGCACTTGTCGCTAAAGCTGGACAGCGCAAGGGGCACAAGCCCCAGCGCAAAGGACAACCAAAAGGAGCTAGACAAGGGCGGGCTAAAAATTTGGTGCCAAAAGAAGGCAAAATAACCAAGCGTCACAGAGGCAAGCGTGGTGGAAAGGATAAGTCCAAACTTAAATGCTATAATTGTGGACAGAAGGGTCACTTCGCTCAGGAATGTTTTGAGCCCAAGAAGGTAAACCCTAACTCTAGTTCTCTAAATGTTTTTGTTTGCTCACATGTATTTGTGACTCATTCTCTCCTTGGTTGGATTGTAGATACGAGAGCAACAAAACATGTAGCTAGAGATCGAGCTGAATTTGTAGATTATCATCGGATACCAGTAGGTAGACACTACGTAATAATGGACAATGGATCACAAGAAGCAGTTTTGGGAGTTGGGACCTTCCAGCTTAAGATGAGTTCTGGGCGTAATTTACTTCTTCATGATGTGCTTCATGCACCCACTATCCGATGTAATCTAGTTTCAGTTTTAGCATTATTAAAGTTAGGATTTTCTTTTCAGTTTAAGGATAATAGTTTGTCTATTTATCTTGGAAAAACCTTTTATGGTCATGGTAGTTTGCAGAATGATTTCTTTATGTTGGATCTTGTTTCGAATTTTAATAATTCTGCTATTTGTGTTGCATCTTCTTCTACTTCTGATATTGTGTCTAATTCAATAAACTGGCATGCAAGGCTTGGCCACATAAGCCAAGAAAGAATGGCTAGACTAGCTAGAGAAGAGCTGTTGGGCTCTCTCACCAAAGTTAGTCTACCTACATGTGAGCCTTGTTTGGCTGGTAAAGCATGCAGAAAGCCTTTTGGTAAGGCTTCTAGGGCTTCTCATCCGTTGGAGCTAGTCCATTCTGACATATGCAGACCAATGAATGTCAAGGCACAACATGGTGCATCCTACTTTATAACATTTATAGATGATTTCTCACTCTTTGGCTCAGTATTTCTATTGTCTCACCGCTCTGAAGCTTTGAATTGTTTCAAGCGCTTTGTAGCAGAGGTTGAGAATCAAAAAGAGAGGAACTTGAAAGTTTTTTGAACTAATAAGGACCGAGAATACTTATTTGATCAGTTCAAAGTATTATGTGAAGAAAAAGGGATACACAGACAATTGACAATTTCTGGTACCCCGCAACAAAATGGTGTTGCAGAAAGAAGGAATCGAAATCTTCTTGATATGGTTAGGTCGATGATGGCGCAAGCAAATCTACCGATAAGTTTCTGGGGAGATGCTCTTTTTGACTGCTACCTACGTCCTTAACCGTGTGCCTTCAAAGTCAGTTCCTTCCCCTCCATATGAATTATGGAATGGCAAAAAGTCTAATTTAGAAGGCTTACGTCCATGGGGAACTGCTGGGTATGTTCACAATACTTATCATAAACATGGAAAGTTGGGCCCTAGAGCTAATAAATTTGTTTTATTAGATATTCTGAGCACTCTAAGGGATATGTTATGTATGGTGAACACCCTGATGGTGGAATGACTGAAATTGAGTCACGCGATGTGGATTTCCTAGAGGAAGATTTTCCGAGCATTGGTGAGGTTAAGAAGGATCTTGATCTCTATGAGTTAGAGGAACCACTAGGAGATTTATCTCCATCTCATATGCAAGATGAGGATGTGCATCCTCATCCAATAGTTGCTGGAGATAGTGGGAGAGATCATTCACCTAGTAGGAGTGTACCGCTGAGTGGGAGTGTACCACTAGAAGACTCTCAAGATCCACAGATTCGAAGGAGCCAGCGTGGAATAGTTCCTCATCGTCGCTTTGAGATTGAAGGTGAGTCCTTCATGACTGTTTCAGTGGATGTTGATGAGCCAACTTCTTTCGAAGAAGCTATCAAGTCACCTGCTTCAAATAAATGGATAGTTGTTATGCAGGAAGAGATGAGTTCAATGGCTAAGAATAAAGTTTGGGAGTCAGTTGATCTTCTGCCTGGGCGCAAGACCATTGACAATAAATGGGTCCTAAAGATTAAGCGCAAGGTTAATGAGTCAATTGACAAGTATAAGGCCAGAATTGTGGCGAAAGGCTATACCCAACGTGAGGGTATAGATTATGACAAAACATTCTCCCCAGTTGTGAGATTTGTTTCCATTTGCCTCATTCTCGCAATCGTTGCACATTTAGATTTGGAATTGTTTCAAATGGACGCTAAGACTGCATTTCTCAATGGAGAACTAGATGAAGAGATCTATATGGATCAACCAATGGGTTTTCAGGTCAAGGGACAAGAGTGCAAGGTTTGCCTCCTAAAACGTTCCACTTATGGCCTGAAACAATCGTCTAGACAATGGTATATTCGATTTCATCAAGCCATTATTACCATGGGCTTTACGATGATGAAAGAGGACCATTGTGTATATGTGAAGAAAATTGAGAATAAGTTTCTCATTCTCTCATTATATGTGGACAATATTTTGTTGGCGGGAAATGATTTGGAGTTAATCAAAACCACTCAAGAGTGGTTGTCTTTCACATTTGAGATGAAGGACTTGGGTCAAGCAGATTATGTGCTTGGGGTTAAGATCTCAAGAGATCGTTCTAAGAGACTTCTCCGTTTGTCTCAAGAGAGTTATACAAAGAGAATTTTAGAACGGTTTCGTATGCACTATTCCAAACCCATAGATACTCCATTCGAGAAGGGTCAAATTCTTAGCACTAAGCAAAGTCCTAAAATAGAAGAAGAAAAGAGGCAAATGGAAATTGTTCCATATGCAAGTGCAGTTGGTAGTTTGATGTATGCTATGATGTGTACTCAACCAGACATATATTTCGCAGTTGGGATGGTCAGCTGATATCAAAGTAATCCTGGTACTGCCCATTGGGGTGCAGTTAAGAGAATTTTTCGATACTTGCGAGGAACTGCAGACCTCGCCTTATGCTACCATGGTGGCACCTTTAGATTGGTTGGCTATAGTGACGCAGATGGGTCTGCTGATAGAGATGAGCGTAAGTCTGTGTCTGGCTATGCTTTTATACTTGTAGGAGGAGCCATTTCATGGTGTAGCAAGAAGCAGCAGTGTATTTCTTTATCCACAATGGAATCAGAATATGTGGCATGCACTACTGCTATTCAAGAAGCGATATGGTTGAGGCGTTTTTTTGCAGAGCTTGAGTGTAACGGGTCATCTGGGTGAGGCTGTTGTGCTTCATTGTGATAGCACGACAGGTATAGCTTATGCAAGAGATCCTAAGTACCATGGTCGAACCAAGCATATCGACACCCGTCATCACTTCATTCGTGATATCATTGCGCAAGGACAGGTGGTCCTAAAGTATATATCTACCAGGGACATGGTTGCTGATCCTTTGACCAAACCTATTGCTAGAGACATATTTCGTAGACATGTTTGGGGTTTGGGTTTACGTAGGATCTGATATGCTTGAATTTGTAGGACACCTTTCAGTATTATACGCATTATTGAGATTTGTTTTCAATTATTAATATGTAAATTCGTAATATTGTTGATTAGTGCACATATCATATTTAAATTTTGTCACCAGGTTTTTGATCGACCCTCTCATACGAGTGATCGCCTCAGCACTGAGTTGTGAGCGGGATGAGACACAAATTGATCTTGTGTGATCACCTTGACTCTAATAAAGTGAGCAAGGATTTAAATTTGATAATTTTTTGTTGCCTTAGCAAGGGCTAAGATGAGACTGAAAAGTCGAACATGGAGTTTATCCATAGCTCCATGAAGCCTGTATGAAGCCAGATATGAGATTCTTGAGAAAGAACTTAAGTTGAACTTGTCTTAGAAACTCATGTAAGGCGCTTGAGTAGCATTTGAACCAAGATCTGTATGGTGTTAGCGTGTGACATAACCTAAGTGGGAGCTCCACCATAGCATACAAATCATACTGTATGTGCTTTGAGAAGACCGTAAAAGGGTGTGACAGAATAGATCCCTACTTCATCACTGTGTGAGCCCTTGGACTATGTAAGTCCATATATAATATACCCTTTGGGACTTAGAACTATGCCATGAAATTAAAGCTTGGTGTTGCTACTTTAGCATGTTATCCAAAGGCCACGAGTTATACGGTCCAGCGGAGCATGTCTAGGAAAGCAGTCAAGGTGAGATGGATTGACATGAGTGTCTAAGGAAAGATCATTTGATATCACACTAATGATTTGTGGCTCAATAGCCCAGGGGATTGTGTCAATGATAGTTTGTTGACACAATCTTTGAGCACAAATGCATTGAAAGGTCTTGCACGACTCTGTTATACTACGTGAGGGATTAGAGGTGCAAGATTTGGTGTGATTAGATGATTTGGGGTACTGGTGTGATATTGGGTGTTATGTTAGTTAGATGGTGGCTTAATATAACACTACCTTTGGTACTTTTCTTGCTTGGTCGCACGTTTCATTTTCCCGTATGAAGTTGAGAATAGGATTGAGGAATTCGTTGAATGGGAGATTCAATATATACCCACTGTGTACGAGTGGGAGATGTTGCATGGGGTCCATTGGTGCGTCCACATGGGATAATTATTAACACAAGTCCTAAGTGGATTCAACCACTTAAGGTGATAAGTCCTAGGTGGACACAATCACTTAAGTGATAGAGATAAGTGTCCTATAGAGATAAGTAAGTGTTATCTCTATCACCTACTTATCTCATCTATAAATACCCATTGCTTTGTATAGAAAATATACATCAGTTATATTTTCTACACATCAAATACTACATATAATCTCTCCCTCTCCTAGTTCTCTCTAGGGCACCATTGAAGAACCCTAGGGATTTGAAACGTGTGAAGATAAGTGGAGGACTCTAGTAGCCGCTCCATCAGCGTGAAAGGTTTAACATAGTGCAAGACGTGCGTGTTGGTAGGGGCTCGTAAAGCAAGCTATCCGATCCTTTATATTTTGTGTAATCCGCAACAGGTATTTCGTATTACCTACATTATTTTCCTACGTTTCAGATTTCATGTGTGTAGGGATGTTCTATTTTGTTTTTTTGGGTAAATATGTTCTATTTTGTTGCTGAATATGTGTGCCCACTGTGATGCGGATTGCCTAGGGGGTTGTCCTCTGTTTGCAATTTTCTATTTTGTCTGCTCGTAGACTTCCTTTGAAGCTATTTTCCAGATGTGATCCTAAAGACAGCTCTCACTGGTAATAAATCCTTGGGTGCGACAGCCCGTGGTTGTTTCTTCTTAAATGGCATGGCTCGGATTCGGTGAATCATACTCCAGATTTAGTAGACTCTCTCCTTTTGAAGGCCCATTTATATTACAATGTGGTTATTAGTTTTGTTCATATAATTTGTATTGGTATAGCAGAACTTCACAATGTAAAATATTTTTTTCCTCCCTCTCTTAGATGGAGTAGAAAGTAGAAACATTTCCTTATCAATTCTTTGTTCCCGTGTTTTAGCAAGTCTATCCCAATGTAGCCTTTATGGCCATCTTTTTTATTTTCCCTTTATTTTTCCTTTCCTCCCTGGGATATGCTCCTTTTATATATATATATATATATATATATATATATATATATATATATATATATATATATATATATATATATATATATATATATATATATATATATATATATATATATATATATATATATATATATATATATATATATATATATCCTTTTTCCTATTTCAAATTGATTTTGTCACGACCCAAAACTGACCCTAGAAGTCGTGACCGGCCAAGAGGATTTTAAGCCACTGAAGGCCTATTGAAAAATGGTTTAGGGATTTCCATCATTATCCACATTTCAAACTACATAGTCAAAAGTAAACGGAAGCGTAAGATAGTTAACATAATCCCAAAGCTTCTAAGTGTAAGGATATATTTACAAACCCTTAGACAACTTAGGAGTGTCTACTTAGCACCAACAATCATTGACGAGTCGAGGTCCATACATGCTATTCCCTGGAAAATGGAAAAGATTTTCATAAGCGAATGCTCATGTGGTACGAAATACCAAGGTTACAAGTTTGACCATGGAAACATTTTTTTATATCGTATAATGCTTAAAAAATCAAGGAGAGACGAGAGAAGATAAATCATTAAACATCGATATCCATAGCATTTGCCTTCCAATCATTCGCATTATTCCCAGTAGAAGGACTCTTTATCATTCCATAGAAGTCCATGAAAATAATATTAGTGTTCGACGGTATTGCCAGATGTAATGGGGAGCGACCCCTAGGTCTGAGAGAGCGACCCATGATACCGATATCATATTGGTGCCTAGCCTGCACCCCTCCATTATTTCCTCATGCCTCTAGCTTCTTTACTGTCCCCTAGAGCTCAAGACACCATCCGAACCACATAACATAGCAGAACATGTTTAAGCAAATCATAACAGTCATGTTCTCAAAACATATTTCATGGTCTAAATCATCCGTAATAAAAATGCACGTGAATAGGCCATTCTCCGATAATCCACAGTTTAATCAAAATAGCACTTATTGTATCGAACATCATGATTCATATTTCCATCATTTTAAAGCAAACTGCGATTCAATTCAAAATAGCCAGTATCAAAACAAAACATGTGATTCACATTTTCCAACTTTAAAAGCAAGAAGCATTTGATGTAAAAATAGTTGAGCATACATGTAACCAAGGTATTGCGTACTCACAAATAGAAGAGCCTAACTCATCACGCGTGCGAGTTACTCCATTGAACTTGTACCTAAATAGAAACGTACTAATGATTATTCACAAGAGATATCTCTAAGTAATTAGCCGAGGTTAGTAATCGTTTAGGACTTCCAACAAGACTAACCTGCTGGGTAAAAAATATAACCATTTTTAGACTTCAATTGAAGGTTGGTCCAATAACAATATATCGCCAAAGGCTGTTTAGGAAGATTGGAGACTCAGCAACCAAGTTGGGGCAGTCTTTGAATTTGGGTCTGGGGACAGCTAATAGCTCGGAAGACCCAAGTATGATTATTAGAGGCCCAAATTGAAACAACCAGTTTAACATATTGGGTTTGTTCGTGAGTTCATCGGTAGCGACCGGGAACTTCAATCTAGATCCGTAAGACTCTAATTTGAGATTTAATTCGTTTATAGGTCGCCCTATAGTGGCGTCTCTGTACCCAGATTATTCGCCAAAAGGAGGTGTTAGTATTTATGGGTCGGTTCAACCGGACCCAATACAAACGGATCATCCACATGGGTTAAGTGATTGGGTTAGTTAGAAGGATGATAAGAGATTGACTCTTATCTCTATCTGTTAAAGAGAGTTTAAAGAGAACTTAAACTCTTGGACTTTATTTATAAATATAGTCTTGCAGATACATGAGTCATACAAGAAATTGACCAGAGTTCTAGTTCTCTCATTCTCCCCAAAAATTATTCTCGTATCTATATCTTCTCTCTAGGGTCTCCATCTACAAACCTAGGATTTGCGGTGTGGATAGTAAGAGTAGGCTCTGGTAGTCTTCTCTACGCGACGAGGATAGAAGACGGTGTTCGGGTTCTTGTTCGTGGTTACGGATTGTGCTTGTAGTGCGGGTCTCGGTTCGTCGATCTCCGAAAGCTTGAATATTCCGCTGCGCTTCATTCTGTAAGTCTTGTGTGATTTACATGCTTTCGATAAGATTTAACATTGGTATCAGAGCTATTACGGCTTGCACTCGCATGATTGCCTATATTTTTTTTTTGTTTTATTTTCTCCGTCTGCGGTTTGTTTGATATTCTGTTGATAACAAAATAATAATAATAATAATGGGATGCAGTTGTGAGATAAATCAAATCCGGTCTTGCCACTTGAATCGGTGTTGTGTGATAATTAATCAAGCGTTAGATTATTTAAGATTAATTTGGTTTCGTGTGCCCCTAAGTGGCATGGCACCGGACAGAGCATTGGTGTGCTCCCTTTTTTAATTGCACCGATTTGTTTTGCTCGAAAGTGGCCGACTGCCATGTGGTTTTGATCCACATCAAAGAGTTACATTTGTGTTTCTCTTTATATGTGGCTTGTGTGTTTTTTTTTTAATAAAACGTTTTCCAACAATTAGAGTTTGGGATCTGTTTGGTTTCAAATAAGAGAAATAGATACGGTTCTATTTTCTAGTAAAAAAAAAATTGGCAATTGCGATAATTTTTTGACCGAGCCACCCAATATTGATTTGGTGAAACCGTGCAAGCAGACCGTGGTATTATTTATGTTCTCATCTTTTGATTGATATAATTAGAAGTTATTTCCTGTTGCATCCGGTTGGAAAATATAAAGTAACATAATTCAGTTTATGATGTATTGATTGTTTATTGTTGCGTTACGGCGCAAATAATTGGACCTTAGCTTATATGGACTTATATCCGTCTTCCTAGTGGGAGACTGTGATGGAACCATCCATGCATATATACCCATTATGTGTTATTGCATGTTGGCATGGATGGTTGATTTAAGGGATTAATATTTGTATGCGTTTGGAGATGGGCTCTCATTGATGATAAAGACCGGAGACAAATTTATTATATGGAGATAAGTGCAACACCCTCATTTGTTTTTAATTTGTAAGGGGGTGTGTTTTTGCACTTATTTCTATATAATTTTTGTGTCTCCCATACTTGCATAAAATATTAATTAGGGACTTAAAATACTTAGTCCCGTCCTCTTTTTGTTGTATATTCATTGGTTATTTGTCTAAAAATCGATTAAGAAATAATAATTTATACCATGTGTTGGTGTGATGACTACGAGCATAGCAAATTTTCGATCCCCACCTATGGTTAAAATTATTATTTTCTTAATAGGGTTTTGGGATAAAATTGATTGTAATGTGCTAAAAATATTCCAATGCGCAAATGAATGTAGTGAAATGGTCTCGAAGACAATTGTTGTTGATCTCGTTAAGGGGGAGAAACTGGATGGGAAAAACTACAACATGTGGAGCAAGAAAATCCAGTATCTCCTTAATGAGGACGATGAACTTGAAACCTTAACCAATACCATGACTGCCCCGGAAGAGGGGACCACTGCCCAGCACCGCCGAAACATGGAAACTTATCAAAATTGGGTTAAGAAAGACCGTCGTGCGCGCTTTACTATGTTAGCAAGCATGTACAATGATCTCATTGGTGAGTTTGAAAACTGCGCCACGGCCCAAGAGATGTGGGACCAGCTGAAAATTGCTTTTGGTGGCACAACAAAGAACTAGGTTCTTAGCGTTGACATTGAAGTTAGACAGTTATAAAATGAACCCCCAACATTCCATGCCCTAACATTTGAGGGTTATGTCGGCCATGATACGCATGACCTTAGGGGTCACTGGTAATGTTCTAACCGATGAGCGAAGAAATTCTCTCTTTGCTTAGGTCTTTTGCACGATCGCCATGGGAGCATTTCAAGCTCACAATGACGCAAATGAAATGGTTAAAACCTTTAGTGATTTGGCGTCATCTTGAGCTTGAAGCCGAGCCAAGAAGCAAGGCGAGGCAATGAGGCTTTAGTGGTTCAACCCAGCCAAGTAAAGACAAATGGGTCCTAAAGCCAGCCAAAAGGCAAGGTGGGAAGGCTAAGCAAGGACAAGCTGGAGATAATGCGCCAAAAGAACGTGTTAAGCGCCGCAGAGGTAAGAGAGGAGGCAAGAAGGATAAATACAAAGTGACTTGCTACAACTGTCAGAAGAATGGACACTTCGCTCGTGAGTGCACTGAGCAAAAGGTACCATCTTACTTTAAATCTCGCACAGATTGCTTAGTTTGCTCTCATGTATTGATTGCTCATACTAATCCTATTTGGATTGTGGATACAGGAGCAACAAAACATGTAGCACGAGATCGATGAGGATTTATCGAGTATCGTCGGATTCCTGTTGGCAGCCAGAGTGTCTTTATGGGGAATAGTTTAGCCGAGGATGTGCTAGGAGTTGGCACTTATCAGCTGAAGCTGCGAAGTGGTCGCACACTTATTCTCTATGACGTACTTTATGCGCCTGGAGTTCGTTGCAACTTGATATCAGTAGTAGCTTTAGTCGACTTAGGTTTCTCCTTTAATTTCAGTAGAGATGTTTTTTCTATTTACCTAGATAATAAGCCGTTTGGGCATGGATTTATTTCTGGTGGTTTCTATGTTTTGGATTTGGATGTTTTGGATAATACATTTATGGCTTTTCATGATGATGATGTTGTTTCTAGTTCTGTGAAATGGCATGCCAGGTTAGGCCATATTGGGCAAGATAGGATGACTAGGTTAGCTAGAGAAGGCCTTCTAGGCCCACTCACTAAAGTCAACCTACCAGTATGTGAGCCTTGCATGGTAGGAAAAGCGATAAGAAAACCATTTGGTAAGGCAATGAGAGCCACAAGTCCTCTAGAGCTAGTACATTCAGATATTTGTGGACACATGAATGTGAGGGCACGACATGGGGGTACCTACTTCATCACATTTATTGATGATTATTCGCAATATGGATATGTTTATTTGATTTCTCATAAATTGGAAGCATTAGATTGCTTCATTCGATTTGTTAAAGAAGTTGAGAATCAAATAGAGAGAACCCTAAAAGTTCTAAGGACAGATCGTGGACGCGAATACTTATCTGAGCAATTTAAAGGGCTCTGTGAGGATAAAGGTATCCAAAGACAGCTAACGATTCCTGGGACTCCACAACAAAATGGTGTTGTAGAGAGAAGGAATCGTACGCTGTTAGATATGGTTAGGTCGATGATGGCGCAAGCTAATCTTCCTATTAGTTTTTAGGGAGATGCATTATTAAGTGCAGCCTACATCCTTAACCGTGTGCCAAGCAAATCAATCACTTCTACACCATATGAGTTATGGACAAGTAGGAAGCCAGTCCTTGACCATTTGAGGCTCTGGGGGTCAGGAGGTTATGTGCGCATTCCTTCTTAGCAATTTGGAAAATTAGATCCGAGAGGCAAAAAGGGTATCTTTATAAGGTATCCTGAACATTCCAAAGGGTATGTTATGATATGCGAACAACCTGATGGTGGATTGACTGAGATTGAGTCCCGAGATGTGAATTTCATTGAACATGAGTTTCCAAGCAGAGGTGATGTGAAAGGGGATGTTAATCTTTATGAGATGTCTGAGGAAATTACACCTGTTCTTAGCGAGGGTGGGGATATAGATCTTCATCCTATGGTCGCCGAGAACAGTGGGAGTAACTTGCCACCTAGTGGGAGTACTCCACTAGAGGCTACTAGTTCCCTAGATCCTCCACAACATAGGAGCGAACGTGGAGATATACCTCGTCGTCGTTTTGAGATTGAAGGGGAATCTTTCATGTGTGCTCCTCAAGAGGAAGATGAGCCAAGTTCATACAATGAGGCTTTATCTTCATCTGCTTGTAAAGAATGGTTAGCTGCTATGGAGGATGAGATTAGTTCTTTGAAAAAAAATCAGGTGTGGGAGTTGGTAGATCGTCCGCCTGGGCGCAAGACCATTGGTAACAAGTGGGTCTTAAAGATTAAGCGCAAGGCAGATGGATCAATCGACAAGTATAAAGCCCGTCTTGTGGCAAAGGGTTTTACCCAAAAAGAGAGTATAGACTATGATGAGACTTTCTCCCCAGTGGTGAGAATCTCCTCTATTCGCCTCATTCTAGCTATGGTCACATTTCTGGATTTGGAACTTTTTCAAATGGACGTTAAAACTGCATTTCTCAATGGAGAACTAGATGAGGAGATCTATATGGATCAACCAGTTGGCTTTGAGGCCAAGGGACATGAGCGCAAAGTATGCAAGTTGAAACGTTCCATCTATGGCTTGAAGCAGTCATCTAGACAATGGTATTTCAGATTTCATCGAGCCATTGTTTCTAATGGGTTTACGATGATTGAAGAGGACCATTGTGTTTATGTTAAACAGTCCAAGAAAAGTTTTCTTATCCTTTCTTTGTATGTCGATGACATCCTTTTAGCGGGGAATGATATGGATATGATTGTTACCACTAAAGAGTGGTTGTCCTCAAACTTTGAGATGAAGGACATGGGTGAGGCTGATTTTGTGCTTGGAATTAAGATCTTTAGAGATCGCTCGAGAAGGTTTCTTGGCATGAGTCAGGAAACCTATATAAAAAAAGGTACTTGAGCGTTTCCGAATGCAAAATTCCAAACCCATTGACACTCCTATCGAGAAGGGACACACATTGAGTCTTGCTTTATGCCCACAAACTGATCAAGAAAAGGAGGCAATGGCTAGCGTCCCCTATGCAAGGGCAGTTGGGAGTCTGATGTACGCTATGTTGTGTACTTTCGACCGGATATACGCTGCGGTAGGTTTTGGTTAGTCGGTTTCAAAGTAACCCTGGACTTGCTCATTGGAAGGCTGTGAAGAGGATACTTCGATACTTGCGTGGTACTGCAGATTACACGTTATGCTATAATGGTGGAGATTTACGCTTGCGAGGACATAGTGATGCAGACTGGGGTAGCGACATAGATGAGCGCAAGTCTACCTCAGGGTATGCATTCTTGCTTGCAGGTGGAGCTATTTCCTGGTGCAGCAAGAAACAGACTTGTATCGCGTTGTCCACGATGGAATCTAAGTACATAGCCTGTTCCTTAGCTGTCCAAGAGGCTGTTTGGTTGAGGAGATTCTTACAACGCCTTGACACAGAGCCTAGATCAAGTGGGCCTGTGACTCTATATTGTGATAGTACGGCTGCTCTTGCTTATGCCAAGGATCCCAAATATCATGAAAAATCCAAACACATTGATATTCGTTTTCACTACATTCGAGATATGGTTGCGCAAGGAGAGGTGGTCCTAAAGCATATATCCACGACCAGTATGGTGGCTGATCCCTTGACCAAACCTATAGCAAGGGATGTCTTTCAGACACATGTTAGTAGTCTGGGACTTCGTAGGATTTGAGTTGTGCTTTATTGATACACCTTTTTGGATATTTATTGTTAATGCACTGGTTTTTATATTCTAATTGATTGTGATTATAAAATCAAGTTGCATTTAAGTTAAGCACTTACAATGTTAGTTATGTGTCCTAAGGCAAAAGGTTGACCATCTCACACGGTAACCTGCCTCGGCGCCGATGGGCGAGCGAGATGAGACATAACTCTTTAAAGATGATGAGTTTAAGGTATTGTCGCCTTGGTTTGACCAAGATGAGGTCACTATTGACCGAATAGAGATTCTCTATTGCCTTTGCTTGAGCCAGATGAAGACCTAAAGAGGCGCATTGTATGCGACAAGTTTGAAAGTCTCAAGTCAGGCGCTTTTAGTAGCGACTGGACTTATATCTGTACAGTGTTTTTGGAGTGACACAATCTTTATAGATACTCCACCGTAGCATGTGAACATACCACATGTGCTATTGTCGACCATACTTAGAGGAGTGATAGATGGATCCCTTTCCTATCACGGTGTGAGCTCTAAATGTCATTATATGACTACTCGTTGCCCTTACTTGACTTGAGACTATGTCATGAAGTAGATACTTTGTGTTGCTACTCTAGCTTGACTACCTAAGACCACGAAATGTCAGGGTCCCATGGAGCATGACTGGGAAAGCAGCAAGGTTAAAATGAATTGACATGAGGGCTCGAGGAAGACTTTCTGGTATCACATTTGTTTGTGCGGTTGGTTGTGCTTTGTGCCGACACAAGTTTGTATCTTTTTATCTACTCTATAAAAGTAAAATAAAAAGTAATTTTGAAATTTGAAGCACACCAACGCAAGGGGGTTGAGCATAGCTCTGAGCTGAGACTCAAGAGAGATTGGAGATGCTCGATCCAATGTGGCTAGATTTGTCTAGGGAAATGACGAGATCTTTTGGAGTGATGTACCTTGTTAGTTTGATGGAAGCTAAATATGGTACTCCTACCTAGCTTGTTTTTCTCGTCGGTCGCACGCCTCATTTCCTTGTATGAGGAGAGAATTGATAAGATCGATACGGATGAGATATTTGAGCCCAATGCATACGAGTGGGAGATGTTAGTATTTATGGGTCGGTTCAACCGGACCTAATACAAACGAATCATCCACATGGGTTAAGTGATTGGGTTAGTTAGAAGGATGATAAGAGATTGACTCTTATCTCTATCTGTTAAAGAGAGTTTAAAGAGAACTTAAACTCTTGGACTTTATTTATAAATATAGTCTTGCAGATACATGAGTCATACAAAAAATTGACCAGAGTTCTAGTTCTCTCATTCTCCCCAAAAATTATTCTCGTATCTATATCTTCTCTCTAGGGTCTCCATCTACAAACCTAGGATTTGCGGTGTGGATAGTAAGAGTAGGCTCTGGTAGTCTTCTCTACGCGACGAGGATAGAAGACGGTGTTCGGGTTCTTGTTCGTGAGTTTGGTGAAAGCTAGAGAGCTCGGGAGAAGGGTGTGGTAGATCTTTGTACACGGCTGTGTATGGTGTTGTGTTTGTGATATAGAAGAAAAATATATCTATGCTACCCTGTTTATATAAAATTGGGAGTTTGAGAGAGAGATTACCGAGCGAGAGAGACAGAATCCGGCAAGGGAAGTACGTCCCGCCAGTGACGATCGAGATGTTGGGGTAGATCTTCAATCACAGGGGCTCACTTTTCTTTCAATTGCTTTTGTTTGATTAATCTAAGGAAACATAATTAGTAGGAGTAAATGTATAACGGTGGTATTAGGCTGAAGCAGGTAAGCCTAGTCCTACTCTCTTTCTTTTCATGACACATGTAACTCATAATAACCTTGTTATGACACATAACATCACACGTCTGATTATTACAAATTCTGTCCGATCAGTCTAAACTCTCTCTTCGGAAGAACCTCGTAAATTATTCTCCATAAGCTAATTTAAATACGAAGGTCACCGTGGTAATGTCTAATTTTGAAAGAGAATCCCATTGCTAGGTCCCAATTAGCATAAATAAATACTACTAAGCCACAAAATTAGGAATTTAAAAATCGGGATTCTACAGATTTACCCGAGAGAGAGAGAGAGAGAGAGAGAGAGAGAAGACCGAAATAAATAGGTTTTTGAAAAACAGCAATCGAAACCGACCATTTGATGAAGAAACACAAAATATAGGAATGAGAGATTGGAGGAGAGGATGTGGTCCATGTTTTGAATTACTACAGGAATTCAAGGACATTGTTGTCTTCAAACTCCATTAATCATGTCATGTGCTGAGTACATGATCTTTTCTGTTGGGAACATGTGTGAAAGATTGGAGTCCCACATTGGATAATCAGAAAAAGAGTTAGACCTTAATATACAATTGGATGACTCACCACTTACAAGGCTTAGCCTTTTAAGTGGATATGGGTCATTCAATGTATATTGGGTCCACGTGATATGGTGGGCTCTGTGGATACCCCCAACGGATTGGGCTTGCGCGCACACAGGAAGAACCTCAGACAGATCAGACTCCCAACAAGTGGTATCAGAGCTACGGCTCTAGTATTTTTTTTTACTTAATCATCTTAGGGTAAGATCTATGGCAACACCTTTTGGTACTTTCCTTCCCGAAGGCCAATCAACCAATAGACCTCCTTTGTTTAGTGGGTCTAACTATAATTATTGGAAGGCTAGGATGCGCATTTATATTCAAGCGTCAGATTATGAGTTGTGGAAAATTATTGTTAATGGGCCGCACTGTCCTACTAAAACTGTGAATAAAGTTGTAGTTCCTAAGGAGGAAAATGAATGGGATGAGAATGATTTGAGAAGCATTCAATTGAATGCCAAAGCCATGAACTTGTTATATTGTGCACTTGATCCTGCTGAATTTAATAGATTATCTGCATGTGATTCTGCTAAAGAGATTTGGGACAAGTTAGAAGTCATGCATGAAGGAACTAGTCAAGTGAAGGAATCAAAAATCAATATGCTTGTGCATAAATATGAGTTGTTTAAAATGATGTCTGGTGAATCAATTTCAAGCATGTTTACGCGCTTTACTGATATTGTTAATGGCTTGAAATCTCTTGGAAAATCTTACTCTAATGTTGAACTTGTGAGAAAGATTCTCAGGTCATTACCAAAGCAATGGGAGCCAAAAGTGACGGCAATTATTGAGGCCAAACAAGACCTCACAAATTATAGCTTGGATGAGCTTTTGGGTTCACTAATGACTCACGAAATCACAATGAACTTGGAAGATGATCAAGGCAAGAAAAAGAAGGACATAGCTCTCAAAAGTTTCACTTCGAGTTCAAAAGATGATAGAGATGATTCAGAGTCAAGTGACAGCGATGAGGAAATAGCTATTTTTACTAGAAAATTCAAAAGATTTATGAGAAAGAAAAAAGAAAATGGCAAACGGTCATTTAAGAGGGATGGAGCAAAAAATGAGAACAAGAGAGATCTTGTAATTTGCTATGAGTGTAAAAAACCAGGACATGTTAAGTCCGAATGCCCTCAAGCAAAAGAATTCAGTAAGAAGGCAAAAAGAAAAGCAATGCTTGCGGCATGGGGTAACAGCAGTGATGACAGCAGTTCTGAAGAGGATAATGACCAAGCCAACTTATGCCTGATGGCACATGATGACGAGGTAAAATCTATTGATTCTGATGAGCAATTTGATTATGATGAACTGTTAGATGCATATGAAGAATTGCATTCTGAGTTTAAAAAATTGAGTTCCAAAATTAGTTCTTTCAAAAAAACTAATTCTTTGCTCCTTGCTGAAAATGATTTTTTGAAAAATGAGAATGATTCTTTAAAAGCAAAAATTGAGCAAAGTTCTTCTCTAAAAGAAAATAAAAATGATTTGACTCTTGAAAATAATTTGAGACATGAAAATGATGTTTTAAAAAAAGAAGTTGAAGATTTGAAAACATCTCTTTCTAAGTTTGTTCAAGGAAGAGAAAATTTGGATATGCTTATTGGAAAACAAAGATGTATTTTTGACAAAGCGGGCATTGGTTTTAATCCCACAAAAACGCAAAAGTTTTATAAGAATTTCTTTGTGAAAGAAGTTGTTTCGACTTGTTCTAGACATTCTCATATTACTTGCAATTATTGTGGCATGAGAGGTCATTTATCATATTATTGTCCTATTCGAAGAAATATTTTTGTTGGAACGAAAAAGATGTGGGTTTCTAAGCATGTTGTCACTAACCCTCTCGGACCCATGAAAATTTGGGTACCAAAGAATTGCATATGAGTTATTTTCTTGTAGGCGGATGTGCTCAAAGGTAAATATAATTTCTAGACAACAAGGAACGTGAATTTTTGGGACAGACTAAACTCAACAGAATGGTATAGTCAAGTGAGATTCGTATGGTATGGCTATAACTTATTTCTTTTAGTTGCCCAAGGTCTAATCACTTTAAAGGTACGGATTTTGATGATTGTATCTAAAAATTTTTTTCTCCTACTTATTTTTTTTGCACACATGAAAATGCTCCTAGCTTTTATGAAGTATCTTTCGCAAATGATTTTTTTGGTGTTCTGTTGCACGAAAACAGGAAGGCATATTTAATTCTCCTTGAGTTTATTGAAATATTAATAATGTAATTATTTGTCTAACCAATTTTTCAAGTTGAGATAGCTAATATATTTGTGAAGCTTGAAAGTTTTAGTGCTATGAAGAAGGAATAACAGCTATGAATAGCAAAGTGCCTTATCACGTAGAGTCCGGAACGCTATCCTAACGTGCAAAGTTGAGAGGTAGCTTGTGGAATATCAAGAACAAAGTTTGCCCTACTTTTTGTTGATGACAAAGGGGGAGAAATATTGTGGAAGTTAGAGGGGGAGAAAAACTCAAGACTCAAGCAAAAGGATGCATCAATTAAGGGGGAGTATCTTATTTCTTTTGCTCTAATTATATTTCTATATTTTATTTGAATAAAATCATTTATGGTTTGTCATCATCAAAAAGGGGGAGATTGTTAGCCCAAAGGTTTTCTTAGAAATACATTATTGATTTTGATGATAACAAACATATTTTGTTAAATGAGAAATATAATTAATTTTGTGATATGTGGTGCTCATTTGAATTAATTGTTTATTTTGTAGGTTTTGGTTAATGCACATAAAGAGAGATTCTACACTAAATCACTACTCCAATAGCCAAGATTTAAATCAAAAGGAAAAAGATTAAGGACAAATCTTTTCCTATATTTTGGACAACAAAGATCATGGAAATTCAAAGGCATGAATCATGGAATGGAGCCAAATGAATTTCAAACGGCTAGTAGAGCAAATGGAATGAATATATAAGCTTCCTTGGTCCAACGGCTATACAGCAAAAAGGAAGGGATTGTTTTGAGAATCATTTGGTTCAATTAAGGCATAATGCTATTGCTTAATCATTTCCTAACTTGTGTCAAACGGCTAGTGAAGAAATCAAGGCAATCATATTTATCATCCGAAATTGGATTGTTCAAAGGCAATATTGGCATATTGGATTGGCATATTCGATTGACATATTCAAATGGCTAGTGAAGAAATTTGAAGTCTAACGTCCACATGTAGAAGGCTATAAAATGGGTCTATGAAAGAATAAAAGAAGAGATACACGGACAGTGAGCTCCCAACGAGAAAATTACTTGTGCCACCTTTCTCATTCAACTCGAAGCTTCAAAGTTAGTTATTTATTGAGAGGGAAAATCAAAGCTTTATATTGTTTTTATCTACACTTTTGAGAGTGTTCAATTTGTGAGATTTCATTGTAAAAGGGAGTGTGACCCCTTGTGAGAGTTTATCTTTTTGTGAGTGATTTTGGAGAGAAAATCACTTGGTTAGGTGTTACTAGCACCGAAGTCAAAACTAGTTGGATAGGTGTGACTAGCACCGGAGTCAAAACTAGTTGGAGCAATTGGGGATAAATTGCTCATTGTAAAGGTTTCTCTAGCACCCGCGAAGCTAGAAAGTGTTACTATTGGAGATAGTGCAGCAAATCCCGAGTTGGACACTTGGGGAGTGGACTAGGCCGTGAAGTTGCGGACCGAACCACTATAAATCTCTGTGTTTGATTCTCTCCTCTTTATACTCTTTATTTGTTGTTATTTATTATTGCATGTGTGCTTGATTTAATTTTATAATTGGGTGTTGCATTTAGTAATTTTTTAATTCCGCATAATTATTGAGAAACACAATTCACCCCCCCTCTTGTGTTGATATCTGGGCCAACAAGTGGTATCAGAGCCGATGGCTGACGATCTATGGACAGACTCTCCTGGAAGCATCGGTGGTTGTGGGCTTGCACGGAGACTCTCGGAGGAGCAGGAAAAATCCATTGTAACTCTCGATGGAGCAAGAAAATTCCTGGTGCGTGCAGTAGGTGGCTGGCAGCAAGGTGGCTCTCGGTGGAGTGGGTACTCTCGATGGAGCAAGAAAAATTCCTAGTGCGTGCGGCACCTGGCTGGCAAGCAAAGGTGGCTCTTGTGGAGTATGGTGGCTCATGATGGAGTGGGTGCGGTAAATAAGCTCGGGTTCGAATACGGTGTTGGAGAGATAGATCAAGATTTAAGGGGGAGTCAAGTCGATCAAATTGAAGGGGAGCTAGGCCCAATGCATGGTTCACACATGAGGGGGAGATTGTTGGGAACATGTGTGAAAGATTGGAGTCCCACATTGGATAATCAGAAAAAGAGTTAGACCTTAATATACAATTTGATGACTCACCACTTACAAGGCTTAGCCTTTTAAGTGGATATGGGTCATTCAATGTATATTGGGTCCACGTGATATGGTGGGCTCTGTGGATACCCCCAACGGATTGGGCTTGCGCGCACGCAGGAAGAACCTCAGACAGATCAGACTCCCAACATTTTCCATCCAAAATCACTGGACTTTACTAATGGGAGGGCTTAGGTGCCAAAACTTAAATTGATTAAGGTTGAATATCCAAGTTAAAACATTGAGGGTTATCTCGTTTATGAGTAATAGTTTAAGGAGATTTATTATAATTTATCCCAATAGTTATATTATTTGTAGCTCTAGACCTATATAAGTCTTATGAACAAGCTCGAATTTGCCTCAAGCCTAGGTGAGTTTGGCTCAAGCTCGTGCTTGTCAAATTTTCATTGGGCTCGAGCTCAAATTCACTAAAAACTTAATGAACGAATCTAAGACTCCATGATGGAAATGGGAAATGGAACTAAATCTATTGATTATTGCTATAGTACAGCTATATACGGTACAAGAGTGAGGGAGCGACACACACACACACACAGAGCAAGGAATTAAGAATCAACCAATTCCCCTTTGCCATCTGACCTCACTCACCTAAATAACGAACATACAAGTTTCCCAAATAGAATTCCCATAGACTAGCTTATTACCTAACCCTCCAATTTATCCTAAATGCTAAGATCAAGCCCAACTCCTATCAAATATTTATGCATGTGGTGGATTGGTGACGAGATAAGTCCCTCTAGATAACCGTTTGATTTCTCCATGATATATGTATTTTATGGATTTAGTAGTTTGATTCTAATGACAACAACATAAGTTGAAAAATCCGATAGACCTCACCTAGGAATTTCTGTGGGCTAGTTCTGACTTGAGGTCTTGTCACTTGTCCATTTTTTTTTTACCTCTTTTTCATCTATGTCAGCTGTTTTGACCCTATTTGAAAATGTGAGAATTTTACTTTGGAAGTGTGAGTGAAAACCTTACGATTTCATTTAGTTGTTGGAAAAAGAAATCAAGCACAAGAATTATATGATTTTCCTACATTTTTTTATGTGTTGATCAGTTAGCAGCAAAATTGTTAGATCGACATCTCTATTTTTTCCACGATTATTTATTTTTCATCAATAGTTGTCTTGCAGATTTTGCAAAAGAATTGTAAGCCTACAAAAATGGACATGGCTTGGAATAGTTAGTTTTTATTTCAAATTCTGCACTTTGGAGGTAATTGAAAGGTACGTTGTCAAGCTCTATTTTACTTGATTAACTTAGCTCTCTCTCTCTCTCTCTCTCTCTCTCTCTCTCTCTCTCTCTCTCTCTCTCTCTCTCTCTCTCTCTCTCTCTCTCTCTCCTTGTGATAAGGCTGCGTCAAAATTGGCTTTTTGGTTCTCGTGGATCAGAACTTCACTTATTGACGGTGTTTGCAATAATAATGTTGCTTAACCTGTTATATTTCTTTATCTATCTTCATGAAATTCTTTTATTAGCCGGAAATATCTCTAAGAGAATATAAGGAAATTCACATAAAATCTTCAAATTTAAAATTCAAACATTTAGCTTCATTTAAATGTTTATGTGTGGGTGAATTGGACCTTTCAGCAACACATTAATGAATTGAGGGGTGTGAGGTGTAATTGGCCAATAAATAGGAAGAGGAATAGAGAGAATGATCTGAACTTTTTAGTAGCACATTAATGAATTGAGGGGTGTGAGATGTAATTGGTGTAATTGGCGCTATAAATAGGAAAAGGAAGAGAGAGAAAATCATTCTCTTCCTCCCCAAACCCCAACTGGTCCCCTCTCACTCTCTATCTCTCTCCCTCTATCTTCCCCCAGATTTTCTCAAACCCACACCCAAAATCCACCTCAAACATACCCACTTAGATCGTTCATAGATCATGTAGACATCATCTAGACTCGGGATTCACATGTTTGGAGCTTGAGGAGGCTGATTTTTGGTGGAAAACAAGTTTGGAGAGTTAGGGTTTTGTTCAAGGACTTGATTTGGAGCTCAATCAACTTGAGCTAGGGGTTCCTTACATGTTTTCTTTGTGATTAATCTTGTTCTTTGATTTTGATAAAAAAAAAAACCCCCCACTTTCTAGGTTTTGAAATGTAAACTTTTTTGAATTTCTTGGTTAGATTGCTTGATCCCCTTGTTGTGATTGGAATATATATTCCTTTAGTTGTATATGGTCGGTTTATACCATGAATTTCTGAGTTTGAGCATTTGTTGAGTTTGGATCAAAATCCCAAAATCTGCAAAAAACTGTACACAGTGTGGCTACCTGGAATTTTTGTCCAAATGGGAAAACTCAACCGTCTGGATGGTTTTGGCAGAATATACCCCGGGTGTTGTTTTATAACCATTGACGCTTGTTTAGTCCCCGTTTGTACAATACGTTGTAACACGTGTGATTTGAATTTGGAAACTTGATAAACATGAATAAAACTTGACACCAAGAATGAGAACAGAGTGAAGAAATGATACTTAGTAGACACTCGTGGATACATAGTGATGTAATATTATGGACACCTTCAACTCAATTGAAAGTGAAGTGAATAGACACTTCGTTAAATTGAAGGATATACAAAGTCAAATGATGTGGACAGAATGTAAGTTAGTTGGACCATCAACCGGTGGGTCGTTACAAAGGGATATACGAGACCCATAAAACACAGGGAAAGAATAATGGGTTTTTGAACACCAGATGTCAACTTGATGAACTAAATGAATCTAAAGGGACATTGGACACTTGTTGAGTATTGTAGGATTTGTTGGTGCTTGTGGGATACGAGGGATGCTTATTGAGTTGTTATGGAACATGCAAACACGTGTGGGATACACAAATACTTGTGGGGCATATGGGTGCATGGACACGTGTATGATACGTGGATTCTTGGAATGCTTTGGATACTTGTGAAATACTTGAACTTATAACGGATGCTTTCTATGAAATACTTGTTGGACACATAATATTGATTTGTGTGAGTTGAAGGATATGTTTGATATATCTTAAAGAGGATGCTAAAATATACTGTATTTCTTTTCTGTGTAACTGAAAAACAATGAAAATGTGGTTACTAGGGCCCCCCATTCAATGCATCCCTGGACAGAGGTATCGAGGTCCGTGAATCTCGATAGGGGTGAATGAGGCTTATGAAATTCGGCTAAGGGACCCAAATCCCCTTTCTGCCAGACGACTCGTAGGAGGTGAGAAGGACCCATACTGTAAAGACTCAGAAAATTTAACTACTTTTTCAAAAATCACCTTTTGGAGAAGTTTCGATTTGGTCGATAAAAAGTGCCGGTAATTGTTCCTTGGATTTTTCTAATCAAAATAGTATAATCGAAAGTTATTTTTGAGTAAGGCAAAGTCATCTTTCGCTCATTTTCTCCGGAGAAAAATGTGTCCGTTTTCGTTTTGTACTAAAAGTGGGGGGATGAGATTTTGATGTGATGAGAATTTCAAAATTCTGTAAATGCCATTGTTTCCAAATGGGGGTACTTCCTTATTTTCATAAATAAATTAAAGTAAAGAAAAGTCTTTACTTAAGTTTGGGTTATGAAAATAAGTATTGTGGTCTCATATTACATACACAAGTGACATTTGGGTGTGAGGTGTGATTATGTGAGTATATTAAAAGTGTGTGGGGGTGAAATTGTAAAAAAATAAATTCTTCTCCCTCCCCAAACCCGATCGGGACCTCTCTCTCTCTCTCTTCTCCTCCATTAACAACTCCTCCAAGCTCAAAACTCTCCCTCCTCACTCAACCCCTTCAAGAACCTAGACCATTTTTAGGTTATTATCACCGCCGTGTGGAGTCTTGGGGGTTCATTGGTTTCGCGTGGGAAGGAGGTATTTCGGGTGGAAGCTTCATAACCTAGGGTTTTGCATTTTCTACACATTTGGAGCTTAACCCATGAGGTAGGAAGATAAATTCTACTCCCTCTAGTTGTATTAATGTGATGTATAGCGTATACTTTGTTCTTGCTCCTCAAATCCATTGAATTCATGTTTTGCCCTCATAGTGAGTTTGCTTGGCTTTGATTTTGAGATCTATGGATTGATTAAGTATTTGATGAAATTGTTAGTTGGATTACCCTCTTTTGATGTCCATTAGTTACTCTACATATTCAATTTTTGACCTTAAGCTTCACATTTATGTTTGGGTTGAAATTTCACACCTAAAATGGTGAAAATCTGTCATTTTCTGGACAGTGTAGCTGCTGCCCCTGTTTTCCAGAAACTGTCCCCTGTTTTTGGTGGTTTTAGGCCACCTTTTGATGCCCGTTTAGTCTCTGATCGTTCATTTCGTCATATATTTGACCTATACCATCATTTTGAACACCGAATTCACTTTAAATTCTCAAATTTGACCCTTGGACACATGATTTAACGAATTTCTTAGTCTTATGAATTGATCACACTTCGGTTGACACTTTTTGACGAAAACAATGAACTCTTGGAATAAATGAGACTTTTGGAAACTTTTGAAAGACAAATGGTTTTGAATTGATATTGTTGGATAAAATGAACTCTAGGGATCACCCGTTTGGTGTCCCTAGCCATGAGTGCACGGAGCCCGGGAAATCCGGCAGGGGTGCACAGAGCCCACGAAATCCGGCAGGGGTGCACGGAGCCCATGAAATCCGGCAGAGGGATACTTCCCTATTAAAATTGAAGATGGTTTTCTTATGAAATATCGGTTGTGATGAATTTGGATTAATTTGGCATTTTTGGCTAAAATTGACTTTCGATATGCGAAAATGAGAATTTTGGAAACTACTTGGACCTTGGTGAGATACTTAAATCTATTTTGGGACACTTGGACACCTTTTGGACACTTGGATACGTTTTTGGACACTTGGAAACACTTTGATTACTTTGTTGTCGAATTATAGCCTTCCGTCCATTTTAACTTGTACATTGGTCGTGCCCATCCCTATACTCACTCATTATGCATGTATCATGTTCATACACCTAGCGTTAGTAGAATAGTTTTCCTACTAGGCTAGTGAGCTCAACCTATAAATTTTTAGGTACACGGCATGGAGCATGAAGTTGGATGCGTGTGGTGTGACACTTATATGGAGCACATTCATGCATGAAGTTATTTTCCTATCTTTGTATTTCATTTTGGGAAAGACGGTTTTGTAACTTCCATATGGTTAACTTTTTGACTAGTTGATCAATGTAATAACTTTTAAACCTTGTACTTCTGCATTCGGGTTATGGTTGATAATAGATAGACCTTGTTATTCGAAATAGTGAGATTGTATTGTGTTGACTTGGACTATTTTAAGAAAATTGTGAGACTTTGACTTATTCCACGTGAATTTTATTTACTTTTGAGTTATTAAATTTGAGGGCGTGACACATACTCCGTTCCACACAGTGTATTACTATTGGCCCTACCAAGCAACATCTACCTACAAAAGCTCGATCAGGAGATAGGGAGGATTTGACAGAAGTATGAAATTCCGATTGTTCAAAGAATCAGATCGATTACTATTAAGGATAGGTCGTATTGATGACCAAGAAAACTTTGGAGAGGAAGCAAGCTTCAATGCTCCCCAAGACAACAAAGCCCTCATTGTGGGGAGGGTAAAGAGCATCCAACGTAACTAATGGAGTAATTGAAAACAAAGGAAGAAAACGGGTATTTGTTAGTGTGAATTGACGGTGAAGTAGAGAAGGTTTTATGACAGCTGTTGGACCTGATTGATTAGACTTCCAAAAAACATAAGGAGATTTATTAAGTGGTAATACTATGACGAGTCAAGTGAGAGGAAAATTCAATAGTTGATGGTCTAAAGTTATTATCGTGTGGGTGTGAGTAGGTGGTGTGAAGAGTTGTTACTCTTGTAGTTATGATAACATTATGTGTCTTGAAATTTGTTTGTGAATGTTAAAAATGCATTATTTATCATCCTCATCATCTCCCATGTACGCTTTTATAAATTTGGTAAAAGAAATCCCTATTGGGCCAAGTTCTTTCAGGTACAACTAAAAAGCATGAGTCGGATTGCTAGTGGTGTATGACATTATGAGACCATGACATGAAGAGCACTTAAATCATTTGTAAAACTTTCTTTTTAGAAGTTAGACTTGTAATTTAAATCTTCTTTTCTTTCGACTCATTCAAAGAATGAAATAACTTTAGCACCTTTAAAAATGTTTTCTCATGGAATATGGGTACGAGATGCGACTATAATTATTTGTTATAAATGGAACGTTGGACTTTTGGTCTAACTTATAAAGAATTATCGTGATACTTTACGGAGGAAATATTTATTTATTTATGTTGAAAATCAAGGGCGTGACAACCAACATAGTCACCACAAAGTGGAAGCAGCAGCAGCAGAAAAGTGAACTCACATTTTTCCTTATGAGAAATGGTCTTGTTCCAAGTTCCAACAACAAATTTTAACAGCAGTATATATATATCTGAGATCAACGCACAGAATGAGAGAACAATGCACAAAAAAGGAATACTACTAACAATGACCTTTGTTTAATACCAGACGAGATCTACATCATATATGCCTACTTTTTCTCGCATTTACTGACCAAAAATGAACACTGCTCCAATAGAAAATTGAATGTATAAGAAAACGGAACAAATTGATACGTTGGTAAGTGACAATTATTATACAAGAGGGGAAAATCCAATTTTCTACGACCATGTGCCCTCAGCCAATCTCCCAGAGGCAAATTCAACATTCTGGCGCCGTAGCTATTCCACTATGGTGGAGTGTGATTTTCCACTTCAATGTAGGAAATAATAGTATCCTCATTAGCTAGATTTGCAAGCACAATCTTCGTTCATGTCTCTATTATTTACTCTATCTAGTGTTGGCAAACATCCAATGAGAAAAATCTTTGCCTTCAGTCTTTAGGGCTTCTAATTTGTGATCCCTGTAGAAACATGGAGAAAATATTAAGACTTTAGAGCATACAAGGTGATCTCTGAGAGACGACTACATGGGACAATAAGTAGTCCCTACAGCTGTTTTTGGATCAAGGACTTGAGAAGGAATTGGAAAGAAAACATCAAGGAAATATACCAAGAATTAGGAAGGGAAATCTCGTTCAAATTTCTTTTCCCTCCACTATCCCCATGCAAATCCTCGATCCAAAGAGCCGACAGAATGTGACCTCTTATTTTATGCATTGTTCTTTAAGTGGAAGGAAGGGGCTTACTCTGTTAGTGAGGGATGATATGAAGTAGAATGAATGAGATAGAATACAAACAAAAAGAAATTCCAGCCCCAGCAAGAGTGTTATGAAGCAACTGCCTGTTGTCTCTAGCGGGTATAAAAACTGTCTTGAGTGAGTTCGTTAGCTCAAACAGCCGATGGGACACCTGCAGAGCAAATTCAAACAGCACCAGATTGTAGAAAGATTTCAATATGTCCACAAATTTGGGAATGGTGCAAACAATTTGCTCACCAAGACGTAAATGGCAGTAGTGAGCATGAAGTTGAGCATTGGATAATCCGGGATGAGAGAGAGAAGCAACTTGGGTTGTCCATTAGGCGTGCTTGATCTGTACTCACATCCGAAAATGTAATTTAAGTCAACAGAGCGTGCTGTTTTTTCTGAAGTCCAAATATTGTCACTTCAATGTATAGACTACGTCTACCTCAGTCTCAAAGATAAATGGAAAGAAAATCAACAAGACAAAAACACTCCTATATATTGTGACAGCAGGATTGTGTTAAATTAAGTAGAGCTACGATTCTACCACAGGTGGAGCAATTTACTCCAAAAGGGAAAACGCCATAAAAAGAACTGCAAAAGAACAGTACAAAAGAAACTGGTTTAAGTGGGTCATACAAGAAATTTGATCAAGGTAGCAAAACAGTAAATCAACATATAGTGGAGCCGGCTTCAGGGTACATAACATGACTATTTGAAACTAAAGAAATGGAACCTGATTAACGAAGTAAATAAGAGAACAAGGAAATATACACACCTCAGCCAGATGTGGAACTGGGAAATATATGTCTCCAAGGTAATCTTGCCAAGCCACCTACAAGCAGAGAGAAGTACAATCAGAGAGAACAAACTTTGCCACATGCCAATAAGCTTGGAAAAAAGAATAAATGAATGAAGAAAAGCAAATAAAACAACAATGTTGTGGACGTTAACGACTTGTATGCATGGTGAATACGTACTTCAGTGTCAACTGGGTTAATCAGAAAAGGTAAAGAGAGCTTACGCAAAGAGAGTCAACGAAAAATTCCGAAGCTCCTGAGTGAAATTCCGCATGCAAATGTAAACACTGGAATCAAAATAAAGCAGAAGTGGATTAAGATACCACAACAAAGCTAAACATCATTAGGGCATCAAATGTGTTATAAGCCATGTTGTTAGGCTCCTTCATATAAATCTATAAAGATGATTGGGGGCAACAATATATATAAACTACTGCATCTAGTAAAAGTCAATGTAACGAATATGAATAGTATGACTACGCACGTTATTGGTATCCATGATGTGTAGGGGTGGTATTTGTTGTATGCAACCTTGTCTAGCTTGTAAATATATTCGTACCACAGATAGCCAACCTGACAAGGTAATTTACATAAAGTCAAGAAATATGAGGATTGTACATCAAAAATTGGGAACAATATAGCAAAAGGAGTCACAGGATAATACAACTCACAAATAAAGAAACTGCAAAAATGCATGTTTTCATTGTGCGTCTCTGTTTGGTCTCAGATTCCTCTAGTCTCTCCATCCACTTCTCAATCTAAAAGAAGAATATTGAACTTGCAGCAGTCGCCACAAACTGGTGAAAACTATAAAAATATGACTAGACTTTCAACTACTTACATTGGGATGAAAATAGGCATATATCATTCCAATAATCCATATATAGCGATCAAGCCCAGATCTGAAGTGCCATTCATGTAACAGAGGAAGATCTGGTTTTGCAGGATCAGTGTATTCTGCCATTGGAAATAAAACCATAAAGAAACAATACTTTCCAATCAGGCCCGGCCCTGAGATTTTTGTGGCCCCAGACGATAATGTAAACCAGGGCCCTATGTTTTTCTAGAGAAAAAATTAAAGAACCAAGATTTATTTCAAATGACAAATACCGTGTTCCATATTTAGTCTTTTTTGTTATTCATGTCTTTATGTTAATAAAAATAGTTTTCAAGTCATAATTGTCTATTCTTATTGCAAGAATTAGAAAATCAATTGAAATGGGCAATGTGCACGAAGTGTTTTATTTATTTATTTCCCTAATTACTACACCGGCAATTTTTTTTAAAAGAAGTCAACAAACGATAAGGATGTAGTGGAAAGGGGAAAAAAAAGGAAGAGAAGGTAGAAACTGACTATGGTAAGAAAAAAGAAAAGGGAAGAGAATGTAGAAAAGGAAAAGAAAGGCCCCTGGGAATTGAACCCTGGCATTTACTAAGAAAAACACAAACTTTTCCACTATGCCAAATGCTTCTCTATTTCTTGTAGTGCAACATTATATATTTATTACTTGTTATGAACATATAAATACCTAATTGGGGCCCCAAAAATGGGCTATTTTTGGTGGGCCCCAGTCCTGGGCCTACCCAGCCTGCCCACAGGGCCGGCCCTGTTTCCAATTGAGAAACCCCAGTTGAATTGCACTTTTGCTGCAGTATTTCAACTTTGAAATGAATCATGACAGTATTTGAGAAAATTAACAATAAATCTAGTTCAAAGTTTTAGAAAACAATAAATTCCCAAGAAAATCTGAACAAAAATTTATGAGCTAGAAACCCCAATAAGCTTGGGATGGCGGTGGACTGTCCTCAACCTTAGGCCAACAAGTCTGGTTTAAGTTGAACCTGGCACATTTTTACAAATAAAGCCGGCCAATTTGGGCGAATACTTTAATAAGATATTAAACTAGAAGAAGACATTGTGGCGAATGAGTGTCACGAGTTAGGTTAGTTACTAACCTAACAAGAATGTTAAAGGGCTCCATAAAATGTCGAAAACTCCAGGAATTTCCCAAATGACAATAACCGCAAGAAAGCATGAAATGATCTTCAGAGCCATGACTGATCGTATCTCATTATATTTGTTGAAAATACCAAGGGCTCCATACACCATAACAGTGAAAAGAGTGTGCATTGGACATATATAATACAGCATATAGTCGTTGTTAAGGACAATGCAGCAAAAGGCCACAAAGAAATTTAGCCGCCACATCATCTGCATCAAAAGGACAACAATGGTTTAAAGAGCATTCTACATTTTCGTAACAGCAGCAAACGAATAGTCAATTTTCATGTAAAAGAACAATATGAGCAGAATGGAGCATTTCACCTGAGCAAACCTAGCAAGGCTAAAATCCTTCCGGATATAGTAATAGGAAAAGTTCCCAAATCCAGTCATCCAGACATATGCAGCGATAAAAACACGTATGGCATTGTATATTTCCGTTGCAGCAAAGTAATGATACATAAGAAAGAGGACCTGTCAAGATCAAAGAAGCAAACTATAATATATCTTAAAATCTACTAGGTCCAGATGTATTAAACAGAAAAGGAAATTGGAGCACTGGAGGATAGATGCAGTGATCTCAAATTGAACTCCAAGACTTCATCTGTTGGAACATTAGCATCAGCTATCAAGGGCTAACTTATATGAGTTGTATACAGATCTGATAATAAAATATCCCACACAACAAAACGTCCAAAGCAAGCCTTGTGTCCCAATCAATTGAGTCGGCTACATTAATCCCTTTTTTCCATTGAGAGATTGCATTAACTCATTAAGAGATTGAAAAAATTTCCCTGGGCAGATGTTTGTTGCTGAAAAAGATCGCGTTGAACAATAATGAATCCCACAGTTCACTTTCCAAATGACGCGGAAAAACCTGAATGCTGCAGAGAATGGATTTTGAGATTTGCTACTAAAGCATAAGATGTCATGAAAATACTTGCCTGCATCCATCCTTTCCACTCTTCTGTTTGATGCCGATTAAGGTAAAGTATGGCTTTCCCTGAAAATGCTGACTTGTCATAATGTTTCTTGAGAGACGTCATTGCAGAGACTATCACAAGAAGAATATATAGAAAGAGGAAAAGATCCCGATTGTAATTCTGCGCATGGAAATTCACAGCCCATTTTTAAGTAATTTTAAATTGAAAATAAGCACAAAGAGAAAGAAAGCAAATTACAAACTTTACAAATACGTCACCACGCCATTCATCCACCAGTGAACGTACAAACTAAGAATGAATAGAAAAAAGTTATACAAATACTCAGGCAAAAGTGATCTCCAATTTTGTTTCAGCATACTGAAGCCTATCCCTTGCTTGATCAAGTAGAAGTGTCCAGATTGGAGCGAAACAATAAAATTACTTGTACAAAAGTCTTATTGGTGATATACTTGCCATGCTTCCAATCAAGCAATTGTAGATGAAATGATGGATATATATGACCTAAAGTAGCAAACCCCTCGGTATATCTGATATTTCAACAGAATTTTGGCTGATTTGAACATGGAGAACGGTTGTGTTCTGTTTCTCTTAGATGAGGATGGTTTACTGTATGACACCTTAATGTAATTATTCCTTAACCTACAGTGCTTTTTTCAGCAGAAATGCACTTCTAGATTTGTTGAACAATGAAAGGGGAATACTAAAGAAAATCATGCAATTCATCGACAAATGGATGCTTCATTAGCCATCTGGAACAGGCTCTTCCAAAAAGTAGCAATACATGACTCGAACATAAAAATCCATTGATATGTCAGACAGGCCAAAAATGCCCATGTTTCACATATTCATATAGATATTATCCAAGCGATATCAATCTGACTGAGGACAAAAAACTTGGTAGTGTATATGCAATTGTACATTAGTAATGCTTATTATTATCGATTATACTTTCTAGGTTATGCATCTGAATATCGAGATGTAGATAACTTGACAAAAGTTCCTTGGTCCTGGACACACATGTTAATCCTCAATTGTCTTGATGGTGTAAGAGCATTTCCAATGGGTTCCTATAACTTTAGGTCGCCAAGGACAAATTATAACAATCAGTCTCACAAAATTCTCCTCTAGTTGTGTGCTAATAAGTCCGGCCAAAAAATAGCATTACCAAATCTTGGAAATAACGTTGTTGCCACCTCATCAGCATTGGCTATGATAAAGAGACAGATGGGATACAAATAGGGATGGAAGAAGGGAATCTTCTTTTTGCTAAAATGGCAAGCCACGTGACCATTGCAGTGACAATGCCAAAATGACTTCTTCTTTTTTTGGGTAAGTCGGAAATTAGCCAAAATGACTTTTGGCACAACCAAGAAATGGCAATTAGTGTTGCCATCTTGCACAAAACGACTGGAGATGGTCCGAGTGAAGTAATTTTGTTTGGGGGATGCCACGGTTGAATATCAGTGGTTCTATGCCTGCGCCCATGCTATATGTAGTTGGATACTTCTGCGTGAAATGGTTTGGTATTGAAGAATCTCAGCCATCAATAAATCAAGATTCAAAATTCAACCAGTCATCTTCAGTCATAACAGAACTGGAAACATTTCCAGACAAGTAGGAAACAAACAACTTAAGAATTCTCTACCTTCAATTCCTATTGAATCCCAAGGTCAACAATTTGCGATTTTGCGTGTTACTGCATTAAATATAATTGACCGAGACAGATTAAAAATGTGTGCTGAAAAGAAGCTTCTAACTGTTGAGTTCAGCATAGACACTGACATACTACTATTTAGTATGCTTGCTAGTTTGCAATAGTCACGAAAAGCAACATGATAGCTGAGAGTAACAAGGGACCTAGACCATATTGCAAAGATATAATAGCAATAAAAGCACCTTGATAGATCCTCCCAACAAATCTGTGCGGTCACATATGTAGAAATACACCAGAATTGCCCCAAATTCAGACCTATAGGAATTTTTCTCAGTCAACATAAGAAAAAATAAAGAACAGCCAAGCATTTACGAACATGAATAAAAAGTATGGCATACATTGCTCTCAAAGTCAATCGATTTTCCGACAAAAATGAGTCTTCCATGGCTAGAAACCTATAAAATAAAAAGGGGAATGATGTAAGAACGACTTTTAGGAGAGGAATTAGAATGGAATCCAGTATCAAGTGAAAGAATGTTTTAACAGCAAGCTACCTAATCAAGTTTGCTTTGATAGAGGAAGTATTGAACTTCGTGGAAGCTGATTTTGTGAGGCCTCCTTCCAGCAAGACAGCCCGATCATCTTCCTTGATCATCTCATTTCCCAATTCAACCAGATTATTGTCTGAATGACTGCTGCCCGAGGAGTCCAGAAATTTAGCATTGCAGAGTTCAACATTTTCAATGACTATTGCACAATGCATGCCACACAGATAGAGTGGATAAAGTGAAGATAATTGAAAATGAAATAGTATTAGTATTAGATTTCATTTGCACAATAAAGCTTCTAGATGCCTGTGCAAGTTCATGAATATTTGAGCTAATAATGTTGACAAGAAGAAATCAAATAGGTGGTTTGTGCATTGCAAGATGATCTCCAATCATGTAATCAATGAGAAGTGCTGGTTAAAAATGGTGCAAATCTGGGTAGATAATAGTCTGTCACCTCTGGCATCGGAGTCATGAACAATGAAGGACAAATCTGACACAGCAGCACAAACTATGGTACAAAACATATGCATTCTCCATAAAAAAAGGTTATCAGTGCATTTCCCAAATGCAGTCAGATAAATAGTCAACTACCTTCCATTTTTGTAATGAAAGACTAGCATTCCCAACATTGTCACTAAATCCTCGTGTAACTATTGCTTCGTGTATTATACATTTTTAACTTAGTTATTGAAGCTTATGAATTCATCATTGCATAATATGTCCTATGTACATAGATAAATGTTCACAAGTGACACGAGAAATTGGTGCTAACAAGTTTCAATATTATTTGGACAAACCAACAGCTATACAAATGTTTTTTAATATCCAGTATCCACCAGTATTTCAGTATAAGTAATGAAACTTACATTCAAAATCATTTCTTTGTTCGCATAGCCAATATTTGTACACTTCACCACTTCCACTGTCACTTTCTTTCAAGATTCATATTTGGATATGGTACCTCTATTAAAACTATTTACTAAGTATGTTTAGTTAGCTGTCAGCCTCCAATGCCTCGCATACATAGAGAGATTATTATGACCGTAGAGCAAAAAAGTATAAGGTAAGGCAATCCCAATATCTTATGTAGTGAATTCCATAAGCTCCACAGACAATTCCACAAGTAATAAGCTCCAAAGTACTGAACCTATATGAACGTACTAATCAAGTAATTAATTGCTCAATATTACACCCTTTTGGTGTATTATTGATTCAATACTTCATGGTTTATCGGTAATAAATTCAGAACAACAAAGTTCACTAGAAAACGTCTCACTTAAAACATATACTTGACAGCTACTCGTAAGAACTGGAGGACACAATACTATTTGTCGCAATAAATGAGAATACAACTATGCATGCATGTTAGTAAATGACAACCAACTAGCATAGATGCTAGTTGGACAGCTCGATAATATAATTTTTAGAATGTTATATTTATCCTCTGTTTTTCACTTGTTATGTTACCTAAGGCCCGTTTATTCAGGTATTAGGTGTCTGGGATAGGATTAGGAGTATCTAATCCCACCTTGTCCCTCGTTTGGTTCCCGCAAAATTGAGTGGGATTAATAATCCCATGACAAAAGTAATCCTTATACAGGGGGGTATTGTGTAATCCTTATCTAATCCCACCAAAAAAAAAAACATGTGTTGTTGTCGGTTCCCTCATTACAAAATTGCCAACCAAATGTTTCTAGCCTAAATCACCTCTCTCCTCTCTCTCTCTCTCTCTCTCTCTCTCTCTCTCTCTCTCTCTCTCTCTCTCTCTCTCTCCTGCTAAAATGGTTGTGAGCTGTTGTTGTTCTATCATTAGATCTACTGATGCAAGATCTATCTTATATGTGTGCTTTTGATTGATTTCCTTGTTGGTTTACTTAGTTTTACATCAACTCATGAAATTTCTATGTTTTTGTGTTTATTTATGTGACTATATTTATGGTTTATTAGTTTTTTATGATTGAGAAAGAAGCCGTAAAGGTCATGTATGTTAAACTTCACTTGACAAGCTAACCCACCTGAGAAGTCGTTATAGAAATCCAAAATATTAGAACAGTTGGAGGTAGTTGAAACATCGTGAAGACATAATCCAATCTTCCCATCCAATAGGTTGAAGTCATAACTAGGAAATAAATTCATTTTCCATTTCAGCTAATGATATACAGAAATGAACTGCCACTCTGCCAGAGTTGATTATTAGGAGTATTTTGAAAGCCTACCTCAACCTACCCAGTAATTTTCCACAATAATAAGCAATAGTTATTCTTGGCAACCCCTAAACTTCGTCTGTAGGAACCTGAAATTTTATTGACTTTATCGAATTGGATGAAGATCACAAGAACTTCGTTTGTCACAACACATGGGCTTACTATTTTATCTAACCTTGACCTTGTAGTTTGTTTACCCATCTCATCTTAACATTCTGAAATCTAATCAAGTTGTAATCTTGTTCCATCTTCATAAATTTTCCAACTTCTGCAGTAAATAGTCTTTGATACGTAGACTGCCAAGTTCAGTCCAACAACATTATTAAGTTATGAAACATACTGTCGGGTTGCAATATTTTTTTTTAGAGGTTTTTGGGGTTAAAATGGTGAATCTACTTTGTTGGATCGTGGCTACTGGCTAAAACAAAGTTGTTACTGCTGGAAGTTTGAACTCAAGTGGAGTATCTATGAATTACGAACTGTGCTTAATTTCTGCTTGCTGATATGTTGGATTTCTGAGGCTGTGATCTTAATTTTCTGCATTCTAAATAAATTTGTTTGGGTGGCAGTCTCCTTTTTCTATATTTAGCGAAAAGAAAACCTGTGTTGATCAGTTAGTGTGGTTATTTTAGTGGAATGGGGCGTTTCCATGTTGTGTGTGATGTCCAGCTTCTAGAGTTAGCATGTCTATGCTGTGAGCTGCAGTTTTCAGTCTCTTATTTCTCCCCTAGTAGCACTGAAATGTCATTTGGTATGATGAGTATTTCTATCCATCTGATACAAACAACAATATGGAGGGTTTGTTTTGTACCAAATTGTGCATAATGAAATTGCACAATGAAATCTGAAACAGTTCGAACTTATGAAAAATTCATGTTGAATTTTTTCAGGAATAATGATTTGATTTTGAAAATTTTAATTGGTTGGAATTGGTTTGAGAGAGAGAGAGAGAGAGAGAGAGAGTCCTGAAATTTTTTTGGGAACCAAACATGGGATATCCTGATGTTAATCCTACACGAATCAAAGAAGGGATTGTGTGAGATTCAGGACTAATTTAATGCCAGGACAAATAGTCCAACCAGGACTATTAATCATGACTGTTTTAGTCCCCGAATCAAACAATGCCTAAGGGTTTTCTTGTTATTCTCTTGCTATCTTTAATATAAATAGACATGTGAGATGTGGAGGCATATTAATGCTTCCCTCTTTTCTTCTTTTAGTCTTTTCTCTCTGCCTTTTCTCCCCTATAAACCCTATATCTATATTATTCAAATATAATTAAGTGAGACATCATGTCTTTGAGTTCTATAGTCAGTTCATCATTTGATTCATTTCTACCGAGAAAGGATTGAAACCCATGTAATGAGAAGTCAAAGATCTCCACTGAAAAAAAAATGCTCTGTTATATGAAGTTTTATACCTTTTCAAGTTTAAGAAAGAACTTACACTTTAGATGGAGATGAAGACTTCTTGTATTCTAACAGCTCGGAATATATCCAGGCAACAAAAATGGGGACAAACCCAAGAAAGAAAGAAACCTGGGAAGGACAAAAAAAAAAGACTCCATCAAATATTTCAGTCAAAATACTCGAAAGATCGAAAGAGACAAACACAGAGAGATATTATCCTTAAAAAAACAAAAGGATTTAAAGCAGAAGGTTAAGCAGCAACAAACTGCTGTTTGGAATTAATTAACGTGGCAGCCAGCAGTTAAGAGCACAGACAAGGGTACTCTAAAAAAGAGTAAGCAAAAAGGACCTGAACATTAAACAGCAAACTATACTGAACAATAAGACTTCATAAACTTTGTTTCCTGAGATTTCTCCGATTGTTTAGATCAAGATAACCATTCTAGTTCTCTCTTAGCACAGAGCAATGAATACAATAATAGTATCAACGTACACCTACTATAATAAAAAAAGGTTTTCTACTAAACCCAATCTAAATATTCATGTAGAAGTCTTTATCTTCTCAACTAATTCAATGTTCACTTGTAAGGAATTAAGTTTATATGTGATTTCATTCAATAGCACACTGTTGCGTGTTTGCAACCCCATGATTGTAGGGGATGCTAATACCTTGATAGGTAATGTTTTTGAGAAGCACATTTTAAACATGGGGTACATGTTCATTCCAAATAGGTGAATTTACCGAGCCAAAGCAATCACCCTCATTAATTTTTCCAAAAGATCAAATTTAATAAAACCTAAAAATCTAGAGGGAGTAGTTTTGACAGGACAAAGTGTCATAAAATTGGAAAGGAGAGTGATTTACACACCCCCCAAATTGTTATCCACACCCCCTTTTTTATCTTCTAGTAAAATTCTTACACATGAAAATTTCATTAGAAGACAAAAAAAGGGGTGTCGGTAACAATTTCGGGGCTGTCAATATCAATTACCAATTGGAAATCCTATTTTCTAGGAACAAGGGGGAAAACAACTACATCTCATAATAGTTGATGTTTATTGATCAGAAAAAAGTCCACCCCCATTCCAACAATTTAGGGGATGTAGCGTACCACCTTCGTTCCTCTTACCAGTGTGATCCTCGTTCTAGGAAACATAGGACAACCACTAATATCTCATCAATGGGCATAGAGATCTATACTACACAACTCATACAATAAGAAATTTACACGACTTTGTGGTGTGAGATATGACACATTTGATCTAATTGTGGTGTAGTTATGGATCGTTGCAGCATATGAATACTCTTAGTTATTGTGGTTTTCTGTCATGAGGCTCTATGGTAAGCATAGACTCATAGTTACGAACAAAGCTACTTACCACTGTGGTATTGTCGCGTGGTTGTGAAAAAGGATATGGCATGTCCTTTTTAGGGGCATGTATGGTATAGCTTCCCTATGCTTGTAAATTCATAATTTTTCAGAATACTATCTATACAACACAGCAGGAATGCGCTTCAGATCAATAGCTGGGAAAGTTCACAACAAAATTCAATCTCATATAACCACACCTTAGCTAGCCTATTCTAGAAAGAGTACTAGGCTCGGCAAGATAACTGACCATAATCAATTACAAAACAAGTAAATCACTTCATCCATTCAATCAATGATGTAAGGGAAGAAATAAATTCAGTTGACAGCCATACCAGTCCAGGTGTTATAGGCCCAGAGACCGCCATTTCTTTGCGAAATTGTGAGAGAGGAGGTGAAAATCGAATTAGAAACAAGTCCGATGCAATCGATCTACCGAGAGAACATAGCGAGGAATCGACACTCTCTTTCTCTCTCTCTCTCTCTCTCTCTCTCTCTACAATGGCATCGTCATAAATACGGAAAACGAAACCCTATAATGAAGTGAGAAGAAGGAGAGATCTAAAGAAAATAGGTAACGGTCGACGTCGTCGTTTGCTTCAAGAATTGATAAAACATCAGAGCACCCGTCTGTCTTTCTGTTTTCCACAAAACCAACCGCTCTAGACGGTGGTGGTGGTTTCGTTGCACTATTATTATCAGTTAGGAGGGAGAAAGGGATGGAGAAGTAGACAGAAAGACACAGAGAAATGGAGTTACTGTTTCACCCGTTGCGATATTGGATAGATTTGTACTAGGGTGGATTTGGGGTGAATTTGTAACGAAGGTAGCTCCATCCCACAAGAAGAGTGAATTTGTTAGTGAGATGTTTGGATTATATTTTGAAAAAGGGAATTTAGAAGTGGATTCGATAGGATAAGTGCCTAGAGAGAATATTTTATTAAATTAAATTAAGTCATTCGATTATAATATAAATAAATACATAATAAATACAAAAAATACACATAAAATAAAATAAAAATATTACAACCATATTTTTGAAAAAAAAATTCCGGAAAAAAAAATTAGGAAGTGAAAATTTGAAAAATTAATAAAAGGCATTTTGTTCTTCATTTGAACGGTGAATGTTGGTGAATTAATTTTCATTTTTTTCTTTATTTGAATAGTCAAGAGTTTTAATTATTTGGCATTTAACTCTCGTAAGTAATTTAGTTGACAATAATATTTCTTGTTGTTTTTGTATAGGTCCATCCATTTGGTAAAAATGAAGAATGAATCTATGGGAAAGATGAAGAATCAACTTGAAGTTGGATGTTTGAATAACATAGTTTTATATTTATGCTATTATTGAGAAAAGATTTTGGGAGTCTTGTAATAAATCTTGAACTTTATGTCATATTTTACTTTTGTTTTTAATAATGAAATATTTATTTGTAGAAATGAAACCACTTCCATATAAATGTTGAAATATAGAAATACATGAATCTAAATAGATAATAATTACATAATACAACTATCCTCAGTAAAGTAGACAAAATAATGGATAATAAACATTACTTTGTATACTAAAGTCATCATTTCAATAAACCAAAACATTTGACATAATTAACGTACGTTAAAGTTTATTCAGAATCGAAAATAAGTCCCAACAAAATACAAGCTACAAAACCTATGAAGAAAATTACAATGAAAGTATATTCTTGTCAATTGCGGATGTCAAAGCCCCGTCTAGTTTTCTTTGTGCTGATTGCATGTCTTTCACCCGAAAACTCTCCGCCTGAGGGTTTAGCAAAGCAATTTCAACGTCGTCCAATGAGTTGTACCTTTTCTTGGAACTCCCTGGGTATCCATTGACATGGACTTCAGCTTCCTCCCAATTGTCATAGATTCCTGGACTATGTCCAACAAACACAACCCAATATGATTCTGTATGTTGACCTGGCATTCTATAATATATTCGAAAAAAAGCAGCGATCACATATTAATGTGAAGAAATAGTAAACATTTTTGCATATATGTACTTGGCTCAAATTTTCAATGGTAGCAGCACACATTACACATGGAGATCTACAAATTATGTTGCCAATGGTGATTGAACCCCATCGGCCCTCACAATTTGCTTGCCAAGATGTGTGCTTTGCCTTTGTCGAAACCTTATATCATCATAGCCGTTAATGAATATATGTACTTAATAATGGTACATACGTGAAATCATACTTCAAATCATTTTTCCAAAGGCACACGTAGGTGGCAACATTAGTTGCCAATTGGCCTTCAAATGTTGCCCTTCTTTAATGCCATCCATACCATAGTAGGATAGTGAAAAAACATGCAGTTTTCTGGGTTTTATACCACAAAAGGCACCTCATTTGCAGAGAGTGACACACACACACATACCCCCAACTGTTGGCTCAGAAATCATTTTATCCAATCACAAACAATCACTTGGGTACAACTTATGTCACACCCTCAAAATTCAATGAATATTACAATAAGAAATTCCACGAGGACAGTCAACAAGTCTATGGGCCACGTCAAATTTCAAGTTGTCTAATAATCAAAGTCAGCATCAAAAGGGGTACAATAGTCTATGGTTACCCATTCCCTAAAACAAAATACACAAGTCTTAAAGTTATTACAAATCCAAGTCAAAAGATTTAATACGAATGAGTTACAAAATCATTTCTTCAAAATTATAAACTCAAGATGATGAGGTAGCTCTTCTTTAAGCTTTCAAAAGATGTATGCAATCACTTCATGCACACCCAAGTCATGCTCCATGCTAGGTACCTGAAAAATGATAGGTTGAGCTTCAAGCCCAGTAGAGGAACGTCTACCAAAACTGAACACAATGAAATGTAGATGCGAGATGAGACATGAGGATGAAAGCTAAATAAGATAATCAAGATCTTACAAGAGTCCAACAAGGTACATATAAGTTTATAAATCCCTTGTTATCACCCAAGTGTACCAAAAGTATACCCGATATGCGTCCTCTCTCATAACTGTCTAATTCATCCAATGTGTCGCGTCAACCATTTTATTTAAATTAGATCTTTAGAAATTCCTCACGACACGTCCATAGGACGGCCCAAGTATCATTCCGGGCTATCTTTCGACCCCGTATAATCTTCCCCTTGGCCAAGGCATAGTTCCTCGCGACACGCCCATAGAATGGCCCGAGTATCATTCTGGGCTACCTTTCGGCCCCGTATCAAAAGTTTCAAGTTCCCATTTCAATTCACGTTCATTGGTTTCACACAAGTGTCATCATATCACTCATACCTCGGATCGTCACTCAAGTTCACGCATTTCGTCAAAATCTTCAATTCACATATAACAAGTGTATGACCATGTAGGTGTCGTGCAAAAATCAAACCAAGTCACCAATTATACTAGGATAGACTAGGGACAAGTTATTCAACGAGTTTTGAGGTATAAGATATGATTATGCCAAGTAATAACACGAACAAGCGACCGAAATCGACAAAAACAAGTTTTGGTGAAGTGAAGGGAGTGGATCGACTATGGGAGTGGATCGATCCACTTTGGTCCAGAGCAAGACAAAAGGTTGTGGATCGATCCACTTTGATCCACTATGATCCGAAACGCCATCAGAAGGTTTTGGATCGATCCAACCCAAAAGTGGATCGATCCAGAGACCATTACGAGCAGATTTTTTACAGCAACAAGGGGATTGAAATGGGCTCCAATCCAAACATGTTTATGATAAAAAAAATCAACACCACAAGCTACAAGAGGGTATTGAAACAACTAGTTTACCTAGGACAACAACAACAAGCATTCATCAACCTCTAATCAAATCCATGGAACTAGAAAATGGGTTTTTCAAGAACATGAGAGGGAATGATCAAAGATAAGTATAATCTACACATCACACACTTCAAAACACTTAGTAATGGTAGAAATTCCCCTACCTCAAGGCTTAGAAGTTTGTGAACAAAGGATTAGCAAAACCCTTGCCTTCTTTCTGAACCAAACCCGGGCTTCCAAACACGTGTAGGAGGCTTGTGTGAGCAAGTATCTTGAAGGAGTTAGGGATTTGAAGTGGGATTTGAGGTTGTGGTGGAAGAATTTTGGAGAGGGGCAAGAGGGAGAGACACCGGTGATTTTGAGAGAGAGAGAGAGAGAGAGAGAGAGAGGTGTTATGTTTTGAAAAAAAAAATAGTCATATAACTTGTATATACCCCCCTTTGATGCACTTATACCCCCATAAGTTTCAAATGCATTTTAAAAATGCTCTCAAGCATATATTACCATCAAATTGGACATTTTACTCTAATTTCAATTTCTCACAATTCCCCAACTCTTTTTTTTAAAATAATAACTAAATTAATTAAAATCTACGGGTCTCTACAACTTATGTTGCCAAGAGATTTTTAGGCTTGCGGCCGTCATGAGTTGTCCTACCAAAGCAAAAGGGTCGTGTTAATATTGATTACTTAATTCATCATAGCCAACAACCTGTCCTTCATGCATCCTTTGAACACTGAAAACAACAAGAAAAATGCATGGTTTTTCACCCAGAAAAACTACTTGTTTTTACCCAGAAAATTGCATGTTCTTTAACCAACTAAAACTACAGGTTCAAAACCAAGAAAATTGCATGTTTTATAACCAAGAAAACTGCATGTTTTGTAACCCAAAAAACTGCAGTTTCATAACCTAGGAAACTGCTTGTTTTCCACCCATAAAACTCCATGTTTTGTAACCTAAAAAACTGCATGTGTTTTACCCAGAAAACTGCAAGTTATGTAACACACAAAACAGCCTCATTTTACCAAGCAAACTGCATGTGTTTTGCCCACAAAACAACAGGTTATGTAACCCAGAAAACTACATGTGTTTTACCCAGAAAACTGCAGGTTATGTAACCCAGAAAACTACCACATTTTACCCAAAAAACTGCATGTGTTTTACCCACAAAACTACAGGTTATGTAACCCAGAAAACTACCACATTTTACCCACAAAACTGCATGTGTTTTACCCAAAAAATTGCAGATTATGTAACCCAGAAAACACATTCATTTTTCCCACAAAACTGCATGAGTTTTAACCCAAAAACACATGACAAGTTCCAATCCAGAAAACTGCAGGTTATATAAGCTACAAAACTGCCTAATTTTACCAAGAAAATTGTAGAATTTGCAACCGACAAAACTACATTTCCAAACACAAACAAGTGCAAATCATAGGCCACATATTGGAAACACATAATACTACATTTTCAAACACATAATATAGGTTTCACAAGTATGACCATTGGCCTCATTTTTTCCAAACCAAAACAATCAGAGGCCACATATTGAGCTCAACACATTCCAAATCACTGCCCAAAGTCCAAACAACAGTTCATATGCATAGTTAAATGCACATTGACACTATAAACAGTCATTATAAGCACAACACATAACCCTGAATTTGCCATGCATAACATAATCATTGACCTGATCAACCAAGGCCTCTTCCATAACCTGTTATGAAATTTTAAAGTACCAACAAGGCTCAGGATTAAAACACATCATAACTTTATATTTTTCCATGCAAACAACACCATAGATAGATTTATTAAATTAGATACCCAAATATGTGGCTAGCAAAACCCATGTGGGACTGCTTATTGCACAAAATCCAGCTGTCTTAAGCCATATTTGTGACCAAAACAACCCAGAAAACAGACCACAAAATTGCAACAAAATAGCCCACAAAATTGTAGCAAAACTGACCATATAACTGCACTAAAACAACCCAAAAAAATGCAGTTTGCCCTAATTTCATCAACAACACACACACACACACACACACACACACACACACACACACACACACACGTCACTTGGCTCAGAAATAAGTTACCAGCTCACATTGCATGACTTGGCTGATCCTTATGTTGCCACTTCGACCGTCATAAGAACCCCCGCCAAGCCGACTGCCTCGCGTTACGTTGGTTGGAGTAATTCGTCATAGCCTATCCCATTGGGGCAACATTATGTTGCACAATGGGTTTTAAGCCATTGGCAACAATAAGTTGCACTGCCATTATAACCTAAAACATGACAAACCATTCATGAATACAAAAATTAATAAGTACATAGAAGTACATACATAGTATGTTTACGAAATCTAAATTTATTACAGTTATCCATATTACATATATTAGAGTTGTACTAATGTTTGGTTCACACACAACCCTACGAGGTCATCAAAAAACGTCCATGTTGTGGAGTGTTGCATTCATTGGTTGTCCACCTTTCCATCTAATAAGCTGCTTATGTGGTTTTGGTAGCTAGCTTCCCTGCCAATAACATTCCCACCCAATGTTTCCTGTACCTTTCCGGTAGGCTATAGAACTCATCCACCCTCTCTTCCGTTGTCAAAATCATGGCATTTGCGGTTAACATGTCCTCCATTTCTAACTCAAGGTTTTCTAAGTTTGGAAACACCCTAATTCTTTTACCGGATAGTTTTTTGTCATACCCCACATTATCAACGAGCTTGCTTTCATCCATGTAACTCCCAAAAGAATCGTAAATTGCTTTTTGTTTTGCCTCCGCCCTTGGCAACTTCTTTGGCGGGGAATTGGCATTAGCATTCAAATTGGTATTCGCATTGGGATTGGGATTGCTTGTGGGAGTGGATGCATTGGCATTGCTCGTGGGAGTCGTTGGATTGGGGGTTTGCAAACCTCCCACAGATAGGTCTATGAAACTAGACCCTCCCCTTCCAAAGACAAACTCACCGTTTGCAATCCTCGAGGTGTAGTAGTCATTGGTGCCAACAACGGATTCTTCATGCCCGACTTGATCGATTTCTTCTTCCCAATCATCATCACGGATTTCAGGGGGATCCTCCGCCATTTCACCAGTAGCACGGTCTTTCCCAAACAAGATTTGACAACTTGGATACATTGGGAAAGCCTTGCCATTCATCCCATTGGCTTTTGGATTGAACTGCACATTTTTAAAAGCATACATTTACATGTAAATATCAATAATCCCTTTAACTAATGAAAAGTAGATAATTTACCTTCACGTACTCCTCCCACACATCTGGCAAATCCACAATGACAGAATTTGTGTCATGGTTCCAACTAAACCCACTAAGGCGTTGCATATCGGCAAGCAAACCATATTTCTCCTTCCATTTTTTTACCTTGGACTCAATGTTAGGACTAGCTCTTATGGTTGTGTTGGGCAACATCTTGTGGAATAGAATTTCCACCTCCCCAAAAAAGCCAGACTTAAAGCCATTTTCGGCTCTCCATTTGACACCGTCTTTGAACTCCACAAACATACATACTAGCAACACTTCTTCTTCTTTCAAAGTCCATAGCCTCCAACTTTGTTTCTCTTTGTCATTGCCCTTGTCCTTAGGCTTCCCCTTGCCCTTTGATGCCTTTGGTTGGGAAGTTTGTTGAGAATCCATTAGGTACGCTAGGATGATGTTAAACAATTTATTAAATTCAACATAACACATTAAACGAAATATGATATAATGGAATATATGTTTGAATACACGGCATAAATTTCACCCACATTGGAAATGTCAAGGGAAAACCAAATAAATAGTGTTCGAATTGGGAAAACATGTGTACTATTAACAATACAAGATAGGTAACGAATACATTTATTTGGAACTACTCTTCAGCCAGAGAATTAGCTAACCAATCGTTGTACATTTCAATTGCCAACTTGTCTCTCATTTGGGTCCATTCAGTGGTTGGATCGATTGAGTCAATGTACTCATCAGGTGGGACTACATGCACGTTTTGCTGCTCCCAAATAGTGTATTATTGTTCTACCGGATCGACTTCCATTTCTCGCTTTATAAGGTTATAGAGAAGGTAACAAGTTGTGACTATTCGACATTGAGTTCTAATGGGATAGAACGAACAAGATCGCAAAACTGCAAATCTCATTTTCAACACCCCAAAGCATCTCTCAACCACATTTCTCGCACTTGAGTGCTTCATGTTGAAAAACTCCTCTCGGCTTTGTGGTTGGTGTCCTTGCCTCCAAATATTAATGTGGTATCGTTGACCCCTATACAGGGCTAACAATCCCGGCCCATTAGTGTAACCGGCATCAACGAGGTAGTACCGACCTACAAAAACATGGGTTGACTTCTATAAGGTACTCCCTCTGTCCCAATTTGTCTGCACGCTTTGGAAAACATGTATTTTTGTAGATGTTAAAAAATGTACTTTTGTATAATATTTTTAAATTTTTTTACACCAAATTAAAAAATAATATAGAGAAATATATTTTGTAGGGGTTTGAAATTGAGAGATTTCTCTTTCAGCAATTGGGTGAGGATTTCCATTACAATAACAAAAAGGTATGAAGACAAGGGGTCACCTTGCCTCAGACCTTTTTTGCCCTGAATGTAACCAGTGGGTTCTCCATTTATGCTTAAAGAGTAGTTAGCAGTGGAAACACATGTTTTGATCCACTGGATCATTTTAGGATGAAAATTCATGGACACTAGGATATCCCACAGGAACTCCCACCTAACATTATCATAGGCTTTGATGATGTCAACTTTTAAAGCACATCTAGGAGTTGGGGAGTGCTTATGGTAGTTCCTCATGATTTCCTGGGTAAGGAAAATATTATCAGCTATCCTACGACCTTGTACAAAACCAGATTGCACAGGGTCAATGAGATGAGGTAGAACAGTTTTTATTCTTTTGGATATGATTTTAGCAATGCATTTGTATATGGTGTTACAACATGAGATTGGCCTAAAGTCCCCAACTTTGTTAGGATTAGGGATTTTGGGGACAAGTGCAACACTGGTTGAATTAGCCTTGGTAAGAAGTCTACCAGACCTGAAGAAGTTCTTAACAGCTGAGGTCACCTGCTGGCCAACAACATCCCAAGCTTTTTGAAAGAACCCAGCATTGCAACCGTCAAGACCCGGGGCTTTGTTAGGATTTAGTGACATGAAGGTTTCCTTGATTTCTAAATTAGAGATCTCAGAAATCAAAGAATCTCTTTGGGCATTAGAAAGTTTGGATCTAAAAGTTGATTGACCCTGGGACCACCATTGTACTGGGTGGAGAGGGGGGTACCAAACAAATGAGTATAGTACTCAACAAAGGTAGATTTGATTACTCCAGAGTCATGAGTGAGGAAGTTATCCCTAGTGATAAGACTAGTGATTTTACCTCTATTTCTATTGTGGGAAATGGACTTGAAGAAGTAGGCGGTGCATTGGTCCCCAAGTTTAAGCCATTGGATTCTAGATTTTTGTTTAGCAAAGCTCTCCTCATTTCACCGCCAATAACATGTAACTTTGCTGCAAAAAGGATTCTTTCTTGAAGTTGTTTAGTGATATTACTAGGATCAGCTCCCAAATCTTTTTGGACTTCCTCTAATTGCTTTTGCCAGTCACAAGAGCCCTAGAGGAAATATCACTATACACCTTTGTGTTAAGTTTTTTAAACTCATTTTGGAGAAGCCTAAGCTTCTCACAAGTGACAAACATGGGATTTCCAATGATAACCTTTCTCCACACTTGCTGAACCACAGACAAGAAACTTGGGTGTTCAGCAAGAAAGTTGAAGAATTTAAAGGGTTTGCTGGATTTCTCAAAGGAGGGATTCGTAAAACCACAAAGAGTGAATGATCGAAAATCCGTGAGTGAGAAAGTGAGCGTTTGATTGGGCAAAGGTCTTGATCCAATCCTCATTTACAAGAACTCTATCAATTTTAGTGGCGACAACATGGGAAGAGTCCTGTTTGTTAGACCATGTGAAGTGGCACCCAGTGTACTTAAGATCATCAAGTTCATTGTTATCAATGCACCTAACAAAGTTATCCATATGGGGGGGTCAATGGTTGTTACCCCCAACTTTATCAGAGGGATACCTCAGAGCATTGAAATCACCTAATATAACCCAAGGATTAGAGCAATTCCAGGAGTTTATGTCCTGCCACAGCTCATTCCTCTCGCTGTATAAATTGGAACCATAGACAAAGGTGGCAAAAAATGTATATCACCTATGATGGAATGGATATGACAAAGGGATGGCTTGGCTAGACCGGCCCAAGGACGATTACATCCACAATAGAGGATCCCACCCAACACAAATTCTACCATTTGGGGGAGTGTGCATAGTTGTGAACAAAGGACCAACAGGGAATCATGGAGCATAAGATCCTAGTGAAGTTAGTTTCCTTTATTTTATGCTCTGCCAAGCCAATGATAGACAAGTTATTTTTATTTACAAAAGACTTGACTTCTTTTTGCTTGAGAGGGTCATTCAGACCTCTCATGTTCCAAAACCCAAATTGTAAAGGAGGAGTAGGCAAAGACATAAAGAGAAGAACAAAAGGTAGCAGATTATAGTCAAATTAAGCATGCTGCTAAATCAAAAGGTGTGATACGTAGAATTACCTGCCTTTGTTAAAGGGACTAGAGTTGCCCTTCTTCTTGTTCTTATTCTTTTTCGTATTACTTCTTGCAGACTGTGGGCTAGAGGGGTTAGGGCCGATAATGCATATCTGTGATCATCTGTGCATCTGTGATCAAGGCTGTAATACCGCCCGACTGCATGGTGGATGAAGGGCTCCGCACTTCAGAGTCCTTCTTAGTGGGAGGGCCTTTAATGGAGGGACATGGATCTGCTACTATTTCTTCAATACCCTCAAAAGAGTCATCAACCTCGTCCTCTTTGATATAAGAAGTGGGCTCCACCAAATTAGTGATGTAAATCTAAAGCCGTGCTACCTCCCTTTTCCAGAGCCATTTGCACTTGATGTTGAACAATTGGGTCCTGATTGGAAATGTGCGGCTTATTTCCCACAACTTGCCAAGTCTCTTTAGGATTGGTAGGTACTGAGGCTTGCTTCGGGGTACATTTGTGCCCGAATACATTACATTCTGAGCATCTGGGGGGTAGCCATTGATACTCTACCCTAACCGTAGCGTTAGACCATTAGACCTCACAAGCACCTCATCTGGTAGCTCATCTTCAGCAGAAATTTCAACACAAATTCTAGCAAAATCTAGTCTTTTTTTCCCTGCTGTAGCCTCATCTACATGGATAGGCCTTCCAATAGCGCTAGCTATGCTACGCAAGCCCCGATTCGTCCCAAAGATTCAAGTGGGGAGCTTATGGAGCTTAATCCAGCCGGGATTAAGGTGGGATGTTCCGTGAGACGGCACCAACATTCTACTCCATTCAAAAGAAGCACTAAATAACGCTTTGGAAAAGAAGTAAGGCCCTCCTTCCATAACCTGCAACTTGGAAGCCTCGTCTCTGAATTCAAAAAAGAAACATGCACCTACTTGTTTAATGGTTTGTGGGGCATTTTCTTTCCAAATAGCACGAAAGCAAAGGGCGATAAGTTTGTAGGGCATCCTACCATCCAAGAAATACCCTATTAAACAGTTATCCCAGGAGTTGGTATCAACATGATCATCTTCCAGCTCAACCACTGGTATCTTCCCTTGATGCATTTCTGGATAATGATCTAACTTCATGGACTTTGACGGGGCTTGAGCTTTGAACAACGCGAAGACCATTTTGGAGCAAAGGCCATTGTTGTTTGGTTTAGTAGCCCTGCTCCAAAGAGAGTCAATTTGGATTGGGATGAGTTATATCGGGTCGGCGTGCATCCGTGGATAACCCATATTAGGGTCCTCGACCACATATGGAGTCCCTTTAGCGTTGTGGAGAATATGTGATGTAGTAGCTGGTCCTTCCTTTTGTGATTGACTTGGTAGAGCTTCATTGGATGTGGTTAGGTTCATCGTGGAACCCTTTGGACCGACCTCAGAGCTAGGCCTATTTGAAGTTAGGGCTTGGACCTGGGGTGGATGTAAATCTGAGATTTTGAGATTGGTGTTCCTAGAACTGGTGACTTGAGCACGGGGTGAGTTGACTCCGCGAGCATGGGAATTCTCACATTCAAGGTGTACAGATCTTGTGGTTTGAAAGGTACAAACTTAGTGGGAGAGGATAAATTTGTGCCGTGTGTCAAGAGATTACTGAAAATCGGCTTGCTCGAGGTTGCTGAGTTTAGAGGTGAGTCGGGCTCTTCATCTCCCAAAACTGAGTAGTGCTGCGGTGATACGATTGATTTTCTAATCCCCGACTGTGTGGCTTGCTTTTTCCTTAACTCATTTGAATCAATCACCTTAGACCCCAGAGCGCCAAAGTTTGAGTATGCGTCTGCCATAACTAGGGTTTGCGAAGAACTTTGGTTGGATGGATTAGCTATTCCTCTTTGCTTCGTACATACCTCGTGAGGATCTAAAGCTTTGATCCCTAGACCACCTTCCATAGTGACTGATTCATCCTCCATGATTCATCCTCCATGGGATCTTTGTTGGAGATGCTTGTTTGTTTACCAACAGTCTGGTAAGATTCTTCTGCTGGATTTGGAGCTGGTTTGGGTGTACAATGGTGCCCAAACACTTTACATTCTGAGCACTTAGGAGGAAGCCACTGATATTCAACTCTAATTGACACCGTCTCTCCATTGGCCCTTACTATTATCTCATCAGGTAATTCATCCACCGTTGAAATTTCCACACATGCCTTAGCAAAGTCTAATCTCTTCTTGCCTGCTGTTGCTTCGTCAACATGGATGGGCCGTCCAATGGAACTTGCAATACGGCTAAAACCTGACTCAGTCCAGCACCACACAGGAAGTTTATAAAGCTTAACCCAGGCTGGGATAGAGGATGGATGCTTAGTAGAGTAGGGACCAATTTTCTTTTCCAATCTGTAAGAACCAGATATCGTCTGGAGAAAAAATAGGGGCCTCCTTCTAACACTTGCAACTTAGCTGCCTCATCTTGAAATTCAAAGAAAAAACAGGCTCCAATCTGTTTGATAGACCACGAGGCATTGTCTTTCCAGACTGATCGTGTCGTGGCACTCAATAGATTGAAAGGCATCTTGCCATCCAAGAAATACCCAATCAGGAAATGATCCCATGATTTGGTGTCAACATCCGAATCCTCTAATTCCACCATAGCTGTGGGCTTTGACTTTGCAAGAGGCCTTGGGTGATGGTGGGTGTTCCCAGTTTCAACAAAATCCCCTTCAATGCTGACCTTGATGCTTGAAGGGGCAGCTTCAGGGTTCGAGTAAGCCTCTCGTACCTAAAGAATGTGGGATTTGAGTTGGCCAAAACTCACATTATCCCCAGAGGTGTGCAATTCATCTTCTATTGACTTAACCGAGAGGGATATACGCTCTTCGCATGCTTGATTTTGCTCCTCATGTTGAAAGACTTCTTGAAGTTTGCGAGCTGGGCTAGATTTGGAACGAACAAGACTGAGTTGTTTGGGGTGTGAAAGAGTGGGTTTTGTACTTTTATTAGTAGTGTTTGGGGGAGTGGAGAGAAGAGGGTCTGAGGAGGACGAAGGAGATTTAGGAGGTTTAGGGTATTGTTCAGATGTGGCTGTTAGTGGGAGATCTGATTGGTTAGGGTTTTGAGAACTCCATATGGGAAGATACGATTTTGAATGATTAGGATTACCAGTGGAACGTTGAGGATATACATTTGACTGGATAAGGCTGGGTTTTGGTGTAAATTGGAGAGATACCACGTCCGAGAGAGCATCGCGAACATCTAGAACAAGATCGGAATTAGCTTGGGATGTAGCCATGGCGGACGACTTTCCCGATTGAGTAGGTTGGGGTGAGTGAAGATTTGACTGGAGATAAGCTACATGCCCTTGTTTCTTACGCAATTCATGAGAATCAACAACTCTAAACCCTAGACCGATAACCACACCAGGTGAGCCCTTCATAATTAAAAATGGAGATCGATCGCCTGAGAAACGCCAAAATCGCCTAGAGAGAGAGAAACTCTGACATGTTTTTAAAATTCCAATCTACATGATGATTTTTGGCATGCCTACTGTTTCAAACAAAGTCTGAAAAGTAAATGAGTCTGATTATCTTTGTATGTCTCTGACATGCGGGGCTTGCCAAGAAGGTCAGTGTAATAAGTGACAAATGAGTTCTTAATGGCAGACATGTCATATGTAATAGAAAAAGTTTGCAGGGTCAAATGGGTTAGACCTTCTCTCTCTAGCGATTGTGCGGGGTAAGAGGAAGATGAACAGTAGCTTTTAGAAGAATCAACTCCATGGCTGACAAATTAGGGGCCCGAGCACTGGATTCCTACGAAATTCGAAGGAGGCAAAGTGTTGTTGCTTCTCAGCCACAAACCCACATCCACTCTACACAAACACCAAAATCAGTGGTCTCATCTGTTGCTACCATGGCAGACATTGGTTCCAAAGCTCAGGATTCCAATGTTGTAAGGAAGAAACAAGATCGACTCATCCACCAGCTACCAGCCCAAGATCCCCAAATTGATTTTTTTTTTCGGTAGAACCCCCAAATCGATTTTGGTGAACACAACCCCAAACTAGTGGTCCACTCTAGTCCAGAGTGTAAACTACAACAGATTTCTCATCAGGAGAGTGATCGGGTTGCAGCAGAGGAGCGAATTTCATGCCTTATTGACAAACTTGAAGCAGAGATGAAAAGGTCGCCTTGTGACTTTGACATTGAAGCCATTTCTTCAAAACTCAAATGTCTGAAGCAGTCCAAGGATGAAAGTGAAGCCCTAGAAACCCTAACTACTAGATCTGAAGTTCCCTCATCTAGTGCTTACGGCAGATCAAGCTCAGGGAACGTGAATACAAGACCTACTCCTCCAGTTCTGTCCATTGGGATAGGTCAAACATCGCTGCAGGTGAGGCTTGCAACTCAAACTCAAATTGCAAATTCTACTACCTCCTCCAAACCTGAAATAACCAAGCACGGTTACCATAAGCCTAACATTGAAGGTCCCCACCCCCCCACCCATCTCCACTCGTTGCAAACCAGTGTTGAACCCCATCCCACAAAATCCACTCGTTCACAATCTAAACCTAAGAATTGGGCCTCTCTCCTTCATGCTCAAAGCCCCTCTGAAACGATGAAATTGGATCATTATCTTGATCTACAACAGGGTAAGAGAGCCAGCGTGGAGTTAGATGAAGATGATCTGGATGATGGGAGTTGGAATAACTGTCTGATCGGCCACTTTCTAGATGGTTCAATGCCATTTTCCCTACTCAACAACACAGCGCACAATGTCTGGGGGACACAAGGTTTGAGGTCAGTTAAACAGTTTGATTCTAGATTCATTTTTGAATTTGATGATGAACAATGCAAGCTTATGGCTTTAGAAAAAGGCCCCTATTTCTTCTCGCGTAGATATTTAGTCCTTAAGAACTGGCATCGTATGATGGTTCCTACTTTAGATCATCCATCTACAATTCCAGTGTGGATTAAAATTCACAAGCTTCCTTTAGAGTTGTGGACTAGAGATAGCTTCAGCAAGATAGCCAGTACAGTGGGTAAACCACTGCATGTTGATAAGGACATAGAAAAAAGAAGACGACTGGATTATGCTCGTATGTGCGTTGAGATTGATGCTAGTTCAGAACTTCCTGATGACATCCAAGTGACTGTTAATGGTACTACTGTTGTAGCTGCCATAGAATATCAATGGACTCCAGCCGTTTGTACAGAATGCAAAGTGTTTGGCCACTCTAAGGGAACCTGCACCAAGGCTTCCACATTCAAACCTTCTGGCATTAAGGAAGTGTGGCAAGTAGTAGGTAAAGGGAAAATTGTTGAACAACTAAACTTGGCTTCTTCCTTGTCTGCTGAAGTGGCTCGGGCTGATGATTTGAGTGAAGCTAAAGCATCTGTTGCTAACTCAGCTCCTCATAATGTTGAGAATGATCTTGTGTCCAAAAAGAAGGTGGCCTCTTCTATGTTGGGTACCCTTATCTCCAATTCTTTCCACGTTCTGGAAGAGGTTTCTACAGATATGATGAGCACAAAACTTGAGCTCTCCCCTATTCTGTCCACCTCTCTTAATACACCTCAAGAGATCCTCGATACTACTTTGAAGGAAGCTGATTGTGAGTCACCGACCACCCCGATTACAAGTGCTATAGAGTTCACACCAAGATATCCAACTCCTGCCCCAATTGGCTCTTATGTCCACATTGTTGCCCCATCCCTTCATACAATCAGATCAGGCTTCAATGATCTCAAACCTGAAGATGAAGCTGACTATGAAAGTCCCTCCTCTCCAGTCATAACTTCCATTGAGTGCTATCAGAGTGACTTCCCAACGTCTGAAAGATCTAAAAAGCAACAAAAGAAGGCTAAGAAAATTGCCAGGCAAAGGTCTTCCTCAAAATCCAACCACTAAAGGGGAGTTTCTTCTTTCCTTTATCTCATTATATTCAATCTATTGATGTTAAGTGGGTTGCAAGGGCTGTTGCAATCTACTACTACTATTGCATCTTGATATTTCTATTGTTGATAATTTCTGTTGCAAGGGCTGTTGCAACTGTTAATTTGCATGCACTATTGTAATTTGTTGATATTAAGTGGATTGCAAGGGCTGTTGCAATCTGCTGCCACTTTTTGCTACTGTTAGACCTGCTGCTGTTATACCTGCATCAGCTGATTAGTATGTTTTTGCATATCTGGTATTTTACCCTACTTACCCTCATGTAGCCCTTGTGGCCATCCCTTTATTTCACGCAATTTTCTTTTCTTTTTCTTTTTTCTTTGTCCTCCCTGGGGTATGCCCCTTGTAGGCTGTACATTCGCTTAGCCTTTTTTAATTTCAAGCTTAATTACCCAAAAAATGTCATATGTAACAGATGTGCCATCAGTGACCAAAGAGGAAATTGTACTTCTGTTTCTATTATTTGCAACATACTTGAACAAGGAGGTGCACTGGTCACCTAATTTCAGCCTTTGAATTCTAGATTTTTGCCTAACAAAGCTTTTCCTCAGCTCTAGAAAGAGTGAGGAACTGCTTGTAGGCTTTCTTTTCTTCAACTTGTATAGTGATGTTGAAAGGGTTAGAACCAAGATCCAATTGAAGTGTGAAAGTTGTTTAGACTGTAGGACTCTCTCAAAGATGGCACTAAACTCCTTTATGTTAATTTTCTTAAACTCAACTTGAAGGAGCCTAAGCTTTTCACAGAGACAGAACATGGGATTACCAAGGACAACAGTACTCCAGACCTTCTGGACAGTAGGTAAAAACTGGGTGATCAGCCAGAAAGTCAAAAAATCTAAAAGGTCTGGAGCTTGGCTTCAGAGAAGGTGTCAAGGAAACAATAGCAGGGGAATGGTTTGAAATCCCTGGAGTAGGGAAGAAAGTAGAAGAGTAGGGCTACTCCTTGAGCCTATCTAGATTTGAAGAAATATGGTGGGAGGGTTGTTGCCTATTGGACCAAGTGAAGTAATTACCAGAAAATCTCAGGTCCTCTAGGGCATTAGAGTAAAGGCATGTATTAAAATCAGCCATATGAGAGGGGCAAAGAGGATTACCTCCAGATTTTTTAGAGGGAGTTCTTATGACATTGAAATCTCCAAGTGTAATCCAAGGGGATTGGCACTGAATTTTACCAATGTCTCTCCAAAGATCTTGTCTCTCAATAGGGTCATTGGACCCATAGACAAAAGTAACATAGAAAACAAGATTATCATGTAAGGAGGTAACCTCACGGTGGATATATTGGGTGGACATACTCATTATTTGGATGGACAAAATGTGTGGATTCCAAGCCAAGAGGATTCTGCCACAAGGGGAGTAAGCACTGTTGTGGGCAAACTGCCAGTGAGGACTAATGAAGGATAAAACTCTACTGAAGTTAGGGTCTTTAATTTTTTGCTCAAGCAAACCAATTAGGGATAACTTCTTATTGGACAAAAAGGTTTTAACTATTTACCCAAAAATAAAGGTTTTAACTGCCCTTTATTTGAGAGGATCGTTAAGACCTCGCAAATTCCAAAAACCAAAACATACACAAGGGCTAGACATGGTGATTATTATGCAAAAAGGCAAAGATAGGAAGAATAGATGCAAGCCTGAACAAAAGAAGGATGAAGATTACTGCCCTGTCCTGGGAGCAGCTGAGCTCCCCTTATTTTTCTTTGCAGAGTTATTGAAACCTCTCCCGTTGGTATGTGCAAATAATTTAGACTGATGGAGGAGGTCTCGCTCCTTGTTCAACCGCTTTTTCTTGGCACTTTTGGTTTCAATGAACTCCTAGCCCATTGGGTATTTCCCACTTGTGACACCTCCATCAGGATGATCTGGTAGACGTTTGATGTTGCTCTAGATTAGAGTATTAGAATCATCTCCCTCCTTCTTTGGGGACCCATCGCTTACAGTAGTTTCAAGGACTACTGGAAATGAGACACCAGCTACTGAGACCACCTGAGATACAGCAGAAGCCAAGCTGGGGTTGGGGATAGAGGTGGTACCCTCTGAAACTACAACCATTCCAGAAGTGGAGCTATTGCTCTGTTGCTGAGTGGAACATTGGGGTTCTTCTATTACTATCTCCTCATCCATTGGATCACTATCTGAATCTTCCCTTGAAAAGCATTCTTCACTTGGTTTAATAATGTGGGCGCTGTTGAGTTAGGAACATCTATGGTCATAGCTTCTAGAGCAGAGATCCCTCCATTCATGTTTTTGCCTATGGTTTGCCATATCTCACTAGAAGTGGATGTTTTAACCTCCGGCTTTGGTTTTGGGGTACATGAATGCCCAAAAACTTCACATTGGAGGCATTTCTAGGGGAGCCATTGGTACTCTATTGCTACCACAATTGATTTTCCTTGAGCAGTGATTTGAACTTCTGATGGAAGCTCTGCTGTTGCATCAATCTCAACACAAACACGTGCAAAGTCTAACCTCTGCTGTCTAGTAGTGGCATTGTCCGCATGGATAGGTAGCAGTGGCATCTTGGAACTCAAAAAGGTAACAAGATCCTAATTCTTTAATCTAATTTGACCATGGTCTTTCCAGGTTCTTCTAGTTGTTGCACTAAGAAGAGCAAATGGCATTTTGCCATCCAAAAAATATCTAATGAGGCAATTTCTCCAATTCATGTCATCTAGGTGATGTTCATCAAGTTCCACAACCGCATTTTTCCCAGTCTGGAGCTCTGGATAGTGAGTAAGTGGGATTGTTTTTGAAGGGCCTAGGGCTCTAAAGAGAGAGGTCCAATCCCTTGATTTCTGTGGGGCGTGAGGAGGACGGGTGGTGTTATGTTGAGGGGGTTGGGGTTTAGCTTCAGGTAATGGAAGTTTCTCGGGGTTATTAGACACTTCCACAAGAATTTGTTCGGAGTGCTCTTCCCCTCTGACCCTATGGAGCTACCCCTAGGAAGTGACAGCTCCTTAGATTTCTGAACTGTTGGTGTTGAACTTGTACTCGATAGGTTATCATTCAGCTTTGCAACTAAATCTTCTGGCTTAGCTAATGGAGAAGAAGTACTTTCCTTACTTTCTGTGAGCTTGCCCTTCCCCACAACCTTCCATGCATTTATTTCACTAGCCTCTTTAGGGATTTCTGTAGGAATTGGTTTACTGCTGCATGAATGCCCAAAAACTTTGCATTTTTCACACTTAGGTGGAAGCCACTGGTATTCCACCCCTACCATCACTGATTCATCATCAATTGAAATGGAGATATCAGAAGGAAGCTCGTCACCTGCTTCTATTTCAATGCAAATGCGCGCATAATCCAACCTTTTCCTTTGAGCAGTGGCTTCATCTACATGAATAGGTCTTCCGGCTGCACTTGCTATCTTACTGAAACCTACATGGGTCCAGAATTCCAAAGGAAGCCTATGCAATTTGATCCAGATAGGAATGAAAGAGGGTTGGTTTTTGGATGGGACCAACATCCTCTTCCATTCCTTTAAGACAAGGTATCTACAAGAAAAGAAATACGGCCCACCTTCAAGCACTTTGAGCTTAGCAACCTCGTTCTCAAATTCAAATAAATAAAATGACCCCAATTGCTTGATCAAAAACTTACCATGGTCCTTCCACATTGCACGAGCAGTAGCATTGAGTAGAGGCATGGGCATTTTCCCATCCAGGAAGTGACCAACCAAACAGTGATGCCCAACTCCATCGTCAAGTTGTGATTCATCAATACTGACATGGGCATCCTTACCCACTTGAAACTCTAGGTAATGGTCCAACTTCATAGACTTGGAAGGGGCTTGGGCCTTGAATAGAGAGTACCAGTTCCTTGCTTTGGCTTCCTGTGGTGGATGAAATCTTAGGCTCTGGAGCATGCTTATTTTCTACACGTACAAATTCCCCATCAATCACAGCTGCTGTGGGAACCTCTGTTCCCTATTCCTGAAGTTGGATGAGATGATCCTTAAATTTTGAAAAGCTCACATTAACCTGATTTCTGCATTTCATCCTCAATAAAGGTTACCAAGGAGGAAAGTCGATCAACTCTATCCCTCGCCTCCTGAAGATTAGAGGTGTTTTTTTTTTTTTGGGATAAATCAGCTTGAAAATAAAAAGAGGGAAAATGATATACAGCCTACAAGGGGCATACCCCAGGAGGACAAAACAAAACAAAGAAAGAAAAGAAAGAAAAGTACGTGCCAAAGGCAAACAAAGGAAAGCTGGCCAAGTGGCTACAAGGAAGCCTTTCAGCTCAAAATGAGAATACCTAAGATAAACCTAGATATGTAACTCAACTCCAGCAATAAACTAGAGTTGAGATACATAACCCAAAGGGTGCAACAGTTGACACGAAGCTTGAACATGAACTTGGACATGAAGCATGGGGGATCATCTTGCAAAGAAATCAAGCAAATCGGCCAGAAATCGCAACTTCGCTACAAACTGCTGCAGCCTATACACTATGGAGATCAAGATCTGGAGGAATTTGGGCAGCATAACGGCTGATTTTTACCGTCCCAGAAAAAATAGAAGTCTGCCCAGGATTGGCAGCCCATAACTATGGATTTTGGGAGGAAAAGCCCCCTCCCGGAAGGGACAACACATGCATGCCATGGGGCCCCCCCCAAGGCTAGGCGGAGATCACAACATTGTGGATCTTTGACGGACACACAAAGAAATCCGTTATGCCAAAGCGAGGAAGTAACACATCAAGTTACGTATACAATGTAGGTAAGCAACAAGTATCTATAGCAACAACCCTTGCTATAGTTTTAACATGAAGATACATATGCATACAAGTATGAAGGCTGCAACAGCCCTTGCAACCTACTAATGAGCATAATTCAAATCAGTATCAATTGTGAAACAAGGATTGTCTCCATCCTTGGAGACTAAATAACATAAACAAGGATTGCCTCCATCCTTGGAGACAGATAGTAAAATCAAGGATTGCCTCCATCCTTGGAGACAAATAGTAAAATCAAGGGTTGCCTCCACCCTTGGAGACAGTACATCTAAGCATAGTAAACCTCGCACATGAGCTTTTAAAGACACGCAACACACAGGGGTACCCAATTGGATAGTTAGCACCATAAGCATACCCCCCCTTCCGAGTTTGATGTGACCACATTGGAATAAGTGCTTTGAACCTGCAACATACTCAGCAAAGAAGTTTAAGGGTCCAATACCATGTATAACAATCATAACAATTATGCATAATCAAGTAAACTCAAATCTCATAACTTCTGCCATATGATCAACTATGAGCAACATCCCACTTGGGCCAAAAAGACAATTTGCTTGAGATCCTTGGGGAGATTCACCAGGACATCAATCTATGTCTTATGATCGAAAGTGGATCTTGCTCACCACCCCGATATAGAACATGCAAAGATTTTGGAATTTACTGAACATTCCTCTCAATCCAAATGTGGTATACAGTAGTGGTAAACAGAAGTCTGATTAAAAGTGCATTCAGAGTTTTGCCCTTGATTGTTGCTAATAGAGCAATCCAATTGACCCACGTTCTGGGATGCCAATGAATATTGATCCTAGCAATTAAGAGTGCCCAATCTTGGGATGTGAATGGACAATTGAAAAACAGTGATCATGACTCTCATTGCTTGTGCGTAAAGCTACAATTAGAAGCGCCTTAGTGCCAAATAGAACAAGTCCGTCCTCGATTAGTACAACCTACCTTGGATAGCCAACCAAGTGATAAAACTACATTTAGGGATATGGCGGGGAACCAAGCGTTAGAGCTCGGGGAACCTTAGGGAGAGGGGCCCAAGAATGTTCCACAAAAGAGCTCATAGTGAACTCTCCATTAGCAGTGATAGTCCACCTATGAAGGTCAACTTTGTTGGCAATAGGATTAGGGAAAGTAGTGAGGCCCGACCCTCACTTCATTAATCTCCCATGTTTGGGTGACAGGGGAGAGCCCATTTGGAGTTCCTAATAATTGAGGAAACCTTGGAGTTCTTGGGGAGTCCAAGGTCATACATGACCCTATCCCCAAATCTAGAAGCTAGAGGGCCCAGTGGATGCCAATTGTCATACCAAAGGGAAGAGTTATGGCCATCACCTACAATAACTTTAATAAAGGGATGAACAATGCTCCTGAGATTGAGAAGTTTCCTCCAAGTCCATGTAGGATTGCTAGGCATTTTAAGTTGCCAGAAGTTGTTGCCCTTGAGTAAGTAGGACTTGACCCATTGGCACCACATGGATTGCTCACCACCAGAAATAATGAACCAAATGTGCGTAGACACAGCAGCCTTGTTCCAAATTTGCATAGACTTGAAACCAAGGCCACCTTCCTCCTTTGGGGCACATAAGTGTTCCCAGGAAACTTTGGCACCTGTTTTCTTAAGATCTGGCCCAGACCAAAGGAAGGCTCTCAGCACAGACTCAACCTCCTTAATGACCTTCTTAGGGAGTATGAACAAGGAGGTCCAATAAGTTTGCATGGAAAACAATACATTCTTGATCAATTGGACTCTCCCAGCATAAGTTAGGTCTCTATTGGTCCAAGACTTTGTTTTGGATATAATCCTATCCACCAATGGCTTGCAATCCAAATGAGACAATTTGGTGGAAAGAAGAGGAACTCCAAGATATTGTATGAGAACAGTGTGGATAAAAAAGAAGTGCAGCAATCATGACGTCAGCATGCTCCGGCGATTCTGGCGATTCACTCGATCACTGTGTACTCCTAGCTTGAACCTTGCCGTTACCAGTCATGGCCAACAGTACCACTTCTCCTTCAGGTGGTTTTCAGCAATCCAACGTGTATCCACTTAGAGTGCGATTTGGTTCCGAGTTCAGGTCTACTCCAAGCACGGAAGATATGGAATCTAGGGCGGAGGTCTCCAATATTGGGATTCGATCGATTCCAAGGGTTACCCTCGAGACGGCAGCTAAGACCATATCTCCTGCATCATCCATGGCAGAAGATGGTTTGGGTATGCTAACAACTGATTCGGTTGAACTACTCAAAAGGAACAAGGCTCTACGGCAAACTTACTCGTCAGAGGGAGTGACTTCTTCTATCTCGAAACCTAGCAATGGTTTGCAACTCCAATCTGATGTATGGTCCGAGAGAACTCCGAAGGGGGGTGTCTCCTCGATTCCCTCTTTGGCTACTCCCCAAGCCTATGAAGATCTGAGCCACGACAAACGGGATTCCCCTTCCGACACAGGTACTCATCTGTACACACCTATTCCCAACCTTGCCACCCCTATAAAATCTTCCTTCCCTCAAGATAAGAATCATCTATTCCACAACCATAACCTACTTGAACCCATTCCTGACATCCCTGAAGTCACTAAACCAAAAAGCCCTTATTTCCCGTCCCAGATCCATTCCGCCAATCCAATCCTTTCATCAGAGACAGCGCTCTCAAATGTTGGAGGTGCGCAGCACGATATTACCTCTAAATCCACTCTTGGCCATCATGGCTCTACCACGTCTGGTTCGAGTCCTTCGCGCAAATTACACGAGGTTTTCCATTTAGCAGGAGCTCAAATGAATAGCTCTACCCGTATTGCCTCCTTAGTCAACACTATTGAAGTGGAGATGCTTCAATCTGGGGTCAATGTAAGTTTTACGAAGTTCAAAGATCATCTTATCCAACTTCAAGAGGCTGGACCAGGAATGTCAGCAAAAATTGAGGTCGAAGGGGATTATGCCAAAGTGGAAGTTCCTCCAGAACCCAAATTGTTTCCACCACTTCAAGGCTCCCAACCTAGAAACTGGAATTCTCTGTTCAAAGCTCAAGCCCCATCCAAATCCATGAAGTTGGAGCATTACCCGGATGTTCAGAAGGGGAAAGAAGCCCATGTAAATTTTGATGAGTCACAAATTGATGTTGAGGTGGGTAAGCACTGCCTGATAGGGAATTTTCTTGATGGGAAAATGGCTCTACCCTTGCTAACTGCTACTGCTCGGGCAGTATGGAAAGATCATGGGAAGTTCACGGTAAAACAGCTGGGTTCATGCTACCTTTTTGAATTTGAGAATGAATCTGCCAAAATGGCAGTGTTAGAGGGGGGGCGTATTTCTTCTCTCGCTGATATTTGGTCCTAAAAGAGTGGAAAAGGATGCTGGTGCCTAGCAAGAATCATTCCCCTTCTATCCCAGTCTGGATTAAACTGCATAAAATGCCGCTAGAATTCTGGACACAGGTTGGCTTCAGCAAAATTGGAAGCGCAATTGGTAAACCCATTCATGTAGACGAAGCTACAGCAAACAGAAGAAGGTTAGATTACGCTCAGATTTGCGTAGAAATAGAGGCTGGAGATGAACTTCCAACTGATATTGTTATATCAGTAAATGCATAATCGGTCATGGTGGGTATTGAATATCAGTGGCTTCCTCCGAGGTGTGAAACCTACAAAGTATTTGATCATTCTTGCAACCCTAAATCAGCCCCCAAAGCTAACACCAATGGGCAAGAATGGGTAGTTGTGGGTAAGGGTAAATTATCTTCAAACCTATCAGCGGTTACTAAAGGTGCGGATTATATTCCACCTCAGGTTAATCAATTAGAAGATCAGGGGGTTTTGACCAGTGATCCTCTCTTCAAGCTGATTCCATCCCAAGAAGCTATCTTATCAGGGGTTGAGAACCCATTTGCCAATTCTAGTTCATCAGGCCTAGCCAGTTCTTCTCACTCAGTAGGCACTGATGTTAAGATACCTCCTCCCCCTTCTTCACCTTCTCATGTGCTAGATGATGCTTCTAGTGAGGAGTTCGATGAGGAGATAGAAACAGATGTTATGAGGCATCAAGCTTGCAAGCTAGGGATAAGGAAGATAAAGGGGGTTATCCAACACATTCCAGCAAAGAGCCAGCTACTGCCAACTCAGGGAGGATTGGGATTCCTGAATCAAACAGCTCCAGGAAAAAAAGGCTTAAAAAGGAGCGCAAGCTTCGTAATCAGGGGAGATTCTAATCTATTCCTTTTGCATGTATATAGCTATGTTACTATATATTTTATTCATGCATGTTATGTGTTACCCTGTTGTTAGTTATCTATGTCTAGCTCTTCTATTCATTTTGGCTGTTGGAATTTACGTGGTCTTAATGATCCAATCAAACAAAAAGCTGCAAGAGTTTTTTTTTTTGGATAATTCAGCGTGAAAATAAAAGAGACAAAAGAATGTATAGCATACAAGGGGCATACCCCAGGAGGACAAAGCAAAGAAAAGAAAGAAAAGAAAATTAAAAAACAAGAGATGGCCAAGTGGCTACAAAAGTAATCTAACGATAATACAAAAGGGGACACTAAGGTCATACTAACGAATTACAACTTGTGGATATTGAGGTAGACAAAGGACGGATGTCTATGATTCCTAAAAGTAGCACCACCGATTCTTGGAAATTTGGGCAGAGTTCCGTTTGAAATTTGAGCATCCCATATACATAGAACGCAGCAGCAGCAGCAGATTACAAAACAATAGCAAACAAGTAAGCCAAATAAGCCCTAAGGACAGCCCCCCTAGGGTAGGCCAGCCTATAGGGAACAAACCCCTTTTAAAAGTCCAAGACTACGTATGAACAGATTGCATAACAAGTAACAGATTGCACAACTAGTGAACGAATATAACATGGTCACGCCTCAAGTAATGGACAAAGATCGATTGGACGAAGAGTTTGCCGCCGGATAATAACATGGCTGATGCCCGGCAATGGACAGGCCAGCCGGACCGAAAATGGTCAGTCCGTGTTGGACAAGAATAATTCAAAGAGTTAAACTCCGTGAGCACATGACATAATAAAAGGTGCTAATAAAACACAACAGTCCATATACTCGATCAGTGATTGAGCACTATTGCAGCAGATTAAAGTAAAGCAGTGATTGAGCACTGCTGCAGTTGCTCGACATCGATGAGTTCAATCACCAAAGAAGACCGAGCCACAAGTAGCTGCGGCGAGATAAAGTAGAGCAGTTGATTGAGCACTGCTGCGCATTTGTCATTGGATCACAGTAACAACATATGCCAGCGAAGGAACCAAAATCCTGAATTCTGAATTATAAGTGGCTCGCCCTTCTTCTCCCTTGGACCCTCACCACTTCTTACACTCGCTAGGACCCAAGCACCCTCTCCTGCACCTCACATAACTCCCCCTCTATTTATTATCTCCTCTCACAAGGAAAGTCAGAGGCTCAATCACACAGCTCACATGGTAGACATTTTGATGAGTAGGTCTCACAACTCAGTATTCAACAAGAAATAGATGCACCTATTCAGCACTTCAATACTCCATTCCAGACTCCATGACTCCATATCATTTGACATCACATAGGTTTAAAATTTTACCATAATATAGAAGTGATACTCGAACCTGTCATAGTTGGCTTTGTACCTACACCCCAACCTTCTTTTGACTTTTGAGATCCGTCCACCTTGAACCTGCATTATACTCAACAAGAAGCTTAGAGAACACATCACAACAGAATGCATATCTTTACCAAATAGTCAACTAAAAGCAGTATTCCACTGAGCCAAAAGTCTATCAGGTTGAAGTCCTTTAGAAATTACCAAAGACATTAACCGATGTCTAATGACTGTGTGGATCCTACTCACAATTACACGAATAGGATTTGCGGCATTTTGGAACTTACGCATATTCCTCTCAATCCAAATGTGGTACACAGTTGTGGTAAAAATTAATTTGATTAATGTTGGTTTAAGAGCCTTGCCTTTGATTGTTGCTAATAGAGCAATCCAATTATTCCAAGACCTTGGAGGCCAATGCACATTAATCCTAGTGAGAAGTTGAGTCCAGACTTGGCTAGTAAATGGACAATTGAAGAACAAATGATTATGATTCTCACAACTGGTGCAAAAACTGCAATTAGAGGTAGCCTTTGTGTCGAACAAAACAAGTCTGTCCTCAGTGTACAACCTCTCCTGGATGGCTACCCAGGTAACGAAGCTGCATTTTGGAATATGACCAGGGAACCATATACTACAGCTCCAAGAAACCTTAGGAAATGGAGTCCTAAGACTGTTCCACAAGGAGCTCATAGTAAATTCACCATTAGAAGTGAGGGTCCATCTAGGAATGTCGGTTCTACCAACAGTAGGATTGGGGAGATTAATGAGCCCAGCCCTCACATCATTAATCTCCCATGTTTGGGTGATGGGGAGAGCCCAATTGGATTCCCTAATAATTGAGGATACTTTAGAGTTCTTAGGAAAGCCCAAGTCATAAATGATCCTATCCCCAAACCTGGAAGCCAAAGGACCCAGAGGATGCCAGTTATCATACCAAAGGGACGTGCTGTGTCCATCACCTATAGCAACCTTAATGTAAGGATGGACAATATACCTAAGATTAAGGAGCTTCCTCCAAGTCCAAGTGGGACTGCTAGGCATCTTAATTTGCCAGAAATTCTTGCCCTTAAGTAAATAGGACTTTACCCATGGGCACCACATAGATTGTTCACCACCTGAGATGATAAACCAAATGTGTTTAGACACTACAGCTTTGTTCCATATCTGCATAGACTTGAGACCAAGGCCACCTTCCTCCTTGGGAGCACATATATGCTCCCAGGAAACTTTAGCACCTGATTTCTTAAGGTCAGGCCCAGACCACAAAAAGGCTCTAAGTATAGACTCAACCTCCTTAATTACCCTTTTAGGTAATATGAACAAAGAGGTCCAATATGTTTGCATGGAAAATAAAACATTTTTTATCAATTGGACTCTCCCAGCATAAGTTAAGTCTCTGTTAGTCCAGGACCTAGTTTTGGATGTTATCCTATCCACCATAGGCTTACAATCCAAATGACTCAGTTTGGTGGATAGAAGAGGCACACCAAGATATTTAACAGGTAGAAACCCTTCTACGAAACCAAGTACACTCAATATGTCCCTTCTAGTGGAAGCTTCAACTCCAGAGAAGAAAATTTGACTCTTGTTAGGGCTCGGCTTCAACCCAGATAAAGATTCAAATTCAGTGAGAGATGCATGGATGTGTCTGACAGATTCAATATCCCCTTTGCAGAAGATCATAAGATCATCAGCAAAACAAAGATTAATGATCTTGTTCTGACTACACTTCCAATGAAAATGGAAATCAGACTGTAGTGATTTCTCTCTCAACATGCAAGTAAGAATCTCCATGACGATTACAAAAAGATAAGAGGAAAGGGGATCCCCTTGCCTAAGCCCCTTCTTCCCATCAATGAATCCAGAATTCTCCCCATTGATACTAAGGGTGTAGTTTGCAGTGGTCACACAAGCTTGTAACCAATTGACCATAGTGGGGTGGAAGTTCATACCAATCAGAACATCCCAAAGAAAGTCCCATCGAACATTATCATAAGCTTTCATAATGTCCACCTTCATAGCACACTTGGGTGTAGAAGAGGACTTGTGATAACCATGCATAATCTCTTGGGTTAGAAAAATATTATCTGCAATCCTCCTACCCTTGACAAATCCAGACTGGACAGGATCAATAAGGTAGGGAAAAGCACTCTAGATTCTCTTAGCAAGGATTTTTGCAATGCATTTGTAAATTGTGTTACAGCAGGAAATGGGTCTAAAGTCGCCAACCTTTGAGGGGTTGGGAACTTTAGGAACAAGAGCAACCACAGTGGCATTAGCTTTCCTTAACATTTTGTTAGACCTAAAGAAGGTTTTAATTGCAGCTGTAACGTCATGGCCCACAATAGGCCATGCCTTCTGGAAGAAACCAGCATTGTACCCGTCCGGTCCAGGTGCTTTTTTAGGGTTCAAGTTAAAGAAGGTTTCCTTAATTTCATCATCAGTGATAGGATGGACCAAGGCCAAGCTTTGTGCAGCAGTTAACTTTCTCTGGATTAGATCACTAGCCCTAGTTGCACCATCATAATGGGACCTATGTGGGGTCCCCAAAAGATCATGATAAAATTTAACAAAAGTGGATTTAATTACTGGTATATCTTGAGTAGAGGAGGAATCACTGAGTGTAAGGCTAGTGATCATGCTCCTATTTCTATTATTGCTAACAGATTTGAAGAAGAAAGAAGTGCACTGATCACCCAGCTTAAGCCACTGAATCCTTGACTTTTGTTTAGCCAAACTCTCTTCAGCCCTAGACAAGGAGAGATACCGTCTAAAAGCATCCTTCTCATCAGACTGTATGGAAGGATTAAGAGGATTAGACCCCATAACTTTTTGCAAAACATCAAGTTGAGATTTAGCAATCTTAACTCTATCTGATATGGAACTAAATTCTTGAGTGTTCAGTTTTTTTTAACTCAACTTGAAGATATTTCAATTTCTCACTAATGCAAAACATTGGATTACCAATTACAATGGTCCTCCAAACCCTTTGAACGGTGGGAAGAAATAGAGGATGTTCAGCTAGAAAATCAAAGAACTTGAAGGGTTTTGTGGAGGGCTTGGGGGGCAAGATTCACCACAGAAGGTGAGTGATCCGACAACCCAGGAGTCAGAAAGAAAGCATTGGAATAAGGGAAAGCTCTCATCCAACTTTCATTCACCAAAACCCTATCAATCTTGGTGGAGATGTGATTGGGTCCATCCTGTCTATTGCTCCAGGTATAAAAGCATCCCAAAAACCTGAGATCATCAAGTTCACAAGCATATAGACTATTATTGAAATCATCCATATGAGGTGGCCAGCTGAATGAGCCACCAACTTTCTCTCTAGGAGACCTAATAGCATTGAAGTCACCAAGAGTAATCCATGGGGAAATGGTTTTAAGGTTGAGCATACTACCCCACAAATCATGCCTATCCATATGTTCATTTGCCCCGTAAACAAATGTAGTGAAGAATCTCATACTAGAGTGGAGAGCATGTACCTCACAATGAATGTATTGATTGGATGTACTCAAAACATTAACATCAAACTTGATAGGATCCCAACATACAAAAATCCTACCTATGGGAGCATGATCATAGTTGTGTGCATAATGCCACTGAGGACAAATAGAGTTCAAAACTCTCTTAGCATTGACCTCCTTAATCTTATGTTCTAATAGCCCAACCAAGGAGAGTTTATTAATAATGATAAATTTCTTTGCTTCTTTTTGTTTAAGTGTGTCATTGAGACCACGTACGTTCCAAAACCCAAAATGCAAAGTTGTACTCATCAAAAACTATGGATAGAGATAAACTAGCAAAAGATAGAAAGAATTGATTGCTATCAAAATAAAAGGGTAAGGATTACCGCCTTTTTGCTTGGGGAAGAGCCTTCTGATTACTCCTCCCTTTGTTCTTTTTCTTATTGGAGACCAACTTGAAGTCATTCGCAAACTCTTGGTCTACTTCCATCTGTCCAACGCTGCTGCCAGAAGTTGGATGTTTTGTTGTTGGAATAAGGACTTGCTGATAAGGGGAAATAGGAATAAGCCCAGCTTCCCCTATGAGAAGTTCCTCTTCCATCTGTGTAAAAGCCACGACAGATTCCACTAGCTCAAGGGGCTCATTCTAAACTGATGCATGAGCAGGACAAGAAATTGTAGTTGGAGGGGAAACAACTCTTGTGACTGCATCCAGAGCTGAACTTCCTCCCTTCGCCAAAGCCTCCAGCACTCTACTCTGAACCACTGGATCCTTATCAAAGATCTCAACCTCCAAATGTTTGTTCTCCATCTCATTCTTGGGAGAGGTATGGGCTGGTTTGGGAATGCACTTATGTCCAAACACCTTGCACTCAGAACACTTGGAAGGTAGCCACTGATATTCTACCCTGATTACCACGGATTCACCATTAACCTTAACCACGATTTCACTAGGCAGTTCATCCCCTGCAGAGACCTCTATACAAACCCTTGCATAGTCCATCCTTTTGCTGCAAGAGTTTTAGTGAGTAAGAACCATTTGTCTTTGATTGGATTGATTGAACACAAAATCAAAGAACCCAGCATTAAAAGAATTGTCAACTATATATGCCCTCAGTGGCATTTCACAAACAATAGTCTGCATGCCCCTATAGGGAGAATTCTACTAGCTTGGGATCCCAGTGTACTGGTTGTTACCGTGCTATCCATGTCTAGTCAGTTCATACATTGTGAGGTTTGTGCTATTCAGGAGGGGCATGACTTCCTTGCCACTTTGTTTATGGTGCTAATGACCATGTTGTGAGAAGAGAATTATGGAGGGATCTCCTATCTCTCTCTGTTAATAACCCTTGGGTAATCCTTGGCGATTTCAACGTCGTTAGGTCTCCCAGAGAAAAGATTGGTGGAAATAATCAATGGGTTCATCATTTGGATGAGTTCAATGATTGTCTGTACTCCTGTGAGACTAATGATCTCATATTCACAGGTTGTCTGTTTACCTGGTCTAACAGGCAGGATGCGCCAAACTACATCTCATCTAAGCTGGACAGAGTCCTGGTTAATGAGAGTTGGACTAAAGTACATATTAGTTCCAGTGCTCATTTTCCACCACCTGGTATTTCGAATCATTCTCCAACAATTGTCCATATAGCTCCTCCTCCTAAGCCAACTCCCAAGCCATTTAAATTCTTTGACTTTTTGGCGGATCACCCTCTGTTCATGACCATTTTTCAGGGTGTCTGGAGTAGGATAATTATTGGCAATCCTATGTACTGTGTTTATGAGAAACTATGGCTCCTTCAAGCTGAATTTAGGAAATTAAACAAACAAGAATTCAGTGATATAACTGATAGAGTAGCCCAATCTCAATGCCTTCTTGAAACTCTCCAGTGTAAGCTAGGGAATTACCCCAATGATATTGTATCTCAAAGAGAGGAAAAACTTGTCTTCAAACAAGTTCTTACTCTTACTAGGGCTGAGGAGAGCTTAGCTAGACAAAAGTCTAGGATCAACTGGATGAAGTTAGGTGACCAATGCACATCCTTCTTCTTCAAATCTGTTAGCAACAATAGGAATAAGAACAAGTTGACCAATCTTGTGCTTAGTGATAATTCCACCACTCATGATATCAATGTTATTAAAAGCACTTTTGTCAACTTCTACACTGGACTGCTAGGTAGACCCCATAGCACTCCTTATCTTGGGAGAGATAGGGTTAATCAGCTTATTGGTAGGAAGCTGACCAACGCTCAAAGTTTAGCTATGGTCCAGGATATTACTGACATTGAAATCAAGACTACCTTGTGGGAGCTTAATCCCCGTAAGGCCCCTGGTCCCAATGGGTTCAATGCTGGGTTTTTCCATAAAGCCGGGCATGTTGTTGGTCGTGAGACCATCTCAGCGATTAAAAAATTCTTTAGATCAGGACGGCTTCTAGGTAAAGCTAATGCAAATCGTGGTAGTTTGGTTCCTAAAATCCCCAATCCTTCCAAGGTTGGTGATTTTAGACCTATCTCTTGTTGCAACACAATCTACAAATGTATTGCCGGGATCTTAGCCAAAAAGGCTTCGTGTCGCTTTTCCTCTTCTCATTGATCCCGTTTCACGGATTTGTGAAGGGTAGGAGGATAGCTGATAACATTTTTCTAACACAAGAACTGATGAGAGGTTATCATAAATCCTCCCCTTCCCCTAGGTGTACCTTGAAAGTTGACATCATGAAGGCCTATGACAATGTTAGATGGGAATTTTTATGGGATATACTCAAGTCTATGAACTTTCATCCCAGAATGATTAAATGGTTACAAACTTGTGTTAACATCATGCGAAGTTACACCCTTAGCATCAATGGTGAATCAACCGTAACATCAAAGGCCAAAGGGGCTAAGGCAAGGGGGACCCACTCTCTTCTTACCTCTTTGTCATTGTCATGCAAGTTCTAACTTGTATCCTTAAGGAGAAAGCTAATTATACGATTTTCATTTTCACCAAGTGCAAGAAAGAACAATATTATTAACCTATGCTTTGCAGATGATCTCATGATCTTCTGCAAAGGTGAATTGAGTTCTATTAAGCATGTCCATGATTCCCTACTTGAGTTTGAAGCTCTATTAGGTTTATCTCCTAGTCCTGGGAAGAGTAATGTCTTTTTCTCTGGGGTTGATCATTCCACAAGGGAAAGCATTCTTCAAGTGCTTGGCTTTAAAGAAGGTTTTCTACCTATCAAGTATCTTGGAGTTCCTCTCCTCACCACTAAACTCAAGCAGGAGGATTGCAAAAATTTGATTGCAAGAATTACTGCTAGAACTAAGACTTGGACTAATAGGGATCTAACTTATGCTGGTAGAGTTCAATTGATAAAAAATGTCTTATTCTCCATGCAAACATATTGGTCTTCCATGTTCATTTTACCTAAGAAAGTTGTTAGGGAAGTTGAAGCCATTCTCAGATCCTTCTTATGGTCTGGGCCAGATCTTAAAAAATCTGGACCTAAAGTTTCCTGGGAACATTTGTGCTCTCCTAAGCAGGAAGGGGGACTTGGGTTCAAATCCATTCAAATTTGGAACAAAGCAGCTGTGGCTAAACACATTTGGTTCCTAATTTCTGGGGGAGAACAGTCCATGTGGTGCCAATGGGTAAAGTCTTACTTACTCAAGGGCAAGAGTCTTTGGGAGGTCAAAGTACCTAGTAACCCCTCATGGGTTTGGAGGAAAATACTTAATCTTAGACCTCTTGTTCAACCACACATTAAGGTGTCAATAGGTAATGGCAAATCTACTTCTCTTTGGTACGATAATTGGACCATTCTTGGTCCTCTTGTTCCCAGATATGGTCCTAGAATAATTTATGATTCTGGGTTACCAAGAGGTGCCTGTGTTTCTAGTATTATTAGAGGCTCATCTTGGTTCTTCCCTATAACTCAGACCTTTGATCTCAACGAGATTAGGGGCAGCATTCTTTCTCTCCCTAATCCCATTGAGGACTTGGAGGATCAGCATACCTGGTCTCTTAATGGTAATGGGAAATTTTCCATATCTTCACTTTGGAACCATCTCAGAACCTCCTATCCCAAGGTCTCTTGGAGCAAGAGTATATGGTTTCCTGGGCATATTCCTAAGTGTAGCTTTATTGTTTGGATTGCTATCCAGCATAGACTTTACACTGAGGATAGGTTAGTGTTGTTTGGCACTAAATCAGTATCTTGCTGCTCATTTTGTCCTGGTAGTGAAAGCCATGATCACTTGTTCTTTAATTGTCCCTTCACTACCCTAGTTTGGGACCAGGTTCTGCATGTCTTTCTTATAAAATGGGCCCCTAGGTCTTGGGATAATTGGGTTGCTCACATCTCTACAATCAAAGGCAAAACTCAAAGCACCGTAATCAAATTGGCTTTTAACTCCACAATTTACCACATTTGGTTAGAGAGAAATGCACGTAAATTTCAAAACAAAACATGTCCAATTCCTGTGGTTGTGGGTAAAATCTATTCAATGATAAGATATAGACTATTGTCTTTTGAAAAACTTCCCAAAGGATCTCAATCTTCTGGAATTCCTGACAGTCTGGGTATTAACTAATGTATGTTATATATTTGAGACTTGGTGCTAGTAATCTTGGTTCTTGGTTGATGGATGCAGGCTCTACCCATAAACTCATTCCATTAGCAAATCATCATCAGTAATGGGGCAACTCAGTTAGGAGGCAGTGAGGGTTCATTCATGGGAGGGCACAAGAGTGATCAGGTTTAGAGGGCTTCAAGGATCAAGGTGTGACTGCATTTACCCATGCAAAGGGTTCCTAGCCACGGGGGATGTCCCTGGCATTGTTTGATCCCCTTCTGGGAGGGGGCTTCCTCCCATTTACCTATTGCTGGGGGGTTGTCCCAGTGTACCACAGGTTTGGTCCAACTACGGATGGTTGGTTATCCTTGTTGATCTTGTTACTGCTGCAGTTCTGTTTTCTCGTGCTATGTTCTGGGCTTATAGGGAAACAAACTATACCCTGCCAAAGCTTAGGGGTGAATTTCAAGTTTTAGAGACATCAAGTTTAGAAACATCAAGTTTTTGCTACTCTGAGCGATTCACGGCTCTGTTTTTCACATTTTGCATATTTTTAAAGATGTCATCTCTTCCTCTTGCATGCAAACCGCCAGTATTCCAAGCCTCGATCCCGCTCTTTTGCTGCTGCGTTATTGTTCTGCGGTGCATTGATTACTCTCTTGCGTTACATTTGCTATTACCCATGCATGGATCTTTGTATTACTGCTTTGCTCTTGAGCGATTCTGCGGCTCTGTTTTTACTTTGTTGCATCTTTGCGATGCTCTTCTTGCATGCGATTCTTTATGTTCCAAGCCTGATTACTATCATCGGTGCTGCGTTTATTGTTACCCGTGCATTGATTACTCTACTGTAATCTGTTGCTATTCCCCAGAATCTGTCATGTTCAGAAGCTTAGAATCTGGTCCAAGTCCCATCTCACAAGCTGCACGCTCAGCTCGAGGATTCATTCACTCTAAGGGGCAATGATCCAATTTAAGTCTCAAGTTCTTTTTAGAGAAGATCAAGTCTGTCCCAAGTGTGGGTTGTATTTTGTTTATGTATTTTGTGTGGTGTTTCCCTCCTCTCTGTTAGATAGGGGTGAAACACCCTTTACTGAGGTTCGCGTTGTTGTACTTGCCTTTATGGCCAACTTTCTCGTACCGTTCTTTTCTTTTCTTTTTGTCCTCCTTGGGGTATGCCCCTTGTAGGCTGTATATTCTGTTGTCTTCTTTTATTTCAAGCTTATTTACCCAAAAAAAAAAAGAGGTGTGACTGCAAGGGGTCTCTGTATCCTTGGAATACTAGAAAGGGAGGCCCAAGTTCAGGGAGGTTCAAGGTTCAAGGTGTTGGTTAGGTACCCTTATCCTTCCTCAATTATATATTGTTGTACAGGTTCATTGTCTCCTTGGAAGGAGGCATTCCTTGGTGTTTTTCTGAATTCATTAATTTTTATTTGTCTCCTTTGAAGGAGACATTCCTTGGTGTTTGTCTGAAATCATTATTCTATTAGTTGTCTCCTTGGAAGGAGGCATTCCTTGGTGTACTAATTGTGATTACTGCAGTTTACCGCCATCTATTGTTATTCACTGTTGTATTTATTCAGCCCTTTAGTAGATCACAGTTTGTTGGTACCTAGTGGATCTCAGATTACTCACTGTTGAATATTCAGCCCTTTCGTTGTTTTGATTGCTGGGGTAGTACTTAATTGCAGCCTAGCCATGGGGGGATGTCCCTGGCATTGTTTGATCCCCTTCAGAGAGGGGGCTTCCTCCCACTGGTTATTGGCCTACCTTAGGGGGGCTGTCCCTAGGGCTTTTGGTATCCCTTGGGGAGGGGGAATTTCCTCCCATTTACGTAGTGCCTTGCTTGATTGCTGCTAAATGAGAAGGATTCCATATCACAAATGTCAGCTGTGTCTAGCTTGAGCCAAGGTTCTGGGCAGCATTGCTGCTTGACTATTCAATCTCTGCCATTGTATCTTGTTCTGCTCTGCTACATTTGTTACTGTTGTGGTCCCCCATTTGTAATGGGTCATGCCCAATGCTACTGCTCTTCTCTTCCTCTTTCTTTTCTTTTCTTTTTTTAGCTGTTGCTGTTATATAAGCAGTGGCTGGCACCTTGAGGGTGCTCCAGTTACGAACAGGTCATGGCGAAATTTTTAAAAATTTCTTGATTCCAAGCAACCACGAGAATTGAAGTTATTCATGCAAGCTACCATAGATCTTCACTACTCGAGTCAGCCACGGTCCATGTTTCAAGTTCGTGTGGGAACCAAGCTCCAAGTATCATTTTCAAGTCCAAGTATCATGTGCATATGGTGTTCAAGTTCCAAGTTTCTAGATTTCAACTGTTTTATTTTAGTCGTCCACTTGTATTAAGACTTGTGATTCCTCCCCCTCTTTTGTAGCAGGTTAGGTTTCATAGGTTAGTTCATTAACATTGTAGCCCTTCGGCGTAATTTTCTTTTCTTTCTCTTTTCTTTGTCCTCCTGGGGTATGCCCCTTGTAGGCTATACATTCCTTTGTCTCCCCTTTTTATTTCAAGCTTGCTTTACCTAAAAAAAAACTCCAAGATATTTAACAGGAAAAATACCTTCAGTGAAACCAAGCACACTCAATATACAACTTCTAGCGGAAGAATCTACCCCAGAGAAGAAGATGTGACTCTTGTTAGGGCTAGGTCTCAATCCAGACATGGATTCAAATTCAGTGAGAGATGTGTGGATGTGTCTGACAGATCCAATATCCCCCTTGCAGAATACCATAAGATCATCCGCAAAACAGAGGTTAATGATTTTGTTTCTGCTGCACCTCCAATGGAAATGGAAATTAGGTTGCACTGATTTTTCTCTAAGTATGCAAGTAAGCACTTCCATTACAATTACAAATAAATAAGAGGAAAGAGGATCACCTTGCTCTCAATAAATCTCGTATTCTCCCCATTGATACTTAGTGTGTAGTTGGCAGTGGTGACACAAGTTTGAAGCCATTTAATCATTATAGGATGGAAGTTCATGGTAGATAGGACATCCCAAAGGAAATCCCATCTAACATTGTCATAGGCTTTCATAATGTCCACCTTCATCGCACACCTAGGTGTAGGAGAAGATTTATGATACCCATGCATAATCTCCTGAGTTAGAAAAATATTGTCTGCAATCCTCCTGCCCTTAACAAATCCTGATTGGACAGGATCAATAAGGAAAGGAAGAGCATTCTGGAGCCTTTTAGCAAGAATTTTTGCTATACACTTGTAAATGATGTTGCAACAAGAAATAGGTCTAAAGTCTCCAACCTTAGAGGGGTTGGGGACCTTAGGAACCAAAGCCACAACAGTTGCATTAACCTTCCTTAACAATTTGCTCGACCTAAAGAAGTTCTTTTTTGATCAGCCGTGATTTCATACCCAACAATGGGCCATGCTTTTACGAAAGAAGCCAAAGATTAAAACCATCGGACCGGGGGCTTTTTAGGGTTCAAGGCTAAAAATGTTTCCTTAATTTCAGCATCGTAATGTTTTGAACCATTGCCAGACTCTGCTTATCGATTAATACTCTTTGGATAAGTTCTTTAACTCTTCCAGCACCATCATATTGGGAACTATGAGGGGTCCCCAGAAGATCTTTATAAAAATCAACAAAGGTGGACTTAATTACTGGTATATCCTGGGTAATGGTAGAATCACTGAGAGTAAGACTAGTGATCATGCTCCTATTTACTGTTAAGCTAACAGACTTGAAGAAAAGGACGCAAGCAATCGATCCCCAAGATTAAGCCACCAAATTCTCGGATTTTTGCTTTGCTAGACTCTCTTCACCTTAGACAATATGAGAAATTGTCTAAAAGCATCTTTCTCTTTAGTTGTTTGACAGATCCAAAGGATTGGACCCTAATCTTTCTCAGAAACCATCAAGTCAAATTTGGCATTTTTGACCCTATCCGAGATGGCAATCAACTCCTTAGCGTTAAGCTTTTTAAATTCAATTTTAAGCATTCCGAAGTTTCTCACTAACACGCATATAGGGTTACCAATAACAATGGTACTCCAAATCCTTTATACTATGGGAAGAAACATAGGGTGATCAACCAAGAAATCAAAAAACTTGAACGGCTTAGAGGAGGGCTTGGGAGAGGGAGTAAGGCTTACTACTGATGGTGAATGGTCAGATAGTCCAGGGGTAGGGAAGAAGGCACTGGAATAAGGGGAAGAGTTTCATTCAACTCTCATTTACCAACACCCTATCAATTTTGGTTGAGATGTGTTCAAGTCCAACCTCGCCAATTGGACCATGTATAGTAAATGTACCAAGAAACCTAAGATCATCAAGTTCACAAGCGTAGAGACTATTGTTAAAGTCATCCATATGGGGAGGCCAACTAGGTGAACCACCAAATTTTCTCCCTAGGGGACCTAATGGCATTGAAGTCACCTAAAGTAACCCAAGGAAATGTGGTCTTGACACCGAAAGCATACTACTCCATAATTCTTGTCTATCCATATGGTTATTTGCAATCGTAGACAAAAAGTAGTAAAGAATCTCAACCCAAAGGTGAAGTGCTTGGACCTCACAATGGATGTATTGACTGGATTTACTCAACACATTAACATCAAGAACATGAGGATCCCAGCAAACAAAAATTCTACCAATGGAAGCATGGTCATAGTTGTGTGCAAAATGCCATTGAGGACAGACAAAACTCAAAACTCTCTTAGCATTGACCTCTTTAATTTTATGCTCTAATAGACCAATCAAGGACATTTTATTATTAGTAATGAGTTTCTTTGCTTCTTTTTGTTTGAGTGTGTCATTTACGTCTCGTAAGTTCCAAAAACCAAGTTGCAAAGCAGCAGTCATAGAAAAACTAGAGGTAAGCTAATCTATATAGCAGAAGATAGGAAATATTTAATGCTATCAAAAAAGGAGGAAGGAAAGGATTACCGCCCTTTGGAAAGAGGGGAAGCTTTCTGATTGCTCCTCCCTTTTTCTTCTTCTTGTTTGAGACCACCATGAAATCCTCCCCTTGCACTAGATCCTCTACCAACTCCCCACTGCTGCTACTATAAGCATAATCTGGAGGCTTTGTGGTTGAAATGGTTTCTTGATGATAGGGTGGTTTAGGATTAAGCTCAATCCCAATACCCACATAAGACTTCACTCTCCAAATGGGTTATAATCCACCACGTACATTATCGTAATACTCATTCCCATCGATGTAGTTGTTGAACTAGATGCTAATTTGGAGGGGGAAACCACTTTGGTGACGGCATCCAAGGCTGGACTTCCACCCTTAGCCAAAGCCTCCAACACTTTGTATTGAGCTACTGGATCCTTATCAAAAATCGTAGCATCCGTAGGCTTGTTCCCCAAATACTCCTTGGGAGTTGGTGAGGCAGGAGCAGGTTTGGGGTTACACTTGTGACCAAAAACCTTGCACTTGGAGCATTTGGAAGGCAACCACTGATATTCTACTCTAATCGCCACTGATTCATCATTAACTTTGAGCACTACCTCATCTGGAAGTTCATCAGCAGCAGAAATCTCTACACACAGCCTTGCAAAGTCCAGTCTTTTCTTACTAGCTGTAGCATTATCGACATGAAGTGGTTTACCAATTGCACTGGCAATGCGACTGAATCCAACTTCACCAAAGACTCCAAATGGCGCCAGTGGAGCTTGACCCATGCCGGAATAGATGAGGGGTGGGTCGCCATAGGTTAGCATACGTCGCCAATCCGTGAGTACCAGGTAACGCCTAGAAAAGAAGTAAGGACCTTCCTCCAAAACCTTCATCTTGGTGTCCTCATCTTTGAAGATAAAGAAATAGCATGAGCTGACTTGTTTTACAGATATAGGAGCTTTCTCTTTCCACACCGAGCGGGCAGTGGCACAAAGTAAGTTGTACGACATCTTCCCACCAAGGAAATATCCGATCAAGCAATGACTCCAGGAACTGGTATCAATATCAGTTTCTTCTAGTTCAACAATGGCTTCTTTACCTCGTTGCATCCCTAGATAATGATCAAGCTTCATAGTTTTAGAGGGGGCCTGAGCCTTGAAGAGGGAGGACCATTCCTGGGTTTTCCCTGTTCTCTGATGGGGAACCGCTGCAACCTCCTTGGGCTTAGAAGGCTCAGGGGGGTCCTCAACAACGAAGAAATCTCCCTCAAGGTACCTGGACTGTGACTTAGGAGAGAAATGGTTCTCCTGGAGGAGAGCTAACTGCTTCGTAAATTGGGAGAAATCGATATTCAGACCCGAGTTCTTCAGCTCGACTTCCATGGAGAGCACCAAGGATGCGATCTTCTCCTCCTTGTCCAACCGCTCACTTTCTGATTGAAAAACCTCTTGCAATTTCCTTGCCGAAATAGGGCTTGCGGACGGTCTAAGAGGGCTGCGAATGGGAATGAGTTTTGAATCTTTAGCAAGAGAGCTAATCTTATGTTTGTCAACGGGGTCACTGTTGGAGAGCACTGAACCAGAAGCTTCGAGATCCGATCGAAGGTCAGGTCTAAGATTAGACCTTTGAGGGTATACATTCGACTAAGCAAAAGTGGGTTTTGGTGAGCTATCACCAAGAGGGTTTTCACGTACATCTGAAAGAAGGTCTGAGAATTGTTGAGTAAGGATCGGAGAAGTAGAGACCCCAGACTTAGGGTTTAGACCAGCTCCTGAATTGGGTTGCAAATGAGACATAATGCTTTGTTTCTTGCGGACTTCGTGAGAATCCACAGCTTTTGATCGTAATCCATCGACCGTACCAGATGAGACCACCATATTTAGGGTTTCAGAGGAACACGCCTGGAATCGCCATGAGAGAGAAGCTCAGACACATCACAACGGTTTTTTTTAATGACTCATTTTTGCAAAACGATTAGAGGTGTTGAGGTTAGGGATTTCAAAAATATGGTTTTTGATAAGAAGAGGGTTTAGATCTGAGAAACTACGATTCCGTTGGACTCGATGTGTGGTATACGCAAGACTTGAAAGAGCTGCTGCGTGTGGGTTGTTGTGAGCCAGTTGCTTCTTCCTAACAACATTAGAATCTTCTGCTTTGGAACCAATATCCCTCATTTCTGAAGTAGTTTTGATCGATGAACTGGTTCGCTCCCTAAGGGGATAAATGTTAGACTGCTTGAACTCAGGGAAACCGACTGTGTTAGTATCCCGATCTGCCATTGTTGGTGTAGTTATGACCTCCATAACTAGGGTTTCTCAGGTGTGCCTTAATCGCTAGAGAATTGCCTTTGAATCGCCAATTCACAAGAGAGAGATGACGTCATATCGTATGGATAGCTAATTGCAGTTTCTGTCAAGATCTACTCTTTCAGTATGCTTATTAGCACCATACACAAAGGTACATAATCACAAATTCAAGTCCATCTAGAATAGATGTCACTTCACAATGAATAAGTTGTTTGGTTGTATGCAGGATCTTAATATTTAAAATGCGAGGATCCCAACATACCAAAATTCTCCCAATTGGAGCAAGAGACGAATTGTGTGCATGATGCCAATGAGGGCATATAGATCTTACAATATTCCTAATATTAGGTTCCTTCACTTTATGCTCAATTAAACCCATTATGGAAAGTTCATTATTTTTCATAAAGAGTTTAGCAGCTCTTTGTTTGAGAGGGTCATTCAGACCTCTCAAATTCCAAAACCCAAAATGCAACTATGATTATGAGCTCAGCATGGGGATTATTTAAAAGACAAGACGTAACATAAAATGTAAGATGGCAGGAAATAGGAAAATTAGGATACTGCCCAAAAAGGATATAGTAGTAGCCTTTAGAGACCTCTTGAGAAATTGGACCTCCCATTGCTCCCCTTCTTCTCATTCTTGTTCTTCTTGGTGTTACTACCCGCAGATTGTGGGCATTTAGGAGCTGAGGAATCTGTTGCCCTTAGTAAGGTAGCAGAACTGCTTTGTCCTTCAAATGTCTCCGGGTTGGTGGATATGCCCAGAGTAGGAGACTTAACCTCATCAATATCTTCAGAAGCCGGTCGATTTCCTTCGTGCTTGACTTGATTGCTAGATGATACAACCCCTCCCTCATCTTCAACTATGATTTCCTCATCCATATTTTCTCTAAGAGTGTCTTTCGGTAGTGAGGGGACCACATGTTGAAATTGAGTTCCTGGTTGATCCGGATTGTGAAGAATGGCCGTTTCAGAATCACCACTCTTCTTACCTTGGTGAAGAGGACAAGTATATTCCCTCCTTTGTATCTGATCCTAGAGCTAGGATTGATGTAAGTTTGCCTTTACTCACTACTTTTTTTTGGATAAATAAGCTTGAAATTTATAAAAAAAAAAAAAAAAGGCTAACTGAATGTACAACCTACAAGGGGCATACCCTAGGAGGAAAGAAAAAAAAAAGAAAAGAAAAGAAAAAAGGGGAAAAATAAAAGAAAACCTAAGCCAAAAGGCTACAAGCTATGGAATATATAACATGTGTTTCCTAATCTTCTAAGCAGACGAAAAGGAAACACATGACAGATGTAAACACTTAACAACTTGCTCTAACTAAAACCATGCGAGGAAGAGGGTTGAGAGCTTCTCTCTCTAGAATCTAGAGGGAGAATGCACTCCCCTCTTTTCTACCATAATTTTTTCACAAAACACCAAACAATCTGTTTGGTTTAGTCTATCCAGTGCAGATCCATCCTACCCCTACCTACAAAGGGGTCCATTTTTACAACACTATGATAAGGGAAATGTTTGATCGAAGGAAGTGGGTCAGCATCCACTCATATTCCAATCTCAGATCTTCAACTTGGTTCTGTGGAGTTGGAGCTTCTCGATGGGGATGGAGATGGAGCATCTCATTTCAAGATCCGTTCTCGCTAAGTGAAGTAGGTGTCACGGCGGTGGGAGAAAATCCCGTTTGGGTCTTGGCCGTTGAGGTCGTTCTTGTTCTATCCCGTTGAATGGTTGCTCTCCATTTCGAACTCAATGGTGAAGACCATAGTCTAACCAAAAGGGGATTTTAGTCTCTTCTACAACAACAACCAGCAAAGGGATCTGTCTGACCTCGAAAGATCATGGCGTCCAAGGGGTTCCACAAAATGGGTTTCAACATTGGCAAAGGGGTTCGATTTTTTTTTTTTGGGTAAATGAGCTTGAAATAAAAAGGGGCTAACCGAATATACAGCCTACAAGGGGCATACCCCAAGAGGACAAAAAAAAACAAAGAAAAGAAAAATAAAAATAAAGAAGGAAGAACCTACGCTAACTGGCTACAATTATCTAGGGCGATAAATCTGAATGTTTCCAAACCTTCTAGACAGATGATTAAGAAACAAACATGTAGTACAATGAAGCAACAACCAAAAAAACTTGGACTGTTTGACAATAAAACTTAATGTTTGAAGCATGAACACGAGACTTGGACCTGCATGTGTGACTTAGGCATGTGTGACCTAAAGGGGTTCGATTTCCCCATTTAATCAACAAGCCGTGAGGCAGAAATTTCCAAGTCTCGTCATGGGGCTAACAACAACAGGGAGTTTGAGTTATTGAAGGTCATTTATGCCTGTGTGATTCAGTTCCCTACATCAAACAACCATCCCGGATGGTGTTGAGGTATCATATTGAAGATCTCAAGTCCCCCCGAAGCTGTGCTTTCAAGAAAATTGATCCATTGCTAGACTGTTGGGTACTAATGCGGGTTGGTACGCAGGTAAACCCAATGGCAAAGCTTATTTGTGATTAATTATATCTTGATCTTTAGTTTTTTTGGGGGTTTTGAGCTTCTTGTTAAGAGAGAAAATTACTGATGGGTTTTGATAACCCTTCAAACGAAATCTGGGCTATAACTCGCCTGTGCTTCCATTGTAACTGAGTCCTAACAGTGTTTTCGCTGAGTTGGAGCTGAGTCTAATTTGAGTTTGGTTGGTAGTTTTACAAAACTGTGGGCAAGAGAGTGAGATTCACACACTCCATTGCAAATGGGCATTCCCTGGTTCAGAAAGGCCGTAGTTGCTGCTGTTCCTCTCAAGTGGCAGTAGCTTTTTGGCTGAAATTGTTCACAACAACTTGAGCCTAGTGCTAACCTAGCTGGAACAGCTGTCCGCAAGATCTAAATCAAAAGGGCTGACTTTGGTCACATGATGATATTTTATGTGGAAGTAGCCGTCAAAGGCTGGAGCATATCATACGTCTAACTTGGGTTGTGGGCCATATCGGTACAATTGTATCCCAAGTACTCAATGGTATTAAACCCATTTCTGCCAACAAAAAGCTCCTCATGGGCCCTTCTTTCATGATAATTTTGATTTACACTTGTGTTTCGGGTTTTGTGAGATGATCTGTTTAGAGATGCAGTGTAATAGATTTATTTTACAGCGTTATGCTTATTTACATTTCCCACCCCAGCGGGTTGTGCTGGGGAGTACGTAATTTTCTTTTCTTTTTTGTTTTATCCTCCCTGGGGTATACCCCTTGTAGGCTGTACATTCGCTTAACCCCTTTTAATTTCAAGCTGAATTACCCAAAAAAAAAAAACTTGCTTTAACATTTTGAAGTCCACACTTGCACTTGGAACTAGCAACCCGTGCACATGGAAGCAGCCTGTGAGCTAAGAAGCACACCAGTGCAGCAGCAACAAAGCAACTATTGGGGTGACCTTTGAAGTAGTAACATGCAGTAACAATAACTACGATCATGTGATAGCAATATCAGTGGGAGTAGTTGTTTTGGAGGTTGCTTTGAGGTTACAGGAATGACCAAATACTTTACAACTGTCACATCTAAGAGGGAGCCATTGATATTCAACCCCTATCATCTTCGATTCTGAGTTGACTGAGATAGCAATATCAGTGGGGAGCTCTTCACATGCTTCAATCTCCACACAGATACGGGCATAATCCAATCTCCTTTCTCTTGGATGTGGCTTCATCTACATGAATGGGAACACCAATGGCACTTCCAATTTTACTAAAGCCAACTTCGGACCAAAATTCCAAAGGCAATCTATGTAATTTTACCCACACAGGAATAGAGGCAGGGTGATTTTTTTTTTTTTGGGTAACTTAGCTTGAAATTAAAAGGGGTTAAGCGAATTTACAACCTACAAGGGGCATACCCCAGGGAGGACAAAATAAAAATAAAAAGAAAAGAAAATTTCATACTCCCCGGCACAACCCGCCGGGGTGGGAAAATATGAAATCCAGCACAACCCGCTGGGATGAGTACATTAAGCATGCAGTAGCAAAATAAAACTGTTAATTTGTGGCTCTATAAATAGCCTGCTTCGTAAATTAAGCATGCACACTGCCATTTGACCACCCTTTTACGTGAACCAAGGTAGGCCCGTGAAATTTGGTCCCACATGGATTGAGCCTTGAAAAAGCCACCGAAATGTTTTTTTTTTTTTTTTTTTTTTCGTCCAATTTTTTGCCTTCCCCATCACACCTGGTGGGACCAGGGAGGAGACTACTTTGATTGCACTTGCTGCACGGTTTTGAACCAAGTGAATTAACCCATTAAAACCAAGAATAAAATATCCCATGTGATAGCTGTAAAGGTGGACCCAAAATTTATTAGACTAGAAGTTGCAGCCGAAAGTTGCTGTACCAGGACTGCCTTAGGACTTGGCAATGTTGCCCACTTGCAGGATGGAGAGAGTGAATTACACTCTCCTTCTTCTCAAACATTACTTGATGAACGACAAAGGGCCTCCAAGAACCGATCCAAACTGATTTGTAGGAGAGAGAAGGCCTACATCACTGAAACTCCTTAGCAACCAGAGACCGAATGAGGTATTACCCCCACCGCCGTGCCACCGACGACACCTAACGGGAGGAACTAAGTCGCCAAGGATGAGCCAATTTCAGAACCCCCGGGATCTCCAACGCCTCTGTGCGAAGCCGTTCTTAGAGGTGGTTGTTTGTGTCGTGTAGAAAATCTTTTCAGAACCCTCCTTGCGAGGAGCTGTTGTTTGCTTCTGAACGAATGCCCAACTGGTGGATCCTCCACTCACCCACGGCTTGCTGTGCATCAATTATAACTCTCACACAAGGTGTGAAGTAAATGTGTTCATTCAGCCCATGGAAAGGAGCTGAAAATGTTGATTGAAGTGAGGACGAATTTAATCCTCTTGATGAGGTCGAACCCCATCAAGCTCTGCCTCATTGAAACGTGACTTGTGGAGAAATGAGATCATCTCCCCATGTGTGTGTGGTAGTAGCAGCTCTAAACTGGTTGTTGCTGTAGAGAACCCATGGAAATCTGGATTGGACCTTCAAGAACAGATGCTCCATGACAGCCTAATCAGATTCCCGTTTGGTAAAAATTAGATAGGAAATAGGAGGAGTGCATTCTCTCTCTAGATTCTAGAGAGAGAAGCTCTCAACTCCATTCAATCAGCTTAGGATTAGGCAGGGTGATTTTTGCTAGGTACCAACATCCGTTTCCATTCTTTCAACACCAAATACCTATGTGAGAAGAAATAAGGACCGCCCTCTAAGACTCCAAGCTTGGATGTCTCATCTTCAAATTCAAAAAGATAGCAAGAGCCTAACTGTTTGACTGTGAACTTCCCATGGTCTTTCCACAAAGCTTGAGCTGTGGCACTAAGAAGATGCAGGGGCATTTTCCCATCCAAAAAAGTGCCCAATCAAACAATGCTTGCCTATCCCATCGTCAAGTTGTGACTCATCAAACTCCACATGAACCTCTTTACCTTTTTGAATGCCAGGATAAATGAGCCAATTTCATGGTTTTGGATGGGGCTTGAGCTTTAAACAAAGAAGCCCAATTTTGGGGTTTTACCTGGATTACTCACGATTGAAGGTTTTGCTGGAATCTTCTGTTGAGCCTCCATGAGGGCCCCGTCAAGGTTCACTTCAACACTGGAAGGAGCCCTATCTGGATTAGAGTACTCATCTCACACCCGAAGGATGTGGGATTTGAGATGTGAGACGCTGACATTAACTCCAGACGTTAGCATTTCTTCCTCAATTGATTCAACCAAGTATGAAATACGATCCTCACTTGCCTGATTTTCACCCTCACACTGAAATATGGCTTGTAACTTTCGGGCAGGACTTGAGCCAGATCGGTTGGTATTGTTTGTAGGGTAAATGGGTTTGGTTGTTAATTGAGAGATGGGGTTGGTCGGTCCAGAGCTGATTCTCTTAGGGTAAACATTAGATTGGACAAGACTTGGTTTAGGTGAAAAATGGAGAGAAGATTTCCCGGTAGGTGTTGCTTCTGATGACAGGTTTGTTTCAAAGAAACTAGGGTTTTTTGGATCTAGGTTGTTAGAATGGTATAGATTTAGATCAGAAAGGTTAGAGGATCACCATGTATGGTCTCTAAGTTCTAATGGTGAGTTCACAGTAGCTTCCTTTTGGAATGAGCTCAGAATACAGTACCCCAAGGTCACTTGGCACAGAAGCATTTGGTTCCCTAGTCATATACCCAAATGTAGAATGCTCTCTTCACTTGTTATCCACAATAGACTCTATATTGGTGACAGATTAGTCTTATTTGGTACCATTTCTGTCTCCTGTTGTAGTTTCTATTCAGGTGTGGAGACACATGATCACTTGTTTTTCAACTGCCCCTTCACCTCCAAAGTTTGGCTTGAGATACTTACTTATATCAATTTAAATTGGCCCTCCCAATCCTGGGTTGATTGGATCAATCAAATTTCAAGTATTAGAGGCAAAACTCTCAAAGCTTTTGATTACCAAACTTGTGTTCACAACCGCAGTTTATCACATTTAGCTTGAAAGGAATGCTCGTAAGTTTCAAAATGCATCATGCACTTTGCCCACTGTGGTGAGCAAGATTCATTCACTAGTGAGGTATAGACTTCTGTCCTTGGACAAACTTCCTCAAGGGCACCAATCACAAATGTTTTTATTGGGTAAATACCCATCTCACCAATCACAAATGTTTTTTTTTGTGGATAATTCAGCTTGAAATTAAAAGGGGTTAAGCGAATATACAGCCTACAAGGGGCATACCCCAGGGAGGACAAAACAAAAATAAAGAAAATATATAAAAGTGCATGTTTCCCGGCACAACCCGCCGGGGTGGGAAAATTATAGTCTTAGCACAACCCGCCAAGATAGGGATAAAATGAACAAATATTCTTAGGGTGAGTTTCCGAATGTATTTTATCTAGATTTTATCAAAATCTGATAAAATCAGGCCTTAATTTTATCCATTCATAAGGAGAGTTGATAAAATCTTAGTTTTTTGCATTCAAAAATCTAAGATTTTATCAACTTTCCTCACGAATGGATAAAATCAAAGGCTTAATTTTATCAGATTTTGATAAAATCCATTCGGAAACTCACCTTTAATTTTGTAAACCGGATGATGGATATTTCTGATCCACTTGAAAATTGTGGTCCCACACCAACTTGTACTCCGCAGTAACTTGTACTCGCATAGATTCCCAGAGTAAATTAATTCAAAAGGACAGTGGGTCCCTTTTTGTGATGTGCTCGAGTATGATGATTGATGAAGATGATTTTGAAATGGGCACACTGCCATTTCTTGAAGGTGTATAGCTGTATCTAGTTCGTGGTCCCCACTTCACCTTATCAACTATAGGGTGCTTTGGCTAACTTGAAAAAACTAGATTATTGGATTATTGATTTTGTCCTTATTCAAATTTTTTTTGCATTTGTTGGTTTTCGGTCGATTTTTTGAGGTTTTTTGACTTGTCTCGACGAGAGGAATCTAAAAAGTATAAAATTATTAGCCAAATTTTAAGTTTTGTGAATAAAGACGAAAAATAATCCAAAAAACCGGTTTTTTGGATTATTTTTCGTCTTTATTCACAAAACTTAAAATTTGGCTAATAATTTTATACTTTTTAGATTCCTCTCGTCGAGACAAGTCAAAAAACCTCAAAAAATCGACCGAAAACCAACAAATGCAAAAAAAATTTGAATAAGGACAAAATCAAATAATCCAATAATCTAGTTTTTTCAAATTAGCCAACTATAACTGCACACCCTTTGAAGACTTTTGTTGTGTTTAATAGTAATTGGTTTCCTTCCCAAGGAAATCACCTTTCGGTGATTGAAATTTCCAGCGGTCACTTTTAAATGACACCATGAGCGTGGGCCCCAAGGCACGCAATGCTTGCCCAGTTTCACGAGAGAGAGTGGGCTCTTCTTCCCCAACTCCAACAATTGCACTGGATCGGGAGACATATGCTAGCCGTGGGACCCACCTAATACTTCTTCTCCAGAACACCAAGTATCTTCAACATCAGCCCAGATTTTCCAGGTTAAAACCCAAAAAAATATGGAGAAAAGATCCAAGGACACACAACCGAAGTAATCCATAACCTAGAAATTCAAAAGTCGACATCTAATTAATTTGGGGTGTATCAACGCAGAGTTAAACCCCAATAGAATAATAACTCTGAACAATTAATGGAGCACAAGGATTTACAGCGAATTAGTTACAAACACGTAAGATAAGGAGCTATGTTCCAAAACTGCCTTAGACTTACCTATGCGCCAGGATCCGAAGTGGTATTACCCCCTCCACCATGACACCAATGACACATAATGGAGGAGAACTGTTACGCGAGAAAGACAGCAGCAGTACCAGAAGCAAAATCCCAATCTGTAGCGTGTTCGGGTGTATTCCGTCTATAAATCCATGGCGAGGAAGTGCACATTTGTTGGAAGTAGGGACACCAGACCCATGTTTTGCAAACCCCATGATAGATGGTCCATTTTGGACATGGTGGGAAACTTTGTGAACACCATTAGTGGAACATAGGATTTGGGAACCGAAATCCCCATTGATAACCTTCACAACGTGATGTAATACGTCTAGCCCAAGGTGGAACTGGATGTAGATAGGAATTGATGAAGTTTAACACCAACAGATTGTTGGATTTTTGTAAAAATTAGGAAAGGAGATAATGGGAGTGCATTCTCTCTCTATTTCTAGAGAGATAGAGAGAGAAGCTCTCAACCAGTGGGTTAAACAAGAGTTGAGAGCTTCTCTCTCTAGAATTTAGAGAGAGAATGCACTCCTCTTTATCTGTTAAACCCAATCAATTTTTATCAATCCTCCAAACAACTGTTTGGTGTTTACCAATCTGTTTCTTCAGATTATCATCTATGTTTTAACAAGGGAGGTCTGTGAGAGTTCTATTTGTTCTTTCCTTTCCACTCCTATACACGAAAATCATTATCAAATGGGGGGTCGTTTCCCCCAAACCCAATTCGGTTCTTCATCATTTCTCTCCATGGATCTCGTCATGAGGTCTATCACACAAGGGGTCTGGTTTTGCGACCCAGATCCCTTCATGGGTCACCCCAAAATCTCCCACGCAGCTGAGGACAGAGACAGCAAGAAATGGGTTTCGCCCATAAAGGTTCACAAGACCCATAAATCTGCTGGAGTTTACAGAGCTACTTTGTAGCTTCCGTTAGGAGATCGACTGGAGGGATTAGAGGGAATACGCGCGAACGCACAACAGATTGGGGTCTAGCTTCTAGTACAAGACTGTCTTCCTCGCGCATCAGTTCTCTTCCATTATGTGTCGTTGGTGTCACGGTAGAGGAGGTAATGCCATTGCGGATCCTAGCGTATGGGTAAGACTAAGGCAATATTGGAACTGAGCTCTTTTCATATGCGTTTGTACATATTCCTTCGACATTTCTTGAGCCCATTTGGGGCTGATCTACTTTAGATGTCTGTATTCTGGATTTTCGGAATTGAGGATTTCATGGTTCCTTTTACTGGGTTTGTATCTGGGAATTGCAGAGAGTGGAGTTCACACTCCATCTCGCGTCTGGGCCTGGAAATCATGGGGATCGGCTAGCTGATCTCGGAAACATACACGCCAAAAGTATGTGGGTCCATGGTCTTTCTGTTGGATCTTATACAATTGTTATGTTAAAAGGTTGGGTACAGCTGTACCCTATGGTTCTCTCTTGGGCCATCCACCGAACTACTGACTTTATCGGTTAAATCAATCACTTGGTCCCACCAAGTGCTGGTGCTTTAGAAAGTTGGGCAATGTGTTGCTCGAAAATTAAATAGCGCGGTCCCATGTGTGGACCAACAGGCTTTCGGTCAAATTTCAATCCAATATAATTCATGTTGCTCGTAAAAATTGGCAGTGTGCCCGATGTTTTGTGACAGTGGGGTCCACTGTCCTTGCTTCAATTTGCAATTGAGTATACGCATGCCTTGGCTTCTTGGGCCACACAATGTGCATTGGAGAGATACGTCAGAAGATATTATCAAAAATAGATACTCCTACATCAGAGATGTCCTTGGTCCCACCAAGGATGCAAGCAAGTGATAGGGCCTAGTGCCCCCAATTTCTGCCATAATTTTGTGAAAAATTACCTGAGTACCCAATCATCGGGTTTACTTAGGAATTTTTATCCATTTTCCCTAACCTAGCGGGTGCTAGGACCTCCAAATTGCCCACCCCGGCGGGTTGTGCCGGGGAGTACGCATTTTTCTTTCTTTCTTTATTTTCTTTTGTCCTCCCTGGTGTATGCTCCTTGTAGGCTGTACATTCGCTTAACCCTTTTTAATTTCAAGCTGAATTACCCAAAAAAAAAAAAAAAAGCTCTCAACCATGACCAATCACAAATGTTGTTAGCCAAGTGGGGGATTAACTAAATTTTTCATCTATTTTATCATGTATCTTGAAGGGTTTGGTGGATGGTGGTCTACCTTGGGGCATCCCCTTGGGACAACCAAGTGTGATAGGTGTTGTTGTTTGAATTACAATATAGCTCTGTCTCCAACGGAAGGAGGCATTCCTTGGATCTGTGGTTTAATGTCTTAACTTTACTATTGTCTCCATGGAAGGAGGCATTCCTTGGAAGCCTCTCATTAGTGTTATAGCTTTATTCCTAGATTGTTTAATATTGGGGAGTGTATGCTTTTACATAGTTCCGAGCCAATTTGAACTCTCTGTTGTCTGAACACTGCTGCATTAGAACCCTCATTTGGTGACCATGACATGGTGGCCAAATGTGTTGCCATGCCACAAAAATTCACTATCTTGAGTTACTCAATTCCCTAAGTTTTTGCCATTCTGCATCATAAATTCTTCATGTTGCGGTAGCCTATTTGTGATATGATATACACAATTTTGGTATATGTTTTATGCCCCAATTATGAGATACTCTTGCCTGCTATACTACATTGCTGTTATGATCTGGAAAGTTCCCGGGATGCCATTTTTTAAACAATATGCTGTCAAAATTTTCAAAAATTCTGTTACTGTCCAGTTTGCTCACTTATGGATTGCCGACAGAATTTTGCTTGCATTGCTCAGATATTGCATCCTGCTTACATTGCTCATTAGGGTGCAGTGTTCTTGTGGGGCTATTATTCCCTCTTTTAGCGTGCACTGCGTCTGCACTGTTTGCTGTATTTTACTACTTGTGGGACTACTCTTGTCCAGATTGTCTTGGAAATAACTGCTTGTCCATAGTGTTCCTAATAGTGTGGGATCTTCCAAGTTTTGGGTGAATGGATGTCCTAATAACCATCTCTTTTTTTTTTGGATAAATGAGCTTGAAATAAAAAGGGGTTAACCGAATATACAGCCTACAAGGGGCATACCCCAGGAGGACAAAATAAAACAAAGAAAAAGAAAAAGATAAAAATAAAGAAGGAAGAACCTACGCCAACTGGCTACAATTATCTAGGGCGATAAGTCTGAATGTTTCCAAACCTTCTAGACAACGAAGCAACAACCAAAAGACTTGGACTGTTTGAAATTAAAACTTGATGTTTGAAGCATGAACACGAGACTTGGACCTGCATGTGTGACTTGGGGCTGTTGGACGTAAACTTGATGCTTGAAGCTTGGGCCTTGAACATTAGAACACCTTGAAGTAACTTGGGATAGCAGTGGCTGGATAGTAGAATGGAATGGATGGCTCCATGGCAGAGCTCTATGACCTTGAATAGAATGGAATGGATGGCTCCGTGACAAATAGTGTACCATGAATCTTAGTGACAAGGCTAAGTGCCTAGCAAAGTTGCCATCAGGTCATCATACCGTGAAAGGGAACCTAACAATGCATCGAGCCAAGGGACAACCCCCCAAGGCTAGGTACGGGAGGAAGCCCCCTCCCAAAGGGGATCATCCATGCCAAGGGACAGTCCCCCTAGGCTAGGCCCACTAAACCACTGCGTAGCTCACCCTAACCCTTTATTACATGAAATCTTGGCAGAATTTGGACAACACCTTTGAAAAAGTGATATCCTATGTGAAAGTGTCCCTATCTAGCACATCACCAACAAGAGTAACAGCAGCTCTGCCCATAAAATGGCAGTCCTTAAATAGATGATAAGGCTAGCAGTAATTGACAAGAGTAATATCAAATTTCAATAAAGCAAAGCGGTTGCAAATGTACCAGAACAACCAAGAAAACATCAACAACAGCAAATGCATGCATAACGCTTGAACATCACTTACTAACAGCAGAAGCAGATTGCAACAACCCCTGCAATCCACAAAACAACTAATGGTGCAGCAGTTATATAAAGAAATGCAGCAGGTTGCAACAGCCCTTACAACCCACAAAATCAATTAATGAGTAAGAGTTACCTCCCTTTTTAGCAGATCCACAACCTGATCACTCTTGGGCCTTCCCATGGATGAACCTCACTGCCTCATAAATGCCTGAGATGCCCCAGCAAGCAAACTGCTGCAGCAAGCCCCTGGATATCGATTCTGACATAAAGACTAAGTTGCCGCCAAAGAACGGCTCTCTACTAACAATATGAACTTCATTCTGGGAAGCCCAACCACCTTGATCCAAACCTGCAATCACAAACTACCCAAGTGGGTTGTTAGATTATAGGTAGACCACACCACCACTTGTCTGGATTATCTTGGACAGCCTGCCACTGAACATCGATTAGTGCATGATGATAGTAAAATAGATGAAACTCAAATTAGTGCACCACTTTGATTATATGCCACTTAGCCAAACATTAATTACTCAGGTTCAGAATCAATTTGCCATGCTTCACACAAATATAACGGGCCCTCAGGAATTTTATTGAGTGACAAAAGCCTGTTCCTAATATCAGAACATACCTTATTCACAACAAATGGAATTGTGTGATGGGTATTCTGAAATTTCCTGAAGTTCCTTTCAATCCATATGTGATAGAGTGTGACAGTGAAGGATAGTTTGATGATAGAGCTCTTAAGCCCTCTCCCTCGATACTCAGAAAGGGTAGAAACCAGTTGTTGTAGAGACTGAGATTGCCATGTGAGGTGTGATTTGAGAGAGACCTCATCCCAAACCTTTTGGGTAAAGGGACAGTTAAAAAAAAGATGACTGTGATCCTCCTCCCTAGAGCAGAAACTGCAACAAGATCTATCCTTAATGCCCAAAAGTACTAATCTGTCCTCCGTGGACAGTCTATTATGGATGGCAAGCCAACTAATCAGGCTGCATTTGGGTATGTGGAAGGGAAACCAGACAAGGTGGCTCCAGCCAACATTAGGATAATGAGTTCTAAGTTGCTCCCAAAGAGAGGAAACAGTAAATAAACCATTATTGCTAAGGGTCCATCTACATGTATCCTTTAAAGGGGAGGGGTGAGTGAGCATTGGAAGGGCACTCCTGATTTCATTTAGTTCCCAAGTTTGGGTGATAGGAAATTTCCAATGATTGGTCATGGTGAGAATGGTGGAAACTTTGGCATCCACAGATAAACCAGAGTCATAGATGATGCGACTATCAAATCTCACCACCCGAGGACCCAAGGGATGCCAATTGTCATGCCACAGAAAAGTGGAAGTTCCATCTCCAATTTGATAAAGGATGAAAGGTTGAATGAGAGGACATAATTGAAGCAGTTTCCTCCAAGTCCAAGAAGGGCTACTAGGCAATTTGATTTTCCAAAAGCTCTTGCCTTTAAGTAAGTACGACTTCACCCATTGACACCACATCGACTGCTCACCTCCAGAAATGAGGTACCATATATGCTTAGCCATGGCAGCCTTGTTCCATACTTGGAGGGATTTCAACCCGAGACCCCCTTCCTTTTTAGGAGAGCACAAGTGTTCCCATGAAACCTTGGCACTAGTGTGTTTAAGGTCAGGGCCAGTCCAGAAAAAGGCTCTTAGTATTGATTCGACTTCCTTCATTATCCTTTTGAGCAGAATAAATATAGAGGACCAGTAAGTTTGCATTGAAAACAACACAGACTTAATCAACTGGACTTTACCTGCATAAGAAAGGTACTTGTTGGCCCAAGACTTTGTACGACTTATGATTTTATCTATGAGAATTTGGCAATCAGTGTACCTTAGTTTGGTGGATATGAGAGGGACTCCCAAGTACTTGACTGGAAGAGTCCCTTCATTGAACCCAAGGGTTTGGAGAATTGAGTTCGGAACTCCAGAAAAGAATGCATTGCTCTTACTAGGACTAGGAGTCAATCCAGAGAGAGAGGCAAACTCATTAAGAGCCGTTGTAATGTGTCAGAGCTTCTCTCTCATGGCGACTCTAGGCGTTCTCCTTTGAAACCCTAGATATGGTGGTTTCATCTGGTGCGTCTTCCCGTAGTAACCCTGTGAGTTGAGCTCTCCCATGGAAGACGGTACTGTATCATCTGCAGATGGTCTAGGGATCAAGGTGGTTGATTCCATTGAAGTCCATAAGAACCGCCATCAATCTCAACCACAGCACTTCCAGCAGTCTAATGTTTACCCCTATAGAGTTCGATCTAACTTGGATACCGTTAATCCCTATTCGTCAGGGACAGATCCCGATCCACTCCTCAACAACAGCCCTAAATCCTCAACCCATGGGGGGTCAACTCTCTATGGTCCCCTCAATGCAACCCCTACCAAAACCGCTCTTTTCACACCCCAAGATTCTTACCCGCACGGCCTGAAAACATCTAATTTTTCAGTTAACCCAAACTCTATCGACCCTCGTAGCCCGAGCACCTCAAGCCCTAACACCTCTCGGAAGATTCAAGAGGTTCTCCAGCATGCAGGCAAGAGGTTAGATAGGGAGGAGAAAATCGCCTCCATGGTTCAGTCAATGGAAGCCAAACTGAGGAAGTCAGGTATTAACTTGGATCTCTCCCAACTCACGAAGCAGATTAATTATTTACAGGAAGTTCAGAGCATCCCTAAATCTCCATCACATTATCTCGAAGGAGATTTCTTCGTGGTAGAGGATCCCCCAGATCCTCATCCCAAGGTAGGATCGATTGCCCCACAGAAATCAGGAGAGTTCGGTAAGGATGTATGTAATTCTCCTCATCACACACAGTATCCTACTGTCCCCAGTTCTACTGGTTCTAAGGGACAAATCAATGTAACACAGAACCTGGTTCCAGACCCAGGTAAACCTAAGAACTGGACTTCCTTGTTCACTGCCCAGGCCCCTTCTAAGGTTATGAAACTTGAGCATTTTCCAGAAATGCAAAGAGGTTCAGAAGCTATAGCAGAGTTGGATGAATCGGATGTAGACTCTAACTCTTGGAATCACTGTCTGATTGGGTACTTCCTTGATGGGAAGATGCCATACAGGTTATTGTGTGCCACTGCGAGGGCAGTTTGGAAAGAAAATGCTCATGTTTCTATTAAGCAAATAGGCTCATGTTTCTTCTTTGAATTTAAAGATGAAGCCATGAAATTGAAAGTTCTAGAGGGTGGTCTGTATTTTTTCTCTAAACGATATCTAGTTCTCACTGAATGGACGAGAATGATGGTTCCTACGACAGCTCATCCTCCCTCAATTCCAGCCTGGGTCAAGCTTCATAAATTGCCTTTGGAGTGTTGGACTGAATTGGGTTTTAGTCGTATCGCTAGCACAATTGGCAGGCCCATTCATGTTGATCAAGCTACGGCAAACAAAAGCAAATTAGACTATGCTAGAGTTTGTGTAGAGATAAGTGCAGCGGATGAACTTCCAGACGTGGTGATTGTGAAGGTTAATGGGGATTCTGCGGCTATCCGAGTAGAATATCAGTGGATTCCCTCTAAATGCCCTACCTGTAAGGTGTTTGTTTGGTCATACTTGCAAACCTAAACCCACTCCAAACCCCTCGTAGCCCGGAGGTTCCAAAGGTCCAATTTGGGTAAGCAGGTTTTGGAAACAGTGTTCTCTGATAAGGATCCAGTGGTTCAGTGTAGAGTAATTGAGGCCTTGAACAAAGGTGGGAGTGAGGCTCTAGATGCAGTTACTAAAGTGATACCTAGCTCTACTCAAAGATCAGAGATAGTTACACTTCAAGGTTTACCTGTTGAGCCAGATCCAGACCCTCCTTATGCTAGCACACCTTCCTTTGACCCTTTACCTAGCAAAGAGCTCCGAGGGACAAAGTGGGTTGTGTTGCACAGAAAGAGGACTTTAAAATTGTTTCTCATAAGAAGAGCAAAAAAGAGGAATAAAGCGAGTACAACCGAAGGAAGGGAGCATGTCTCCTCTCTCTCAAGAGGTAAATGTACCACCCCTTCTTTTTGGGCAATATAATAATTCTTTCTACACTTTGCCATCATATTTATGATTAAAACACCTCTATATTTTGGGTTTTGGAACATGCGAGGTCTTAATGATCCTATCAAGCAAAAAGAGGTTGTTTCTTTTGTTAAATATAATAAGTTATCACTTTTTGGTCTTATTGAGCATAAAATTAAAGAAGTAAATTGTTCTAGGCTCATTAATTCTATGTTTCCAGGTTGGTCCTTTGTTCAGAATTTTGCTAACGCTCCAAGTGGTAGAATTTGCGTAGTGTGGGATCCAACCATTCTAATATTGAGTGTTTTGGACCAGTCTAGTCAAGCTATTCATTGTCTTATTCAGACCCCATCTCTTGATATTAAATTTTTGGCCACCTTTGTATATGGCTCTAATCTCCACTTGGAGAGAAGGGAGCTCTGGCTTGATTTGACTAAGTGGAAAGGTCTTGACCCATGGATCATCTTAGGGGATTTTAATGCAATTAGATCTCAAAATGAAAAAGTTGGTGGGGACCAACATTGGCCCCCACATATGGATGACTTTAACCATTGCATGCTTACTAACGAACTTGAGGACCTTAGGTATATTGGGTGCCAATTCACCTGGACTAACAAACAAGCCCTTACCCAGTTTGTTGCCACCAAAATTGATAGGGTACTTGTTAATGAGCATTGGATTAAGTCCTACACTTGCTCTAACGTACATTTTCCTCCCCCTAGCATTTCTGACCACTCCCCGGCCATTGTGTTTCTTAATCCTGGTGCTAAGAGAGCCCGTAAACCTTTCAAATTCTTCAACTTTCTGGCCGATCACCCTGATTTCTTATATGTTGTCCAGAAAATTTGGAGAATGGTGATCATAGGCAACCCCATGTTTGTTGTTTGTGAGAAGCTTAGACTTCTACAAGCTGAGCTTAAAGAGCTTAACACTAAGGATTTCAGTGACATCTCCAAGAGAGCTAGTGCTGCCAGGCTTCTGCTGGATCAAGCTCAGGTAGACCTTGGACAAGATCCCACAAATGTTGTTAAACAAGCTCATGAAAGGAATCTGTGTAAGCACTATCTTGTCCTTGCCAAAGCTGAAGAAAGTCTTACTAAACAGAAGTCTAGAATCCAATGGCTTAAGTTAGGAGATCACTGCACATCCTACTTTTTTAAGTCCATTACACAGAACAGGAACAGGAATAGAATTACAAGTTTGGCTCTCTCTGATGATTCTCTCACTCATGATCCTGTAGAGATCAGGACATCCTTTGTTGATTATTACACATCCCTTCTGGGCACTGCCCATTCTTCTGGCTTCTCTGGATCCTCTAGAGTTGATCAGTTGATTGCCACCAGGTTGTTAGATGTCTAGAGGGATACTATGATTTCTGAGGACTCGAATGTGGAGATTAAGGAAACCTTTATGTCTCTTAATCCCAACAAAGCCCCCTCGCCCCCGATGGCTACAATGCCGGTTTCTTTCATAAAACGTGGAGTATTGTGGGTAATGAGGTTCTGTACCACCGCGAGGAATTTCTTCGTGTCCGTAAACTCCTCACTAAAGCTAATTCAACAACCATTGCTCTTGTCCCTAAAATTCCTAATCCTACCAAGGTGGGGGATTTCAGACCCATTTCTTGTTGTAATACCATAGATAAATGCATTGCTAAGATCCTCTCCAAAAGGATCCAAGCTGCTCTCCCTCACCTCATTGATCCAAATTCAATGCGATTCGTGAAAAGGAAGAAGAATTGCTGATAATATCTTTCTCACCCAAGAGATCATGAGGGATTATCACAAGAATTCACCTTCTCCCAAATGTGCATTAAAGGTTGATATCATGAAAGCCTATGACAATGTCAACTGGGATTTTCTCTGGGCCACACTTACTTCCATGAACTTTCACCCCAAAATGATCACTTGGATCAAGGCATGTATATCCACTGACTCTTTAAACATTAACGGTGAAGCCTCTGGCTTCATCATGGGGAAGAAAGGTTTGAGACAAGGTGATCCATTGTCCTCTTACCTTTTTGTCATAGTCATGGAAGTCCTCACACAACTTCTCAAGGAAAAATCCCAGAGTTCCAGCTTTCACTTTCATTGGAGATGTGACAAGGAAAAGCTAATCAATCTTTGTTTTGCGGATGACCTTATGATTTTTTGTAAAGGGGAATTAAGCTCCGTCCTTTGCATTCAGGAGGCCCTTGCAGAATTTGAGGCAATATCTGGTCTTTCTCCTAGTCCCAGGAAGAGTAGCATTTTCTTCTCTGGTGTTCCTTCTTCTGTCAAGCAGTCTATACTTGGAGCTCTACACTTCAATGAGGGTTCTCTTCTTGTGAGATATCTTGGAGTTCCCCTTATCTCTACTAAGCTTAAGTACATGGATTGTAAATCCCTCATAGATAGGATTACAAATCGTACTAAATCTTGGGCCAATAAGTACTCTCATATGCTGGGAGAATCCAATTGGTCAAGTCTGTCCTTTTTTCCATGCAGACCTACTGGTCTTCAATCTTTATACTTCCCAAAAAAGTGATTAAGGAAATTGAAGGGATTCTAAGAGCTTTCTTTTGGACTGGGTCTGATCTTAAGCACACTGGTGCCAAAGTGTCATGGGAGCACCTCTGTTCCCCGAAGAAAGAAGGTGGTTTGGGGTTTAAATCCCTCCAAGTTTGGAACAAGGCTTCCATGGCCAAGCACATTTGGTTCCTTATCTCTGGTGGGGAACAATCCATGTGGTGCCAATGGGTGAAGTCCTATCTACTCAGAGGGAAAAGTTTTTGGATGGTCGAAAATCCCATCCAGCCCTTCTTGGACCTCCCTGTGGTATGACAATTGGCATCACTTTGGCCCTCTTGTTAAGCATTTTGGTAATCGTGTGGTTTATGATTCTGGGTTGACATATGATGCCCCTGTCTCTGCTATCCTGAACACAGCCAATCAATGGGCCTTCCCTATTACTCAAACTTGGGAGATGAATGAGATCAGAGCTCATCTCCCGGTTCTTAACTCCCAGTTGCCTCTTAGTGAGGACTCTTGCAGATGGACTCTCACTATTGATGGTTTATTTTCTGTATCCTCTCTGTGGGAACATCTGAGGATCAAATTTCCCATTGTCGATTAGAATCACATTGTGCGGTTCCCTTCTCATATCCCTAGATGTAGCTTGATATCCTGGCTTGCCATTCATAACAGGTTATCCACTGAGGATAGACTTGTTCTCTTTGGTATGAAAAACACCTTTTCTTGCTCCTTTTGTTCTGCAGAGGAATCCCATGACCATCTATTTGTCAATTGCCCCTTCACCAAGCAGATCTGGGATGCTATGTGCCTTAAATCCCATTTCAATTGGCAGGCTCAGAATCTTTCCAGTTTGGTCACTCTTATCTCTGCTTTTAGAGGTAAAGGTTTGATATGCACTATTGCAAAGCTGACTTTCACTGTCTCTCTCTATCACATTTGGATAGAGAGGAATCTTAGGAAGTTTCAGAGTGTGCAGCACAACATCTCCTCCATAGTGGTCAAAATTAGCACCGATATTAGGATACTGGTGATGTCCCCTCGCATAAAACCCCACATGGACCTTTTAGCATTGATGGAAGCATGGAACATCCCCAAGTGCCTCCTATTTGACTCTAACCATATATGTCACTTGTTGATTTGGTCTTCAATGGTCCTAATCAAGTTATCATATGCGTGGTGTTCCCACAAGTTACAAATTGTAAAATGCAGCCGCTGGCAAATTTGGGGTGAGATTCTCGGAGCTATGTTACTAATGTCCCAATTGGGAAAGTTGTGACCTGCAGGTTCCTAGTCAAAAGCCTCATTCCAAAGAAATTTTGATGACCTATGTGGAGGGTCCAAAGATCTCAGATAAAGGAATTCACCGCCGCAAAGGTCTAGTAATGCTCTCGATGGTACAAAGAATCTTTGACTTGGTCTTCCAGGATACTTGTATTGTACTCTATTGTAGTCATATGGATTGCAAGGGCTGTTGCATTCCACCATTATTGTTATCTGTTGTTACTTTGTGCATGCTAGATTGCGTTGTGCTTTATTGCGGTGTACTTGCATTACCGGGGTGCAAGGGCTGTTGCATCCCTTTTCTTGTTGATTAGTGTTATCTGTTGTTACTTTGAGCATGCTAGATTGCGTTGTGCTTTATTGATGTTATTAGGGTTGCAAGGGCTGTTGCAATCCACTTATTATAACCTGTTGGTACCCTTGGTTTATTGCTTTATGCCTAGATTGCATTATGCTCTATTGATGTTACAGGGGTGCAAGGGCTGTTGCACCCTTTTCTTGTTGATTGTTGATTGTCTGCTATGTGGTGATTGCCACGGGCAGTACTTGCATTGTGCAGTGCTGTGTTGTATGGAACATTAAGTCACTTGCATACGCATAAACATGATGTGCTGTGGCTGTGACTATATTCCACTACCATCAATATAAGCATGCTTGCCTTACATATTGGTTCAGCCTGTTTTAAACCATAGTCATCAATTCTTTCCAGTAGAACTTGGAGCCTTTACCCATGCAAAGGGTTCCTAGCCACGGGGGATGTCCCTGGCATTGTTTGATCCCCTTTTGGGAGGGGGCTTCCTCCCATTTACCTATCGCTGGGGGGTTGTCCCAGTGTACCACAGGTTTGGTCCATCTACGGATGGTTGGTTGTCCTTGTTGATCCTGTTACTGCTGCAATTCTGTTTTCTAGTGCTATGTTCTGGGCTTATAGGGAAACAAACTATACCCTGCCAAAGCTTAGGGGTGAATTTCAAGTTTTAGAGACATCAAGTTTAGAAACATCAAGTTTCTCGCCGCTCCCGATAGTTGCGGCTCCCGTTTTGTTCTTTGCGATTACTGGCGCTGCATACTGCAAAGATGCCGCCGCTGTATTCCAAGCCTCATCCCCCCTCATTATTGCTGCGTTTATTGTTACCCGTGCATTGATTACTCTACTGCATTCTGTTGCTATTACCCATGCATGGATGTTGTATTCTCTCGCTCCCAAGCGATTTGCGACTCACATTTTATTGCTGCGGTTTCTCACGCATACTACAAAGATGCGATTCTTTTGTTTCCAAGCCTCGCCTCTTTTCATCAACTGCGTTTATTGTTACCCGTGCATTGATTACTCTATTGTATTCTATTGCTATTCCCCAGAATCTGTCATGTTCAGAAGCTTAGAATCTGGTCCAAGTCCCATCTCACAAGCTGCCTTTATGGCCAACTTTCTCATACCGTTCTTTTCTTTTCTTTTTGTCCTCCCTGGGGTATGCCCCTTGTAGGCTGTATATTCTGTTGTCTTCTTTTATTTCAAGCTTATTTACACAAAAAAAAAACTCATTAAGAGCACCTTGAATGCATTGGATGGAACTCAACTCACCTTTGCAGAAGATCATGAGATCATCCTCAAAGCAGAGATTGATGATCCTGGTTTTGTTACATCTCCAATGAAAATGAAAGTTGGGATCTAGTGCTTTCTCTCTGAGCATTTGGGTAAGAATTTCCATAACAATGACAAAGAGGTAGGAGGACAAAGGATCACCCTGCCTCAGACCTTTTTGGCCCTTGATCTTGCCAATAGATTCACCATTGATACTTAAGGAGTAACTAGTAGTGGAAATGCAAGCCTTAATCCAATTGATCATAATAGGATGGAAATTCATGGAATATAGAACGTCCCATAAGATTTTTTTTTGGATAATTCAGCTTGAAATTAAAAGGGGTTAAGCGAATATACAGCCTACAAGGGGCATACCCTAGGGAGGACAAAATGAAAATAAGAAAAAAAGAAAAAAAAAAAAGAAAAAATGCGTACTTCCCGACACAACCCGCCGGGTGGGTATTTTGGAGGTCCTAGCACAACCCGCTAGGATAGGAATACTTAAGCAAAAATTCAAAATTATATAAACCGTAGTTTATACTGTGGGTTTGTGGCCCCACTTTAACAAGCACAAAAGGCAATTGCTGTTTGGGGTACAAAAGCCCCCACTTGGTCAAGCTGTCATCACATGACTTGATTTAGAAATGTACCACTAGTGATATAGCCCACAACCCTTCACAGCTGTGGACCACGTGAAATGTAAAGTAATGGTAACATAGGGTGGGATCCCACTTTGCCTCAGCACCGAATGCCCCAAAAGTTTACTGTTGAAAATTCAAACAAATAAAAATGGTTTCAAGTGAAAGGCTACAGCTGTACCCACTTCGAAAAAGAATTCATTATATCCACTTTCAAAGCACAGTTGGGAGTAGAAGAGTGTTTGTGATAATCCCTCATGATTTCATGAGTGAGGAAAATATTGTCCGCAATTCTCCTACCTTTTACAAAACCTGACTGGACATGATCAATGAGATGAGGCAGGGCAGCTTGAATCCTATGAGAAAGGATTTTTGCTATGCATTTGTAGATTGTGTTACAGCATGAGATAGGCCTATAATCCCCAACTTTGGAAGGGTTGGGGACTTTAGGGACAAGGGCAATGCTTGTGGCATTGGCCTTAGAGAGTAATTTCCCAGACCTAAAGAAGTTCCTCACAGCCAAAGTTATTTCATGGCCAACAACATCCCAAGATTTGTGAAAGAAGCTTGCATTGTAGCCATCAGGGCTAGGAGCCTTGTTAGGATTCAAAGCCATAAAAACTTCGTTAATCTCCTGATTGGAGACTTCAGAAATCATGGCATTCCTCTGAATATCAGAGAGCCTAGAAGCAACCAATTGATTAACTCTAGGGCCCCCTGAATACAGAGTGGAATGAGGAGTACCAAGTAGACTAGTGTAGAAGTCAACAAAGGTATTCTAAATAGTGTCAGGCTCATAAGACAGACTGCCATCAGGAAGCATGACACTTGTGATTCTACCTCTATTCCTCTTCTGAGTAATGGACTTAAAGAAATAAGAGGTACATTGGTCTCCCAATTTTAGCCATTGGATTCGAGACTTTTGTTTAGCGAAACTTTCCTCAGCTCTTGCAAGCAAATTATATTGCCTAAACAAAAGCCTTTCCTGAGTTTGACTGGGAACATTGCTAGGGTCTGAACCTAGCTTAATTTGGACAGCTTCCAATTGTTTCTTAACATCCAAAGTTCTAGCGGATATATCACTATAGGCCTTGGTGTTAAGCTTTTTGAGCTCAATTTGAAGTAGTCTGAGTTTCTCACACACCACAAACATAGGATTGCCAATTATGACCCTTCGCCAGACCCTCTGAATGATGTTAAGGAAATTGAAGTATTTAAAAGGTTTGTTGGGTTTCTTGGGAGCAGGGTTCAAGAACACCACCATAGGAGAATGATCAGAGATACCAGGGGTAGGGAAATGAGCATTGGAGCAAATGTGAGTCTTCATCCATTGCTCATTAACCAAGACCCTGTCAATCTTGGTGGATACAAAGTTTGTAGGGTCCTGCTTGTTTGCCCAAGTGAAGTGACAACCAGTGTATCGCAAGTCATCAAGGTCATTGTAGGAGATGCACTTATTAAAGTCCTCCATATGAGGAGGCCAATGGATGTCACCTCCCACCTTATCAGAAAGGTGTCTTAAAGCATTAAAGTCACCTAGGATAATCCATGGAATAGAGCTTTTCCAGTGGTTAAGAGTTTGCCACAATTCAAATCTCTCAAAATAGGAATTGGAGCCATATACAAAAGTGGCAACAAACTGAGTACCGCTAGAGATAGAATCTACTTGGCAATGAATGGCTTGATTAGATTGATCAATGATGTTAATGTTTACCTCAATAGGGTCCCAGGCAACAATAATTCTACCACTAGGGGCATGGACGAAGTTGTGAGCAAAATTCCAAAAGGGAAGCATGGAGTTCACGATTCTAGATGCATTCGATTCCTTTATTTTGTGCTCCACAAGGCCCAAAAAGGATAACTTATTAATGTTAACAAAAGATCTAACCTCTTTTTGTTTAATGGGATCATTGAGTCCCCTCATATTCCAGCATCCAAAATTTAAAGGGTTTACAGTCATAGTAAATATAGATTAACAAAATGACAGATAATGGAAGTATTAGAGTGCTGTCAAATGAAATATTGAGCATTTACCTCTTAATAGGTGGATTGGAGCTTCCTGGATTGCCCCTATTCTTTTGCTTCTTTTTACTGGATTTGACTGATGATTTTGGAGAATCCTGAGTTGTTGACACCTTAATCCCCTTCCCTATCCCTCCTTTCACAGTGTCCTTGTTAGGACTGCCTCCAGCAATGATAGTAGAATTGCAGCAAACAGTTGGCAAATTAGGAGGTTTTGGGTTAGGTTCCTTACTAATACCCCCTATTGGTACATCCTTTGCATTGGAATTCACAAGAGTATCATCTTCCCCTACTAGTTTGGACAGTAAGGGATTATCTATTTCAATGACCTCGTCCACTGTCTCACTAGCATCATCATCCGACTTCTCATAGTTCGAGGGTTTGATAACAAACAAGGGACCAGTAGAATTAGGAACATTCACTGTCACTGCTTCTAACGCATCGATCCCTCCTACGCTTGAGCAAACAACCTTGCCATTACCAACGCTAAAGCATTCTTCATGCAGAGTGGCAGACTCCACAGGACTCTCAATGGGGATCTTAGATCTGCCAACTGGTTGCCAAGCAACCTTAGAATTCTCACCTTTCTCTATGGAGCTGATGTTTGAAGTTACAGGAGCAGTTGCAGTGGGTTTGGCAGAGCAAGAGTGACCAAACACTTTACATTTTATGCATTTTTGGGGAAGCCATTGATATTCAAATGAAAAACAATCACAACCTCTCGTCCGTGGTGATTTGAATGCTAGTTGGTAAGTCTGAATCAGCTTCAATCTCAATACAAACCCTAGCAAAGGTCAATCTCTGCTGCTTGGCAGTAGCTACATCTACATGTAATGGTTTGCCTATAGTACTAACAATACGGCTTAAACCTTCCTCTGTCCAACATTCAAGAGGTAGTTTATGTAATTTAACCCAACCAGGGATACTCGAGGGATGTTCAGGAGAGGGGACAAGCATCCTCTCCCACTCCTTAAGAACAATATATCTTTTAGAAAAAAAGTAAGGACCACCTTCCAATACTTTATTCTTGGACTCTTCATCCTGAAATTCAAAGAAGAAAAAGGCCCCCACCTGCCTAATTTTGATGAAACCACAGTCCTTCCAGACTCTTCTATCAATGGAGCTCATAAGGGGAAATGCCATTTTCCCATCAAGGAAATATCCAATAAGACAATGCCCCCAATTCTTATCATCTAAATGGGATTCATCTAACACAACAACTGCATCAGAGTTTTGTCTAAGCTCAGGATAGTGCTTTAGTTTCATACCTGTAGAAGGGCTTTGAGCTTTAAAGAGAGAACCCCAGTCTTTAACCTTGGGCTTGGTTGGAGGATTAGGTTGATTAGTAAGTTGAACAGGTCCTTGATTGGAGGCATTCGGAACAAAGAAATCCCCTCTAGCATCGAACTCCACAGGTCCATCAGATGTAGTTTGTAAGTCTTGCACTTTATGTAGCTGATTTTCCAACTCGGATAATTGGACCGTAACCCCAGATTTTTGCATCTCCTTCTCTAATGATTGAATCAACGAGGATACTCGATCCTTGCTAATCTCACACTCTTTTGCTTTCTGAAAAACCTGCTGGAGTTTTTGGCTAGGGCTAGTTTTGGTAGGGCTGTGTGGACCAAAAGTAAAGGGTAGGCGATTTAGGGCTTTCTTCCAGCAGACTAGGTTGACTTAGATTTGTGGTAGAGCTTTGCCCGGAGGTGGATAGCTGTGAAGGGATGGTAACCCCAACCTGATTAGGTATACCAGCACCGTAATCAGAATGGGAGGTTTTGTTATGTAAAGAGTTTGGAGATCGGGGAAGGGTCAGGTCTGGATCGACAGAAAGATCCGACTTTGGTTTCTTACGCTGAGGATAAACATTGGACTACACGAATTTGGGTTTCGGTGTGAAGTGGAGAGTCATACCTTCAGGAGAGGTATCTCTTACCTCTGGACCTAGATCCACATACGCTTGAGGAGAGCCTAAGGGAGGAGAGGATCCCGTAGTTGAAATATGAACAGGGCTAAACCTAGATTGTGAGTTTGAATCTCTTCTCTGATTCCTTTGAATTTCATTGGAATCTACCGCTTTAGAAGCAAGATCACCCACGAGTGAGGGAGGAGCTTCCATTGCTACTAGGGTTATCACAGGATTACTCCAGGAAGAAGACGCAAATCGCCCAAATCTCTAGAGAGAGAGGCTCCATGCTAACGTCACTGCCCGTTGGAACCTTTGTTCTAATAACCATCTTTACCTTAAGGGAGGGAGGTGTCCTCCCAGCTCGGCTTAGCTTAGGGGGGCTGTCCCTTAGCATGTTTGATAACCTTTGGGGAGGGGCGTGTCCTCCCATATGTGTTGTCCAATGACCACTTTAAATGAACAGGTTGTATTCATCAGAGATGGTGAACACATTATTCAAGCTGGTGGGCCTATGCCAGTCAGAGATGATCCATGCTACACTTTATCACGATGTTGTCCATGCTACTCTTTATCAAGGATATACTATTCTTTGTTGTGCCCATGCTCAAGCTTCAACGAAGACCACTTTAGGTACTTTTGAGTGTTTCTCTACCCTCTCCCTAGATGGCTTCGAAACACTTTTTATCGTAGATTGTTGAATTGATCCCTTTCATGTAGGATTCCCGTGTTGCCTAGTTGGCTTCCCCAATTTCCCATTCTGGTTTACGCCGTACTTTTTTTTTTGTCCACCTGGGGTATGCTCCTTGTAGGCTGTACATCCAGTTAGCCTTTTTTCTATTTCATTTACTCAGAAAAAACCCCCTCCTAAACCTCTCCAAAATTAACCCAAGCCTAAATCACCTTCTACTACATTCAAAACCCTCTTTTTTGATATATAATACGTCCCAATCCATTTTGAAATGAGGGAGATATGCACATTTTACCAAAACAACTTGTTTTTTCGACCTTTTGAGGGTAAAATAGTCACATATTTTGATGTACAAATCATATTGGGTTCACTTGGGTTAGAAAGTAGACTTGAAAAGCTTTCCAACGCATCAAACCATGCGCAAAACGGAGCTCGGTAGCACCCAGAATGGCCCCACAAAGTTTGGAATCCTTTGCAGTCTCCAAGTCCAGGAGCCTGGATTACCCTATTCCAGGCTCCTAGACTCAATCCAGGTGCCTAGACTCTCCAATTCCAGGCGCCTGGATTCACTCCAGATACTTGTTGTCCAAGGTGAACTAAGTGGGGAGGAGCGTCTTGGAGATCTTGGCAGGGATATTTGCAGCAAAATAGTGGAGGGAAGATAAAGTGTCATACGTGAACCCCTAACTTGACCCCTAAGAAGTCCAAGTGGCCCCTTTTTGAACCTTTCTTTGCCTATTTAAACACCCCTCCTCCATTTGAAGAGAGCTTAGTTCCTCCCTCAATCCCTTATTGTTATGTTGCAGAAATGTGCCCAGAAAATCCATCCCAAATCCATTCCCCTTGGTTTTACTCATTTCTACCCTAAAAACCCACCTTTTTGATCATAAAAAATCCTCACATTTCAACCATCCATCATCAAACTTAACCAAAACCAATACAATCAGTTTGTCTTTGTCCCAACAAACCTCTTTTAGTTTACATAATCACAAAAAAAACATCCAAACTTCCACCAAAAGTTCACTAATGAAGCTTCTCAAGGTAGTTCATCTACCAAAATGCTCATATAGGCCCTGAGGGAAACTTAACAAAGTTCTTACTAGTCTTCTATACTAGTGGAGGTTTTGGAAAAGGTCTGAATCACATCAAGAAAGAAATTTGTTTTATGCATCAGTGCCTAATCCAGGTGCATGGATCATCTTTTTCGAGGCACCTGCATTGAGTCCAGGCGCTTAGATTCCATCCTCCTTGTCATATTTTCTGCTTTCTTTTGCATTTCAATTAGTCCATGGGAGATCATTTGCATGCATTTTTTTTTGGGTAAATAAGCTTGAAATAAAAAAGGGCTAACCGAATATACAGCCTACAAGGGGCATACCCCAGGAGGACAAAATAAAATAAAAGGAAAGGAAAAGTAGAGAACAATAAAAAGATAGGAGACCTACGCCAACTGGCTACAAGTATCTAAGAGAAGGTAATTTGAATGTTTCCTAACCTTCTAAAAAGATGATGAGGAAACATACAACAAAATGATATAACTTGAGATTCAATATCTGAAGCTTGTCATGTAGATGATAGCAGAAGAGTCCATGAAGCTTGTTAAGTGTAGATGTAAACTTCCAAAATTTAGCAAACAATGATGCAGCAGCAGCAGTAATGGGTAACACAAGTAGGTCGAGTCACAGTAGAAATGGGAAAAATAGCAGTAGTAAACTGCAGCAGCAGCAGATGATGTAATAGGATTGCATGATGGTGACGGATGTAACCTAACAGTTGGTGTAACAGACTAGAGTAGGGAGGAAAGGCCCCCTCCCAGAAGGAACTAAAACATGCCATGGGACAGCCCCCCAAGGCCCAGAAACTCAACATCGTGGATGCTGATCAAACACACAGCAGTCCAGATGATGCCAAACAACTCTAAGTATTAGTACAACTCAGATTAACAAGCAAGTCCACTAGATTTCTGGAGTATTGGGCATGGTCTCCTTTGATATAGTAACATGAAGGTTCAAGTGTAAGCAAGAAGGTTGCAATAGCCCTTGCAACCCACTAAATGAGCATAAACCAAGTGCAAGCAAGTAACTATAGCAACAGCCCTTCCTATAGTTTAACATGAAGGTTAAGTGCAAGCAAGTAAGGGATCCGGATCTTATAAGGGTTCCCCTACAAAAATTATGCGGGAAAGTCATCTGCACCGTCGGATCGCGTAAGCCAATCAGCGGCTGAGATTGGAGGATATACACACGGGTCATTTAAATCGGGTAAAACCATTCGCGGGTTAGGATCTGGGTTTAATCACCCATCCGGATCCCACCCTTCTCATTTGACTCATTCGACACACTAGAGGAGAGAGAGAGAGAGAGAGAGAGAGAGAGAGAGAGAGAGAGAGAGAGAGAGAGAGAGAGAATGGCGATTTGAAAACCCAAACCCTCCTTTCGATCGATCGAGCTCTGACGAAGGTAGAATCACTCTCTTCTCTCTTTTCCCTCCTTGTTCTTGACGACATCTTCTTCTCGAATGCGGTTTTTGAATTGGGTGTTATTTAAATTCTAGGGTTTCCGTGAACAAAAACCGAGATCGCATACAAATTCGATTTACTCGAAGGTTCCTCTCTCTTTCTCTCTCTCTAACTTCATTATTCTTCAAACCCTAAGCTCGATTTAGGGTTTCTTGTACGTGCATTTTCTAACTCCTTTTTTATGTTTTCGATGTTTAGGGTTTCCAAAAGAACAAGAAGAGGTACATCCTTTGATAAAGGTTGATTTTCGAAGAAGAGTAAGAACTTCTTAAGTCAAAGGTAAATCGGCAAAAAAAAAAATTGAAATCCTAATTTTTTTTTTTTCAAAATTTGAATTTTTGAAATTTGAACCTTAATTTTTTTTTTTTTTGGCCTCTGAGATTTGTGACTCTTTCTGATAACTTGAATGATGATGATCTGGTTTTTTACATAAGAGAGAACTCAAACTGGTAAGGCCTAGTTGTGAATTTATTGGGCTCAAATCCTAACTGAAACAAACCGATTGTACATTTTCATTTCAATATAACAGTGCTCAGTTAAGTATTGAACTCTATCTCGTATTAGATGTTGCCAGTACTATTTTTTGAGAATTTCCTCAGCTTGCACTTGATTGTCATATCATTTTGGTTCACATGGGCAGTTTATGGTCTATTTTGATACGTCAAATTGCTTGAGACAATATGGTAAATCGATTTCTGCATTTTATGGGTTTTTACAGGGCCTATTTTCTGGGTTTTTATGTAGTCCGAGGTCGATCTAATGAACTTGTTGTTTCCTAAATTTTTTGTTCCAGGAACATATTTGGATTTTTTTCACTTAGAGGGGGTTTTTTTTTAAAAAAAAAAAATTGGGTTTTCCATGGGGCTGTCATTTACTCTATGCTGTTCAAATGCAAGGTTTCTTCTGAAGACAAGGGATTTCATGTTCGAGGTTGTCATTGGGTGTCCATTCATTAGATGGTCTTCTCTATTTGAATAACTTGAAATATCTAATTGATTAAGAATACCCAGGAGGGCCAAGACTTGGATTCTTTATTAGAGTTCATGTCATGGTATGTATGAAAGAGTAGACAAAATTACGAAAGTCCATGTTGTAGTAAAGTTCACATACTCTTAGTGACTTTTTTTTTTTAAAATGAGACAAGTGTGGCGCATAGCTTCATGGATTCTGCATATTGACTTTTCCTATTTCAATGGCATTTGGTAGAGATCCTTAAGCTCTGTGTGTGTGTGTGTGTGTGTGTGTGTGTGTGTGTGTTACACTTCCAGCAATTCGGTTGAGATCCATGTATTGTAGCTAAATTGATAATTAGCATTTTCTGGGTTTTTACAGGTCCTATTATCTAGGTTTTGTGCACAAATTGGATTTTTGCATCTTCTGGATTTTTGCATGTTCAGAGTTTTCATGTTCATATGGTAAAGAGATTGATGGTAGTAGTGATGGGAAATTTTTGTGTCCAATTTGTGACTGTATTTGCTATCCAAGGCAGTACTTGGCTTACCCTATTAACTACACAAAAGAATTGCATATTTATGTTAGCCAACTTAAGCCTATAAGCAATAATTATTTAATTGAACAGCCAAGCCAGGTCATGTTCAACAACTTGCCAACTGTTGGCTTACCCTCTGTAATTATTTAATTGAACAATCAAGCAATAACTGTTGTCTTACCCTCTGTCGGGTTGCAAACTAACAACTTGCCAACTAACTAATTTTTTTGTAAAGATAGTGGGATTTAGCATGGGCGACCACCAACAACCCCTCTTTGTTGGCTTACCCCCTGTCGGCATTCCCCATCCAAAAGGTAGCCTTGAATGACTTTGCTCTGCTATTAAGGTGGGTTTGAAACATTGATTACCTTTTATTTGGTTGTCCTGCAGTTTATCCTCTGCAAAGGTATCCTCCTCCTCCTCCGCAAGGGTATCCTCCTCCTCCTTCGCAAGGGTATCATCCTCCCCCACAAGGGTATGCCCCTCCTCTACAAGGGTATCCCCCTCCTCTTCCTCCTCCCCAAGGGTATCCACAAGGATATCCGCCTCCTCCACAAGGGTATCCGACAGTTGGGTATCCATCACATGGGTACCCTCCCCAATATGTCCCACCACAGCCATCGTCACCATCTCAACCATCTCACTCATCTGCTAGTTCTAATCAAATACTTGACACGCCCCAAGTCAATAACGATTTGATACCGAAAATAGGGCAAGTGTTTGATACTTTAGACGACGTTCATCAATTTTACAACAATTATGGTAGAGAGGGTGGATTTGGTACGCAACTCCATTCTAGCAAGAAAAATAGGGACGGTGAAGTGATTAGGAAGGAGTATGTTTGTTTCAAGGAAGGGGTGAGGGCCACGAAGAATATACCACAAACATCTCAAATGGCGGTACGTAGACAGGGCTTAACTAGAGAGGGTTGCGGAGCAAAATTGTGTGTTTCAAAAAACCGGGAGGGTGCGGGATTTGTTGTGAAGGTATTTGTGGAGGGTTATAACCACCCTCTTACGACGCCAACGAGGGTGCATTTTTTTTTTTTTTGGGTAAATGAGCTTGAAATAAAAAGGGGCTAACCGAATATACAGCCTACAAGGGGCATACCCCAGGAGGACCAAAAAAAAAAAAAAACAAAGAAAAGAAAAATAAAAATAAAGAAGGAAGAACCTACGCCAACTGGCTACAATTATCTAGGGCGATAAATCTGAATGTTTCCAAACCTTCTAGACAGATGATTAAGAAACAAACATGTAGTACAATGAAGCAACAACCAAAAAAACTTGGACTGTTTGACAATAAAACTTAATGTTTGAAGCATGAACACGAGACTTGGACCTGCATGTGTGACTTAGGCTGCCTCCCAACAAATGAGTTTTTTCGAGGTTCAATCTGGAGGTCTTGATAAGGTGGGGTTTTTACAACGTGACCTTCATAATGCGGAAAGGGATAGGAGGAACGACTTAAGGGACATGATGCTAATCTTATGTTCGAGCATTTTTGAACTGAACAAAAAAAGAATCCAGGTTTCACATTTAAATTTAAAGATGATGGTACGGGGTTCATGAGTCATTGTTTTTGGGCCGATGAAAGGAGTAAGAAGGCATATGCCCATTTTGGTGATGTGGTTGTGTTTGATACAACTTACCAAACCAACAGATATGATTTGATATTTGCACCGATCTTAGGGGTTAACCACCACGGCCAAACAACTCTATTTGGGTGTGCATTCTTAAATCACGAAAATGTGTCCTCTTTTCATTAGCTTCTGGAAGAATGGTTGAATGCGATGCCGGCTGGGCCCCCGAAAATGATTATTACTGATCAGGATCCAGCAATGAAACAAGCTGTTGCTAGTCTTCTTCCAAATACGCTTCATAGGTTTTGCATTTGGCACATTGTGAGTAAATTTTCAAAAAAAATTGGTGCAATAGCCTATAAGCAACATTATGACGAGTTTTGTAGTTGTATATGGAATGCCGAGTCCCCAGAGGAGTTTGAAAGTAGATGGCTAGAGATTGTAGCGAATGCTAACTTGATAGGGAGTGAATGGTTAGATTCCTTGTATCAAATTCGTGAGCAATGGATTCCTGCATTTACGAGGCACATTTTTTCTGCTCACATGACTAGTAGTCAAAGAGAAGAAGGTGCTCATTCATTCTTCAAGAAGTACGTGTCGAGGCAAAATTCGTTGTTGGATTTTGTGACACGGTTTGATAGGGCTCTTGCAAAGATACGCCACAATGAGCTTGATCTCGATCATAAAGATCTGAATGAGAAGCCACTTCTTTCAACCAAGCGGGTCATGGAGTTGAAATTGAGTGAAGTGTACGCGCGTAATATTTTCTATAAGTTTCAAGAGGAACTCTTGCAAAGTGGTGCGTATTTGATTAAGAGTACATTTAAAGATGACCACCGATGTTTGTACAAGGTTGTGAGGGAAACGGAGATTGATTCCAAGGGTCGTGAAGTTTCATTAGACAAGTCATCAAACAATGTTAAATGTACTTGTATGAAATTTGAGAGTGATGGTATTCCCTGTCGGCACATGTTGGCATATTTCACTAAAAAACTAATTATAGAAGTACCTGATCAGCGTATATCTTGCGAAGGTGGACCAAAGCAGCAAACGTACGTTCAGTTGTGGGTGACTTGTATGGGACAAGGAATGAAGCATGTGATACTTCTTTGCTAGTGAGGCACAATAGGCTCTCCACACTCTCTGCTTCAGTTGTTGAGCAAGCTGTATTGACTGCACATGAGAGTAAAGTTTACGAAGAATATTTGTTATCCACTTTGAAAAGGTTTGCTAACATGAAGTTAGGGAGTGGAGATGGTGAAGGGAGTGGTACTAAAACACGAATTTCTCTTCCAACAGAACATCATTTTAAAGAACGGCCTCGGGTTAGGTCAAAGGGTTGTGGTAAAAGATTGAAGGGAGGGAAAGAGAAAGCGATAAAGGAAGCTAGGCGTTGTACTGGATGCGGATTAACGGGACAGTCCCATGACAAAAGGAATTGTCCTAAACTTCGAGATTCGTACGTGGATGCAATATTTGTTGTTTTCTTTTATTTTTTTAATTTGACTGTGTTAAATGTGGATGACTTGGGTGCATTTTTTCTTAGGTCGTCACAAGATGTTGTGTTGACTGATTCCGATGATCATGACGATGATGACGGATATGATGAACTTGACTCTAACGATGATTGTAAGTTTCTGCATGCTAATATTGTTAAATACTTGACTTTATTTGGTTCATATGATGATCTATCCATGTTTTAGGAGTGGAAGGTGGCGAGGTGCGGAGATGGTTCATATGATGACATTACTTACTCTCAATCTGGTTCTGAATTGGCATACTTGGATTTGTTTCTGAGTCTACAAATTGGATTTGTTTCTGTTAGGTTTCTGTTTCTGAATCCTGTAGTTGGATCTGTTTCTGTTTGGTTTCTGTGTTTGCTGAAGTTCTGAAGTTGGTTTTCAACCAATCCACGATGATTACTGCTGTTATGGTACTCTTGCTGCTGTTATTAATTGCTGTTAATGGTGGAATAGTATAAAAAAAAGTTATATCTGACCCTTGTAGATGTAATGTACCTTTTCCGCATGGATTGTATGGAATAAGGTTTTGGAAATTTACTGCTTTCTACTGAGTATTGACTACTGAGTCATTGAACTTTGTTATTACTATCAACTGGAATGTTTTAAAAGGGTAATCTTAAGTAATAGCAATGACTATTTTCAGTCCACTGGAATGTTTTAAAAGGGTAATCCTATGGATTATCAAGTTTAGCTAGATATATTAACAAAATGATAAGTCCATAGAACTGCAGTTGAGAAGAAACGTTTCTAAGAGTTAAGAGTGTGAGTTGTGTACGTTTTAGAACCTTCACATTAAAGGTTCCTGGTCATTTGATAACTATAACTCAATAGTAATCTGGATGGAGTAGCTGTTATATTTGGTCAATTAGGAGGGTGGTTACTCTCAAGTCACTTGTGTAGAGACACTAAATAAATGTGTGGGTGCGTGTTTCGGTGCGTGTTAGAGACACATGAAACTAAGATAGATTAGATGAGGTTGCTCCCCCTCCCTCTGTCCAGACCATTATTATAAGCAAAGGGTAATGGTTGCATTTTGGGTCCAAAGCATTCATGTATCTATGTGGATCAAAATGAAATAGTCTAAACTGCTGAAATACAAATATAAAATAGAACATAACTGAAAACACATACCTGCCATGAAGGCAATGGTTGATATGAGGAGAAAACTTCCACCGTCATATTTTGTGATTATTCAAACCATGCTTTGCAGACTTAATCAATTGATTCAACCTATTCAGCAATGGAATGCCTTTTGTTGGACTAGATTCCTATTTTTATTTTTTTTTTGGGTAAATAAGCATGAAATTAAAAGAGGCTAAACGAATGTACAGCCTTCAAGGGGCATACCCCAGGGAGGACAAAAAAGGAAAAGGAAAAGATAAAGCAAGAAATAAAAGGAGGGCCACAAGGGCTACATGAGGAATAAATAGGGGAGATAACAAGCAATGTGTTTCTAACCAACTCAAAAGAGGAAGGAGAAACATACAAAAGATGGTATCACATCATAGAGCTTAGAATTATAACAAAAATTGAAGTCTCAATGAACCAGGATGAACGACCCAATCATATCAGAATATGAACGTCCAACCCAAGGCTATGATGTTGGTCTAGAGAAGCATGGCATGAGGTGAGAGAAAATTCTTTGAAGTACTTGGCTTGTGCATCCTCAGAATAGCATAAGACACATAGATCACATGGAGAACTTGGCTTGTGAAATGAACTTGCGAATGGACTTGCACAATAACTTGAGCTTAACTTGAAATGGTCAAGCTAACCTGGGAGGAGGCCCCCTCCCCAAGGGGATCAAACATGCCCAGGGACAACCCCCCTAGGCTAGGTCAAAAGACATGGAATTTTTTGAAAAATTGAGCAGCACCTTGTTTAAAAGTGGCAACCTAGATGACAGACCAGTACATCACAACAAAACACCAATCTATAGCAGCTCTGCCCAATGTAATGGCAGTCCACAAGTTTAAAATTCCAGAAAATGGAGCAAGATGCAGCGGCGAAGAGCGATGCTTGATGAGACCCAGATTAAAACAAGATGTGCAGCAATATGCCACGGTAAATGATGGTAAAAGCGGTAGGCAATAGTATACAACAACGGTTCACACACAACAAGATGGTGTTGTTCCAGCCACAACCAAGAAGGTAGAAAATGAGCATTGCGGCTCTGTCACACTTTCGGCGGCAAAGGACCAACGGCAAGAAAGATCTGAGAACCAAACAAAGCGGCCGAGAACAGCAGAGTATAGTGGAAACAATAGTAACAGCAGGGAATAACAGTCCTCAAAAGATTTGATATCCTAGCTTTAGTGGCTCACCTTCTTCTCCCTAGGATTCTCACAACTTCTTATCTCTCACTACAGTGCCAAACCCCCTCAGCTAATCCTCACAAGATTCCCCCACTTCATATTACCTCCACTCACAAGGGAATTCTGGGGCACAGTCACTTAGCTAACTGGGATACACACATTTTAGTAGATCACACAACTCAATGATAATATCTAGCACTAGAGTATAACAGGCCACTTAAGGCACAACGGTATGTTGCCACATAGAGTAAGTATGTGATGGAGATTAAAATAACAGACCATGATAAGTAGATGTAATAAACCTGGCATTGAATGCAATCTGCGAATAGATCTGCAAAACCACTACCCAGATGGACTGTAAGATATAACCTTTATCATATTCTGATATGATTGGGACTCTTGCCTAAGATAACCAGGCCTTCTCTGCAGCCCTTAAAGTTAGTCCACCATTCAAGTCCCTGCGAGATATAAGATATAGTAAGAACAGGAGAAACAAATGAAATTCAATTAATCCCCCACTTAGCTAACAACATTTGTGAGTTGTGCCCTTGGGGAAGTTTGTCCAAGGACAGAAGTCTATATCTCACAACAGAATGAATCTTGCTCACCACAGAGGGCAAGGTGCATGATGCATTTTGGAATTTAAAAGTATTTCTTTCTAGCCAAATCTGATAAACTGAGGTTGTAAACACAAGTTTGGTAATCAAAGTAGTGAGTGTTTTGCCTCTAATATTTGAGATTTGAATGATCCAATCAGCCCAGGATCTGGAGGGCCAATTTAAATTGATATGTGTAAGAACCTCCATCCAAACTTGGGAAGTGAAGGGACAATTGAAAAACAAGTGGTCATGTGATTCCACACCAGAACAGAAACTACAACAAGAGACAGAAATGGTACCAAACAAGACCAATCATCACCCGTTATATATAGTCTCATTTGTGGATAGCAAGCCAAGAGAGATCAGGCTACATTTGGGTATATGCCCGGGGAACCAAATGCTTCTATGCCAAGCCACCTTGGGGTACTGAATTCTGAGATCGTTCCAAAGTGAAGAGATTGTGAACTCACCATTAGAACTAAGACACCATACATGATTAGGATTGGGAAGGAGGGTGATAGAATTCCTTAGCTCATTAATTTCTAAGGTTTGAGTAATAGGGAGATGCCACTCAGAACCTTTAATAATGGCAGATACAGTGGCATCCTTGGCAATCCCAGAATCATACATGACTCTATGCCCATACTTCCTTGCTATGGGACCAAGAGGGTGCCAATTATCATGCCATAAAGATGTGGATTTTCCATTGCCAATGACAACTTTAATGTGTGGGTGCACAAGAGGTCTAAGGTTGAGAAGCTTTCTCCAAACCCATGAGGGTGAGCTTGGCATCTTTACCTCCCGAAACTTTCGCCCCTTGAGTAAATAAGACTTAACCCATTGGCACCACATAGATTGCTCACCACCAGAGATAATGAACCAGATGTGTTTAGCAATTGTCGCCTTATTCCAAATATATATAGACTTAAAGCCTAATCCACCTTCCTGCTTGGGGCAACTTAAGTGCTCCCAAGCAACTTTTGCCCCAGTTTTCTTGAGGTCAGGACCAGGCCAAAGAAAGGATCTAAGAATGGTCTCAACCTCCTTAATGACTTTCTTGGGCAGTATAAAGAGGGAGGACCAATAGGTTTGCATTGAAAAAAGCACATTTTTTATAAGCTGGACCCTACCAGCATAAGTCAAATCCCTATTAGTCCAAGTTTTAGTTCTTGCAGTGATTTTATCAATCATTGGTTTGCAATCAACATGCTTTAATTTGGTAGACAACAAAGGAACGCCAAGGTATCTCACAGGTAAGGAGCCTTCTTTGAAACCTAACAACTGAAGGATCTCTTTTCTTGTGTTGTGCTGAACCCCAGAAAAGAAGACAGTGCTTTTACTTGGGCTAGGAGATAAACCAAATAGAGATTCAAACTCACAAAGGGAGTCATGAATATGTCTAACTGATTTCACATCACCATTACAAAATAGCATAAGATCATCAGCAAAACATAGATTAATAATTTTAGTTTGACTGCATCTCTAGTGAAATCTAAAATCAGGCTCTTTGGACTTTTCTTTTAAAATGCAGGTGAGAACCTCCATGACTATGACAAAGAGGTAAGAAGAAAGAGGGTCACCCTGTCGGAGGCCTCTTTCCCCCTTAATAGTGCCAGTGGGTTCACCATTGATATTCAATGTATAGCTAGCTGTGGTGACACAAGCTTTTAACCAAGTGATCATCATAGGGTGAAAATTCATGCAAGTAAGAGTATCCCAAAGAAAGTCCCACCTGACATTATCATAGGCCTTCATAATGTCCACTTTCATGGCACATTTGGAAGAGGATGAGGACCTATGGTATCCTTGCATGATCTCCTGGGTGAGGAAGATATTATCAAGAATTCTTCTACCTTTAACAAATCCGCATTGAACTGGATCTATAAGAGTAGGAAGGACACATTGAAGCCTTTTAGCCAATATTTTTGCAATGCATTTGTATACAAAGTGGTGCAAAGATGAGATTGGTCTAAAGTCACCAACTTTAGAGGGGTTAGGATCTTGGGCACAAGAGCCACAATGGTGGCATTGGCTTTAGTTAAAAGTTTTCAGTTTTGAAAAAATTCCTTCAGGCAGCTTGTGACTTCATGCCCCACAACGGGCCAAGCCTTTTGGAAGAATCGGCATTATACCCATCGGGGGGCGGGGCTTTCTTGGGGGTTGAAACCCATGATTGTATCCTTAATCTCGAGTTAGATATATCCCCAACCATGCCTACACTCTAGTCATTTGTGAGCCTTTTTTGTGATGAGTTGTTTGATAATACCAAGACCCGGAATAGGCGTAGTGTGAGGTTTACCCAAGAGATTAGAATAGAAGCTGACAAAGGAGTCCTTGATTACATTCAAGTCATGGGTAGTGGTGGAATCACCCAAAACAAGATTAGTAATCTTACTTTTATTTCTATTGTTGTTGACAGTTTTGAAAAAAAAGGAAGTGCATTGGTCTCCAAGCTTTAGCCATTGAATCCTCGATTTCTGTCTAGCTAAACTTTCTTCAGCTCTAGTGAGTGTGAGAAATTGCTTGTATACTAATTTTTCTTCTTTTAAGGTAGCCAGTTAGTAGGATCACCCCAAGGCTAGACTCAGGTCTCAAGTTGAAATTTAGTCACAGCCACTCTGTCAGTAATAGAACTAAATTCCTTACGGTTTAATTCCTTAAGTTCAACTTGTAACCTCTTAAGCTTTTCAGTAAGACAAAACATTGGGTTACCAAGTATGACATGCCTCCAGACCTTCTGGACTGTGTGAAGGAAGGAGGGATGGTCAGCAAGGAAGTCAAAGAACCTAAAAGGTCTTCTAGGTGGTTTAGGAGGAGGAGTAATGTACACAATAGCCGGAGAGTGGTCAACCCCCCAAGGGGGAAGTAGGTGAAGATGAGGTGTGTGTCCTCGGCCAGGACATCATTGACAAGAACTCTGTCAAGCTTAGTAGAAATATAATTTGGTGGGTCCTGCCTATTAGACCAGGTGTAGAGGCATCCAGAGTATCTCAAGTCATCTAGCTCACAGGAGTAGAGGCAATTGTTGAGATCATCCATGTGGGAGGGCTAGTGTGTAGACCCACCGTACTTTTCTTTGGGGTCTCTAATGGCATTAAAGTCCCCAAGAATCACCCACGACTCGAGGCTCTTGAGCTTGCAAAGGTCCCTCCAAAGGTCAAGTCTATCATCATAGTGATCATTGGCTCCATACACAAACGTAACCAAAATTCATAGCCATCTTGTAAAGATTGTACCTCACAAAGGGACAAGTCGGGCTAGTCATATGAAGGACCTTCACATTTAAGATGTGAGGATTCCAGCATACAAGGATTCTCCCAATGGGGGCATGAGGAGAATTATGAGCATGCTGCCATTGAGGACAAATAAATTTCACAACCTTGTTAATACTAGGTTCTTTAACTTTATGCTCAATCAAGCCCAAAAGAGACAAATCATAAGTGTTCAAAAAATGTTTGGCTGCTTTTTGTTTGATAGGGTCATTCAAGCCTCTCAGATTCCAAAACCCAAAATGCACTGATGTTTGTGAGCTAAGCATGGGGATAATATAATATAAACAAACTAAAGACAAGATGGCAATAAATATAAAGTATTAATACTGCCCAAAAAAGGATACTGATCTTGAAGTCAATGTTCCTTGGAGGAGCTAAATCTCCCAAGGTTTCCTCTCTTCTTGTTCTTAGTATTACTTCCCTTGCAGATCGTGGGGCGGGGAGGGAGGAGGAGTGATCGCTTTGCTTCGTGGTCAAGATGCAGTTTTACTACCCAACCGAAATGTGGGTGGAGCAATCAAGACTTCGAAAACCTTCTCGGAAGGAGGGTCTTTAGCGCGTGGGGGGCATGGATCAGCTATTAATTCGTCAATTTCCTCAGAAGAATCATCAACCTCGTTCTCATTGTGATTTGAAGAGGATTCCACCAATTGGTTACAACATCTAAAAGCGATGCTACCTCCCTTTCTCCAAAGCCATCAAAGACTTGATGTTGTACATTTGGGTCCCGATTGGAAATGTGTGGCTTTTTCCCCACAACTCTCCATTGCTCTTCAGGTTTAGCAGGTGCTGGGGTTGGTTTCGGGAGACATCTGTGCCCGAATACCGTACATTCAGAGCATTTGGGGGGAAGCCATTGATACTCCACCCCGATTGTAACAAACTTCTCCATTAGACCTCACCATAACCACATCCGGTAGTTCATCTTCTGGCCGAGATTTCAACGCATATGCTAGCAAAATCCAGCTTTTTTTCCTTGTAGCCTCATCACATGTATAGGTCTTCCTATACAATGCTATCTGACTAAAGCCCCCACTCATCCAACATTCAAGGGGCAGATTATGGAGCTTGACCCATTCAGGGATTAAAGTGGGATGTTTTGTTGAAGGGACCAACATTCTTCTCCAATTGGTAAGCACTAAATAGCGTTTCGAAAAGAAATAAGGCCCTCCTTCCAAAACCTGCAATTTGGAAGCCTCATCTCTGAATTCAAAGTAGAAACACGCCCATTTGCTTGATAGACTTGAGCATTATCTTTCCAAATAGTAATGAAAGCAAAGGCACCACAAGAGGTTGTGCGGCATCCGACCATCCAAGAAATACCCTATTAAGCAGTTATCCCAGGAGTTAGCATCAACATGATCTTCCTCCAACTCAACCACAGGTTCCTTACCTTGCTGCATTTCTGGATAATGATCTAATTTCATAGATTTTGACGGGGCTTGTGCTTTAAACAATGAAGACCATTTTGTAGCAGAGTTTGCCTTGGCCGTATTATTTGGCTTAGTAACCTGCTCTTGATGGGGGTTTGTACCCAGTCTCAACAAATTCACCCTCAAGCTTAACATCAACACCCGTGGAATCAGGTTCAAGAATAGAATACTCGTCACGTACCTTAAGAATGTGGGATTTGAGTCCAAAGAAATTAATATTTACACCAGACTTTTGCATTTCATCTTCGATTGATTGAACAAGAGATGATATTCGATCTTCACTAGCCTGAATTTCCCCCTCCTTCTGGAATACTGCCTGAAGCTTACGCGCTGGACTTGATCCCGATCGAGCAAAGCTGGACGGATTAGGTTGGTGAGGCGTGGTATTTGAGAGGTTTCCTTTGGAAGAAGATATTTTCGGGTATAATAGGTTAGGGTTTTCTGGGGTAGGGTGTAGAGATGGTGAAGGATGAAGATCCGTTTTAGATGAATTTTTGCTGGGGTAGACGCTTGACTGAACAAAGGTAGGCTTTGGTGTATAGAGAAGAGTACTAGATTCGGAAGGAGTATCCCGAAAATCTTGGCTCAGATCTGCATAGGTTTGGGGAGTAGCCAAGGAGGAGGAAGACGAGACACCCCCCTTTGGAGTTTGATCGGACCGTACATCGATTTGGAATTGCGAACCTCCTCCGGGTTTCGATATAGATAACGCTCCTGGTATCGAATAAGTCTGCTGTAAATTCTTGTTCCTTTTGTGTAGATCAACCGAATCTATTGTTAGCTTACCCAGCCAGTCTTCCGCCATGGATGATGCCGGAGATATGAGCTCAGCCGCCATCTCTAGGGTTTCACTTGGAATCTCTCAGATCGCCAGAATCGCCTAAGAGGAATAGTGACGTCATTGAAAATTTTGACAGCATATTAGTCAGAGACTAGATTCCTATTAGTAGGTTGGCATCCTTCGTATGGTCATCCAACTTTATGCAGGAAGCAGGGACCAAGGTTTTTCTGAAACCAAAGCAAGTCAGTTCCAGAGAGAACCACGTGAAGTAACAACAAGCACGACCTTGGCTCAAAGTACACCATAGACACTTCTGAACAGGGCCTCAGTTGCAAGGTCAGAAACAAACGAGCCATTACGGAGCATCAGTTCTCAGAAACTGACAGTAATCACTGCCCATGCATCATTAAAGTTGGCTATTGCACATGCTTATCCGTCCTGTTCCAACCACACTTGATAAAGGTCAAATGCCTTGTTGAGATCCCCCCGCTTGCGGTAGTTTTTCATTAGTATTAGAAAGGGAACATGATCAATTGGTAAACCAGACCTCCATATATTGGCAAAAAGTTTTTCTGACTCCATGACTTTACCTTTCATACTATAGCATTTGATAAGTTCAGTATAAGTTATGATATCGGGATTATAACCTCGCCTCAGTATTTCATCATGTAACTGGAGTGCAGAACGAATGTCTCCATTGCCACAAGCAGCACCTACCAACAGATTATATGTAACCAAATCAGGGAAAAGACCATTTGAGAGCATTTCCTTCTTCAGGGAATGAGCTTCAACAATTTTGCCTCCTTTTATGAGTGCATGAATCAATATATTATAAGTGAATATGTTAGGCAAGACACGAAATTGCACCATTTGATCTCTAATAGACAAAGCTTTTTCTGTATCTCCAACTCTCCCATAGCCATTAATTAAGGCATTCCAAATTACAGGCTCGGGTACAATCGAACTCTCTAACATAGAAAGAAGAAATTCACTAGCCTTCATTACATAACCCTGAATACAGAGGCTTGTAATGAGCATTTTGTATGAGATTTGATTTGTATGTGTGACTCAGAAACTTCCATTAAAAATCGTTCTCTCTCCACTCACAAAATATCCCTTCCATTAAAAATCAGTTGAGATTTGATTTGATCTCTAATAGACAAAAGCTTTTTCCATTTATATTGAGAATCGTTTTCTTCCATTTAATACAAAATGATGACTGTCCAAGTTTTGTTACACAATAAATATGACATCCTTGACATGTCCATGATGGAATAGATAAATCCATGCCGTATGCTTTGCATTTTATCTTCTCAACCATGGACCCTAAAAATGTAATCACAAGCTCGCAAGTTTTTGTAGAATTTATGGGCAAAGGCAAAATGAAATAACGACAACGAAAAAACCCAAATACATATTAGTCAACAAGATGTACCTAATCATAATACATATTTACGTCATTTCATAAATGCAACCAAAGCCATGACTAAGGCACAAAGGAACATTATTACATTCAAATTGGCAATCTTCACTTCAATGACTTGAACACGTGCTTCGTTTGGGGAAACATTTGGGTTGGGTTGGTTATACCCAATTGGATTGCACCATTCCCAGTACGCGCATCTTCCTTTTTCCTTTTCCTTTGGGCACCCATAGTACAGCCTTCCAGGATTAGCATTTGACTCCGAAATTCTAACCGCAGCTCTCAAACCACATCCACACGTCATGTTTCGAAATCGTGGGTACGGAGTTTCATTGTTCCCCATGTTGCTCGACGTAGGCATGACTCTGTTCAAAGCAAACCTCAAGGAAAATTATGCTTATCCTGATCAACTAAAGGGGACGAAAAGGGTAAAAAAACTGGAGATTAGCTACTTAAATTGCTATCTAAAGCCCAAATCTAATAACCAGACCATGAAATTCTTGAAATGTTTGGAGAGAAGGAAAATCACAAGGAAAGGCTAGAAAATCTGACACGGTACAATTTCCAGCCTCAAAACTACTTTAAATTCCGATATAACTCTAGCCCAAACCCAATGACCAACCATAACCTACTTCAAATGTTTGGATTCCAGCAAAGAACACCAAGAAAGTGGAAGAAACAAGTTTCATTAGCTACTGTGAGACATGTACATTTCGTTTTTTTTTAATTTTTTTTATGGCATTGGCATCTTAACCTGCAACTGTGATCTACTCACTCAGTTTGATCAATTTTAGTTCCAACTGATCTATTTTAGTTCCAATAATTTTGTTCAACATTCTAAGTTCTAACTATTCAAAGCAACGTTATACTAATTTACGGGCATACTTACTTGCTCAACAACAAAGATATACGAATCAGATAGATCGACCAGAGTACCTTCATCGATTTTTCCACAATCTATGAAAAATTGTTTGAAACATTCATGTCTGCTACTGCTAAAGCTATAAAATAATCTTTTGCCGAACTCTAGTTTCCTATGTAAAAATGTAATAGGCATTTGCAGCATCAGGGACATTTTAGTAGCAATCAAATTTGGCCCATGATGTAACTGTTGTCATATGGTGATGTAACTATAAGAAGGGACAACTAAAATTCAGGTTGATAACTGAGATTCATGAGTTTTGTGTCCATTATTTATTGACAACTATGATGGGCACAAAGAGTAAAACTTAGCTTATAAACAAATCGGAAAAAATAACCCTATATCAAAAAAAACCCCAATAAAAAAAAGATAACCTTGACAATAGAAAACAAATCGAGCTACAATTTGAGAAAACGAGCTCAAAACTAAAAAAGAAATCGACTAAAAATTTGACTAGTAGTACATTCGATTACATCTGTTCGTGGAAACTCTAACCCTAAAATTTGAGAAATGGAGTTAAAGATACGAAGAGAATCGAAAGAAGAGCGAGAGACGAGAGTGATACCTTCGATTTTAGTGAAATCAGATCGGGATTTGTTTGTTCTTCAATCGATTGTGGTTGAAAACCCTACAAATCCCAGAAATCGATTTGAGTACTGATCCAAGCAATACGAACCAGAGATAGAGAGAAGAGAAGGGAGAAAGATTATACCTTCGTTTTGGTGGATTTATGCGCGAAATTGATCGTTCCTCGTCGATCAGGGTGTAGATTTTTGAAATCGCATTTTTCTCTCCTTCTTTCTCTTCTCTCGGTGAAGACCAGATGAAATGAGGGGGGAGGGATCCGGATGGGGTTTTAACCCGGATTCTGACCCGCAAACCTATTTTGACCCCCAATCGACTCGCGTGTCTATTTTTTAATCTCAGCCGTAGATCCCGTGAAATGATCCGATGGCCAATAATGTTTTCCCTCATTTTATTTGTGAGGGAACCCTCACTAGAAATCTTTCCAGCAAGTAAGTATAGTAAGTATGTAGGTTGCAACAGCCCTTGCAATCCACTAAATGAGCATAATCCAAGTGCAAGTAAGCAACCAAGAACTATAGCAACAGCCCTTGCTATAGTTTACCATGAAGGTTCATGTGCAAGCAAGTAGTATAGAATGTACCAGCAACCAGCAACCTTTCATCCATGTACCAGCTGCCATTGTATCTGTGATGGTAGACCCTTCCAATGGAATGAAACTCAGTTCCTTGCTGCAAAGAAATACATGAGCAAAGCAAAGAATAAATGCCATTGAGTCCGCCTCTCCGATTGAATCTGCGCCTGCAAAATGACTCTACAAAGAATCTGGCGCCCAATAGGAACATGGGTCATTTGCTCTGGATTGCTCTGGACTGGATTGCTTTAATGATTCGCCACTAGGACCTCCTTCCAATCTGGACTCTCGTAGGATAGACCTGCAACACACACTGCCCAAATGGGCTATTAATTTGCAACTAATTCAATCAATCCCCCACTTAGCTAACAGGCCTTGTGATTGATGTCCTTGGGGTAGTTTTTCCAAGGACAAGAGTCTGCACCTTACCAAAGAATGAATCTTCCTAACCACAGTGGCCAATGTGCAAGTTGCATTTTGGAATTTACAGGCATTCCTTTCAAGCCAAATGTGATAAATTTTAGAAGTGAAAACGAGTTTAATCATTAAAGCTTCTTTTTTTTTTTTGGGGTAATTTAGCTTGAAATTAAAAGGGGTTAAGTGAATGTATAGGCTACAAGGGGCAAACCCCAGGGAGGACAAAATCAAAATAAAAAGAAAAGAAAATTGTGTACTCCCGGCACAACCCGCCGGGGTGGGAAAATAGGATGCCCTTGCACAACCCGCAAGGATAGGGAAATATACATAACCAGCATAACCAGCACTTGTCACTGCCCTCCCTTGTTTGGGCGCACAAAGGAAGCTGTTTTCCTATTCCAGTGATTTTCCCGGGTAATTAGGGGCTTGGGCCCACAATAGTCAGTTGATATCGAAAGGACCACACCGAAAATAGTCCTTCATTGCTGTGCCTTGGACCCTTGGTCAACACGTTGAACCCAAAAAAGTTTACAAAACCACTTTACGTAATATATAGCCCTCGGTGGGACATAGATGATAAACCCACCTTGTGTGGGACCACAACAACCTTTCACAGCTGTTGTTCACTATCATTTATGTGCAACAGAAATGGGATGGAATTTGATTCATTGGATCGAATGGCCAACTTCTGGTTTGTTCTTCTTCCCTAAATGTTATCAAGTGGGCTTTTGACCAAATAGGCTACAGGAAATCGAGACCCACAAAAGTGAGACCCACTGTCGTCTTACCCAGGAAGAACATGAAGAACCAGAGTACTATTTCCATAGAAAGTTTCTCCAGCAAATGTGAATCTCAAAGATACCAGTCCCAAAATTACTGATTAAAATGGATAAACATCCCCAAAAGGAAGCTCAAAAATACTATGAGAATAGTTTCAACGCATAAAAAGGTACCCAGTTCTATGACTGCCAAAGACTTACCTGTAGCGTCGAGAACCACTATGGAATTACCTCCTCCTCCGTGACACCATCGACACATAAAGGAGGAGAACTGATATGCAAGGAAGAACAACGGCTATGCTAGAACTAGACTCCAGATCTATAGTGCGTGAAACCCCTCCCATGGAACAGGAGAGATGAGAACTCCCCATCAGATTTTGTAATGCTCAACCAGACAAGGAGGAGCCCTAGATGGTGTTACCCATCTGGTTTTGCGGTTTGAAGATGCATACCCATGGACGTTTACCCATATTGAAAGTAGATCCCCATGAACTGATTTTGGGTTTAGAAATCCCCTTCTTCAGATGAGAGGGTAAAAACTCGAAAAAGTTCTTGTGTATTCAGTAACATGATTTTCCAGCCCACAAGGAACTGAATGTGTGATAGGGGTGACCGAAATCTGCTCCCATGATAAAACCAAACAGAATTTTGGTATATTTTGTAAAAACTTGATAGGGGAAGAAAGGGGAGTGCACTCTCTCTCTAATTTCTAGAGAGAGAGGCTCTCAACCCCAATATCCTCCTTTTGGAATGAATTCAGAACTCATTACCCCATTGTGACTTTAATCATTAAAGCTTTGAGTGTTTTGCCTTTGACATTTGAGATTTGGTTGATCTAATCAGCCCAAGACCTAGAGGGCCAATTAATATTGACATGAGCAAGCATCCCAATCCAAACTTGGGAAGTGAAGGGGCAGTTGAAGAATAAATGATTATGTGTCTCAACCCCAGGACAGAAACTACAACAAGAGACAGAAATGGTACCAAAAAAGACCAATCTATCTCCAGTATAGAGCCTATTGTAGATAGCCAGCCAAGAAATCAGGCTACATTTATGACCAGAAAACCAGGTGCTTCTGTGCCAAGTCACAATGGGGTAATGATTTCTGAGTTCATTCCAAAAGGAGGATATTGTGAACTCGCCATTAGAATTAAGAGACCATACATGATGATCCTCAACATTCTGATCTGGATTGGGAAGGGTAGTGATGGTATTCCTAAGCTCATTGAGCTCTAAAGTTTGTGTAATGGGAAGATTCCAAACAAAACCCTTAATAATGGCAGATACAGTAGCATCCTTGGCAATTCCAGAGTCATAAATGACTCTACGCCCATATTTATCTACTATGGGGCCAAGTGGGTGCCAGTTATCATGCCATAAAGATGTGGTTTTGCCATTAATAGCAACTTTAATGTGGGGGAGCACAAAAGGTCTAAGGTTGAGAAGCTTTCTCCAAACCCACAAGGGTGAACTGGGCATTTTAACTTCCCAAAAACTTTTCCCCTTGAGGAAATAAGACTTAATTGGCACCACATAGATTGCTCCCCTCCTGAGATAAGGAACCATATGTGCTTAGCTATGGCAGCCTTATTCAAAATATACAGGGATTTAAAACCTAATCAACCTTCCTGCTTAGGGCAACACAAGTGTTCCCAAGCAACTTTAGCCCCACTCTTCTTGAGGTCGGGACCAGACCAAAGGAAGGATCTTAGGATAGTCTCAACCTCTTTAATGACTTTCTTGGGAAGTTTAAAAAGGAAGGACCAATAAATTTGCATAGAGAAAAGTACATTCTTAATAAGCTGGACTCTACCAGCATAAGTCAAGTCCTTATTCTCCAAGTTTTTGTTCTAGAGGTGATTCTATCTATCATGGACTTGCAATCAATATGCTTCAATTTGGTAGATAACAGTGGAACACCCAGGTATTGCACTGGTAAAGTACCTTCTTTTTTTTTTTGGATAAATCAGCTTGAAATTAAAAAGAGGGAAAAGGATATACAACCTACAAGGGGCATACCCCAGGAGGACAAAACAAAACAAAGAAAGAAAAGAAATAAAAAAATTCATGCCAAAGGCAAGACATAGGAAAGCTGGCCAAGTGGCTACAAGGAAAATGATGAGTACAATAACTACAACTAAAGCTACAAAAGGGAAACTAGAATTGAGATACCAAAATGGGAATACAGCTAAGGCCTGTCGGCTCAAAATGGGAATACCAAAATAAACCTAGTTATGTAATTCAACTCCATCAATGAAACTAGAGTTGAGATACATAACCAAAAGGGTGCAGCAGTGGATACAGATTCTTCCAACAAAAGAGGACTAGTCCTCACACAATAAGCATTGGATATGCACTGTGGACACTATCGCAGCCAACACATAGCAGATAGCAATGGAAATGCATCATGAACAGAAGCAGCAGCAGCAGTAATGGTCAACTGTAGTAGTAAACTGCAACAGAAGGGAGGAAAGGCCCCCTCCCAGAAGGGACTAATACATGCCATGGGACAGCCCCCCAAGGCTAGGTCAGAAATCTCAACATTGTGGATGCTGATCAGACACACAGCAGTCCAAATTATGCCAAATGAGAGCTCTAATAATAGATAAGCAAGCAAATATCTATAGCAACAGCCCTTGCTATAGATTAACATGAAGGTACAAATGCAGGCAAGTAAGTATGTAGGTTGCAACAGCCCTTGCAACCCATATAATGAGCATAATTCAAGTGAAAGCAAGTAAACAAGATTCTATAGCAACAACCCTTGCTATAAATTAAGCAAGCCTAAAAGAGGCCTTACAAAGGGTAAAGTTCAAATTGAACCTGGTAATAGCATACTTTGTAGCTGCCCCCCATCCTTCCTGTGTCTCTAAAGTCAATGTATCCCTTCAGTGCAAAGGATAGGCTTCACGTGGGCAGCAGTACACTACAGCAGAAGCAGCAGTAAACAAGGTACTGCTGTAGCACCAGTAAACAGCAGCAGTAATAACAGGAGATCGCATATACTAGGAGATAAATAGCAGTCCTCTGTAACCTTCTCTGGGAGAGTGCCTGTTTAACCATACTATAGCACTTTGCTCCCCTTTGATACTCCATGAGCTTGACCCTGAATATCTGCATAGAAAATCCCAAACGGGTGGTAAGTTGAGGACCAACATATTATCTCCTCATGATGCCCTGGTCCTGATCATTTGTGCCTGTTCAAAACAGAGTTGCATTAATAAATGTGAATAGGAATTTTAGACTATCCCCCACTTAGTTGACAACCTATGACAATGGTGGCCTTGGGGAAGATTTTACAAGGATAACAGCCTGCATCTCACGATTGAGTGGATTTTGTTAACCACAATAGGTACAGTGAAAGATGCACCTTGGAATTTGCGAACATTTCTTTCAAGCCAAATTTGGTAGACTGTAGTAGTGAACATCAACTTGATGATTAAATTTTTGAGATCAAGTACTTTGAAGTTTGAGATATGAGTGATCCACTCTAACCAAGACCTTGGGGGCCAACTGACATTGATATGAGCAAGCATGTCAGACCAAATTTGTGAAGTGAATGGGCAATTGAAGAATAAGTGGTCATGGGACTCCACACCAGTACAAAAACTACAACATGAAACAGGGATTGTACCAAACAAAACCAACCTATCACCGGTATATAGTCTGTTGTGTATAGCAAGCCATGCAATCATGCTACACTTAGGGATATGACCTGGAAACCAGATGCTATTGTGCCATGGTATTTTGGGGTAATGTATTCTGAGTTCATCCCACAGGGAAGAGATGGTAAACTCACCATTTGAATTAAGGTTCCATCTATGGCAGTCCTCAAGTTCCTGATTTGGGTTGGGTAGAGAGCAAATAGCATCCCTAATTTCATTGAACTCAAGGGTCTGGGTAATGGGGAGACCCCAATTGGAGCCTCTTATAATGGCAGCCACAGTAGCATCTTTAGTGAGTCCAGAGTCATAAATGACTCGAGGACCATATCTGGAAGCAATAGATCCAAGAGGGTGCCAATTATCAAACCATAGTGAGGTGGTTCTGCCATTACCAATCACAACTTTAATGTGGGGAAGCACAATGGGTCTGAGGTTAAGGAGTTTCCTCCAAACCCAAGAAGGTGAACTGGGCATCTTGACTTCCCAAAAATTCTTACCTTTGAGCAAGTAAGACTTAACCCATTGACACCACATAGATTGTTCCCCACTAGAGATGAGGAACCAGATGTGCTTAGCTATAGCAGCCTTGTTCCAGACGAGAATGGATTTAAAACCTAAGCCACCCTCCTGTTTGGGACAACACAAGTGCTCCCAAGATACCTTGGCCCCACTCTTCTTGAGGTCAAGACCAGTCCATAGAAAGGACCTCAGGATGGTCTCAACCTCTTTAATAACTTTCTTGGGAAGTATAAAGAGGGAAGACCAATAAGTTTGCATTGAGAAGAGGACATTTTTTTATTAATTGGACCCTATCGGCATAGGTTAGAGTGTTGCACCCCAGAAAAGAAGACATTACTTTTCCCAGGCCTAGGAGATAAACCAAATAGGGATTCAAACTCACAAAGGGAGTCTTGAATATGCTTGACTGATTTCATATCTCCATTGCAAAATAACATAAGATCATCAGCAAAGCATAGATTAATGATCTTAGTTCTATTGCATTTCCAGTGAAACCTAAAGTCAGGTTCATTGGCCTTTTCTCTTAAAATACAGGTGAGAACCTCCATGACAATTACAAAAAAGGTAAGAAGAGAGAGGGTCACCCTGTCGAAGGCCTCTCTCCCCTTTAATGTTGCCCGTGGGTTCATCGTTGATATTAAGTGTATAGTTTTTTTTTTTGGTGCTTCATATTAAGTGTATAGTTAGCAGTGGTGATACAAGCTTTTATCCAAGTGATCATCCTGGGGTGAAAATTCATGCACGATAAAGTATCCCAAAGAAAATCCCATCTAACGTTGTCATTGGCTTTCATAATGTCCACTTTCATGGTACATTTGGCTGAGGACATGGACCTATGGTAACCCTGCATAATCTCCTGAGTTAGGTAGATATTATCTGCAATTCTCCTTCCTTTAACAAATCCAGATTGCACTGGATCAATAAGCATGGGAAGGACACACTGAAGCCTTTTAGCCAATATTTTTGCAATGCATTTGTATACAGTGTTACAGCATGAGATTGGTCTAAAGTCACCAACTTTAGAAGGATTAGGGATCTTAGGCACAAGAGCCACAATGGTAGCATTAGCTTTAGTTAATAGTTTTCCAGACTTGAAGAAGTTCCTGACAGTAGCAGTAACTTCTTGCCCCACAACCGGCCAAGCCTTTTGAAAGAAGTTGGCATTATACCCATCAGGGCCAGGGGCTTTACTGGGATTAAGACTCATGATTGTATCCTTAATCTTTGAGTTGGAAACTTCCTGAACCATACCAACACTTTGCTCACTCGTGAGCCTTTTGGTTATGAGTTGACTGATCCTACCAAGATCAGAATATGCAGTAGTGTGGGTTCCAGGGCATGTTTTTGTCCCTTCTGGGAGGGGGCTTTTCCTCCCAAAATCTGTAGTTATGGGCTGCCAAACTTGGGCAGACTCCTGTTTTTCCTGGGATGGTAAAATTCAGCTGTTATGCTGCCCAAATTCCTCCATATCTTGATCTCCGTGGTGTTATAGGCTGCAGCAGGTTGCAGCAGTTGATGTTCTCCCAAGCATCATGTCCAAGATTATGTTCAAGTTTCGTGTCTGCTGCTACATCCTTTGGCTAGGATTCTCATCTCTAGTTTTTTTGCTGATGAAGAGTTACATATCTAGGTTTACCTTAGGTATTATCATTTTGAGCCGAAAGGCTTCCTTGTAGCCACTTGGCCAGCTTCCTTGTTTGCCATTGGCATGTACTTTTCTTTCTTTTTTTCTTTTCTTTTCTTTGTTTTGTTTTGACCTCCTGGGGTATGCCCCTTGTAGGCTGTATATCCTCTTTCCTCTTTTTATTTCAAGCTAATTTATCCAAAAAAGAATCTTAGAAAAGAGTCTTTGATTACATTCATGTCATGAGTAGTGGTAGAGTCACCCAAAACAAGATTTGTGATCTTACTTCTATTCCTATTGTTGTTAACAGTTTTGAAAAAGAAGGACGTGCATTGGTCACCAAACTTTAGCCATTGAATCCTAGATTTTTGTTTAGCTAAACTTTCTTCAGCTCTAGCGAGAGTGAGAAATGGCTTGTAGACCAATTTTTCTTCCATCTGAGTAGAAGTGTTTGTGGGGCCAATCCCAAGGCTACTCTATAAGACCTCCAGCTGATATTTAGCCACAGCCACTCTGTCAGATATGGCACTAAATTCTTTATGATTTAGTTCTTTCAGTTCAATTTGTAACCTCTTAAGATTTTCCGTAAGAGAATACATAGGGTTTCCAAGAATGACTTGCCTCCAAACCTTCTGAACAGTGTGAAGGAAGGAGGGATGGTCTGCAAGGAAATCAAAAACCTAAAAAGGTCTTCTATGAGGTTTAGGAGGAGGGGTGATTTGAACAACAGTAGGGGAGTGGTCAGAGACCCCAGGTGTATGGAAGTGTGCTGAAGAAGTCTTGAGCCAAACATCATTGACTAGAACTCTGTCTATCTTAGTAGAAATATAAAGTGGCGGGTCCTGCCTATTAGACCACGTAAAGAAGCAGCCAGAGTATCTCAAATCATCAACCTCTCCTAATTTTCCTAGCTCATATTTCTCTCCTAATTTTTCTAATAATTCTCTCTTAATTTCCTAACATTTCTCTCGCGTAATCTTTTCCTAATTTATCTCAATCTCTCTCTCTTTCTCCTATCTTGAAAAATCTCTCTTTCCAAATCTTATATTTCTCTCCCCTAATTTTCTCACACGTAAAATATCAAAAAAAAAAAAATGAAAATGTGATAAATATAAAAAACACAAAAAGGACAAAAAGCAATCACTCATTGACTAGGTATATTTGCATATGTTTACATATAAAACTAACAAATCCAATAATTAATTGACACGTAGCAAAAAATGACAAATATTGGCACAAGCTTGTCAATGAAATTACACTAGATTAACGAAACACAACGATGTCGTTTTTGTTTCTCAAGTTGAAAAGTAGTCATTGGCAGTTACAGGCCATTGCCACTATGTAAATAGATTTCGAAGCCATGACTTTAACTGCTAAGTGTATAAACTCCACTTGTAAAATTGTGATGCAAAGCGAGTAGCAGTTAGAACACGTGGACTACATCATGAGGAGTAGTTATTCCCATAGAATGTGATCATTCGGATTAACTCAAGCAACAGTGCAGATTTAGGGCAAAGCTTTTGGAATAAGATTAACATGAATTCAAATTCAAACGTGAAGGAGGGACGAAACTACCAATTCAAATTACAGAAGATGGTGTTCGAAGCAAGCCAAGTTCAAATTCATTAAGCAGTAAGTTCAACTAACAAGCAGCGTCTATAAATAGAAGAGATTGAAGAGTAAAAAGGCCCCAAACAAATCTTCAACAAACAGCTATCAAACAAATGATGCTTGGTTTGTTCATCGGCAAGTAGTTTTAGGATTTTGAACCTAGTTTGAAGTAGTGTAGGAAGTAGTTAGGACAATTGGCACCACTTGGGCCTTTGGTTAGCAAATATGGCGATAGGATCACTTGTGACATTGGTCTTCCTAAGAACTCTAAGGTCTCCTCTATTCTTAGAGATTCCAAATGGTCTTTATTTGTCACTCAAACTTGGGAACTCAATGAGATCAGGATCAGCCTTGCAAACTTTTTTTTTTCTTTTTTTTTTCGGTAAACCAAGCTTGAAAATAAAAAAGGCTAATCGAATATACAGCCTACAAGGGGCATACCCCAGGGAGGACAAAAAGAAAAGAAAGAAAAGGAAAAGTGGGGAGGCCAAACGGCTACAATGGGATGCGGAAATCCAAAATAAGAACTATAATAGGACTGTTTCTCTCTCATCTAACAAATGAAAGAGAATCACCAAAATAAGAATTAACTCAACCTTACAATACATGAGACATTCTAAAGCTTACAAAAGCTACTGTGCATACAACATCGTGCCATATCAGAAGGTGCTATGTACTTAATCCATCAATATTGCTCATTAGTTGTTAGGAGCAATTTCATTTCACATAAGTATTTTACCTGATTCACAATATTACCAGTACGAGCACCATCTTGGATTGGGAGGACCCCCCCTCCCAGAAGGGGGATCAATGTGCCAAGGGATAGCCACCAAACAAGTATGGGATGTTGTTTCCTTGAAATCCCAGCTGAGTTGGCAATCCCAACCCTTGGCTAGTTCAGTCTCTCTCATATCCACCTACAAGGGTAAAGGATTGAACAGCACCCTCATTAAGCTATCATTCACAGTCACAATTTACCACATCTGGATTGAGAGAAATCTCAGAAAGTTCCAAAATCTGCAACATCCTATTCAAACTCTTGTAGAGAAAATATGTAGAGATGTTAGGTATAAGTTGATGTCTCTCTCAACTCTACCATCAGGTCCCCAAACTTTGAGAGACTCCTGGAATCTTTCAAGCCTCATTGCATAAGGGTTCTAGGGTTAGTGGCAGGCCTTGGTTGTTTTTACCTTTTCATTCCTCATTTCACCAAAGAGTTCATAATTTGATCACTTGTCTTGCAGGTTTAAGCTCAGGAGGTTGAAAGGCCCCATGTTTTCTAACAAACCCAATTGGGTCCTTGTATGCAGGTTCTATACATTTTGCTTTCAGATGTGCCTCGAGTGGTATCACTTCAGAGCCTTCAGTGGTCTCTACCAAGTGTATTTGAGATGCTATTGGTTTTATGTTCTCATAGGATTGAATTGGTAGGTTCTTGAGTTGTGTGACCTACTATAATTGTGAACCCAGTGAGTTGTGTGCTTGTGCCTCAGACTTCCTTTGTGAGAGGAGGTAAAATAGAGTGGGGGAATCTTGTAAGGTGCAGGAGAGGGTGCTTGGACCTTTTAGCGAGTATTTGAAGTGTGAGTCCTCGAGGGCGTTGTAGTGTGAGCCAGATATTATATAGGTTACACTATGCTAATACTTACATTGGATCCAGTGGTACATTGTCCATCAGCTGACTGCTAGTTAGTTGGTCATAAGGTTTATGGTCCATTAACTGCTTGTTAGTTTGTTGGTCATTAACTGCTGTTGCTGCTGTCCTAAAACAGTCCCTGTTACTGTCAAATTGGCACTACATTGATGCTGTTTGTACCTGTTATCTATTTGTTGTAGCACTGCATTAGTTAGGTGGCCATTAGCTGTTGTTGTTACTGTCCTAAAACAGATCCCTGTTATTGTCAAAATTGGTATTGTATTGATGCTGATTGTACATGCTATCTGCTGCTATATATTCGTTGTAGCACTACATTAGCTGCTTGTTAGTTACTTGGCCAGTAGCTACTATTACTGCTGTCCTAAAACAGATCCTTGTTACTGTCAAAATTGGTACTGCTTTGATGTTGTTTGTATTTGCTGTCTGCTGCTATCTGTCTGCCAATCTGCTATCTGTCTGCTATCTTTCTGCTGTTGCTACTGCTGCATTTATCTGCTGCATTTTGGGCAGCCCCTTTACCAACGGGTCATGCCCAAATTTTAGGTGATTTGATACAGAGGTCTATCCCATGGTTGAACATTAGTATTGGTTTTGTTAAGACCTTAGGGCCTATCCTAAGGGAATGTCCCTAGGCTAAATGTGCAATTGCCTACCCATGGGGGGATGTCCCTAGGCTTCATGTGCATTTACAAGCAAACTCAAAAGTAACCAACTCATGCATATGTTCTCAAAAGTCAAGAAGTTCCAAGAGTTGCTTCCTCAAGTGGCCCAGCCGGCTCTAGTACCTTTGCCCATTGTATGGGTTGTTTCCAGGGGTGTCCAACACCACCTAATCCCATAGTTCTATTAATGTCAGACTGTTTGGAACACTGGTCCCAATCCACCAAGTGGGAGTAGTCTTCAAGTGAGTTGAGTGTTCCACTGTCCAAGATTTATCAAGTGAGATTCTTCAAATGGGCTTCTTACAAGCTCAAGCAAATTCCACTGATTTAATTGCATTACGTCGCTAAAATTTTGTCATGTGTTTCCGTACCCTCTTGTCTTAGATGGTTAGGAAACATTTGTTGTATTTCATATGTAGCCATTTGGCTTGGGGTTTCATAATTTTCTTTTCTTTTTTTTTGCTTTTTTTTCTTTTTTTGCTTTCCTCCTGGGGTATGCCCCTTGTAGGCTGTACATTTGGTTATCCTTTTTTCTATTTCAAGCTTATTTACCCAAAAAAAAAAAGGCCAGTGTCAATGGCGAAGAGTAACAACCATTGCAACAGTAGAGACATCAAAGATACAGAAGTAGCAGTCACAACTGGGACAAACGGCATTGTCCAATACTTGCATGGAATGGTAGTGGCACACTATACAGTCAACAACAGCCATACTGATTACCGTGAATAAAATCTACCCTGTGCAACTAGATTACATGGAAAATGGGTAGCATTTTGCTTGAATATTGACATATCCGTAGAAAACTGACTGCCCAGCTGGGGTATCACCATAGTTCAACAGCAGAGTAAAGTAGACAATGGTCTAACACTGGACTTAACAACTGGTTGCCAAGATATTACAATGAACAAACTGGTGGTGAGATAGACTGTGACATCACTAACCATAGGAGCAAATTGCATTAGCACAGAATCATAATTCACTTGTATAACAGAGAAAGTCCTACAGCAAATACACTAGCAGGAGCACACTACAAGCATGTGGGAATCTGGACCGTAACCCTGAAAATGGCAGCACCAACAGAAAATCAGAGAATCAGAGGGCTCACAACTGGGTTATCTCTTTACGTTAGTACCAGCAGTGAGCCAAACGAAGTATAAATTGACACCCACAGTTTAATTTATCATCAGCAGCGAGCAAACTAAGCAGCAACAACACAACATCAAAAGAAAAATAACAGTCACTGAAAATTGGGCAGTCCCGTGGCTAAGCTATGCCCAGAATTTGACCGCAAATGGACAACAATTGATAAAGGAACTGCTCAGCTCGGCAGAACCCATGCAATACATCACTAAGCAAGCAATTGCTAAAGAATGAGGAGCAAATCTACCCAGAATAAGTATACACACTCCTCTAGTGATAGGCAGCAGTAAACATGGTATCCCTTTGTAAACATGGCTGCAGTAAACAGCAGTGAGTAACATACAGACATACAGATGTAACATGGTATCCCTTTGTAATTTCAAGGCTCACACAACTACTCCCTCAAAGTCCTCACTCTCCCACTCTTCGTTTTTGTTACAAAGGGGTACGGTACCGAGAGCCCTCAACTTAAACCTTACCATATTGCTCCCTCTTACTATTACCTCCTCTCAAAAGAAGGTTGAGGCTAGAACACACTTCTCACAGGATCATCTCACAATATAAGTAGGTCATTCCATACATACAATCACAGATCACAACAAATAGTTAGAGCAATTAACCTGCATTGTGGACCTTGGAACCTGCAAACAAACTGCCCTAATTGGGTTGTCAGAGATAATCAAATTGTTCTTCAAATAGGCTATGGTAACCTGTCACAAGGAAACATAATATCAGAGTATCTCAAAGCATCAATTGAACCAAACAAGATGGATGACAGTATGCTATGCTTTTAGAACAAAGATTCAATTATTGGGAATGTTTCAAGCATCAAGAAATGAATGGTCTCCTGTTGGAATTTTGTGTAGAGACATCAGTCTATATCTAATATCATAGCAGATCTTAGACACCAAGGTGGGAACACTCTGCTGGATATTTTGGAATTTCCTGAGGTTTCTCTCAATCCATACGTGGTATATAGAGACAGTAAAAGTTAACTTTGTCAGGGTGGTTTTCAAATCTTTTCTCCTAAGGGTGGAGAGGAAATTGACCAGATTAGGTAATGATTGGCTTTGCCATGTAAGTTGAGATTTGTACGAAACATCAACCCATACTTGCTTAGTAAAGGAACAGTTAAAGAATAGATGGTCATGATTTTCCTCTCCAGAGCAGAAACTGCAGCAAGAAGTGGTCTTAATGCCAAATAGAACCAGTCTATCTTCAGTGGAAAGTCTATTCTATTTGGCAAGCCAACTAATAAGGCTACACTTCGGGATATGAGAATGAAACCAAATAACATGGCACCAATCAACAGTGGGAAACTTGACTCTGAGTTGCTTCCACAAAGAGGAAATAGTGAACAATCCATTCTGTGTGAGGGTCCATGAACATGAGTCCGCATCAGTGGAGTTGTGATTTGTGAGAGGAGGTAGATGATTTCTGATGTCGTTCAACTCCCAAGATTGGGTGATGGGAAATTTCCACTGATTGTCTTCACTTAAAAATGGATAAGACTTTGGTATCATCAGGGAGACCAGAGTCATAAACAATACGACTGCCAAATTTCTCAATTAAAGGGCCAGATGGATGCCAGTTGTCATACCATAGAAATGTTGATTTTCCATCTCCAATCCTATATTTAATGTAAGTCTGGATGAGAGGACGAAGTTTGAGCAATTTCCTCCAAGTCCAAGATGGGTTGCTAGGAACCTTGATCTTCCAAAAACTTTTGCCCTTAAGCAAATAGGATTTCACCCACTGACACCGCATGGACCACCAGAAATGATAAACCATATATGCTTAGCCATGGCAGCCTTGTTCCAAGTTTGGACGGATTTAAAACCTAAACCTCCTTCTTTTCTTGGGGAAAAAAGATGTTCCCAGGAGACTTTGGCACCAGAGTGCTTGAGGTCAGAGCCAGTCCAGAGAAGGATCTAAGGATGGCTTCAATTTCCATCACAACTTTCCTAGGAAGCAGGAAAATGGAAGACCAATAAGTCTGCATAGAGAATAATATAGACTTAATCAACTGGATCCTCCCATCATATGAGAGATATTTGTTTGTCCAAGACTTAGTATATGACTAGTGATTTTGTCAATAAGTATCTTGCAATCAGAGTACTTAAGCTTGGTTGATATGAGAAGAACACCAAGGTATCTCATAGGGAGAAGACCCTCCTGAAAACCCATTTTCTCAAGGATAGTTTGCTTATTGGAGGTGGAGACACCAGAGAAGAAAATATTGCTTTTACCAAGGCTAGGAGATAGGCTAGACAAGGCCTCAAATTCAGCAAGTGCCTCATGAATACCGTGGACAGAGTCAATGTCCCCTTTACAGAAGATCATAAGATCATCTGCAAAACACAAATTGATTATTTTGGTTTTCTCACACCTCCAATGGAATTGGAAACGGGGGCTACATGATTTCTTTTTTTTGGGTAATTAGGCTACGAGATTTCTCTTTGAGGAGTTGAGTGACTATCTCCATAACAATAACAAAAAGGTAGGAAGATAAGGGGTCACCTTGCCTTAAACCTTTTTGCCCTTTGATAGAGCCAACAGCCTCCCCATTAATACTCAAAGTGTAGTTGGCCATGGTTATGCAAGCTTTAATCCATTGGATCATTTGGGGGTGGAAGTTCATGGAAAGGAGGATATCCCAAAGAAAATCCCACCTAACATTTCATATGCTTTCATTATATCTACTTTCATAGCACACCTGGGAGAAGAAGAATGCTTGAGATAATCTCTCATGAGTTCTTGTGTTAGAAATATGTTATCAGCAATTCTCCTTCCTTTGACAAACCCTAATTGCACAGGGTCAATGAGATGAGGGAGCACAGCTTGAATCCTCTTGGCAAGGATTTTAGCTATGCACTTATAAATTGTATTACAACAAGAGATGGGTCTAAAATCCCCAACCTTAGAAGGATTAGGGACTTTCGGGACAAGAGCCACACTAGTAGAATTTGCTTTTGTAAGAAGCGTACCAGATCTGAAGAAATTTTTACGGTAGAGGTGACTTCATGTCCCACCACATCCCAAGATTTTTGGATGAAACTTGCATTGTACCCATCCGGTCCAGGAGCTTTGTTAGGGTTGAGAGACATGAATATATCCTTGATCTCAAGATTTGAGATCTCAACAACCATGGCCTCTCTCTGGGAGTCCTCAAGTCTAGAAGTGATAAGCTGAGGTGCTAGAATAACTAGTGGTGTGGACAGTGCCCAAGAGATTAGTATAAAAGGTAACAAATGTGGATTTAATCTCATTGGAATCATGGGTAATGGAACCATCAGGAAGGGTCAAACTGGTAATGCTCCTCCTATTCCTATTGTGTGAAATAGATTTAAAGAAATATAAGGTGCATTGATCCCCAGACTTGAGCCACTTGATTCTAGACTTCTGCTTAGCAAAGCTTTCCTCAGCTCTAGCTAGAGTAAGGTATTGCTTACACAGGAGTCTCTCATTGGCCTGATAGAGTGAGTTAGTGGGATCGTGAACCAATTCACACTGGATTTTATCAAGGTCCTATCTAGCAGCAGCTGTTCTATTAGATATATCACTGTACTCTCTAGTATTCAATTTCTTAAAATCCTTTTGAAGAAGTCTAAGCTTTTCAGTAACCACAAACATAGGATTACCAATGATAACCCTTCTCCACACAGACTGGACAGTAGACAAGAAAGCGGGATGTTGAGTCAGAAAGTTGAAAAACTTAAAGGGTTTCTTGACTCTTCTGGGATCAAGATTGAGCAAGACCATAGTTGGGGAATGATCAGATATTCCAGGAGTGGAAAAATGATCATGAGAACAAGTGAAGGTTTTGATCCAATGCTCATTGACCAGAACTCTGTCAATCTTAGATGAAATGAAGTTAGGTGGGTCTTGTTTATTAGACCAAGTCAAATGGCCACCAGAGTAATTAAGGTCCTCAGGTCATTTGCGATAATACAGTCGTTGAAGTCCTCCATGTGGAGAGGCCAATGACTGTCACCACCAAGTTTATCAGACTGGTACCTTAGGGCATTAAAGTCCCCCAAAATGATCCAAGGTTCATTGATAACACAAGCAATCAAGTCACTACAAAAATCCTTTCTCTCTAGGTAGAGATTGGATCCATAGACAAAAGATGCTATGAAACTAAGGTCTCCAGCAATGAAGTGGACACTACAATGAATGGACTGTATAGTTTGACTAATTACTCTGAGATTAAGTACAGAAGGATCCCAGACCACACAAATTCTACCACCAGGAGCAATTATAGAATTATGAACAAAAGACCAAGATGGGAACATGGTACTAATGATCTTATTACAGTTAACTTCCTTTATTTTATGCTCAATAAGGCCAAAAAGTGAGAGTTTATTATTCCTAACAAAGGAAGCAACCTCTCTCTCTATCAGTTCTACCTTAGATTGGTTGGGTTGAGAGCTTCTCTCTCTAGAATCTAGAGAGAGAATGCACTCCCCTCCTCTTCCTATCAATTTTTAACAAATTCACCAGACTTTTGTTTGGTTTAGTTCATTCGGTGTGGATCCTCTCCACTCCTATCAAAATGAGGGATTTTAGAGCTCACGGGAGTTCATCAAATGGGTTCTTCCAAATCCAGATGGTGTTCATCTTCAATGGGGCTCAGTCTTCCTCTTTCAATCACCAGACCGTGAGGTCTTGTTCTCCCAAATTCTTCATGGGAGTAACATTCACAAGAGGGCTAGGATTTCTGGTTTAGCCGAACCGGTTCCCTACATCAAAATCCACTTCGGTGGACATCATCTTGAAGGCATGGGGAAAAGGAGTATATCAGTCTCCATTTACAGCAACAATCAGCAGCACTTCTACAAGGGGATCTACAATCTGTTTGGTTCATCCTCATTCCCCTCCGATGGGCAACAAAGGGGCTCGTCCTCGTCTCTCTATTATCACATGCGGACCCATCTCGATGGTGTTTTCATAACCGGTCGTGGGGCTTCAACCATGGCACATCCAACTCTAAGAACGGGCTTCTCACAGAGAAATTTGAGATCTCGGGGTTCTATAACGACTATTCCATGGTGACCCAGTTCCTCCCGCTAAGTGTCTCCGGTGTCACGGCGGGGGGGTAATACTACATCCTACGGTTTCCTAAGGAGAGCTTCGGTGATGTAGGTCCTCATATTCTCTCCTTTTCGTTTGTTTGAAGTTTGGTTTTTAGAGTTTGGCTTGTGCATTGTCATCCTTATGTTCATAATATTCTGAATGTATTCTTGGGTTTTGCACTTTGTGTATTCCCATTTTAATTACGGGCCGGTTCGGTGAAGTTTGGGGAAGAAGAGAGTGTGTCCCACTTTCAAAGCACGTGGGCTGTTTGGTGCCACAACGCAAATGTTAAGGCAATGCTTCCAACTGTTGACTAAGGGAGCGGACCACTAGTCCTTTACGTAAAGGGGTTCTTCAATCACATGGTGATTCCCCATTTTCAACGCAAATGGGGTGTTCCCCATATTACTTTACTGCTCAAAGTGGTAGCAATGTAGCATGTGATGTGAAAGCATGACCTATTCCCCCAAACCGAGAGAGGCTATTATAGTGGGGTCGTGGTCCTTCTTGGTCCATTACACAATTTAATGCGTGAACATCCTAGGGCAAATTCTTGGTCCATTACAGGAGCAAACTTTTGTTCCAATTGTGACAGCTATATGCACGTAATGCATCACCAAGGAGCAACTTTTGTTCAAATCAAAGTCTCACTTCAACTTTTGTTCGAATCAACCTTCGGGCTTATATAATTTTGATTTTCTTGCTTAATTATCCCTACCCTAGCGGGTTGTGCTAGGATCTCCAAAATGCCCACCCCGGCGGGTTGTGCTGGGGAGTATGCTTTTTTTTTTTTTTGTCCTCCCTGGGGTATGCCCCTTGTAGGCTGTACATTCGCTTAACCTGTTTTAATTTCAAGCTGAATTACCCAAAAAAAAAAAGCAGCCTCTCTTTGCTTAATAGGATCATTAATACCTCTCATGTTCCAAGATCCAAAATGTAATGGTGTTTTATTCATGACAAAAGATGGCAGGTGATTGAAAGATAATTATACTGCCCAAAACATTAAAGCATGCTCTAGTGGTTACCTGAAAAGGAGGGGGATGATGGAGAACCCCTGTTTTGCTTTTTTTTCCTTTCTTCTTATTAGATGTATGCCTGACTTTTGTAGCATCCTTTGCTGCTTCAAGGATTCCAATTGCAGGTAATATATTGGGTGGCTTAGGTTGAGGTTCAATAGGAGGGATGGTTCCCAAGGATTGCATATCCTCAACCTTATTATCCCCAATCTCATTGGGCTGAGTAATAGTACTAACAGTACTGCTGCTGGCTGTGGTTCTTTGTCTTGTAGTATTTTTAGGAGTAGCTGTCTTGGGGTTGTGATGGGGGGGTTAGGTGATTGAGGAAGAGCTTCAGGATGGCAGTCATAGGCAGGAGTCTCTGACCCTTCACTAAGGGAGTCCTCCTCCACAAGTCCATCTGGCTGGACAATGAATGAGGGACTCGTAGCATTCGGGACAACCTTGGATACTGCTTCAAGGACACCTCCACCCCCTCCAAGTGCTTTCCCAATCAACTTCCACTCTTCATCATCAATAGAGGGTTGGGGTTTAGGCTTGGGTTTACATGAATGCCTAAAAACTTTACAAATATCGCATTTCGGGGGTAACCACTGGTACTCTACAGCAACATTGACAGAGTGTTTTCCATCTGTGACTTGAATAGCCTTGGGAAGGATAGTCTTGGCTGAAATCTCAACACAAACCCTAGCAAAATCAATTCTCTGTTGTTTAGCTGTAGCTATATCCACATGGAGGGGCTTGCCAATGGTACTAGCAATGCGACTAAATCCCTCTTCTGTCCAGCATTCCAACGGAAGTTTATGAATTTTGACCCAAGCTGGTATAGTGGATGGGTGTTCAATAGATGGAGCAAGCATCCTATGCCAATCTTTAAGGACCAAATATCTATGGGAGAAGAAGTATGGAGCGCTTTCTAGAACCTTTTGTTTGGTTGCCTCATCTTGAAACTCAAAAAAGAAGCATGCCCCAATCTATTTGATATTGATTTTACCATAATCTTTCCAGATTCTTGTAGCTATGGCACTGAGTAAGGGGAAGGGCATTTTGCCATCTAGAAAATACCCAACGAGACAGTTGCTCCAGTTTTTATCATTTAGGTGATCTCCTTCCAATTTCACTACTGGATCATCTCCTTGCTGAAGTTTTGGATGATGGTTTAGATTCATGACTCTTAAAGGACCTTGGGTTTGGAAAAGAGAAGCCCAATCCTTAGGTTTTGATTGTTGGGTATTAGGGGGTTTTGGGGGGCTGTATTTTGGGGTTTGGGGTCGGGTTTGGCTCGGATTTCTTTATCGATAGGCTAATGAAGGGGTTGAAGATCTAAGGAAGTGGAGGGAAAGTGAAAACCCACCTTCAGATAGTCACTTGCATTTGTTGTGGTGGAAGATTGGCCTTCGGCTGTGATTTCTCTCGCTTTAAGATGGAGAAGCTGAGTCCTGAGCTCTGAGCAGTCTACCCGAACTCCGGATTTCTGTAGTTCGTCTTCAATTGAGAGGACAAGTGTTACCAGTCTTTCTTCACCTTTCATCTGGTCTCCATCTTGTTGTAATACATCCCTCAATTTTTGAGCAGATTTGGGGCTTGATATCGCTGCTGCCTCTAGCTTTGATTCTAGGTTTTTGGAATTAGGGTTCTTCGGAGAGATTTGTACTCGACCACTGCTGGAGTTCAGAGGTTGAAGACTGGTGGGGTAGAGATCTAGAGGTTTAAAGGGAGTAAACTTACTAGGGGTAGTGTACTCCACACCTGGAATCAACAGGTTGCTGTGAATCATCTTGCCTGTTGGTCCCGAAATCGGGATGTTCTTCGAGTGGGTAAAACCCACTTGTTTTCTTCTGACTTGATATGAGTCCAAAGCTTTGGAGCCCAGATCAAAAGTACCCATGGTAGAAACCTCATTCCCAACTAGGTTTTCACCTGGTATAGATCCGAGTTCTTCCATGGGAGAAGAGGCCGTGCTTGCCAAATTAGGGTTTTCCACCGAGATCGCGTGAATCGCCCAAATCGCCTGGTTTAGATGCTGACGTCATTATTTAGCTTCTCGAATGGTTGGTTATTCCACTAATGATTCTTGACTGCATTGGAATATATATAACTACTAGGGTACATAATCTCTATTGTCACCTTTATCTCACACGTCTCACATGATTTTTTGTAGATTTTTTTTATGTAAATAAGTTTGAAAATAAAATAGGCTAAGCGGATATACAACCTACAAGGGGCATACCCCAGGGAGGACAAAGCAAAAGAAAGAAAACAAAACAAAACAAAACAGGAAAACTTCTAAGGCAGGCTAGCCTAAGAAAGTGGGGGAAGACCAACAGACTACATGGGAATGAAGAACAACTCTTCTTGGGAGCACTAATGAAGATACTAAAATGGGACAACCCCCCATTGAGAATTAGAAAGGTATTAAGTTAACTTGTAATCAAAATACTTAAGAACATCTTGTATGACGAAGGAAATTGATTCCCAGCTTGAGACTTTCACAAAACATGCAGCAACCCATGTGCTGATGGAGCCTTGGACCTTGATGGATCGCTAGGACCTTGATGGAACCACCAAATGGATTTATAATTGCTGTGGCAGCAACTGATGCAAAACTTAAACTGCAACACACTTGGACTTCTACATATCAACAATGCACTTTATCAAAAGCTCCAAGGGACAACCACCCAAGGATAGGCCAAAATTGGGGAAAATTGGGCAGCATAACGGCTGTTTTTTTTTTTGCTTTTATTTCCTCATTGGAGACATGATGTTTCCAAGACCATGAATACGATGAGATGAGCTGATGACGTCACCAGTGGCGATTTTGGTGATTCTAGCAATTCTAGCATTCCCCCTTGAGAAACCCTAGTTCCTTATATTTCTCCAGCCATGGCCGACGGAATCTCCCCTCCCCCCTCGAGCGTTTTGGGCTCCAAGCTCCTAGATTCTTATGAAATTAGGAAGAAACAACTGGGGGCCTCCCGCTCAACTCTCAACTCCACTGTTGATGGTGCTCAAGCTCAAGTTCACATCAACCTTCTCCTACTCGGTACAGTGTACACCACCCCTACTAAATTCACCCCCTTCTGTCCCCTGAATCTCTACCCACAAGACCAAAAACCCTTATATAGAGATCAATCTCAACTCGGCACTCCAACCACAAGCCCTAAAAATCCTTCCCCCACGCTTGAAGTCCAAAACCCATTACCACAGGCAGTCGAGCAAGATAGAGTCCGATTGGGTGAGGAAGCACGCCGTTCGATTTCAGTCTCAACTGTTCAAACTACAAAGCTGAAAAGCGCTAACCTTGATGGAGGTGGCTCCGCTGCAAGTGGGAAACTAGGTACCCCGCCATCTCGACACCATGCTTCTAAGCCTATCTACTCAAATGCCAATATTCCCATCATTGAACTGACAGTTCCAAGAACCCCCCTGATCTTCCCTACACCAGAACAAGTTCTTGCAGAGGTGTCTAACTACCCCGAGAAACCTCCACTACCTGCAGTCGAACCCCAACCCCCTCAACATAACACCACCCGTCCTCCTCTAGTCCAATAGAAACCAAAAGACCGGGCCTCACTCTTTAGAGCCCAAGGACCTTCAAAAACAATCCCACTTACTCACTACCCAGAGCTCCAGAATGGGAAAAGTGCGGCTGTGGAACTCGATGAACAGCACCTAGATGACAGGAATTGGAGAAATAGCCTCATTGGTTATTTTTTGGATGGCAAAATGCCATTTGCTCTTCTCACTGCAACAGCAAGGAGAACCTGGAAGGACCACGGTCAAATTAGCATTAAGCAATTGGGATCTTGTTATCTTTTTGAGTTCCAGGATGAAGCTGCAAAACTGAATGTCCTAGAAGGGGGGCCTTACTTCTTCTCTCGCAGATACCTGGTTCTCAAGGATTGGCAGAGAATGCTAGTCCCATCCACGGAAAACCCCTCATTGATTCTTGCGTGGATTAAGATCCATAAATTACCACTAAAATGTTGGACAGCAGAAGGTTTTAGTCACATAGCCAGCACCATTGGGAGACCTATCCATCTGGACAATGCTACTGCTAGACAGCAGAGATTAGACTTTGCACGAGTCTGTGTTGAGATTGATGCAGCAGCAGAACTTCCTTTTGTAGTTCAAATCACTGCCCAAGGGAAAACAATTGAAGTAGCAATAGAGTACCAATGGCTCCCCCAGAAATGCCCCCAATGTGAAGTTTTCGGGCATACATGTACCCCAAAATCAAAGCCGGAAGTTAAAGCATCCACTTCTACTGATATATGGCAAACTATAGGCAAAAGCTTGAATGGAGGGATTCCTGCCCTAGAAGCTGTGACCAAAGATGTTCCTAACTCTACAGGGGCTGCCCACATCATTAAACCAAGTGTAGAATGCTTCTTAGGGGAAGAATCAGATAGTGATCTATTGGTTGAAGAAATAGTAATAGAAGAACCACAATGTTCCATTCAGCATCAAAGCACTAGCTTCACTGCTGGAGTGGTTGTAGTTTCAGAGAGTACATCCTCTATCTCCAATCCCAACTTGGCTCCCTCTACCCGACAAAGGTCCTGTAAGGTTGGTGTCTCATCTCCAGTAGTCCCTCTACCTGCTGTAACCGTTGGATCCTCTAAGAAGGAGGGAGATGAGCCTAGTACTCTAATCCAGAGCAACATCAAACGTCTTCCAGATCCTCCTGATGGAGGTGTCACAGGTGGGAAACTACCTATGAGCCAGGAGTCCACTGAAACCAAAAGTGCCAAGAAAAAGAGCGAGACCTCCTTCATCAGTCTAAACTACTTGCAAAGGAAAATAAGGGGAGCTCAGGCAACTCTGATTCCAAGACAGGGCAGTAATCTCCATCCTCCTCTTGTTCAGTCTTGCATTTATTCATTCTATTTTGCCTTTTGCATAATAATCATCATGTCTAGCCCTTGTGTATGTTTTGGGTTTTGGAATTTGTGAGGGCTTAATGATCCTCTCAAACAAAGGGCAGCTAAAAACTTTTTGTCCAATAAGAAATTATCCCTAATTGGCTTACTTGAGCATAAAATTAAAGAGCCTAACCTCAGGAGAATCATATCCCTCATTAGCCCCCACTGGCAGTTTGCTCATAACAATGCTTCCTCCCCCTGTGGCAGAATCCTCTTGGCTTGGAATCCACACATTATGCCCATTCAAATAATGAGTATGTCCACCCAATATATCCACTGTGAGGTTACCTCCTTACAAGCTAATCTTATTTTCTATGTTACTTTTGTCTATGGGTCCAATGACCCTATTGAGAGACAAGTTCTTTGGAGTGACATTGGTAAAATTCAGTGCCAATCCCCTTGGATTACACTTCGGAGATTTCAATGTCATAAGAAATCCCTCTGAAAAATCTGGAGGTAATCCTCCTTGCCCCTCCCATATGTTTGACTTTAATAGTTGTCTGTACTCAAATGGCCTAGAGGACCTGAGGTTTTTACGGTAATTACTTCCGCGGGTCCAATAGGCAACAACCCCCACACACACACACACACCATATTTCTTCAAAGTTAGATAGGGTTCTCATTAATGGTCCCCGGCTCAAGGAGTTCCCCTACTCTTACGCTTTCTTCCCTACTCCAGGGGATTTGGACCACTCCCCGCTTTTGTTTCCACACACCCTCTCCTAAACCAAGCTCCAGACCTTTTAGATTTTTTGACTTTTTGGCTGATCACCCTCAGTTTTTACCTACTGTTCAGAAGGTCTGGAGGACTGTTGTCCTTGGTAATCCCATGTTCTGCCTCTGTGAAAAGCTTAGACTCCTTCAAACTAAGTTTAAGAAAATTAACATTAAGGAGTTTAGTGCTATCTCTGAGAGGGTTCTACAGTCTAAACAACAACTTGAAACACTTCAATTGAAACTTGGTTCTCACCCTTCCAACATCACTACACAAGTTGAAGAAAGGAAAGCCTACAAGCTTTTCCTCACTCTTTCTAGAGCTGAGGAAAGCTTTGCTAGACAAAAGTCTAGAATTCATTGGATGAAATTAGGTGACCAATGCACCTCCTTCTTCTTCAAGTCTATTGCAAATAACAGAAATAGAAGTACAATTACTTCCTTGGTCACTGATGGCACTTCAGTTACATATGACATGTCTGTCATTAAGAATTCATTTGTCACTTATTACACTAACCTTCTTGGCAAGCCCCACATGTCACATTATGCTGGCTCTGATAGGATTTACCACCTTATAACTAGAAAACTAACATCTGAGTAGAGTGTGTCCATGATCCAGGATGTTTCCAACTCAGAGATCAAGGACACAATTTGGGCTCTTAATCCCAAAAAGGCTCATGGGCCTGATGGATACAATGCTGGGTTTTTTCAAAAGGCCTGGCCTGTGATCGGCCATGATATAACTGTAGCGGTTAAAACTTTCTTTAGATCCAGCCAGCTACTTGCCAAATCCAATGCTACAGTCATTGCTCTTGTTCCCAAAATTCCTAATCCTTCCAAGGTTAGTGATTACAGGCCAATCTCATGTTGCCATATTATTTATAAATGTATTGCTAAAATCCTGGCTAAGAGAATTCAGTTGGTCCTTCCCTCCCTTATTGATCCTGCTCAATCTGGATTCATTAAAGGAACGAGGATTGCTGATAACATCTTCCTATCTCAGGAATTGTTGAGAGGCTATCACAAATCTTCACCCACCCCCAAGTGTGCAATGAAGGTTGACATCATGAAGGCATACGATAATGTTAGGTGGGAGTTCCTCTGGGATGTCCTCTCTACCATGAACTTCCATCCAAATATGATTAATTGGCTCAAAGCTTGTGTTACCACTGCCAATTACTCTCTTAGCATCAATGGGGAGCCTACTGGATTTATTAGAGGCAAAAGAGGTCTTAGACAAGGGGATCCTCTCTCCTCCTATCTCTTTGTTATTGTTATGGAAGTTTTGACCTACCTCCTAAGGGAAAAAACATCTCTTCCAGACTTCCACTTCCACTGGAGATGTAGTAAGAACAAGATAATTAATCTATGTTTTGCTGATGACCTTATGATCTTCTGTAAAGGAGACATGGGATCTGTTCAACTCATTCAAAACTCTCTCCAGGAATTTGAAGCTTTGTCTGGGCTTTCTCCTAGCCCAGGCAAAAGTAATATCTTCTTCTCTGGTGTTCACCCCACCATTAGAAGGGACATCATTCAATTACTTGGCTTCAAGGAAGGGGGATTTGCACGTGAAAATACCTTGGTGTCCCTCTCTTGACCACTAAGCTTAGACACATTGATTGTAAGTCTCCGGTTGTGAGAATAACTTCGAAATCAAATCTTGGACAAACAGGGGATCTAACCTATCTTTGTGATCGCAATTACTTAAAAATGTTCTTTTTTCAATGCAGACCTATTGGTCCTCTCTCTTCATACTCCCTAAGAGAGTCATTAAAGAGGTGGAATCCCTTCTCATATCCTTCCTGTGGTCTGGTCCTGACCTTAAGAAATCGGGGGCCAAAGTATCTTGGGAGCATCTATGCTCTCCCAAACAAGAAGGTGGTCTTGGTCTCAAATCACTCCAAATTTGGAACAAAGCTGCTGTTGCAAAACACATTTGGTTCCTCATCTCTGGTGGGGAACAATCCATGTGGTGTCAGTGGGTAAAATCGTACTTACTCAAGGATAGGAGCCTTTGGGAGGTCAAAGTCCCCTCTAACCCATCTTGGGTATGGAGGAAACTCCTCTCTCTTAGACCCATCATCCAAACCCTCATTAAAATCAAAGTTGGCAATGGCATATCTACCTCTCTCTGGTATGATAATTGGCATCCTCTAGGCCCCCTTGCTACAAGATATGGCTCCAGGATTTTCTATGACTCTGGCCTCCCCAAGGAATCAAAAGTCTCTGTTGTCATTAGAAATGCCAGTTGGGCCTTTCCATGTACCCAAACTCTCAAGCTTATGGAGATCAAGGACAATCTCTCATATCTCCCTCCTCCCTCTGGTAATGTTAGAGATCTCCCCATATGGTCTCTAACATCCAATGGGATCTTCACTATCAACTCTTTGTGGGACCATCTTAGAACACCTTTTCCCAAGATACTTTGGCACCAAAGTGTGTGGTTTCCTGGCCATATTCCCAAGTGTAGCCTCATTACTTGGGTTGCTATCCATAACAGACTCTACACAGGAGATAGATTAGTCCTTTTTGGTTCCATCCCTATTTCCTGCTGTAGTTTCTGCCCCGATGAGGAAAGTCATAATCACTTATTCTTTAACTGGCCTTACACTTCCCAAGTTTGGACCCAAGTGCAAGGACTAGTTGGCAGCTCTTGGTCTCCCAGAACCTGGTCCAATTGGGTTATGCTCATGTCATCCTTTAGGGATAAATCTCTTAAGACACATGTAACTAAACTGGCTTTTACTACTTCAATCTATCTCATTTGGATTGAGAGGAACACTCGCAAATTCCAAGGCTCATCAAGCCCTAGTTCTGTGGTGGTAAGCAAGGTACATTCTATGATTAGGTGCAAACTGTTATCCATGGGAAACCTTCCACAAGTTCCTTACTCTCAGTGGCTCTCAACAAAATGGAACATTGCACTTGCTGCTGACTAATTGAGTGACCTACTATATGTGTGTACCTGTAAGTTGAGTGTTTGGGCCCCTACAATTTTTCTGAGGGGAGGTAATAGTGAGAGGGAGTTCTTAGTGAGATGTACGTGGAGGGAGAAAAGCAGATTCTTAACCAAGGACCCATTGTATATTTAAAAGTTAGAGAGGGAGGGTGAGCTTTTGAGGGAGTAGGAGGGTGAGGTCTTTGAACAATGGGTTCTTACATAATCACGCACCTGTTTCCTTATTGTTTTATTCTCTTTCTTTGGTTTTATGATTATGTGTTACTACATATCACTATGCCGTGTGTTATGAATTGCTGTTATGAATTGTGTTATCCTCTTCTCTGGCACCCTATGCTGTTTGTTATGTGTTCTTGGGCAGAGCATATCAGTGGTGTGATGGACTGCCACTGAAATGTCTCAATTGCTGCCTACTTGGTTGGGTATTATTGCTTGGAGATGTTGGTGTTGAACTCTATGTTAAGTTTTGCTATGATCTGATGAAACCTATGTTGTGTTACTGGGTTAGCAAAGATGTGTTTACGTGGTTACATAGCTACTTTCATCGTGTTGTTGCTTTAAACCCGGCCCCAGTAGTTAGTTGGTTGCGGCCCAGTTTGTGGATAGTTCAGTAGCATACCAAGGTGTTATTCTGGATACCTGTTCCTGACTAGGTGGTATACACTAGGATTGCTTGCATGCAGTGAATATTATTGATTTGGTTATTATACATGTTCTGTAGGCTCCCTAAGTTAATGCCTAGCCTTGGGGGGATGTCCCTTGGCATGTATGATCCCCTTGGGGAGGGGGCGTCCTCCCAACCCATCCCATTCCATGTTGATGAGCCAGCTTACTTGTCTGCTGCTCCTACTATGACTGCTGCTGCATTGCTATTTTGCTGCTTCTTATTATCTCTGCTCCTACATTGTGACATATATGTTGAGTACTGCTGTTGGAACTCTCCCTCTTTCTCTCCCTCTTTCTTTTCTGTTTTTTCAGCTGCTGCTATTATAGATGCAGTGGCTGGCACCTTGAGGGTGCTCCATTTACGAACGGGTCATGGCGAAATTTTTAAAAAAGCTTCCTTCCCAAGTGATTATATGGAGAGTGTCTCTCATGGCCTAGGCCTCTCACGTGCCGTGATAAATTTGTTTTAAACTTTTAATCCCTATCCCAGCGGGTTGTGCTGCTTTACTTATTTCCCTCCCCGGCGGGTTGTGCTGCTTTACTTATTTCCCTCCCCGGCGGGTTGTGCCGGGAAGTACTCTATTTTCACTTTCTCTTTTTTCTTTCTCTTTATTTTATTTTTTGTCCTCCCTGGGGTATGCCCCTTGTAGGCTGTACATTCGCTTAGCCCCTTTTAATTTCAAGCTATCTTATCCAAAAAAAAAATAACGGCTGTTTTTTGGCGATCCAGAATATCAGAAGTCTGCCCAAAAATGGCAGCCCTAAAATACAGACCTTTAAACAAAATAAACCTCAATTACATTATTTCGAGACAACAAAAAATGGGCACACTGCCCATGGGAAACTGCAGCAACAGTATAGCATAATAAATGGACAGTACAACTGCAGCAATAGGGTGGCAGAGCAGCAGCTAAGTAACAACAGCTAAGCAACACCATGATGAAAATATAGCAACCATTCAAACACATGTCTAGCATAAGAAATGCATATTCCTAAGTTTAGTGTCTCACCCTTCACCACCCTTGGAGCCTCACTACATCTGATCTCTCACTAAAGGGTCCGAACTCCCTCACCTCACCCTCACAAGATTCCCCCACTTGCATATTACCTCCACTCATTAAAAAATCTGAAGCACAAGCACTCTCTCACCAAGGTAAACACACTTGTAGTAGGTCACACAACTCAAATGGAATGAGGCAGCCAATAAGAATCAACACAAACTCCAACATAAAAGCCCCACAAGGGAGTTTCAGAGAGGATAAGCTACCTTACCATATATTAGAAGTATTATCTGTGACTGCCAGCAGGGTAAGAAGACCCTCCAAAGGGATGGATTTGCATGTAATGAATCTGCAAGTGGGAGAGCCTTTTCTAATTGTACCTGCAACCATAAACTTCCCAAATGGGCCATGAGCAATGAAAACAGGACCACTGTATAGAGCTGATCCTCCTTGATCTGTCACTGAAAATCAGTTAGTAAGATGAGGGTATAAGGTAGAACAAATCAAATTAGGACACCTCTTTAATTATTTGCCACCAAATCACAGCCATGCTATATGTTCCATGCTTCGCACAAGTATAAAGGGCCCTCTGGAATTTTGTTCAATGACATTAACCTGCATCTAATATCATTGCAAACCTTGCTCACAATAGATGGAATTGTGTGCTAAAGGTTTTGAAATTTCCTAATGTTCCTTTCTATCCAAATGTGATACAGTGAATGATAATTTGATAATTTCGCTCTTGAGACCTCTCCCTTTATGAATGGATAATTGGGAGACCAGACTTTGGAGGGATTGGGGTTGCCAAGTGAAATTAGACTTATTTGAGACCTCATCCCAAACCTTTTGGGTAAAGGGACAGTTGAAGAAGAGGTGATTATGATCCTCTTCCTCAGAACATAAGCTATAGCAAGAGGTGTCCTTGATACCAAAAAGGACCAATCTATCCTCTGTAGTCAGTCTATTCTGAATGGCAAGCCAGTTTATCAAACTGCACTTAGGGATATGGGAGGGAAACCATATGACTTGACTCCATCCAACATTAGGGAAGTGAGTCCTGAGTTGCTCCCAAAGAGAGGATACAGTAAACAAACCATTATTACTGAGGGTCCATCTACAGGTGTCCTGTATAGGGGGTGTATGGGTCTAACTGGAAGTGCAGCCCTAATTTCATTTAATTCCAGTGTTTGAGTGATGGGGGAAGTTCCATTGGCTGGAACTGGTCAAAATCGTAGAAACTTTGGCATCATCAGGTAAGCCAGAATCATAGGTGATACGATTACCAAATCTCTCCATCAAAGGACCTAAGGGATGCCAATTGTCATGCCATAGAAAAGTGGTTCCACCATCCCCAATTTGATACTGTATGAATGGGTGAATGATAGGACGCAGCTGGAGAAGTTTTCTCCAAGTCCATGAGGGGCTACTAGGAGTTTTGACTTTCCAAAATCTCTTCCCTTTAAGTAAATACGACTTCACCCATTGACACCACATTGATTGCTCACCCCCAGAAATAAGATACCATATATGTTTAGCCATGGCAGCCTTATTCCAACCTTGGAGGGATTTAAAGCCAAGACCCCCTTCCTTTCTGGGAGAACACAGGTGTTCCCATGATACTTTAGCCCCAGTGTGCTTAAGATCAGGGCCAGTCCAAAAAAAGGCTCTGAGGATTGATTCCACCTCCTTAAGTACCCTCTTAGGAAAAATAAAGATAGAGGACCAATATGTTTGCATGGAAAAAAGAACAGACTTAACAAGCTGAACTTTACCAGCGTAAGAAAGGTATTTGTTGGTCCAAGACTTGGTACGACTTGTGATCTTATCGATTAAAACTTGACAATCAATGTATTTAAGCTTGGTAGTGATGAGAGGGACACCCAAGTACTTAATAGGAAGAGTCCCTTCATTGAACCCAAGGGTATGGAGCATTGAATTTTTTATTGAGATTGGAACACCCGAGAAGAAGGCATTACTCTTCCCAGGGCTAGGGGATAAACCAAAAAGAGATGCAAATTCAGTAAGAGCACCTTGGATGCATTGGATGGAACTTAACTCACCCTTGCAGAAGATCATTAAATCATCTGCAAAACAAAGATCGATGATTTTGGTCTTATCACATTTCCAATGGAAATGAAAATTGGAGGTGAGAGATTGTTCCCTAAGTAGTTGGGTGAGTATTTCCATAACAATGACAAATAGGTAAGAGGATAAGGGGTCCCCTTGTCTCAAACCTTTTTTTTCCCTTTATATTGCCAACAGATTCTCCATTAATGCTCAGAGTATAGTTAGCAGTGGAAACACAAGCCTTGATCCAAGAGATCATAATAGGATGGAAATTCATTGAGTGGAGTACGTCCCACAGAAACTCCCACCTAACATTGTCGTAGCTTTCATTATATCCACCTTCAGAGCACATTTGGGAGTGGAGGATTGCTTATGGTAATCTCTCATAATTTCCTGAGTGAGAAAAATGTTGTCTGCTATTCTCCTACCCTTGACAAAACCAGATTGTACATGGTCTATAAGATGAGGAAGAGCAGCTTGAATCCTATGTGAAAGGATTTTAGCAATGCATTTGTAAATTGTGTTGCAATAAGAGATGGGTCTATAGTCCCCAACTTTGGAAGGATTGGGGATTTTGGGAACAAGAGCAATGCAGGTGGCATTAGCTCTTGAGAGTAATTTGCCAGCCCTAAAGAAATTCATCACTGCAGAGGTAATTTCTTGGCCAACAATATCCCAAGCCTTATGGAAGAAACTTGCATTGTAGCCATCAGGGCCAGAGGCTTTATTGGGATTGAGAGACATGAAGGTATCCTTAATCTCATTGTTGGTAACTTCAGAGATCATGGTATTCCTCTGGACATCAGAAAGTTTGGAGACCACCAATTGGTCAACTCTATTGGCCCCAGAGTACTGGGTGGAATGAGGTGTGCCAAGCAACCCAGTATAGAAATACACAAAAGCTTCCTTGATTACATCGGGGTCATGAGAGAGACTGCCATTAGGAAGTATGAGGCTAGTTATTTTACCTCTATTTCTCTTTTGAGTTATGGACTTAAAGAAGTAAGAGGTACATTGGTCTCCCAATTTCAGCCATTGAATTCTAGCCTTCTGTTTGGCAAAGATTTCCTCAGCTCTTGCCAGCTGATTGTATTGTCTGTACAAAAGTCTCTCCTGAGTTTGATTGAATGTGTTACTAGGGTTTGTTCCTAGCTGCGTTTGGACAGCGTCAAGCTATTGTTTAACACCCAACGTTCTAATGGAAATATCACTATAATCCTTGGTGTTAAGTTTTTTAAGCTCCACCTGAAGAAGCCTGAGTTTTTCGCAAACCACAAACATAGGATTGCCAATAATGATCCTATGCCAGATACTCTGTACAATATTGAGGAATTTTGGATGGTCAGCCAAGAAGTTGAAGAATTTAAAAGGCTTGTAGGATTTCTTAGGAGTAGGGTTCAGAAAAACCACAACAGGGGAGTGGTCAGAAAGGCCAGGGGTAAGGAAATGAGCAGTGGAGCAAATGTAAGTCATCATCCACTGCTCATTAACCAAGGCCCTGTCAATTTTAGTGGAGACAAAATGTGAGGGATCCTGTTTATTGGCCCAGGTGAAGTGGCAACCAGAGTATTTCAGATCTTCAAGATCATTTAGAGAAACACACTTATTAAAATCCTCCATATGGGGAGGCCAATGGGTATCCCCACCCACCTTATCAGAAGGGAATCTGAGAGCATTAAAGTCACCTAAAATAATCCAAGGGTCAGTACTCTTCCAAGAATTAATAGCCCTCCATAACTCACTCCTCTCTAAATAGGAATTGGAGCCATACACAAAAGTGGCTTCAAAATGAATAACACTCGAGGTGGCATGAATTAGGCAATGAATGGCTTGGCTAGATTGACCAAGGATGCTAATGTTAACAACAGAAGGATCCCACACAACAAGAATCCTACCACTAGGAGCCTGGGCATAGTTATGGACAAAAGACCAACAGGGAAACATAGATGTCAAAATTCTAGAGGAGTTATGCTCCTTTATCTTGTGCTCCACAAGTCCCACAAAAGACAATTTATTTTTACTAACAAAAGATCTAACCTCTTTTTGCTTAATGGGGTCATTAAGACCCCTCATATTCCAGCAACCAAAATGAAGAGGAATTTCCGGCATAAAAATTATATATGACCAAAAGGTGGCAAATATAGAAAGAGAAAGCTTTGCCCGACAAGGAGAGAAAAAGGTTACCTCTCAATGCTCAAAAAATATGGTATAATTAACGCTTACCTGAATGGGAAGGGGCTGTTGGACTGCCCCTATGCTTCTTCCCTTTCTTTCTGTTAGAAACACTCTTGAATTCACCCAACTTCTCTGCTGATCCCTTACTCTCAGTAGCTCTGGGATCTGGTTCGGCAGGAGGTTTAATTTCCATTTCCAGCTTGCTTTCCCCACTACCATCAACAACAACAGTTTTGTGTGTAGGGTCAACAACTGGAACCCCCATATTGCTGGGGGGGAATTTCCTGAGGAACATCTAGATTATCCTTCACCTGCCCATCCTTGGAAGAAGTAGAGAGGAGCTGCGTATCTATAATTGGGCTCCCAGGGCTTGACACTGTAGAACCTCCAGTTTCATCGTGCTGAATAGGAGAGACAACTCTGGTAACTGCTTCTAGAGCATCTCCACCCCCTCCAAGAGCTTCCCCAATCAGTTTCCAAGCTTCCTCATTAGTATTGGCTATTGGTTCAGTTTTGGGCTTGCAAGTGTGACCAAACACCTTACACAAATTACATATACCATTGGTACTCCACTGCGACATTGACTGAATCCTATCCCATGGAGATCTGAATATTCCTGGGAAGATCTGTTTTTGCTGAAACTTCAATGCAAACCCTTGCAAAGTCAATTCTTTGCTGTTTGGCAGTGGCAACATCCACGTGAAAAGGCTTACCTATGGTACTAGCAATGCGGCTGAGACCCTCCTCTGTCCAGCATTCTAAGGGAAGTTTGTGTATCTTAACCCAAGCAGGGATGGTTGCAGGGTGTTCAGTCGAAGGAACTAGCATTCTATGCCAGTCCTTGAGGACTAAATATCTCCTGGAGAAGAAATATGGCCCTACTTCTAATACTTTAAGTTTGGTGTCTTCATCTTGGAATTCGAAGAAGAAGCAGTTCCCAAGCTGTTTGATGTTTATTCTTCCATAGTCCTTCCAGATTTTCCTTGCTGTAGAGCTGAGTAATGGAAAGGGCATCCTCCCATCTAGGAAATAACCAATAAGACAATTGTCCCATGTCTTATTATTTAGGTCAGATTCCTCCAACTCAACAACAGCACTAGTTTCTTGCTGAAGTTCAGGGTAATGACTGAGTTTCATTACCTTTGAGGGCCCTTGAGTATGAAAAAGAGACGCCCAGGCCTTGGGATTGGACTGCTGAGTGGCTTTGGGGATATTGGCATGCGGTTGAGTAACAGCTTTTTGAAGTGGATCGATAACATTAGGTATTTGAGGGTTTGGGGAGCTTGTAGGTGAAGGGAATTGGAAACCCACCTTTAGAGTTTCACTGGATGCAGAGCTTGAAGGGACATTTGGAGAAATTTTTTTCCCGAAGATTATTGAGTTGGGTTTCCAATTCAGTACAATCGACTCTTATCCCTGACCTTTGCATCTCTTCTTCAATCGAATGAACTAGATTAGCTATACGATCCTTACCAACCAGACTGACCCTCTCTTCCTGAAAAACTTCATGAAGCTTCCGGGCTGGGTTAGGGCTCGTAATGGTGGGGCTGTGAGGTCCAAAAGCAAGGGGATTAGATTCACTCGGAGACTGGTTTAGGGTTTGCTCCAGAGATTTAGGAGTAGCCCGTACATCCGATGAAGAATACTTGACAGTAGGATTTTTTGGAATTGGGGATTGTGGTTGACTTGAGTTTGTACCCGTGTTTTTGGGGTTCTGGCTACCCTCATGTATAAAACCACAATCGGGAGCTTTGGAGACCTGAGGAAATAGATCTACAGGCTTAAATGGGGTAAATTTGGTGGGGGTGGAGTAAACCGTACCAGGAACCAGAAGACAACTCTGAATCCCGTGCGGTGAAGTGTTTAAGTTGTTGTTGTTGTTTGTGAGGGTAAAACCCACTTGTTTTCTTCGCAAAACGTTGGAATCCATTGCTTTGCCTAGCGCATCGGTAGGAGGAATCAGATCATCGTCTGGATTGCCTGCCATTTCTTCAACCCCAAGAGATGGGGTTGATGATGTCATTTTTTTCCAATTCTTCAACCCCAACCCCTTGTAGCTCTTTGCCATTTTGTTTTTTTTTTTTTGTAGATTGGATAATTTGGATCGGAATTTTTGTCTTTCCATGCCCCCGAACCCTCCTAGATAAATCGGAGCAATCCATTTTGTAAAGGTAGTAGGTTGAGTCATGCAAAATAAAATAAAAATTGTTGATCGGACAATATTTTATGGTACAACAAAAAAGAGAAAGCAAACTATGGTTTCGCTTCTTAAACGGACTCCCCAATTGGAGCAGTTTCCGAAAATCCAACGGCTCAGATGCGACCCACTTTACTCCTTATTCAAATAGGTCAAAGGGTCAAGGGTTCAAACAACAAAACCCCTCCCTTCCATCCTCTCCCTCATTTTACGTTCCAAACTTCTGAGAGAAGAGAAAGAAGGCGAGAAGAGAGAGAAGGCGATCTGGGTTGAGAGAAACCCAAAGAAGAATAAGGAAGAAGAAGAAAGAAGAAGACCTATGTTCACTCTCTATCATCGGGTGACCACACATCGACCTACCCGCGACCCACCCACCTCGACCCATCGCCACCGACGACCACCACAGGCGACGTCCCCCTCTCTCCCCTCTCTCTCCTCCTGAACAACTACTGACGGATGATTGGACTCCACCATCACCACCGATGCACGCCACCACTGTCGCTGCCCCCCTCTCGTTGTACGACGACAGTCTCCACCACCAAAGTTGACCAGCGAGTACCACCTCCTTCCTCCCAACTACTCTCTCACAGGTTTTGGTCTCTCCCTTATTGCACATCTTATTGTAAAATTAGGGCCTTTAAATTAGGGTTTTGTTTATACTTCATCAAATTACGGCTTTTTTCTCCCTTCTCCCTCAATGTAGCCACAAAAATTAGTGTTTTGTAGACTAAAAAGTAGTTAAGTATTCAATAACCTGCTGGCTAAGGTGAGCCCAGTGGAGAAGATCCTCACCTCTCTTATGCGTTTGTAGGAATTGTGGTTAAGTGAATGTATTTTGTTCCTGTTTGCTCCTGGGATTTCCTGGGAAAATTGAAGAAGAAGAGAGTGAATTACTCTCTCTCCAAGCAAGTGGGCATTTTTTTTTTGCCGTGTAAAGGACAAGTGCACAACCTTTTCAGTTGAAAATCTTGGGCCAAGCAGTGGAAAATGTCATGCTCAAAAGGGAAAATACCTCACATGGGTTGCAGTGTTGCAGCTGCCCCTTGGGGCCCACCTTATATACGTAAAAATGGTGTAAATTTTGGTCAAAGTGGGGGAGTATTTGCCGTGGGATTGAGCTGGGTGCATAATGGATATTTGTGGGAGATAGACAAGCATCAATCAAGCAAAAGGGCTCTTGCTTTTTAGTGGGGCCCATGATCCTTTGTTGGACCCTATACACGCATGATAATCTATGGGATGCAGCAAGCTTTCTGTTTTTTGCACTCTAGCCGTATACCATCATTGGCCTTTGGGCCACTTTTATCAACATGACCACAATTTCCTAGTGGAACCAAAATGTCAACCAACGGGTTTAAGAATTTTGTCCTTTTTAGTCCTACCTAGCGGATTGTGCTAGGACCTCCAAATCCCACCCCAGCGGGTTGTGTAGGGAGTATGCACTTTTTTTTTCCTCCCTCGAGAATGCCCGTTGTAGGCTGTATATTCGCTTAACCCCTTTTAATTTCAAGCTGAATTACCCAAAAAAAGAAAAAAAAACCTGCTGGCTGTTTTACCCCCAAAAGTAGTTCATTTCCACCCCATATGGGAGGTTCAAGATCAATGCTTGTGAATGACATCTTGCATTTAAATGATACGTCTATTGAATTTGCATGATAGCAGGTCTTAGACTTTGGATGGTGTTTATTGTTTTGTATGAAAAGGATCTACATCCTTTGGTATGTTCTCTTTGCAAAAGTAGTTAGAATTTACAAACAGAGGTACACTAATCTGTTTGAAAAGCAAAGCAATATTCACCTTTGAGCTTTATCATTGTTGATTAAGTGATTAACTAATTCTTAAAAAAGTCATTAAGGAGGTTGAATCCATTCTTAGATCCTTCATGTGGTCTGGCCCTGACCTTAAGAAGACTAGGGCTAAAGTCTCTTGGGAACATTTGTGTTGTCCAAAGCAGGAACGTGGCCTTGGTTTCAAATCCATTCTTATTTGGGACAAGGCTGCTATTGCCAAACACATTTGGTTCTCTGGTGGGGAACAATTCATGTGGTGCCAGTGGGTTAAATCATACTTACTCAAAGGGAGGTCCTTTTGGGAAGTTAAAATGCCCAGTTCACCCTCGTGGGTTTGGAGAAAACTTCTTAATCTCAGACCAATTGTCCAGCCCCACATTAAGACTATTATTGGTAATGGTAGAACAACTTCACTTTGGTATGACAATTGGCACCCCCTGGGCCCCATAGTCAATAGATTTGGCACTAGGGTCATTTATGACTCTGGTCTCACCAAGGGGGCCACTGTGGCTTCCATTATTAGAGGTTCTAATTGGTGTTTTCCCATCACCCAAACATTGGAACTTAATGAACTTAGAGGTCCTATTTCTACTCTACGTAGCCCAAATCATGCTTTGGAGGATCATCATAGATGGACCCTTAATTCCAATGGTGATTTCTCTATCTCTTCCCTCTGGAATGAGGTCAGGACTCACTATCCTAAGGTTTCTTGGTACAGGAGTATATGGTTCCCTGGACATATTCCCAAGTGTAGCATGATTTCTTCTTCTTTTTTTTTTGGGTAAATGAGCTTGAAATAAAAAGGGGCTAACTGAATTTACAGCCTACAAGGGGCATACCACAGGAGGACAAACAGAAAACAAAGAAAATAAAATAAAAAGAAGGAAGAACCTACACCAACTGGCTACAAGTATCTAGAGTGATAAATCTGAATGTTTCCAAACCTTCTAGAAAGATGATTAAGAAACATACAAGTAGCACATTGAAGCAACAACCAAAAAGGCTAGGACTGTTTGGCATTAAAACTTGATGTTTGAAGCATAAACATGAGACTTGGACAGCATATGTGACTTGGGCTGCTTGGGCGTAAACTTGATGTTTGAGGCTTGAGCCTTGAACATTAGAACACCTTGAAATAGCTTGGGATAGAGCACCACTGTAAAGGGCAGCTGCTGTACCAATCTGCTGCACCAACTAATCTGCAGCAACTTTGAACTGCTGCAGTAGGGAAGCAGCGGATGGATAGTAGATTGGAATGGATGGCTCCATGGAGGAGCTCTATGACCTTGAGTAAAGTGGAATGGATGGCTCCATCATGCCATCATACCGTGAATGTGAAACCTAACAATGAAACTTGCCAAGGGACAACCCCCCAAGGCTAGGTACGGGAGGAAGCCCCCTCCCAAAGGGGATCATACATACCAAGAGACAGCCCCCCTAGGCTAGGCCCACTAAATGGCTCCCCCAACCCTTTATTGCATGAAATCCTAGCAAAATTCGGACAGCACCTTGTTTGATAGAAATGATATTCCATGTGATAGTGACCCTATCCAACACATCCCCAACAAGATTAACAACAGCTCTGCCCATAGAATGGCAGTCCTCAAATAGATGATAAGGCCAACAATAATTGACATGAGTAATAGCAGATTTCAATAAAGTAGCAGGTTGCAACAGCCCTTGCAACCCACATAACATCAACACATGCATGCATAAAGCTTGAACATCACTTACTAATAGCAGAAGCAGATTGCAACAGCCCTTGCAATCCACATAACAACTAATCATGCAGCAGTTATATAGAGAAATGCAGCAGGTTGCAACAACCCTTGCAACCCACATAAAGAAATGAGTAAGAGTTACCTCCCTTTTAGTAGTTCCATAACCTGATCACTCTTGTGCCTTCCCATGAATGAACCTTGGCCTCCTAACTGAGTTGCCCCATTACTGATGATGATTTGCTAATGGAATGAATTTATGGGTAGAACCAGCTTCAGCACTAATCTGCTGCCAGCGACCATCAACCTTCCTTCCATGCCCGAATTCAATGATGGTATGCCTTGGATCTCTCCCCTTAGGATGGATTTGCTTGGATTTGCCTTTGAATGCCCTTGGACCAGTTCAATGCAGCCGTCTAAGAAATACAGGAGCTGCAGTTGTAACTTAATGGTTTGCCCTGGATCTGTCACCCTAAGATGGTTGCCACTGCAGCAACTAATCTGCTGCCAGCAACCAGCAAAATGCATTGTTGCTGCTATCCCAAGTTACTTCAAGGTGTTCTAATGTTCAAGGCCCAAGCTTCAAGCATCAAGTTTACGTCCAAGCAGCCTAAGTCACACATGCAGGTCCAAGTCTCGTGTTCATGCTTCAAACATTAAGTTTTATTGTCAAACAGTCCAAGTTTTTTTGGTTGTTGCTTCATTGTACTACATGTTTGTTTCTTAATCATCTGTCTAGAAGGTTTGGAAACATTCAGATTTATTGCCCTAGATAATTGTAGCCAGTTGGCGTAGGTTCTTCCTTCTTTATTTTTATTTTTATTTTCTTTGTTTTTTTTTTGTCCTCCTGGGGTATGCCCCTTGTAGGCTGTATATTCGGTTAGCCCCTTTTTATTTCAAGCTCATTTACCCAAAAAAAAAAAAATGCATTGTTGCAACCATGCCCCAATTTCCAATAACCTTGTTGAAATGTATAGGGGACCCAAGGTGCCCTCCACAACTTGAATTGATCACCTGCCACACTTATCACTGCATTAATAGACTTGAACAATGAAGATGAATAAAGTTCAAACCATCCCCCATTTAATTAACAAACCATGACAATTATGTCCTTGGGGAAGATTTTCCAAAGACAAAAGCTTGCATCTCACTAATGAATGGATTTTGTTAACCATAGTAAGCACACTATTTTGGAAGTTACGGACATTTCTTTCAATTCAGATCCGATACACTGTAGTAGTGAACATCAATTTAAGGATTAAATTTTTTAGACTCTTGTCCCTGAAATTTGAGATATAAGTGATCCAGTCGACCTAGAGGGACTACTGACATTGATTTGAGCAAGCATCTCTGACCAGATTTGTGAGGTGAAGGGGCAATTGAAGAATAAATGGTCATGTGTCTCAAAACCATTACAAAAACTACAATAGGAAACAGGGATAGTACCAAACAAAACCAACCTGTCACCAGTATAGAGTCTGTTATGGATAGCAAGCGAAGTTATCATGCTACATTTAGGGATATGACCAGAGAACCAAATATTGTTGTGCCATGGGATTTTGGGGTAATGTGTTCTGAGCTCATCGCAAAGGGAGGAGATAGTGAACTTTCCAGAAGAGTTGAGATCCCATCTATGATGGTCCGCCATATCTTGGTTTGGTTTAGGTAATTAACTCAAAGCATCCCTAATCTCATTGAGTTCAAAGGTTTGGGTAATGGGGAAACCCCAATTAGATCCTCTAATAATGGCATCCACAGTGGCATTTTTTGTGAGTCTAGAGTCATAGATAACTCTAGAGCCAAATTTTTGGGCGATAGGACCAAGAGGGTGCCAATTATCAAACCATAGTGATGTGGTTCTGCCATTGCCAATCACCACCTTGATGTGGGTATGCACAATGGGTCTGATATTGAGGAGTTTCCTCCAAACCCAAGAGGGTGAACTGGGCATCTTGACATCCCAGAAACTTTTCCCTTTGAGCAAGTATGACTTAACCCATTGACACCGCATAGATTGTTCCCCACTAGAGATAAGGAACCAGATGTGCTTAGCAATAGCAGCCTTATTCCAATGAGGATGGATTTGAACCCAAGACCACCTTCCTGCTTGGGGCAACACAAGTGTTCCCATGATACTTTGGCTCTAATCTTTTTGAGGTCAGGACCAGACCATAGAAAGGACCTCAGGATAGATTCAACTTCTTTAATAACTTTCTTGGGAAGTATGAATAAAGAGGACCAGTAGGTTTGCATTGAGAAGAGGACATTTTTTATTAACTGGACCCTACCAACATAGGTTAAGTCTCTATTGGTCCAGGTTTTGGTTCTTGAGGTGATTTTGTCAATCATGGCTTTGCAATCTATGTGTTTTAGCTTGGTGGACAAAAGTGGAACACCAAGGTATCTCACAGGTAAAAAACCTTCTTTAAAACCCAACATCTGGAGGATCTCCTCTCTGAAAGAGTGTTGCACTCCAAAACAGAAAACATTACTTTTCCCAGGACTAGGAGATAATCCAGACAAGGATTCAAATTCAACCAGGAAGTCCTAGATATGCTTGACTGAGTTTACATCTCCTTCGCAAAAGAGCATAAGGTCATCAGCAAAACATAAGTTAATGATTTTAGGTTGACTGCATCTCCAGTGGAACCTAAAGTCAGCCCTACTAGACCTATCCTTTAATATACAAGTGAGCACCTCCATAACAATTACAAAGAGGTAAGAGGACAAGGGATCACCCTGTCTGAGGCTTCTTGCACCCTTAATGTTACCAGTGGGCTCACCATTAATGTTCAGAGTATAGTTAGTTGTGGTAACACAAGCTTTTAACCAAGTAATCATTTTGGGGTGGAAATTCATGCTTACAAGTGTATCCCAAATGAAATCCCATCTGACATTGTCATAAGCTTTCATGATGTCCACTTTCATGGCACATTTGGGGGAAGAGGTGGATTTGTGATATCCATACATAATTTCCTGAGTGAGGAAATATTATCAGCAATTCTCCTGCCCTTAATAAATCCAGACTGGACTGGATCAATAAGATCAGGAAGAACATTCTAAAGCCTCTTAGCCAGAATCTTGGCAATGCATTTGTAAACAATGTTACAACAAGATATTGGTCTAAAGTCTCCAACCCTAGAAGGATTAGGTATTTTGGGGACAAGAGCCACAATGTTGGCATTAGCTCTGCTCAAAAGTTTCCCAGACTTGAAGAAATTCCTAACAACAGCAGTGACCTCATGTCCCACAATAGGCCATGCTTTCTGAAAGAAATTAGCATTATACCCATCCGGGCCAGGGGCCTTGTGGGGATTGAAGTTCATGAAAACCTCCTTAATTTCATTGTTAGTGACTTCCTGAACCATGCTCAAAGGTTAAGAGCTTCTCTCTCTAGAAATAGAGAGAGAATGCACTCCCCTTTCCTAATTTTTTTACACTAAGCCCTAAATCATCCTGATGGCATTACACTCCCTATTTCTAATTCAGTTTAATCTCCATCTCTATTTCAATCATATCCATGGCAAGTTCCTGGAGCTCATCTCTTTCACGAGCACAAACTCAGCAAGGTTTCAACAGGTGGTGCTTCACCACAAAGCATCATAATCCAACACCACTAGAGTTGGGTTTCGGCTACATTGGGATTGGGGATCGTCCTCATCTCGTCCTCATATGGCTATCAAACCACTTCACACCCATGTGTGAATCTATCATTTACTCCACAAACTGTTCTGGGACAGTTTCTATGGCAGATTTCTCCCTCTCATCTTGCAAATGATTTGCTTCTGTTCGTCATGGTGGTGTTCTACCCGCACAAGAGTATTTTCAATCCAGTCATTCTCGCTAAGCGATGCAAGTGTCCGGCGGTGGGGGCAATTTCCCGTTTGATTCTGGTTTGATGAAATTGTGGGGTGGATGTTATTCCGATTGAGCTATTAGAGGTGTTCACTGCGCAAGATGGGTTCATGCCTGGGCTGACTCACTGCAGATTGTGGGTCACTATAACCCAATTTTTCTGATTTTATCCAGTCTATAAACAACAAGGTCTCCAAGCGAAGTCTTCAAGAAGCAAAATAATTCTCACGCACAGTTGGGGTTCGTCCTTCATCTCTCTCAAGCCATGGAGATCATTCATCACCTACTTGAATATCTTTACCACGGAGGCACTCGAGATTCTGGGGTCCTTTTTCCGAACAGAGCTTTTACCATTGCGACTAGTTCCTCCCGTTAGGTGTCCCGGTGGCACGGCGGTGAGGGTGATACCACATCTGGTTTCTGGTTGCTAAGGTATGCTTAGTGAGGAAGATCCTAAACTCTCTTATGCGTCTGTAGGAGTCAAGGCGTCATGGTGATCATTCATGGAGTTTTCTGGGTTTACTTGGAACAAGTGGAGAAGAGGAGAGTGAGATCCACTCTCCCCTATGCAAGTGGGCATTTTCGGCTCAAAAGGTTGGAGCATAGCTGTATATTTGCAGCAAATTAGTTTGTCCTGACTTTGGATCGTTACACACAAAGAAGGGGACTTTTCACGTGGTCCAAAGCTGTCTTTGTTGAAGGGGTTGTGGGCCACACAGGTTGTACATTTTAAATCCCACATGAAGTCTGATTAATCAAGTGGAGGGCCTTAGCCCGGATCAACATTGGTCTTACTTTTCTACAGCAGTCCATTCGGTGGACTTAATTGAGCGCAGCTGTAAAACCAGCTCAGTGGTACTTGATAAACCAAGTTTCACGCATCCCCCAAGTGGTTGGGGACCACAAAAATTGCCAACAAGCCTAGCACTTTGCTATGAAAATTTTAATTTTAACATATGTATCCCTATTCCAGCAAATTGTGCTAGATTTTCTATTTCCCACCCCGGCAAGTTGTGCCGGGAAGTGCGCAATTTTTCTTTTCTTTCTTTATTTTGTTTTGTCCTCCCTGGGGTATGCCCCTTGTAGGCTGTACATTCGCTTAATCCCTTTTAATTTCACGCTTCATTACCCAAAAAAATGAGCTGGTTAATCCTATCATAGCCAGCATATGTAGTGGTGTGAGGTGTACCAAGAAGATTAGAATAGAAGTTTACAAAAGTATCTTTGATTACAGTCATGTCATGGGTAGTGGTGGAATTACCCAAAACAAGGCTAGTGATCTTACTTCTATTCCTGCTATTATTGATGGATTTGAAAAAGAAGGAGGTGCACTGGTCACCAAGCTTTAACCACTAAATCCTTGATTTTTGTCTAGTTAAACTCTCCTCAGCTCTAGAAAGAGTGAGAATTGTTTGTAGACCAACTTTTCTGCCAGCTGAGTAGTGGAGTTTGTAGGATCCAGCCCAAGAGTATTCTACAGGGTCTCAAGTTGATTTTTAGTAGTAGCTACTCTGTCAGAGATAGCACTGTATTCTTTATGATTTAGTTCTTTAAGTTCACCTTGTAGTCTTTTAAGCTTTTCAGTAAGACAAAACATAGGATTTCCCAAAATTATTTGTCTCCAGACTTTTTGGACTGTAGGTAAGAATGAAGGGTGATCTGTGAGAAAATAAAAAAACCTAAAGGGTTTTGGGAGGTTTGGGAAGGGGGGAGTAATGTGGACTAGGGCAGGAGAGTGATCAGAAATCCCAGGAGTTGGGAAGTAAGCTGAGGAAGAAGTGTGCTTCCTAAGCCAAGCATCATTCACCAAAACTCTATCCAATTTGGAAGAGATGTGGTTGGGGGTCCCGCCTATTAGACCATGTAAAGTGACAACCAGTGTACCTTAAATCATCAACCTCACACGAATAAAGGCAATTATTAAGGTCATCCATATGGGGGGGCCAAAGATTAGCCCTGCCAGACTTTTCTTTAGGGCTTCTAATGGCATTAACGTCATCCATAATCACCCAACAATCACTATTTTTCAATTTGCAAAAATCTTTCCAGAGAGCAACCCTGTCAGTAGGGTCATTGGCACCATAGACAAAGGTAACCAAGAATCCAAGTCCATCAATAATGGATAATACCTCACAATGGATAAGTTGACTGGTCACATGCAGGACCTTCACATTTAATATGTGAGGGTCCCAACATACAAGAATTCTCCCAATAGGGGCATGGGAAGAATTGTGAGTATGTTGCCAGTGAGGACAGATGGATCTCATAACCTTCCTAATGTTTGGCTCCTTGACCTTATATTCAATCAATCCCATTAAAGATAAATCATTGTGTTTCAAAAAGAGTTTAGCAACTTTTTGTTTGAGAGGATCATTCAAACCCCTCAAATTCCAAAACCCAAAATGCAACGGTGATTGTGAGCTAAGCATGAGATTATTAGATTACAAACATAATATAAGATAGAAAATGGCATGGTTGTTTGGGCGACTTGGGGGCAACAACAAATGAATCCGTACTAGGCGATTTGGGTGACTCTATCTCCTTCCCGGTGAAACCCTAGCTCGCGATCTCAACTCGATAATGGCAGGTGAGTTCACTTCTCCTGCATCATCCATGGCTGGTTCTCCTGCGTCTTCCATGGCTTGTTCTCCTGCGTCTTTCATGTCCGACTGTCCTCTATCTTCTGCAATTGACTCGCATGAAGTCCGAATGAAACAGAAGAAAATCTCTCAATCTCAATCAAACACTCACTTCGTTCAATCTCCACAACCAGGGTCTCAAAAATCCACCACAACCACACCTCTATCCTCTTCGGATCTCAGCCCCGTCACCCAAGGTACCCTTCTCATCGCTGAGACCTCACCTAAACCTTGCTTTACCCAATCGAATGTGTACCCCCACAGATCTAAACAGTCCCTTCACTCCTCAAACTCAAATCCTTCCATAGCCACTTCCTTTATACCCGTTGATACTTACCAATTTGGACTGAAATCCTCTGACTTCTCAAGGAGTCCTGACGCACTCACCACAACCACTGAGTGTTTGTCCACACCTAAAAAAGATCCTATCTCCACCCTTGCTTCCTCAAGTAAGACAAGCCCTAATTCCTCTCGGCAGCTACAAGAGGTGTTTCAAAGAGAAGGTGAGCGGTTACAGAGGGAAGAGAAGATCGCATTCATCTTTTGAAGCTGAACTGAAAAAGTCGGGTATGAGTATCGATTTGTCCCAACTCGCAAAACAGATTAATTTTCTACAGGAAGGTCATAACCTCCCCAAATCTCCTTCTCGGTACATGGAGGGTTATTTCATTGTTGTTGATGATCCCCCGAGCCCTCGCAAAACCAAGTCTGAGTCGATTACCGCACAGAAACCAGGTAAACCATCAAACTGGTCCTCCCTCTTCAAAGCAAAGGCCCCTTCAAAAACTCTGAAGTTAGAACATTACCCGGAGTTGCAACAAGGTAGGGAAGCTGTGGTTGATCTCGATGAGTCTGACATTGATTCAAATTCTTGGAATCATTATTTAATAGGGTACTTTCTTGATGGGAGGATGTCGTATAACCTATTGTGTGCTACAGCTCGAGCTGTCTGGAAGGAGAATGCTCCTATTTCTATTAAACAAATTGGTTCTTGCTTCTTCTTTGTTTTTAAAGATGAAGAAACTAAGATGAAAGTACTGGACGAAGGCCCTTATTTCTTCTCAAGAAGATACTTAGTGCTCACTGATTGGAGACGCATGCTAGTTCCTACAACAGCCCACCCTCCTTCAATACCAGCTTGGGTAAAACTTCACAAACTACCCTTGGAATGCTGGACTGAGACAGCTTTTTAGCCACATTGCTAGCTCAATTGGAAGACCAATCCACGTGGATCATTTTTTTAGGTAAAGTAAGCTTGAAATAAAAAGGGGAGACAAAAGAATGTACAGCCTTCAAGGGGCATACCCCAGGAGGACAAAGAAAAGAGAAAGAAAAAGAAAATTACGCCGAAGGGCTACAATGTAAAAGAACTAACCTCTGAAACCTAACCAGAGGAATCACAAGTCAAAATACAAATGTACGACTAAAATAAAAGCTGAAATCTAAAACTTGGAACTTGGATACCATATGCACATGATACTTGGGCTTGAGAATGATATTTGGAGCTTGATTCCCACTAGAACCTGAAACATGGACCGTGGCTGAAAAAATTTCGCCATGACCTATTCGTAACTGGAGCAGCCTCAAGGTGCCAGCCACTGCTTGTAGAACAGCAGCAGCTGAAAAAGAAAAGAAAAGAAGGAAGAAGAGAAGAGGCATATCTTCAACACCATAGAGTAGCAGAACCAGTTTGCAGTAGCAGTAAATAGAAACAAAACCATCACAGCAGTAGATTGCAGCATCATAGAGTACTAGAACATATTGCAGCAGCAGATGTAATAGAACACCACAACAATGTTCAAACAGATTGCAGTAGCAATACCAACAGCGGGTGCAGCATCATAGAGTGCGACAATGTGCAGCCACAACAATGGCAAGGGAGTGGCAGCAACATATAGAAGGATGGACTATGCAAGGGTCTGTGTGGATATTTCAGCAGAGGATGAACTACCCAGTGAGGTAGTGGTTAGAGTGAATGGAGAATCGGTAGTTATCAAATTAGAGTACCAATGGCTTCCGACTAAGTGTGAGAAGTGCAAGGTGTTTGGTCACAAATGTAACTCAAAACCTATAGTTACACCCACTGAGATTGATCTTGGGAGCAAGCAGACAGAGGCTGAAATTTCAAATAAGGATCCAATAGTTCAATGTAAAGTTTTGCAGGCTCTAGCAAAAGGTGGAAGCTCTGCTCTGGACGTTGCTACTAAAGTGGTCCCTTCCACCTCTAAGGTTCAAACACATGACATAAAGGGGAATGAGTCCACAGTGGAAGACCATGTGGAGGCTTCAACCAAGCTGGAGTGTATTATCCAAGGTGAAGATGGACTAGTCCCTAATCCAAAACCTCCCTATCTACTGGAAGCTTCCAGTTCCCCTCACTCCCCTTCTAATTGTGGAGAGCTGGAGGTTGACCTAGATCATGGGAAAGATTTCAAGGTGGTTACAAATAAGAAGAGGAACAAAGGGAGGAGCAATCAGAAGGCTCCAACCCATTCAAAAGGGTAGTAACTTCTTTCCCATTCTCAATTTTGCATCTAGGGTTTTGCATTAAGCTTCTTAGATATGTTTTTTAACCTAGCCTTGGGGGGTTGTCCATTGGCTTGTCTGAACCCCTTGGGGAAGGGGCGTCCTCCCGTATTCACTTGCCTGCTGCTGTTGTACTTAGGCAAGTACTGCCAAATTCGAGCAAAGTTCTATCCAATTCTCAAATTCCGGGCACTGAAGTTGTGCTTCTGCTACCGCTAGTATTTAGAATGTACTTCTGTTGCACTATAGTTTGTCTGTTCATGAAGTTCGCATGTTATTCAGAATGTGCTCCCACTGCACCCAAGTTCAAGTGTGATTTCCAGAAAGATACTCAAGATTAGATTAAGCTTAATGCATTTTGTCATGTGTTTCTTGTTCATCTACTTTAGAAGGCTAGGAAACATATGTTAGAGATCTTTTGTGGCCTCTTGGCTTTAGTTTCATTTCCTTTTCTTCTTTTCTTTTTTCTTTTTCTTTCCTCCTGGGGTATGCCCCTTGTAGGCTGTATATTCGCTTAGCCTCTTTTTATTTCAAGCTTATTTACCCAAAAAAAAAAGGAGGCCAAGAAATTTATCACTAATAATAAATTGTCCTTAGTTGGATTATTAGAGCACAAAATCAAAGAGAGCAATGCTAAAAGAGTCTTGAATTTTGTATGTCCCCAGTGGCACTTTGTACATAATTTTGATTATGCCCCTGTTAGTAGGATTTTTGTGTGTTGGGATCCCCACACTGTTGATGTTGTCTTTCAAATCTAGCCAATACATACATTGTGAAGTACTTTCACTTCATTCTGGATTAAGGTTTTTCACTACTTTTGTTTATGGGGCCAATGACCATATGGATAGGCATGACCTGTGGAGCGATATGCTCAATGTTAGGACCAATTCTCCTTGGGTGACCTTGGGTGACTTCAATGCCATTAGATACCCTAAGGATAAAGTAGGTGGTTCTACTAGTTGGCCTCCTCATATGGATGATTTTAACAATAGTCTCTATGCCTGTGAACTTGATGATCTTAGGTTTTTAGGCTGCTACTACACTTGGAGCAATAGGCAAGCTGACTCTAATCACATTTCCACTAAACTTGATAGGTTTTGGTAAATGAAAGTTGGATGAGATCTTTTCCTTACTCCAATGCCTTCTTTCCTACCCCTGGATTATCTGATCACTCACCTGTTGTGGTATATCTCACCCCTTCCCCTAAATCTACCACAAAACCATTCAAATTCTTTGACTTCCTGGCTGACCATCCTCTGTTCCTTCCCACTGTTCAGAGGGTATGGAGAACCATAGTCATTGGCAATCCGATATTTTGTATAAGTGAAAAGTTAAGATCACTTCAGGTTGAGTTCAAAAAACTTAACACTAAAGAGTTTAGCGCCATCTCAGAAAGGGTAAAATGTGCCAAACTTCAGCTTGATGATCTACAAAAAGATTTGGGAACTAATCCCACCAATTCCATAAAGCAAAATGAGGAAAAAGCTGCTCTTAGACAGTACCTTACATTATCCAGAGCAGAGGAGAGTCTGGCTAAACAAAAATACAGAATTCAATGGCTTAAGTTGGGTGATCAGTGCACGTCCTTTTTCTTCAAATCTTTTTTTTTTTTTTTGGGTAATTTAGCTTGAAATTAAAATGGGTTAAGCGAATGTACAGCCTACAAGGGGCATACCCCAGGGAGGACAAAATCAAAATAAAGAAAAAAGAAAATTGTGTACTCCCTGGCACACCCGCCGAGGTGGGAAACTGTGAAAACCAGCACAACCCGCTGGTGTAGGGATATTTATGTTTTATACAAAAAATATCAGATTCGTAAGGTGGGGACCACCCCACGATTTGACCAGCCCAATGAAGGCTTTAAAATGCAACCAGCCTTTTCAATTTGTGGGTTGAAAACCCACTTGCGTGTAGTGGAAATCCACTTTAACAAAAGTTGAAGTTTGAACCCACTTCATGTACTTGATTTGACCGAGAGATGGTTGCTGGTATCTCTTTGGACCCAAAATTGTTTCATTCGATCTCTATCACCCCAGGTGGGGCCAAACTTGGACCAAGAGTTTGCTTTTGAAAAGTTTTGCATTGAGTAATCTGCTGCAGCAGTAAGCTACAGCTGTGAACCACCTTTAGAGATTGAAAATAACGCCCACTTGCAAGGGAGAGTGTAGGTCTCACTCTCCTCTTCTCCAATTGGTACCCAAGTACGGTCAGGAAATGGAAATAAGCACGGGATCAAAATCAAACCTTAACCCCTGCTACAAATATGCAGAGCACTAGATTAATCTCACCCTGAATGAGCAGCTTCCGTTTTGAACTAGAAAATGCAGCTGGGGAGTGCGGATCAAGTGTTCAATGGTACACAGCTCCATTACATACACAGAAGAGAAAGATGACCGGCCCAGTACAACTTTGGACTTTGAACACCCTTACAAACCCAGAACCCATTTTGGTATTACCTCCCCCGCCGTGCCATCAACGACACATAACAGAGGTGAACTGATTGGCTGCAGTGGATGAACAACCCAATTTTGCGTGAGCTAATCCTAGAACCCAACTGCTGTTGTGTGAAGCTTTCAATAGCAGCCCAATGGCTACCAATATCACTGAATTTGGTTGTATGGACCCCATAACTTGTAGAAGCTATAGAGGCAACTACCCAAGAGTTACCAGTGATTAAATCCACTTTTGTCAACTTTTATAGTGATCTCTTGGGGACTCCTCATAGTTCTCATTATGTTGGTACCAATAGGGTCAAAGAATTAATTCAAAGGGTGTTAACAGATGAACAAAGTCTGGCAATGGTTCACAATATTACTGATGCTGAAATTAAAGAAACATTTATGAGTCTCAACCTAAAAAAGCTCCTGGATCAGATGGATTTAATGCTGGCTTCTTTCAAAAAGCATGGTCTATTGTTGGCTATGAAGTCACTGCTACAGTCAAGAACTTCTTTAGATCTAGCAAATTGCTCAAGAAAACCAATGCAACTGTGGTGGCCCTTGTCCCTAAAATCCCCAACCCCTCCAGAGTTGGGGATTTTAGGCCCATCTCTTGCTGTAATACCATTTACAAGTGCATTGCAAAAATTCTTGCTAGGAGACTTCAGAGTGTCCTCCCTTTCCTTATAGATCCAATCCAGTCAGGTTTTGTGAAAGGAAGGAGAATAGCAGACAACATCTTCCTAACTCAAGAACTTTTGCATGGCTATCATAAGTTCTCTTCTACACCCAAGTGTGCAATGAAGGTGGACATTATGAAAGCTTATGACAATGTTAGATGGGATTTCCTTTGGGATGTTCTATTAGGCATGAATTTCCACCCTACCATGGTCAAATGGTTACAAGCTTGTGTGACTATCGCTAACTACACTCTAAGTATTAATGGAGAAAATACGGGTTACATTAAGGGGAGGAAGGGTCTTAGACAAGGTGACCCTCTCTCCTCGTATCTATTTGTGAGTCATGGAGATTCTTACTTGCATACTTAGAGAGAAATCTCTGAAACCTGATTTCCAGTTTCATTGGAAATGCAAACAGAACAAAATCATTAATCTATCTTTTGCGGATGATCTCATGATCTTCTGCAAAGGGGATATTGGGTCTGTAAGACACATTCAGTCATCTCTTACTGAATTTGAGTCTTTAACTGGGTTGAAGCCTAGTCATCATAAGAGTCACATTTTTTTTCTCTGGAGTTGATGCAACCACTAGAAAGAGGTATTCTTGATATACTTGGTTTCTCAGAAGGACATTTACCTGTTAAATATCTTGGTGTACCTCTTCTTCCAACAAGTTAACACATTTGGATTGCAAGCCTATGGTTGAGAGGATTACCTCCAAAACTAAATCCTGGACTAACAGAGACTTGACCTATGCAGGCAGACTCCAGTTGATAAAAAAATGTATTGTTTTCCATGCAATCCTATTGGACCTCCTTGTTTATACTTCCTAAAAAGGTTATTAAGGAAGTTGAGTCTATTCTGAGAGCCTTTCTCTGGTCTGGTCCTGACCTTAGGAAGTCTGGTGCTAAAGTATCTTGGGATCATCTCTGTGCTCCCAAAGAGGAAGGTGGCCTTGGTTTCAAATCTATGCAGATTTGGAACAAGGCTGTTGTATCTAAACACATTTGGTTCATTATCTCTGGTGGTGAACAATCAATGTGGTGTCAGTGGGTAAAGTCTTATTTACTCAAGGGGAAGAGTTTTTGGCAACTTAAGATGCCCAGTAGGCCCACTTGGACCTGGAGGAAACTCCTCAATCTTAGATCTATTGTCCATCCCTTTATTGAGGTCATTATAGGCGATGGTCAAAGCACTTCCCTTTGGTATGACAATTGGCGCCCCTTGGGTCCTTTGGCTAATAAATTTGGAGATAGGGTTATTTATGATATGGGGATGCCTAAGGACGCTAAGGTGTCATCTATCATCAGGAATTCCAAATGGGCTCTTCCTATCACTCAAACTTGGGAGATTAATGAGGTTAGAGCTGGTCTCTTTACTCTCCCCGATCCTTCAGTTGATGAAGGTGACAAACATAGATGGACCCTCACCACTAATGGTGAATTTACTGTGAGCTCCTTGTGGAATAAGCTTAGGACTCCTTTTCCTAAGGTGCCTTGGTGTTATAGTGTATGGTTTCCTGGCCACATTCCCAAATATAGCTTTTATCACCTGGATGGCTATTCAGGAGAGACTGTACACTGAGGACAGACTAGTATTATTTGGTAGTAAGTTTGTCTCTAGCTGCTGTTTCTGCTCTAGTCACGAGAGTCACGATCATTTGTTCTTCAACTATCCATTCACATCTCATGTTTGGACTCAGGTGCTTACTAGGAACAATGTTCATTGGCCTCCTAGATCTTGGAAAAATTGAATTGCTCTTATTGCAACAAACAAAGGCAAATCTCTTAAATCAATCTTAATCAATTTAACTTTCACTACAACCGTGTACCACATTTGGCTTGAGAGGAATGTATGTAAATTTCAAAACCTTGCAAATCCTATTTTTGTTTTAGTGAGCAAGATTCACTCGGTCATTAGGCATAGGTTATTGTCTTTGGATAAATTTTCCAAAGGCCCTCATCCTAATGATCTTTTGGCTCAATGGAATGTATAATACTGAACTGTATAATGTGATTGGATATCTGCTTTATTTATTGATGTTTGTCTAGCTAATTGGTTGCATGTGCAAGGTCTTTATAGTCTTTAAACAGGCACTCCCCCACAGAAGGCTACAGAGGACTGCTATTTATCTCCTAGTATATGGTTTGATACCTTACTCTCTTCTCTAGCTGATTGTTTGTAATGTATGTGGTTCAATCTTTGGAAGCTAAATGGAGCGATCAACTATAAGTGAGATTTTTTTTTTTGGGTAAATAAGCTTGAAATAAAAAAGGGCTAACCGAATTTACAGCCTACAAGGGGCATACCCCAGGAGGACGAAACAAAAAGAAAAAAAATAGAGAACAATATAATGATAGAAGACCTACGCCAACAGGCTACAAGTATCTAAGAGTAAGTAATCTGAATGTTTCCTAACCTTCTAAACAGACGATTAAGAAACATACAACAAAATGGGTAAATTTGAGCAGTCATACGGCTGTAAAGACAAACTAGAGACAACTAGAAAGCATCTGAAGCTTGTCATGTGTAAATGATAGCAGGAGATTCCATGAAGCTTGTCATGTGCAGCATAGATAAACACCACAGTTGATGCAGATTTGACACCATGAGCATATAAGAGTAACGTGAACAATATCATCAGACAATGATGCAGCAGCAGTAATGAGAAACAAGGCTAGAACATGCCATAGAGACATTCAGAATTTGGGCTAACAGTAGGTGTATCAGGCTAGAGTAGGTAGGAAATGCCCCCTCCCGGAAGGGACTAAAACATGCCATGGGACAGCCCCCCAAGGCTAGGCCAAAAATCTTAACATCGTGGATCTTGTCCGGACACCTGCAGCCGATCCGAGAATGTGTAGATTTGAAACCATGAGTAGCAACATTTCTGAAGCAAGACCACTGAATTTTTGGAAAACTGGGCAGCATCTCCTTTGAAAACTGGTATCCCCCAAAGTGCAAAGACTCACTAGTAACACCACATAGGAACAGGCAAGTTCTAATTACAATTAAGCAAGCAAGTATCTATAGCAACAACCCTTGCTATAGAATTAACATGAAGTTCCAAGTGCAAGCAAGTAAATATGTAGGTTGCAACAGCCCTTGCAACCCACTTAATGAGTATAATCCAAGTGCAAGCAAGCAAGTAAGAATCTATAGCAACAGCCCTTGCTATAGATTACCATGAAGAGTCAAAAGCAAGCAAATAAATATGCATGTATGAATCCATGATAATTGAGCATAATATTGTAAACATAGCATAATACCCATGTGGAGCTCAGCATCCAAGGTGTCACATGCAGGTGAATTGAGGTCACCACGAAAAGCAAAGATGCTGGCGGCAACAACACTTACGTTTGACCTCCCTTTCTAGTACAAGTAGCTCACTTACGTATGGCCTCCTTTTCTAGTCTGTAGCTCATTGAATCGAAGTTACGAAATTGCGACTCTCGAAATCAGTCGGCCGGCCTTCTTTGCGCGGTAAGCCCTCTGGATTTGGGCAGCGTCTCCTTTGAAAGTGCAAGATAACCAATGCAAATATATCAGAAGCAACACTAAGAGCCTCTATCTCTGTTCCCCTTTGGATGACCTGCACTGTAGTAGTATTAGATTATTCCCCACTTAGTTAACAGCCACTGTGATTGATGTCCTTAAGGAAGATTACCCAAGGACATCAATCTGTATTTCACCATTGAATGAATTTTGTTGACCACACTAGGTCCTGAGCAGGTTACATTTTGGAATTTTCAACCATTTCTTTCAAGCCATATATGATAGACTGTAATAGTGAAAATAAGCTTGGCGATCAAGTTTTTAAGTGATTTACCTCTGAGACTTGAGACTTGATTGATCCAATTGGCCCAAGACCTTGAGGGCCAATTAACATTTATGTGTGTAAGCATGTCAGTCCAGACTTGTGAAGTAAATGGACAATTGAAAAATAGATGATCATGTGACTATATACCATGACAAAAACTACAACAAGAAACAGGAATAGTGCCAAACTGAACTAGCCTATCACCCGTATATAGTCTATTATGGATAGCAAGCCAAGTGATCATGCTACATATTGGAATGTGGCCAGAGAACCATATGCTAGAATGCCAAGGCACTTTGGGATAATGCAATCTTATGTCATCACATAGTGAAGAAATGTTGAATTCCCCATTAGAATTAAGTAACCATTTGTGGTGGTCCTCAAGCTCATGATTAGGACTGGGAACAGAGCTCATAGCATCCCGGATTTCATTTAGCTCAAGGGTCTGGGTAATGAGAAGACACCATCTGGAATTTCTAATAATTGCATTTACAGTGGCAACTTTGGTGAGTCCAGAATCATAAATGACTCTATGACCAAACTTAAGGGCGAGGGGCCCAAGGGGATGCCAATTGTCATACCACAATGAGGTGGATCTGCCATTGCCAATCACAATTTTAATGTGGGGTTGGACAAGAGGCCTAAGATTTAGCAACTTTCTCCAAACCCAAGAGAGAGAACTAGGCATCTTAACTTCCCAAAAGTTCCTCCCCTTTAATAAGTATGATTTAACCCACTGGCACCACATAGATTGTTCCCCACCTGAGATAAGGAACCAAATATGCTTGGCAATTGCAGCCTTATTCCATACAATGATGGATTTGAAACCTAACCCTCCTTCCTGTTTAGGGCAGCATAAATGTTACCATGAGACTTTAGCCCCAGTCTTTTTGAGGTCGGGGCCAGACCATAGGAAAGACCTAAGAGTGGCTTCAACCTCCTTGATGACTTTCTTAGGAAGTATAAAGAGGGAGGACCAATATGTTTGCATTGAGAAAAGAACATTCTTAATCAACTAGATCCTACCAGCATAAGTAAGGTCCCTGTTTGTCCAGGTCTTGGTTCTAGAAGTGATTTTATCAATCATAGGTTTACAATCCATGTACCTTAATTTGGAGGATAACAGAGGGACCCCCAAGTATCTCACAGGTAATGTGCCTTCCTTAAAGTCTAACAATTGTAGGATCTCAATTCTGGTAGAGTGTTGTACACCAGAGAAGAAGATACTACTCTTTCCAGGACTAAGGGAAAGTCTAGATAGTGTTTCAAATTCACTTAAGGAGTTTTGTATATGTTTCATTGAGTTTACATCACCTTTGCAAAAAAGCATAAAGTCGTCTACAAAACACAGATTGATAATCTTAGGTTGATTGCATCTCCAGTGAAATTTGAAGTCAGGCTCATTGGATTTCTCTTTTAAGATGCAAGTGAGAACCTCCATGACTATCACAAAAAGGTAGGATGAGAGTGGATCACCCTGTCTAAGGCCTCTAGCACCCTTAATGTTGCCTGTCGGGTCACCATTGATATTCAATGCATAGTTAGCTGTGGTGACACACGCCTTTAACCATGTAATCATTTTGGGATGGAAGTTCATACAAGTTAGAGTATCCCATAGAAACTCCCACCTGACGTTGTCATAAGCTTTCATAATGTCTACCTTCATGGTGCATTTGGGAGTGGAGGTGGACCTATGATACCCATGCATGATCTCCTGAGTGAGGAATATATTATCTGCAATTCTCTTGCCCTTAACAAATCCAGACTGAACTGGATCAATAAGATTGGGGAGAACACTTTGGATTCTCCTGGCAAGGATCTTGGCAATGCATTTATATATGACATTGCAGCATGATATAGGCTTATAGTCACCCACTCTGGAAGGGTTAGGGACCTTAGGTACAAGAGCCACAATGGTGGCATTGGCTCTACTCAAGAGCTTACCAGACTTGAAGAAATTCCTAATGGCTGCAGTAACCTCATGTCCAACGATGTGCCAAGCTTTTTGGAAAAACCTAGCATTATAGCCATCAGGGCCAGGGGCCTTGTGTGGGTTGAGACCCATGAACATATCCTTAATCTCAGTGTTGGATACATCTTGAACCATGTGTATACTTTTGAACAGTGGTGAGTCTTTCAGTAATGAGCTGATTGATCCTATCGTACCCAGCATAAGGGGTACTGTGAGGTTTACCCAGTAAACCAGAGTAGAAACTGACAAAGGCATCTTTGATCACTTTCATATCATGTGTAGTGCTAGAATCACTCAAAACCAAACTTGTAATTTTACTTCTGTTCCTATTATTGTTGACTGACTTGAAGAAGAATGAGGTGCTTTGATCCTTAAGCTTGAGCCATTGGATCCCGGATTTACGTCTAGCTAAGCATTCCTCAGCTCTAGAGAGGTGTGAAACTGCTTGTAGACCAATTTTTCTTCCAATTGATTAGCAATATTTGAAGGGTCAGCACCAAGCATGACCTGAAGAGCATCAAGGTGGTATTTAATGGTAGAAACCCTACCAGAGATACTACTAAAATCTTTGTGATTCAACTCCTTAAGGTCAGCTTGTAACCTTTTGAGTTTTTCAGTAAGATTGTACATAGGGTTTCCAATTATTATCTGCCTCCAAACCTTTTGGACAATTGGGAGGAAGGAAGGGTGATTTGCTAGGAAGTCAAAGAACCTAAAAGGTCTCTTAGGAGGCTTAGGGGGGGATTAATATGCACAACAGCAGGTGAGTGATTAGAGATCCCAGGAGTGGGGAAAAAAGCTGATGAGAAGATGTGTGTTCTAATCCATGCATCGTTTACGAGGACTCTATCTAGTTTGGTGGAGATATGGTGAGGAGGATCCTGCCTATTGGACCAAGTAAATAGGCAACCAAAGTATCTCAAATCATCGACTTCACAAGAGTAAATGCATTTGTTAAGATCATCCATGTGGGGGGACCAGTGTTTAGCCCCCCCAACTTTTTCCATAGGTTTCCTAATTGCATTAAAGTCTCCTAAGATAACCCATGGTTCACTTGTCTTTAACCTGGACAAATCATTCCAGAGCTCAAGTCTGGCATCATGATCATTGGCGCCATAGACAAAGGTAGCCACACAATTATATCCATCATTAGGATGCACCTCACAATGCACAAGTTGACTAGACATATGGAGAACCTTCACATCAAGGATGTGAGGATTCCAGCAAATTAGGATTCTCCCGATAGGGGCATGGGTAGAATTATGAACATGCTTCCATTGAGGGCAGATAACCCTCATGATTTTATCAATATTAGGTTCCTTTATTTTATGTTCAATCAACCCCATCGGTGATAAATCATTGTTTTTACAAAAGTTTGGCGCTTTACGCTTGAGGGATCATTTAAACCTCTCAAGTTCCAAAACCAAAAATGCAACTGAAATTGGGAACTAAGCATAGAAAAAGATAAATAAAGACAACAATAATATAAATGCAGAGTATAGAAGGTATGGATACTTCCCAAAAAGGATATAACAAGGTTTCTTGCCTTTAGAAGGGGTCGGTCTCCAAAATCTGCCTTTCTTCTTGTTCTTATTCTTCTTTGGTGGCTCCCTGCAGCTTGTGGGCGGGGAGGGTTAGGGGGTTTGAAGTAGCTTGAGTGGGAGGAGCTTGCTTAATAATGGGAGTCTGAGAGTGAACTTCAGAGCCCTTTGAGAGGGGCAATACATCTGCCAGAATCTCATCACATTCCTCAGTAGAGTCATCACCTTCACTTGTGTTGATTGGAAATTGTATTCCTCCCTTTTCCTCCATCATAATACCACTAGTGCTTGCTGGTTTAGGAGGCTGTGAAGAAGGATCTACAACTCTGGTCACAGCATCCAAAGCAGTACTACCTCCCTCATCCAAAGCCATTTGGACCTGATGCTGTACTATAGGATCCTTGTTGGCAATGTTAATGTTTCCAACTGTATGCCAAGACTCATCTCAGATTAGCGGGGCCGGAGGCTTAGGATTGCACTTGTGACCGAACACTTTACATACAGAGCACTTAGGGGGGGATCCACTGATATTCCACCCTAACTGTAACAGCTTCCCCATTAGACTTCACCACTATTACATCCGGAAGATCATCATCTGCGGAAATTTCTACACCTGAGACCCTCAAAAGTCAATCTATTCTTACTAGGCAGTGAAACTTCATCCACATAGATAGGTCTTCCAATTGAGTCGGCTATACGACTAAAAGCCCGGCTTGATCCAAATTCCAGGTGGAAGTTTATGCAACTTGATCCAAGCTGGAATTGAAGAAGGATGTTTAGCTGTTGGAACTAACATCCTTTTCCAATCAGTAAGGACCAAGTAACGCCGAGAGAAGAAATAGGGGCCACCTTCTAGTACCCGTAACTTAGTAGATTCATCTCTGAATTCAAAGAAAAAACAATTCCCAACCTGTTTAATAGAATTGGGAGCATTATCCTTCCACACAGAACGCGCAGTAGCACATAAAAGGTTGTATGGCATTTTGCCATCTAGAAAATAACCCACCAAACAATGATCCCAAGAGCTAGAATCAACCTCAGAATCATCCAACTCCACAACAGGTTCCTTACCTTGCTGCATATCCGGAAAATGCTCAAGTTTCAATGTTTTAGATGGAGCTTGGGCTCTAAAAAGAGATGCCCAATTTTGGTTTTTACCTGGGTTTTCGGCATAGCAGGTTTTAAAGGAAGCTCCTGGTGTGGGGGGATGTCCCCAACTTCCACAAAATCTCCTTCTAGATTCACCTCAACGATGTCAGATCCCGCATCAGGCTTAGAGTATTCCTCCTTCACTCGAAGAATGTGAGATTTGAGGTTGGAAAGGTTAATATTAACCCGTAATTTGAGCAATTCAGCTTCAATTGAAAGAACCAAGGAAGAAATACGATCTTCACAAGCTTGATTCCCTCCTTCACGTTGAGTACCAGCTTGTAACGTCCGAGCAGGGCTAGCACTAGATCGGCTAGTGTTGCCCGAAATAGGTTGGTGAGGAGTAGTATTTTGGTTAGAAGTAGGGTTTTGGTCAAAAGGGGTGGTTTGTGGGGGAATAGCAAACTCTGTCTAGTTAGGGTTTTGAGATCCCCGAACGGGAAGATACATTTTTGAGTGGTTAGGTTTACCTGTGGACCGTTGTGGATACACACTTGATTGAACAAAGCTGGGTTTCGGTGAGAATTGGAGAGATACCACTTCCGAGTTAGTTTGGGATGTAGCCATGGAGGACGACGTACCCGATTGATTAGGTTGGGTTGCGTGTAGATCGGGTTGAAGATGAGCTACAAACCCTTGTTTCTTTCGCACCTCATGAGAATCAACAGCTTTCTTCCCTAAACCGACAGCCGCACCAGGTGAGCCCTCCATATCTATCAATGGAGATCGACAGGAAATGCCTGAGAATCGCCAAAATCGCCTAGAGAGAGAAACTTTGACATGTTACTTTTGATTTCTAGCTACAAGCTATTTTTAACTATAAGTGAGATTCCTGTGAGCTGTGAGATTGAGCCTCATTCCCCATTTTTTCTAAGTGGAAGAGTAATGGATGGGGCATCTTGTTAGTAGAGGGAGACAGGTTGGTTTACCCTTAAACCCATTGTGAACATAACAAAAGAAGAGAGGGAGGGTGAGGCTGTGAGGGTGTTGGTTGTGTGAGTACAATATCCAATGGGTTTACTGTTCATTGTGGACTGCTAGTGATGGGCAGAGCTGCCATTCTATCTTGTCACTGGTTGCATTGATCTCCTATTACTACTGCTACTATTTACTGTTGCTGCAGCAGTACTTTGCTTACTGTTGTTGCAGCAGTACCTTGTTTACTAATGTTGCAGAAGACCCTTTTTTTACTGCAGTGTACTGCTGATTCTGCTGCAGTCCTATGTGAAGTCTATCCTTTGCAATGGAGGGATACATCGACTTCAGAGACACAGGAAGGATGGGGGGCAGATACGAAATATGCTATTACCAGGTCAGACAGGAGTATCAAAAGGAAGTACAGAGCTACAGAGTGTCCACCAACAGGTGGATGGACTTCATGAAGAATGCTATTACCAGGTTCAAGAAATTTTACTCTTTGAAAGGCCTCACGAAGGCTTGCTTAATCTATAGCAAGGGCTGTTGCTATAGATACTTGCTTGCTTGCATGCTCTTGAATTATGCTCATTAGTAGGTTGCAAGGGCTGTTGCAACCTACATACTTACTTGTATGCATATGTATCTTCATGTTAATCTATAGCAAGGGCTGTTGCTATAGATGCTTATTTGCTTACCTACATTGTATACCTAACTTGTTGTGTTACTTACTGTTTGGCAGAATCTAGACTGCTATGTGTCTGATCAGCATCCACAATGTTGTGATTTCTGGCCTAGCCTTGGGGGGCTGTCCCATGGCATGTATTTGTCCCTTCTGGGAGGGGGCTTTTCCTCCCAAAATTTGTAGTTATGGGCTGCCAAACCAGGGCAAACTTCTATTTTTTCTAGGATGGTAAAAAATCAGCCGTTATGCTGCCCAATTTCCTCCAGATCTTGATCTCCATAATGTTATAGGTTGCAGCAGTTTGCTGCAGGTTGCAGCAGATGCTGTTTGCTGCAAGATGTTCTCCCAAGCATCATGTCCAAGTTCATGTTCAAGCTTCGTGTCTGCTGCTGCACCCTTTTGGTTTGTCTCAGCTTTAGTTTTATTGCTGGAGTTGAGTTCCATAGCTAGGTTTATCTTAGGTATTGTCATTTTGAGCCGAAAGGCTTTCCTTGTAGCCATTTGGCCTGCTTTCCTTTGTTTTCCTTTGGCATGTACTTTTATTTCTTTGTTTTGTTTTGTCCTCCTGGGGTATGCCCCTTGTAGGCTGTATATCTTTTTTCCTCTTTTTATTTCAAGTTGTTTTATCCACACAAAAAAAAAGGATAGAAAATGGCAGGAGATAGAAAGTATTAGGATACTGCCCAAAAAGGATACAATAGAAGGCTTCAGTGCCCTCTTGAGGAATTAGATCTCCCATTGCTTCCCTTCTTTTTGTTCTTATTCTTCTTGGTGTTGGTGCTTGATGATTGTGGGCAAGTAGGAAAGAGGGAGCTTGCTGTAGGAGAGAATAATCCAGCAGGGCTATTCAACTTTGGAGGTTCCTATTTATCCAAAAAAACTTTGGAGGTTCCCCATCAAAAATCCTTGTGGAGGAGGAGAAGCCCATATTGGAAAGACAAGCACCAACAACAATCTCATCTATATCCTCAGAGGAGACAGAGTCCTCCCCTGTAGCTATAAGACCCAATGGCTCTACTCCTTTGTTTGTAGTAGGAGGTAAGGTTATGCCATCTTTATGTAGAGGATAGGACGGGACCACCTCTCTGGTTACTACATCTAAGGCTGTGCTTCCTCCCACCTCCAATGCCTTTTGCACCTGGTGTTGAATGATAGGATCCTTGTTGGAGATGTTAACTTGATTACCAACAGTTTGCCAAGATTCTTCCACATTAACTGTAGTTGTAGTTATTTTGGGGGTACATTTGTGTCCGAAAACATTACAAACCGAACACTTAGGAGGAAGCCACTGATACTCAATCCTAATTGTCACAGATTCACCATTGGCCTTCACAACTACCTCATCAGGTAGTTCATTACTTGCAGAAACTTCTACACAGATTCTAGCGAAATCCAATCTTTTTTTGCCTGTTGTTGCTTCGTCGACATGAATAGGCTGTCCTATAGAGCTGGCAATGCGACTAAATCTAGATTCAATACAGCATTCCAATGGGAGTTTATGCAGCTTAACCCAAGCTGGAATTGAGGAAGGGTGTTTAGTAGTAGGGACCAACATTCTCTTCCAATCTGTAAGAACCAAATAACGCCTAGAGAAGAAATAAAGGCCTACTTCTAGCACCTGCAGCTTAGAAGCCTCATCTTTAAACTCAAAGAAAAAACAAGCTCCTACCTGCTTGATAGACCGCGAAGCATTATCTTTCCAAACAGATCGTGCAGTAGCACTCAGCAAATTGAAAGGCATCCTTCCGTCTAGAAAATACCCAATTACACAGTGATCCCATGAATTGGTGTCTACATCAGAATCCTCTAGCTCTACCATAGCATCCTTACCCTTTTGCATATCTAGAAAGTGCTCAAGCTTCATCAATTTTGACGGGGCTTGAGCTTTAAACAGGGAGGCCCAGTTTTGGTTTTTACCTGAGCTGACTGTGGTCCTTGTATCTGTAGGAGGTTCTTGGTGAGGGGGTTTGTCTCCTAACTCAACAAAATCCCCTTCAATATTGACATTAATGCTAGAAGATGCAGCATTAGGGTTAGAGTATGACTCTCGCACCTGAAGAATGTGCGCTTTGAGCTGATCAAGACTCACGTTGACCCCGGAATTGTGCATTTCCTCTTCAATCGACTGGACTAGTGAAGAGATGCGGTCCTCACAAGCTTGAGTTTGTCCAGCGCGTAGGAAAACATCATGTAGCTTACGGGTTGGACTAGACCCAAAACGAGTAGCGCTTAGCAGTTTAGGTTGTGTATGAGCAGTAGCAATGATATTGCCAGAGGGATTTGAGGGTGTGGAGATCGGAGGGTTAGGGTTAAGTTCAGTACCGTAATCAGAGGCACAAACATCAGGCGTTGGGTTCTGGTTGTGGGGGTTAGGGCTTTTGGGAGTTAGGGTTTGTGCCCGATTGGATCTCTGTGGGTATACATTAGATTGGGTAAAGCTAGGTTTTGGTGTAGATACTACATCGAGTGGGGTATCTCGTATATTGGAGCATAGATTTGAAAAGGTTTGTGGAGTGGAAGGTACTTGAGTCTCGGACTGCGGTGCTTGAACATAACGAGGAAGAGAGACCTTCTTCTGCTTCAAACGAACTTCATTTCAGTCGATTGCAAGGGATAGAGACCCTCCTTCCATGGTTGTTACTGACGAATTCTCCAATCTAGGGTTTCTGATGAAATCGCCTAGAGAGAGAAGAAGGAGACATAGTGTTAGATGTTGACTATAGCATGATTTCATGGCTTGCTATTCATGAAAGGCTGTATACTGGAGACAGGCTTGTCCTCTTTAGGACCATTCCTGTCTCTTGTTGTGCCTTTTGTTCTAGTGATGAGACCCATGACCATTTGTTCTAGTGAAGGAGGGTTGAGAGCTTCTCTCTCTAGAAACTAGAGAGAGAATGCACTCCCCTTCATTCTCTATCACAATTTTTTCAAAAACCATCAAACAAATCTGTTTGATTTTAGTTTCTCGGTGTGGATTTATTCCACACGAATCACACATGGTTTACATCTATCCAAGGTCCTATGATCTCTCCATCTGGTCAAATGGGGTTCTATTTTTGGGTCCCTTGTCGGCTGGTATTTCACCTCAAAGCATTACAATCCATGGAGTCTATCTTCATCTCATGCCAAAACCAGTTAAGCTCATCATCTATCCCATGCTCAGAATGGGTTTCACAATATCCAGTCCCATGTGGGGCCAATTCATATTCTTCACTTTGTGTGAAGACCATCAAACAACGTCAACCAACAGCTACTTTGGTCGTTGGTTCAAGCTCCTAATTTTCATCTTTTACAGAGACATTTGAGATTCCGGGGTCCAATCTCTAAACAAGCTCTACCACTGCGACTTAGTTCCTCCCGTTAGGTGTCGTTGGTGGCACGGCGGTGAGGGTAATACCACAATGGGTTCTGGTTGCTAAGGTGTTCTCTGTGGAGAAGGTTCTCAACTCCCTTATGCGTCTGTAAAAGATGGGGTTAAGCAACTCGGTGCTGGTTATTTCTCTGATAAACTTTGGTGAATAAAGTTCCAAGAAGATGATGAACAGTGCAAATGGGTGATTGGGGAACCAAACATCCACAAAATCAAGAAGGTCGGTGAAAATGTGGGGTCCACGTTCTTGGTCCACTACAAGAAGAAGGTGTTTAAAGTCTGGGGAAAAGTCTGGGAAAGTACCGCATGGCTTCAAGTCGGGGAAAAAATGGGGACCACTTGTCCTTATTTTGTTCTATTATACACTCAAAAGAAGACCAAGTGGGAATTAATTTTCGGAGGTAAACCAAGTTTTTTCCTTCTACTTGGTGGGCCTTTGCAAATCACGCATAGTGCAAGTGGGCTTGCAGCTGTTGCTGTCCGAACCACTCCTTTAAAAGTTGACCAACTTTTCAAAGTCATCCCATTAGAGAGCGGCTAAGTCCTACAGGCCAATGGACAACTACTCTTCACTGCCGATATCAAGGCTTGCCATGGGGCCTTTATCACACACCAGGTGGGAATTAATTTTGTGTATTTTGTTTTAAACATATATATCCCTATTCCAGTGGGTTGTGCTAGATTTCATATCTCCCACCCCGGCGGGTTGTGCCAGGGAGTACGCAATTTTTCTTTTCTTTTCTTTATTTTGTTTTGTCCTTCCTGGGGTATGCCCCTTGTAGGCTGTACATTCGCTTAACCCCTTTTAATTTCAAGCTAAATTACCCAAAAAAAAAAAGTCTGGTCCCTAATTCTAACCCATCTCAACATTAATTGGCTCTCTAAGGAGTTGGACTGACTGGATTAAGCATATCTCTTGTGTCAAAGGCAATACCCTTAAAATCTTAATCACCAAACTTGTGTTTACTGCCTCAGTCTACCAAATCTGGCTTGAAAGAAATGCTTGTAAATTCCAGAGTGCAACTTGCACAATACCCATTGTAGTGAGTAAAGTCCACTCGCTAGTGAGGTATAGGTTGTTGTCCCTGGGTAATCTCCCCCAAGGACCTCAATATCAGAGATTGACAGTTAGGTGGGGGATTGAATGAGACTTACCCTATCACTTCTATTTGGCGTCTGATGTGTGCAAGTGTGGGTAGGTGGTGACAGCAGTACGGGGCTTTTCAAGCCTATATGAGGCAGTGAGGTCTTGTCAAGGAGAGGACACAAGAGTATTCAGCTAATGTGTATAAAGGATCAGTGAAGGGTCTTAGAGGTCCAATTTCAGAGGCCATCATTCCTTCAAGCACATCTAGAGGGCTAGGCCATGCAGAGGTCTAGTGTTCTTAGATTTCTTTATGCAATCAATGCAAATATCTTGAGATAGGCTGCTATTACTTATATATATACAGGTAGTTATCTATAAGCTTTGATGCAATGGATACTTTTTGACTGAGTACTTGGGTACCTTGTACTTACTCTGTGTCTTTATGGATATCATAATGTGAGCTAGAGACCTACTCAAATGTGTGTTCCCGTTGAGCTAGTGTTTGAACCTTATCCTTATTGCGAGTTGAGGGAGTCTGGTGGACCCCTGGTCCCATTGTGAGCACAGCAAAAAGTAGAGCTGCTACCCAATGGGTTCCTTTCCTTCTCCCTTTCTCACTTGTTGTTTGCATGTAGTAGTCAGCTACTGGATGCCATATTCGGAGCACTTTATTAATTGGATTATGATTGATTATGGACTGTCGTGTGCTGGGCATAGCTGCTTGTTGGTTGTTCACTGATATTACATACTAGTACTTGGATCTATTATGCTTTCCATGTTAGTTGCTACTGTGTGTACAATATGCCTTGCCTAGTTCTATATTGTCCTGTTCATATTACCACGTTATTTCCTTTGACCTGCTGTGTGTACATCATTATGGTTACTGCTATTATTCCGCTGGTGGTACTGCCTGCCTTCTTATGAGATGAAACAATTTATATTGCAGCAGTGGTTCTTTTTTTTGGGTAAATTAGCGTGAAATAAAAAGAGGCAAAAGAATATACAGCCTACAAGGGGCATACCCCAGGGAGGACAAAGAAAAGAAAAAGAAAAGAAAATTGCATGAAATAAAAGGGATGGCCGCTAGGGCTACATGAGGATAATTAGGGTAAAAATAAAAGTGTTTCCTACCTTTCTAAGAAGACGGATAAGAAACACATTACAAAAGTAAGTAGAGATTAACAGAAGCCAAACATGATTTTTTTTTTTTTGGGTAATTTAGCGTGAAATTAAAAGGGGTTAAGCGAATGTACAGCCTACAAGGGGCATACCCCAGGGAGGACCAAAAAAAAATTAAAATTAAAAAATTGCGTACTCCTCGGCACAACCCGCCGGGGTGGAAAATATAAAATCCAGCACAACCCGCTGTGATAGGATACATATGTTTAAAACAAAATTATCAAATTAGTGAGATGGGGACCACCTCACTCTGTTGAAATCAAATGCCCACTGCCATTTTTTAAAGAGTACAGTTGTACCCCATGTTTCTCTTTTGGAGATGCAAATCACGTGCAAAACCTCATAAAATTTTAATCTGATATAGACCATTGGCGTGTAGTAGATGGGCCCGCCATAAACGGCTGCAAATGTGAAATGGGAGGTCAAAGGCACACTGCCATTTGTAGGGGAGAAGGGACCCACTTTGAGCGTAAAAACAGCAGTCGGTGGGAAAACCCACTTTGCATCATAGTTTTTTCATGTGGTCCCTACCCACATTGCGTCATAGCGCTGCGTCGGTGGGTAGCTTTTTCCTATGGTTGCGTAAAGGCAAGCTGGGAAGTACAACTGTGGTACCCACTTCCTTCAAAATCCCACTGATTGTAACGATGGCACCGCTAATGACCACGCGTGCTTTGTGCTATCAACGCCGCGGCTATAACCCATTTTACAAAAAAAAGGGACAACAACCTGGTAACCCGGACTACTTTGAAGTATATTGCAAAGGGCATGGGCCCCACACTCTTCTTCTCCATCTAGAATTTGAAGAACATATGAACTGAAACAAAACTCATGCCCATACTGGGTTTATTCGAACTTACTGTGGACTGTGTTGGTTGTAGAAGCTTCCCACCGAAAACCACATTTTTGCAGATAGTGACAAGGCCTAGAACCCCTGGAACAACTCCCCATCATGCACAATGAAACTCATCTATAGTTCAAAGAGAAGAAACGACCACCCCCATAAGAATGAACATTGAATACCTCAGCAAATCAAGATACCATACGGGAATTGCTCCCACCGCCGTGACACCAACTTCACTACGCGAGAATGGAGGACTGATTTGAGAGAGATACACAACAGGTTCTTGAATGAGTAGAGCACCTCTTTTTCAAACAGGTGATGAGCCATTTTGCAAGATGAGAATGTGAAATCTACCATGGATAGCAAATGATACTCCATCACCATCAGGTGTGGAGGTTTATATGAGAATCTACGTCACCTGGATATGGCCATCAAAACCCAAACGCCCTTGTGGATGCTTTGCCTCACGACATGTTGTATGAATGGGCAAGAGCCCCATTGATTTGTTGAGACCCCAGAATAAGGTGTTGCTGTTTCGAAAAGGAGAATGAACTGGGTATAACCCATCCATTTTTGCTGTAACATTAGGTTAGGCATCTGAAAAAACAGATCCCCTTTTGTAGAACTGAGAAGTCACTCACAGAACTTGAAGACATTACGGGTAGTGGGCTCGAAACCCCTTGGACAGATGGATATAAGTGGAAAATCCACTGATGAAGCTTTAAAGCCAACAGAATGTTGGATCATTTGTAAAAATTATGATAGTGAGGTAAGGGGAGTGCATTCTCTCTCTAATTCTAGAGAGAGAAGCTCTCAACCCTTTCTATCAACAGGCCCTAAGGCTACGAATCCAAACATGATTTGCTCTTTGCACACAATACTTGAGCTTGAGGTGTCCACCAAAACTGGATTATGCTTGAGAGCGATTGTCACTATGGCTCTTGGACTGAACCGTGGTGGATGGAGTAGGTGGTAGTGAATGGAAAGACCACAACAATATACCCAACGAAGAGGAGGATATGAGTACTATGGCAGTTGAGTAGAATGGAATGGATGGTACCGTGACAAATAGTGTACCATGAGTCCCAGTGACAAGGCTAGGTGCCCGGTAAAGCAATCATGCCAAGGGACAACCCCCAAGGCTAGGTATGGGAGGAAGCCACCTCCCAAAGGGGATCATACTTGTCAAGGGACAGCCCCCCTAGGCTAGGCCCATTTCACCCCAATCTTAGCAAAATTTGGACAGCATCTTGTTTGAAAATGTTGCATCCCATGTGATGTTGACAATGTAATATACATGCCAAAAGGGCAACAATGGTGAAATCTGGAAATCTGATTTCACGGTAGTGATGACATCTGAAAATCATTGAATATATAAATAGTAGATATGCTATATATAGACAACCCATGAGAGTATTCAGCACAACAACCCTTGTACTGAATATAAAAATAGCATATTGGAACAGCCCTTGCAACCCACATGATATCAAAGATGCATGGAAACGTAAGAAGTACATAAAACAACCCATGTGAGTAATCAGTACAACAGCCCTACTGAATATATAAACATCAGATTGCAACAACCCTTGCAACCCACATGATATCAAAGATGAATGGATACATGAGAAGTACATAAAACAAAACAGCAATGCAATGGAACCTGTGATGGTATACCCCTTCAATGGAATGAAGCTCTGTTCCTTGCTAGAGTAAGTCATGGATCTGCCATACCACTCTACCAATTCCTCCTTGCTATTGTAGCAGCAGAACAACAGAACGGCAGTAGCATCAATACAGCAGCAGTTGTTAAATGCAGTTCAGCAGTACAACTGCAGCAGTGAGTTCAAACTTATGAGCACAACCTGCAAGAACAACTACCCAATTGGGTCGTTAGTATAGAAAGCATGTGCTCTACTCCTGGTTGTCCCATGTTGAATCATCCTGTCACTGGAAATCAGTTAGCAAATTGAAGGTAGAAGTGAAAGCAAAAGAATGTACTATGATTACATGCTTTAAGATTATGTGCCACTAAATTATACTATATTATTCAACTTCAGGGGTTATGTTCCATGCTTCACACAAGTGTAAAGGATCCTCAGTAATTTTGCTGAAAGACAATATTCTACATCTAATGTCAGTACAAATCCTACCAACAACAGAAGCCATAGTGTGATGCAGATTTTGAAATTTCCTGAGATTCCTTTCAATCCAACTATGATAGAGTGTGACTGTGAATGACAATTTGATGATTGTGCTCTTAAAACCTTTTCCTCTATAATTGGATAATAGGGAAACCAATGATTCTCCCCAAAATTGATGATCATCCGATGTCGGTAACCACACGATCGGAACACATTCAGTGCTTCCAGTGGCATTTGAACACTATAATGCACCAACTAAAGGCCATCTAATCTATTTCTTGAAAATTTGAACCGGGAAATGTGTTTATAATGTGTTTTTAAGGTCCTATAACAGGATTTGGCAAAAAAATTACCTAGAAGGGTTTGATCGGAGCAATTTTTCATATAGCAATTTTTTGAAAAAATGCTCTGATCAAGCCCTTCCGGGTAGTATTTTTTGCCAAATCCTCACATAGGACCTTGAAAACACGTTTTAAACACATCTAACGGTTCCGATCGTTGAAATTTGATCCAGAAAGTGGAGGTTCAAGTGCATTATTATTCGGGACGTACAAAGTAGAAACTAGAAAGGATCATTATTTTAATTAATATAGGAGCTTCGGGCTTGCACGAGGACCGAGGTGAGTAACCGATACATAATTTACATGGTTTAAAGTGCAATTTGGTACTTTTATGTAAACATTCCATTATTTCAATTGTTTTGTTAAATGAATTGTACTCCATGGATATTCAATGAAAGATGGTTATATATTTTTTTTGGTAAACGAGGTGGTTATATTTTGTATCTATTAATTGCATCCCTGACATCCCAGCTTGCTAGGGGACAATGCAAAAAGGCTAGCAAGGTTGATTTGTTTAGTATAGGATATATGTGAACTATTGTCTTGTAAATATTTAGCATAGGTTGTACCTTGTAATATTAGGCACAAACTCTGCTGGATACTTTAAGTTGGTACTTGTGACCGTCTTTGGATGTATTATACAGGTCATGTTTTTCGCTGCAAGTTTTGGTGTCCCTTTTAATCATCTCTTTTGGATGAATTTCTGTTATGTTTTGGCCTTGGTGACTGTGTCACCGGCCCTTTGTTGCACTTGTGACCTTCAGGGACGGGTTCGGGGTGTGACACTGGTCACCTCATCTCTAGCCTCCCTCATCTCCAGCGTACTCTTCTCCGGTGACACCCATCTAAACAATGTGTTTTAGAAAGTTAAAACACCAAAATCGGCTCCTAAAAATTCTTTTAGGCATGGACGTAGTAGCGCAATAGACCTAACCAAAAACAATTCTTTTTTTTTTAGCCAAAAGAAAGAATATCCATTCAAGCCAACCAAATCAAACCCTAATACAACCTACCAAAAAAACACAAAAACTGAAAAAAAAAAAAAAGAAAAAAAAAAGAAAAGAAAAGAAAAGAAAAGAAAAGACCGAAAATTCAGGAATAAAAAAGTTGCCAGAGCTTCGCCAGAATTGTTACGCCGCCGCCGCCGATGATGAGAGTCTGGATATGAAGATCCCAGATCCAGACTAGGTGATAAGTTTGTAAAGACCCGCGTTTTTAAATAATTTTCCGGAAATAATGTTGGGTAAATGTGAGAAAATGAAAATAGAGTGATGTGAGGTCAATGTGATGGGAGTATGTGCATTGGGGTGTCTTTAGAACACATTAGAAACACAAAGGGTGCTAGTGCAATTGGTGGTGTGTATAGATATGTGTGTGTGGCCGATTTTTTGGGCAAAAAAAAAATCAATCATCTCTCTCCCCCTAAAAACCACCAGCCCTCTCTCCCTCTTCTTCTCCTCTCAAGTTCTCTACAAACCCCACCCCAAATTCACCCTCCACACTTAAATCCTTCACCATCCAACCATAGATTCGTCATCTACGCGTGTTTTGGAGTCCGAGACTCCGTGGTTTTGCTTGGAGCTAGCATATTTCGGTTGGGGCTGGAAGCAAGAGCTAGGGTTCTTACTCATCCTTTGTTTACAAGCTTCTAAACCTTGAGGTATGGGGATTTCTATCATTACTAAGTGTTTTGAAGTGTGTGGTGTGTAGATGATACCCATTATTTGATCAATCCTTCATGATTTCTTGAAAATTCATATATTTCCTAGTTTTTAAGTTGATTATAGTTTGATGTATGTTGTGGTTGATGTTCTATGTAATTTAGTTGAAGCAATGCTCTCATGAAATCTTTGATGTTGATATTTGGCCTTGGTTGGGTTGGTTTTGGAAGCCATGGAAACCCCTTGTTTTGCCGTCAAAATTCTGCCCGTAGGGCTTCTGGATCGATCCACTCTCGTCCTGGATCGATCCACTCTCGTCCTAGATCGATCCACAACCTTCTGTTTTGCTTCAGACCATAGTGGATCGATCCACTCTTGTTCTGGATCGATCCACTCCCATAGTGGATCGATCCACTCTCGTCTTAGATCGATCCACAACCTTCTGTTTTGCTTCGAACCATAGTGGATCGATCCACTCTTGTTCTGGATCGATCCACTCTCGTCCTAGATCGATCCACAACCTTCTGTTTTGCTTCGGACCATAGTGGATCGATCCACTCTTGTTCTGGATCGATCCACTCTCTTCCTGGATCAATCCACTCCCCCCCCCTTCACCTCACCAAAACTTGTTTTCGTCGATTTCGGTCGCTTGTTTGTGTTAATACTTGGCATAACCATCTCTTATACCTCAAAACTCATTGAATAATTTGTCCCTAACCTATCCTTGCGTGATTGGTGACTTGGGTTGATTTTAATGCGATACCCACACGATTATACACTTGTTATGTGCAAATTAGGCAACTTTGACGAAATGTGTGAACTTGAATGACGAACCGAGGTTGGGAGTGACACGATGACACTTGTGCAAAACCAATGAATGTGAATTGAAATGAGAACTTGAAACTTGTGATATGGGGCCGAGAGGTAGCCCGGAAAGATACTCGGGCCGTCCTATGGGCGTGTCGCGAGGAATTATGCCTTTGCCAAGGGGAAGACTATACGGGGTCGAAAGATAGCCCGAAATGATACTCGGGCCGTCCTATGGATGCGTCGCGAGGAACTTCTAAATATTTAACTTGAATAAACTAATGACATGGCACATCAAACGAATTGAACACTTCTGAGAGAGAACACGTGGCGAGTACACAATGGACACACTTGGGTGATGACTTGGGACTTATATACTCATGCTTACTTCATTGGACACCTGTAAACTCATTGGTTCTATTATGTGGCCTAAAACTCTCATTTGTCAACTCACATCGATACTTTTATTGTGTTTGGTTTTTACTAGACATTTCTTTACTGGGCTAGTGAGCTCACTCAATCATTTTTAGGTACTTGACAAGACGCATGAGTTGGATGCTTGGAGTGTGGATGCATGGCATGCAGCTTACTTATGCATGAAATTATTTTATCCTTACTCCCCGACACAACCCGTTGGGTGGGCAATTTGGAGGCTCTAGCACAACCCGCTAGGATAGGGGAAAATGGAAAAAATTTAATGGGCACAAGTGCCAATTGATACGTTGTCCTAATTGGACCATTAATATTTCCCAGGTATTGAGTGAGGTAGCAATTTTAACCCATTTGAAACATGGGACCACTGCCATTTTACGTGCATTAGGAAGGAAATTGGGTTGAAGTTTGACTGAAAGGCCATTTTTGGTCCACACATGGGCCCACCTCTTGGGTCATCACGTGAATCCAAAATTTTGGAAGGCTAGATTTGATTTTCTCCATCCCAGGTGGGACCAAGAGAGTTGACAAATGATCACTTTATAACTGAATCTTAGCTCTTTTCCCAGCTGTATATTGCATGTAAATGCTTCAAAAATAGGACCATAGGACCACTTTTCACTAGACTTCCTTGACAATTCATTACAAAATCGAGTAAAGCAAGTGGGCCCCCTTTTGTTATTTGCTCGATTAATCAGCAGTAACACAGCCGTGTACCAATTTTTTCAATTTAAAGTTAGCACCGGTTGCCCCAAACTGTGGGCCCAAGAGCTTTAACACTGCACCCGATATGATTTATGCATGGGTGGGCCCCACTACCTTCTTCTCTGGGTAGAACACGAAGAATCAGAGAGGAACCCAGTTTACCGTAAATTAAAACCCAGACTTTCCACAATTTTTCCAGATCATAATTGGGAAACAAAAATTGAAAAGAAATCTACTAGAACTTCATTACCCCTGGAGAGACAAACAGCTCCATAAAAAACATAAAGGACAACAAGAATCATCTTCAACAATAGCTACCCTAGTAGAACCAGGACCCATGTGGTATTACCCCTCTGTCGTGATATCAAAACACATAATAGAAAAGAACTACAACACCGAGGTAGAATCGAAAGATAATTCCACATCCAAAAGTTTCCGAAGTAGCTTACCCAAAAAGGAGTCCTAGCTCGGGTACGCTCTCCATGGTATGAAGTTCCAAATAGATCTCGTTGTATGCTTGAGAGTTGGGGACGAACCCAGTTTGATGAAGACTACCCCATCTAGTGAGCACTGCCCCGTATGATGTAAAGATCTGAAAAACCCAGACCCTTGTTGTAGTTGTTGTTGACCCATGATGAACTTGGGATTTGCTGCCTCACAGCCTGTTGAATAAACTGGGTATAAACCAGGTTAGGGCGAGATGTGTTGAGGGGGGATGGAACTTGAACAAGCTTTCAACCAGGAAGATTGAAGCCAGATTTAAAAAAATTGTGGTGGGGGAGGGCATTCTCTCTCTAATTCTAGAGAGAGAAGCTCTCAACCCCATTGTTGCTACTAGACGACACTTTCTTTGTAATCCAACAACCACTTTTGTCAATTTGATAAATGTAATGACTCTATATATTTTTGGATACTAAAGCAATTGGGTTCGGGTACCCTTAGATGAGAGACATGTGGACTTGTTATTTTGGAAGTTGTAATATTGACTTTGACTATTCAATGGAGATATGTACAATCTTGATCTATCCTACTCCCTCCGTCCCAATTTCTTGGCACCTTTTGGGGAAACAGGTTTTTAAGGGGTGTGAAAACTTTGTATGAATTTTTCTATTTTGCCCCTAAATCCAGTCAATATTACTGTGACCAAATTTGTGAGGCTTATTTATTATGTGAAAGTCAAAACATATTCAATATGGATCTTGTTTGATAGATATCAATTAGTTTTATTATACAAAATTTTCAAAATCATAAAAACCGTTAAAAAATAAAAGATAATAGGTTAGCCAATTAAGATGGGGAAAGTACCTTTTAAGGGTAAAATTGGAAAGTGACCCAATTTTGATGGATGTTTTTAGAAGTGAGACAAATATTTTGGGACATCCCAAAATGGAAAGAAGGACCAAGAAATTGGGACGGAGGGAGTACGTGGATAATACTTGTATTTTGGATAATAAAATTTGAGAGTGTGACAAAGTTTTTTTTTTGGGTAATTCAGCTTGAAATTAAAAGGGATTAAGTGAATATACAGCCTACAAGGGGCATACTCTAAGGAGGACAAAACAAAATAAAGAAAAGAAAAATTATGTACTCCCCAATACAACCCGTCAGGGTGGGAAAATAGGGGGTCCAGCACAACCCGCTGAGATAGGTATAGTAGCATAAATAAGCCACAAAACCGAAATACAAGTGTGTACAAATTTTGAAACCCACAAAGCTGGTATGACGCCAATTTGAACATCTCAAGTTTATTTCCAAAATAGATTAAAATTTCACTGAAAAGCTGTGGCCCTTGATTTGCCACCAACTTTACTTTGTTTTGCCATCAAATTGATTGAAATTTGTTGTCCATTGGATTGGCAGAAGCCCCACTTGCACTATGCATGTAATTGCAAAAGGACAGAGGTCCTTACTTGAAATCATAAAAATGGACAGATTGGGCCCACCAAGAAGAAGAAAACTTGGTTTACCACCAAACTAGCATTACAGCTATTCCCCGAGAGTGCCCTTTTTGTGTTTTCAAAATTTCTTTATGCGTGTAATACATCGAAAATAAGGACAGTGGTCCCCACTTTTCTTTCTCCGGACTTGAAGCCAAGCGGTACTGCTACTGTAACTTTACAACTGTGCTCACATGAACTTTGATCACTGTGTAGTTGACCTGACTTGAATCAAAGTTGATTTGAATGCTTTGTATGTAATTTTCCCGTGTACCCATTTGTGGTCCCACTTTGTAAAAGTGGGCCCCATCATCTTTTTCCCTGGGAAGGGTGTGGAGAACAAGAGTTCTTCTTCCTAAGAAATAAACCCAGAATGCACAATATATCCAGACATTAACCGAAATGATTGATTACATGTCTAGATCAAAGTATAACAACCCCAAAAGAAGATGGAGCTCATGGATTCCGCGAAAACAAGTTCACCGCAGAAATGAGGAACCCGATCAAATACTGCCATAAACTTACCTACGGCGCCAGTATCCACAATGGCATTACCTCCTCCACCGTGACACCAACGACACATAGTGGAGGAGAACTAATACGCTAGGAAGAAAATGACTGTGCTAGAACTAGAGTTCCAGATCTGTAATGTAAGAACTCACTTGGAGAGGAACCCATGCTGGCGTGAACCCATGGTTGAAGCTCAATATCTGAAGCTTTGTGAATGGACAGAAAATGCCCATAAATGTATGACGGGTGCTGGACCCCCATAATCCCATTGAGGTTGGAGAGATGAACTCCAACGGATGTAGAAGAACCTAGGACAGGACCCTCCTTTGAATAGATGAAATCATTTTTTTATTTTTTATTTTTTTGGATAGGAATGGACAGAATCCACGCCATATGAAGAAAAACCAACAAGATTGCTAGGTGACTTGATAAAAAATATGAGAAGGGCCAGATGAGTGCATTCTCTCTCTAGATTCTAGAGAGGGAAGCTCTCAACCCTCAAGCACCCATGTGTTTCGTCTTGACAGTTTATCTAGATGATAACTGCCTAATCTAATTTTTCTTCATAAACAAATTGACCGACCTTAAATGTAAAACCGTACATCAAAATTTCAGTTTAAGGGATCGCCGGAGAGATGCTCACCGAAGATGGGTACGCCAGAGGTGGGTGTTGACGAAGACGAAGGAGGCCGGAAATGGGTTGGCCAATGGTTAGTGGAGTGGAGAGGGGTGGAGATTAGAGGTGTCAAACATTTACGTCGTGCTTGCGTCGCGTGCCGTGCCGCTTTCTTCGTTGCCAACGTTGCCCGTTGCGCGTGCCGCGGCGTGCGTTTCCTTAATCAGCGCCATGTTGTGCAGGTGCCAAATCATTCCGTGCCCATTTTCAGTCGTGCCGTGCCGTGCCATTTTTCCTCATTCGTGCCGTGCCGATTTGTAACCGTGCCGTGCCATTTTTCCTCATTAGATGTGTGCCGATTTTAACCGTGCGTGCCGTGCGACTACTTACTTGTGTGTCGTCTCTTGCCGTCGATGCCGACCCACTTATGTCGTGCCTTCGTGCCGTGCCAACCCGCTTAATCGTCGACTGGGTAATACGTGCCGTTACCTATTTATTTAACTCGTGTCATGTCGTGCGTTTTTTAAATGCGTGTGAGGCCGTGCCGACCCTTTATAATCATGTAGGTAATGGAGGCCCACTTAATCTTTTTGAGATGTGTGGTGTCATGTCGTGCCCGTTTACTTAATCGTGTCGTCTTTGGCTGTTTACTTAATCGTGCGTCTTGCCCGCTTAATTCCTTATTTTGTTTGTTATCTAAAAAAGGGAAAAAAAAAATTAATTAACTTACTCTTTTTAATTAATTGCCCGAATTGTCATGAAAATGAGTTGTAATAAATTTGAATTAATTGTAATGAAAATTAATTTCTTGGGCGCGCGCGCGCGCGAGAGAGAGAGAGAGAGAGAGAGAGAGAGAGAGAGATGCAAAACTAGGTTGCATTTTTTCATTCAAACAAAAAATACAAGTCTCAAACATTATATCTTACAACTTTATTCCGAATAAAAAAAAGTAGCAAAAAAATACAACCTAGAAACCTAAAAGGCTAAAACCATTACAATTAAGTATAAAAATGTTGAAATTGGTCTTGCACACTAGTTTCTTGAATCTTCAGGCCTTCCGCGATATTTTGAATCTTCGAACCTATCATTCAAAACTTATTCCAAAACAACAATCAACTGAAAAAGTAATATATATATATTTTACTAAGGACTCCCTTAGGATAAGAGTTTGCGGACCTCACCCTTTCGGATCGAATTTTGACGATCCGAACCGTTCAATGTTTTTAAAATGCATTTTTAATAGCGTTTTTAACAAAAACTGATCCGATCAAGCCCTTCCGAGTATTTTTTTTTGAAGATTTCTCGCATGGACCTTGGAAAATGCATTTTAAAAACATTGAGCAGCTCGGATCGTCAAAATTTGATCCGGAAAGTCGAAAAATGGCCAAGTCCGCACGGAATTTTTGTTTGAGGGAGTCCTCAATATATATATATATATATATGCAACAATTAAATAATGGCTCAGATACTCTGTAGGGTTACAACATTAGTTGCCAAATTGACCTTCTAATGTTGTCCCGCCTATAACGTATTCCAACGTTTGTCATCATAGCCAAAACAAGCACACAAACTGCCCAGAATTCACACAAACTGCCCAGATTGCACACAAACTGCCCAGAATTCACACAAACCCAACCCACAAACCACCCCAACCCCTAAACCCTAAACCCAAAATCCCAACCCACAAACCAAAAAACTGCCCAAAATTCACACAAACTGCCCAGATTGCACACAAACCCGCCTGCATTGCACACAAATTGCCCGGACTTCACACAAAACTCTGCCATTGCACACAAAACCCACTGTAATTCACACAAACCCCAACCCCAACCCACAAACCACCCCAACCCCCAAACCCTAAACCACAAAACCCCAACCCACAAACCAAAAACTGCCTAGAATTCACACAAACTACCTAGAATTCACACAAACCTGCCTGTGATTGCACACAAACCCCTCGCCTTCACACAAACGCCTAAAATTCACACAAACCGCCTGTGATTGCACACAAAACTTGTCCAGAATTCACACAAACCAAATCCTAGAATTCACAAAACCAGCCTGTGATTGCACACAAACCGCCTGCATTCTCACAAACCCCAACCCCAACCCACAAACCACCCCAACCCCTAAACCCTAAACCCAAAACCCCAACCCACAAAACCAAAAACGCCTGCAATTCACAAAAACGCCTGGGATTGCACACAAACCCCGCCTGCATTCACACAAATTGCCCATAATTCACACAAACCTGCCCAGATTGCACACAAACTACCTAGATTGCACACAAACCGCCTGCACTTACACAAAAACCCCAACCCCAACCCCAACCCACAAACCACCCCAACCCCTAAACCCTAAAACCAAAACCCTAACCCACAAAACCAAAAAATCAGCCTTTACACAAATCAGCCTGATTGCACACAAACACAAACCTGCATTCACACACAAATCGCCCACAAATCACACAAAACCAGCCAGATTGCACAAAACGCCTGCATTGCACAGATATCACAGGGCTCAGGTTTGTCAATTCATCATTGCCCCAAACTGAATTTGGCTAATTAGAACTAATACACAAGTGCAATGAAAACATTAACCTAGGCTCATCAAAATCATCATCGCCCAATACTAAAGTGCAATTTGGGCGGTTTGTGTGAATTTTGGGCAGTTTTGTGTGCAATCTGAGCAGGTTTGTGTGAATTCTGGGCAATTTGTAATGGGCTCAATTCATCATTGCCCTAAGTAACCAGTCACCACACACACACACACATACTTTCAGCAACTGACATAAGAAGAACAACTCTAACATTCAATGTACTTCGAAGAATAGCTCTAACAACAGCTCTGCCCAAAACTTGGCAGTCCACAAATAAGCACACACAACCATAAATAAGGATCAGGGGAATACATGGCCTCAACAAATATCAACGAATCATAACCAAACTAACTGGCTGCAACTTAGTTGCCCTGCCAGGGTTTCACCTTCATAACATGGGCTCAACTAAATAAGGATCAGGGGAATACATAGGCTCAGTCATTATCAAGGGAATCATAAGCGAATAAACTGGCTGCAACTTAGTTGCCCTGCCAGGAATCATAAGCGAATAAACAAAGTAACATCACAGCCCAGAAAATCACAAGTAAATAAGGAATGGGCTCAATTCATCATTGCCCTAAGTAACTAGTCACCACCAGTCACCACAACCCCAATCGAAAACCCTAAATCACCATTCACCAGTCACACACACACACACATCCACAATCCAGTAACCAAATGCCCAGAAAACTGTAACCATATCTTGCAATAGACAGAACACCAACAACTATAGAACATGTCACAATATCACAACACAATTGGGCTCAGATCATAAGTTGCCACACAATCACTTCAGTTTGTTTTTACTTATTATCGTCATAGCCCATAAATAATAGCACAATGCAAGTATGCAAGTGCAACGTTATGTTGCCATTAAGGCCTTCATAAGTTGCAAACGTGCACACCAATAACTTTACACACACCACTTGGTTACAGTTTTCTGGGCATTTGGTTACATAGCAAGAGTAAGATGGCACCTGGAATGCAACATAAAGTTGCAGCACTATTAGCATCCTCGAAATCTTTTGAGAAGTCAGATATAAACAGTCCCTAAGGACTATCTGTCCCTAAGGACTATCTGTATCAGAGATCTCAAAATAATCTTTGAACTCATCTTTTGCATCGCACTTTTTAATTCCAAGACGTGCATCATCCCAATCTTTCAAGCATATCAAACAATCCAAAATGTGCGCACCGAAGTAAACTTCTCTTATCATCCAACACTCTTTTACCTTTTAAAAGTAGATTCGTAAGCAAGCAAGAGACGAGGAGGTGTTAGTACATCACGTGCCATGATTGAAAGAATGAGAAATGTCCTTTCATTTTTTTTCCACCAAGCTAAGATATCCAAATTATTTGGGGCGTCTAGAGTAGTAAGACAATCCATATCTAAATACATAGAAAGTTCGGTGCGTGAAACTAAATTTCTTCCTCTACTTGAAAGCAAAGACCAAGATGGGTCATTGGTAGTTTGAGGAGATGGTGAAGGAGCAACATTAGTTGTAGAAGATGCAAATTTAGACTCATATGAAGCATAAATAGATTTCACAAGTAATGTCACATTAGGAGTAGAAGACAAAGGTAATGTAATATCTAAATTACTAGCAATCCCATCTAAGAGCAAGACAACACCTTCTATCTTAATTCTTGGATCCATTACTGCAGCTAAAATAAAAATTTTAGGCATGTCCTCAAAATATTTTTTGAATTTTGTTTCCATATCTAAAACTGCATCTACAAAATTTGCTCTATATCTATATTGAAAAAAATTGAGACTTATATTATACAAATTATTGAGCACAAGACAAGAAGTAGGATAATAAGAACCAGAACAAGCACAAGTAGCAACATAAAAAACCTTTAAAAACGTCATATACTTGAACGCAATGTGCCAATCACCTTGAGATAAACAACAATCACGATATTTGGCATTCACATAAGAAGTAATAACATCAACATGTTTCACACAAGATTTTATCATAAGATATGTCGAATTCCAACGAGTTTTGATATCAGTTTTCATTTTCCTAGGGTTCACATTGAAACTAGCACACAACCCTTCAAATTCTTGGGTCCTAGGTTGGGAAGAAGATATAAAAAGAATTGCATTTCTAATTTTATCTAATTGTGGTCCTATATGTTTCAAACCGTCTTGCACAATTAAATTAATGATATGGCATACACACCGCATATGAAAAAATGTACCAGCATGAGGAGTAGACAAATTTCGTTGGAATAAATCAATAGCAGCAGTATTAGCAGTATGGTTATCAAATGTAATACTAAATACTTTATCAACAATGTCAAACTCCCTAAAAACACCATTTATACACTGAAAAATTTGATTAGCATTGTGAGGATACTCCATCAAACGGAAAGCAATGATTTTTTTATGCAAAATCCAACTAGAATCGATATATGAAGCAGTCACAGCAATATAACCAAGATTATTGTTACCACTTCACAAATCAGAAGTAAAAGACATTGTACTACCAAGTTGACCAATTTCAGTGATCAAATTTTTACGGATTTCAATAAAAGTTTCAAACAATCAGCTCTAGTAGTATTTCTAGAAACTTTACAAAAAGCAGGTTGCTCACTAGTTTGCATGAAATGTTCAAATCTAATATCATCGCCAAAAGTGAATGGTTGTTCCGCTGCAGCTACATAAAGGGCCAATCCATGTCTCATTTGAGGTTTTGTGTATACGAAATTACAAACAGCAGTGCCATTACTATCACCACCACCTACGCCAATTTCATCTTTATGTTTCTTCTTAAGATGCCTCTCAATATGCCCCGTGCCACCACTACTACCGCAAGAATAATGGTTTGAACAATAATTACACACACCTCTCATTCCTATATCAACCCCTTCTTTGGTTTTATAATGTTCCTCAATTTTAGCATGATTCCAAACCCATGAAGTGCGACCCCTTTTCGCACCAGTGCGTTGTGTAGATGTCGAACTTGAACTTGTTGGTCCAAGTCCAACAGTGTTTGAAGCGGCTTCACCTATGGAACTACGTCCATGTGGTTGTGAAATTACAGGAATTTGTGCTAGTGGATCTTGTGACTCATTAGAATTTGAATTAGGGCCATGTGTAAAGTCTATATGAATGTTTGCCATATCAAACACAAGAGTAAAACACAGAGATACAGAACAATCAACAATGGTAAACACAGAGTCACAGAGATACAAAACAACAAGAAACACAAGCAGTGCGGAGAACAACAAGAAACACAAGAAAAACCGCGGCAAAACACAAAAGATACTAACAACAAGAAACAAAATAATCAAAGAGTAACTACAGTTACCAAGCACTGAACCAACACTCCAACAACACAGAAGCACTGATTTAGGGTTTCGATTTGGGGTTGTGGTGGTGGTGATTTAGGGTTTCGATCTGGGGTTGTGGTGACGGTGGTGGTCGTGGTGGTGACTGCCGGTGATTGGTGGTGATTTAGGGTTTCGATTTGGGCCGTGGGTGATGGTGGTGGACCGTGGTGATTTAGGGGTTTCGACGGGGGGTTGTGGTGATGGTGGTGACCGGTGGTGGTCGTGGTGGTGATCGGTGGTGATCGTGGTGATTTAGGGTTTCATTTGGGGCCGTGGTGATGGTGGTGGACCGTGGTGATTTAGGGTTTCATCGGGGTTTGGGTGATGGTGGTGACCGATGGTGGTCGTGGTGGTGGATCGGTGGTGGATCGTGGTGATTTAGGGTTTCGATTTGGGGCTGTGGTGATGGTGGTGACTGGTGGTGATTTAGGGTTTCGATCGGGGGTTGTGGTGATGGTGGTGACTGATGGTGGTCGTGGTGGTGACTGTCGGTGACTGGTGGTGATTTAGGGTGTCGATTTGGGGTTGTGGTGATGGTGGTGACTGGTGGTGATTTAGGGTTTCGATCTGGGGTTGTGGTGATTGTGGTGACTGGTGGTGGTGGTGGTTACTGTCGGTGACTGGTGGTGGTTGTGGTGACTGTCGGTGACCGGTGGTGGTGGGTGTGACTGTCGGTGACTGGTGAGAGAGAGAGACGATCGGTGAGGAGAGACAGAGAGAGAGAGAGATCACTGTGGAAGAAGAGAGAGAGAGAGAGAGAGCTGTTTAGAATAAGTTCAACAGTTACCATTTTTATTTATAGTAAGTATATTCTTTAGTGTGTTGAGTCACACATCCCATCAATGCACCCAACGGTAAAATTTGCCGTAAAATTGTACTACGCGAGGGTTTTTAGAGTCTTTTTCTTCGAATCGGAACCGTCTACATTTTGCGTGGGAGTGATTATATCCTCTGTGCAAAAAATCAAGTAAATTAATTATCACTAAGTACTTGATCGAATAAGACAAAATTTTGGTTTACAATAAATCAACGTCTCGATTAAAAGGTTTTGAATACCCGATTGTCTTCAAATTTGGCGAGAGTGATTAAAAAAGCAATACAAACAATGTGAACGGTTTGGATCGTCATAATTATGTTGAGATCGCGTGTCTAGCGTACATTACCATATAGCATAACATCTTTGTTCATAACCAAGTTAGTTCGATGTATATGATCAAAAGGCAGGTGCAGACTCGATTTATCAAATGTTCGATCTAAACCGTTACGATCTCATATCTTATCAATTCTATCATTTTCCCCGAAAATGGTGGCTATCAAATGTCGGGAACCATCTGATCGGATCAAATTCGGTGCATTCAAGAGCAATAATGTCCTATAATGAATGACTCGACGAACAACAAAGCAATTTTTTTCGTATCGGAACCGTCTAGATTGCAAGTGGGAGTGATTATATCCTCCATGAAAAAAATGAAGTGATTTTACTATCGTTACGTATTTGATTGAAGGACACAAATTGTCGGTTGATAATAAATCAACGTCCCTGATGAAAGGGTTTTCAATACCCGATGGACTTCAAATTTGGCGAGGGTGATTAAAATAGCAAAACAAATAAAGTGAACGGTGTGGATCGTCATAAATGTGTTGCGATCGTGTGGCTAATGCACAATATAATAAAATTTTTATACAAAACAATATAACACATTAATAATTTAACATATTATGTAATTATAAAAATTCAATTTTGACCTATCAATTCAAAAATCAAATATTTCATTCTAATTAATAAAAAATTATTTTTCATTTTTTCTTCAATTTAATTAATGTTATAAATATTTTTTCAAAATTTATATGTTTGTTATCAAAATTTAATTTTTATTTTACCCCTAAGTTTTCATTTATGTTATTCAAAAATTCAATTTTAATTTCCCTCATTTTTCCTTATTATGGCATTTACCAACTTAATTCATTGCCCTAATAAAAATGTATTTTTATTTATTTATTATGTATTTATTTATTTTTGTGAAGTCCATTTATTTATTTAAAATATATTCAAAAAAAATCATTTCCCCTTATTTGGCATGTGCATTTATTAAATTCTAACTATTATTCAAAATTTTATTTTTATTTTACCTCATTTTTTTCTTCTTATTATGGCAAGTCCATTTATTAAATTCTAATTATTATTTATAAATTCATTTTTAATTTCCATCTTTTTTGTTTTCGTAATTATGGCATTTGGCAACTTCATTTATTTAATAAAAATGTATTTTTTTGTATTATGTATTTATTTATTTTTCTAAAGTCCATTTATTTAATGAAAACTTGTTCTAAATTCAACTCTCTCTCTCTCTCTCTCTCTCTCTCTCTCTCTCTCTCTCTCTCTCTCTCTCTCTCCGTAATATATTGCGTAATTACAAAAAAATATTTTTCACCTATCAATTCAAAAATCAAAATTTTCACTTTTATTATTCAAAAAATCAATTTTTTTATTTTTCCTCAATTTTTGAAATAAATTAAAATTTATTTTTCCTCATTTTATTTTTATTTTCCCTCATTATTTTCGTTATTATACTGTGCCCATGCTCGTGCCTTGCCCGAGCCCGTGCCGTGCCCTTCACACTACCGCTTTAGATTGCTCGTGCCGCGCCGCACTATGACAGGTGTCCGCCCGCCGGCCGCGGCCTTTCACACTACCGCTTCGCGTTGCTCGCGTGCCGCGCCACTAACCGCGGCCGGGCCCGCGCCATGCCGGACTAAGACCGCGGCGCGCCATGCCGCGCCGCACTAAAAACCGTATCGCGTCGCGGGCCGCGCCACGCCAGGCCAACTACCGCGTCGCGTGCGTCCCACCCATTTCCGTGCCTCGCGTGCCGTTCGTTCGCGCCACCTCGCATCGCGTGCCGTGCCCAACTTTTACCGTGCCCAAACCGTGCCCGTGTCGGAGTTTTTCGTGCCGGGCCCGTGCTGTGCTGGGCCGGCAAGGCCCATTTGACACCTCTAGTGGAGATTTGAGAGGAGGAGGAAGATGAGGAGGGTATGAGAGAAAGGGTTTAACTTTTCGATTCCTTTTTTTAAACAACTAGCCTCAAAATGACATCGTTTTAAAACTGTTGTCTACTATGTTGTGCCTCTAGCATTTTCGGGGAACATAAGTAGGATCCTCAAACAGGATGCCTTATTAAATTAATCATTAAAATTTTTATCCAAAAATTGCACGTCATTTTATAGGGATAATTCTAAGGGTACAGATGAAATAAGAACATAAAACGTACAGACCGCTTAGGGACCCACTTTTCGATCCCAAACAATGATCCAAGCCGTTCATTTCAATGAACGAAAGGGTTTTGATCAAGCACTTACATACGTCCGATTGAGATGATTTCTAGCAAGGCCCTTCGAAAAATCATTTTAAGATGAATGAATGGCTCGGATCATTTGTTTGAGACCCAAAAATGGGTCCCCGAGATAGTCTGTACGTTTTCTGTTCCAAATCCTTCTGTACATGTAGCAAGATCCATTTTATAGTAATAGACTATTTTTGTGGGATGAAGAGATGGAGAATACCGATTTCGAGAGTGTGAGATTCTCTGCTTCAAAATTCCCTTTGCCTATGTTGCAAGGGATTTTGGGCCGTTGGAACACAAATATTTTAAAACATAAATAAAATTTTGTGTGATCCAATGGCCCAAAATCCCTTGCAACAGAGGAATAGAGAAATTTGGGAACAGAGGATTTGGTTCCGATTTTGAGTGCAACTTCCGAGACGAAATCTAGCTCCGTCTTGACCAATTGCTATTCTAAAATTATTATTTGGTCTAAAAATTCTGTATCTCACATCTCCTCATTTCCTCACAAGTGTACACACTTGGTAGCTTAAGGAGAATTGTACGGGTATTCAATAAAACTTTTTTTTTTTTTTTATTTATCAGGAATTCATTCATTCATATCAATAAGATTTCAAACATAATACAGGAGTAAACCCTAACTACCAAAAACAAGATACGAGCACAAAACCACAAAAAGGTGTATATAGGCTTTGGATTGTCGTACTGCACAAAGCAGACCAACACCAAAACCACAAGGTGTCGGCATAGAGTCCGTCTATGATTCAGTAGAAGAGCATCCCAAATGAGAGCCCAACTCACCCCATTGACAGTAAAATAGATGAAATCTTCAGGCCAATCTCCACCGAAAAAACTGGACAAACCTAGTCCGAAAAAATCAAAGAAGAACAAATAAAGAAGCAAAACTAACTAAATATCAGTAGATCAAAACCCAACACAACTGATCTTCTCGGAATCATCTCACCGAGTTGAGCTGAGTCAACTGAGTTTGCACCGAGTTAGGATGAGTTGATTATTGCCCACCACCAAAACCCATCGGATCTGGAAAAACCAGACTGGTTCTACAGCCAAGCAAGAATTGCCAGCTAAAAAACCCCTTTTCTTAGTCGCTCCTTATTGCTCCACCGCTCGCCGCCCCATCAGCACCCCCACAATGCCTCCACCTCGCCAGAACAGTACCGAGAGCGCCAGATCTACAATCCCGACAGATGACGAAGAGAGGACCGAACTACGCCCGATACAAGGATCGACAGCCACAAGGACTCCATGGAGAAGCAACACGAACACACTGATGGGGAGAAAAATGAGGGGAAAGAGAGAAAAAGGGAACTAGGGGAAGGGGGGAGGAGGAGGAAGAGGAAGGAAGAGGCAAAGCCTCCCCCTGGGGGAAAATCAAATCTAGAAAAAAGAGAGGAGGCGGCGCTAGAGAGAGTCTCTCGAGGGTGTGGCAAAGTTGAAATGCAATTTTTCTGGGGTATTCAATAAAACTTGACAAGGATGAGCTGTTCACTTCAATTTTTGCCGGGCAGCATGCATTTCTCATATTGTGTCATTTCGCGTGAATTTCTTTTATTTGAGCTTCAATTTTATCTAAAAAATTTATTTATTGACATACTTATGTAGTCAAGATGATCAAGCACAATCGTACTATTATTGTGTCCTCAAAACGTTGATTGAAAATAGTCTTTTTAACATGAGCCCAAATCCTCTGTGCTGAAAAACCCCTGTGCGGAGGGGTTTTTTGGCCGCTGAATCACCCAAAAATATTAGAACAAAAAAACTAAAATCACAATTCACATGTAATAATATCTTTTGTTAGTGATATACATTTCTGAAGTTATCAAGGTTTCCGGGTCATTTTCTTGTTCAGCCTTTCAGTTTTTTGGTACGCGTAACCCTTTTGCCTTGCCAGTTTTTGCAATTGATAAAATTCGGGCGTCAGCACATGAAGAATAAGGAATCTATAATAGAAATTTTGCAAAAACTCAGCAATGCAAAAGGGTTACAGTTGCTACTTCCACTTTTCCCTCATTTTATTTTCCTTCTTTTTTCCATTCCTTCCTCGTGTTCTAAACATAGCCAAATTTTTTTATCTCGATCTATCCGCCCAAGTCCCGTAAACTTGCCACAGTTGCTACTCCCTCGACCCCCCAGTTCCTTTTTCGTTTTCAATGGCGTCTAAACTCTCGCTTTTCCTCCCCATACTGCTAATCCTTCTCGCCTCTCTCTACGCATCATCGGAGGGAATTCCCGTCGCCGGCAACCACATCAATCACCGAACGATCTCGTCCGGCGGTAGCAGTGGTAGTTCAAATCGGAGCTTGCTGGGCATTCGAAGGAATAATCCGATGGTGGTGGACTGCAGCGAGATGGCGTCGCTGTCTCTGTGCTCTAAGAAACCCAACAAGTGCAGGTGGTGCAGCAGCGAGGCTTTAGATGACATGTGCTTCTCCAAATCCGAGGCCTGGCGATTGCCCCCTCAGGTCTTCTCTTGCGACTAATCTCTCTCTCTCTCTCTCTCTCTCTCTCTCTCTCTCTTGTTGGATTTCAAATGTTCAAGCAGATTCAGTGTCCTTCCTCCTAAGGCTCCCTTTGGCTAAACTTTTTGGCACTGTGTTTTGGTGGTTTCCCCTCAATTTTTACTTAGATTTGGGCCAAATTTTGACGTTACATCGTTTGTCTCGGCGAAAGCAATCAGAGTAGTCTAAAAACATAAACCAGAGCTGAAAAAAAGTAATATTCCCCCAAAAATGTGAAAGACCATTTTTTTGGGGTCTTTTGTTTTTTCCTTATGGACCTTTTACAATGTGCAACTTTTTACTTTCCCCATTACTCCCAGAGAGGCGGACGTTATGATGTACAAATTTGACCTGAATCTAGTAAAATTAGGAGGAACCCTCAAAAAGACAGTGCGTCAAAAGGTTCGGCCAAAGGGGGCTTACTAGATTGGTTTGAGTGTTGGTGATGAGGATTATATGGATTGGACATGTATATAATGTATTTCAATAGAATCATTTTTTTCCAAATGTTTTTCAATACCAGTGAACTACAGGTGTATGTTCCAATTTCTGTGTCTAATTTTATCTCTATTGCTGCTTCATTTGAGGCGAGGCCTGAGATTTGTGTGTTTCTGAGCTTCTGAATTAAGTGGTCTCAATTCTATTTTATGGTTAGCAGATAGACTTGAAAAGAGTGGACATGAATGAGATAAATGTAACAGAAATTGCGATGTGTTTATTTTTGCAATGCCCTCTGAACATAGATGCCAGATATCTAACAACAGTGCAGTCCAATTTCTGTGTCTTATAGTATCTTTACAGATTTTTTATGTCGGGCTGAGATTCGTGTATATTGAGCAAGGGAATTGAGTGATCTTAATTCTGTTTTTGGATTACATGATGGGATTGGATTGAGTGGACATAAATGCTGTAAACTTGAGGGAAATGACTGTATTTCTTTTTCCGCAGACCTCTGAGCATGGAGACACCTCCTAACTATATTTTCTTTTACAGTGCTTTACTTTGGTGTGCCTTTCACGATTGGGAAACAAACGTTTTTCGGTTGGTTTCAGGGACCTAAGGTTTAGTATATATTGTTTTCTCATGAGAGATTTTCTGAAAATTACCAAAACAGTAATGTCTTCTAAAGAATTATGGGTTAGCTTCTTGTGCCGGATGAAATATTTCTTGATTCGTTCTTGGGAATCCTGTGTGTTAACCTAGAGTCACAAGGGGGTTTGCTCCCTCATGAGGTCTCAAGTTCGAAACCTCCCAAGTGCTATCAATCCATATGGGACTTTATTTTGACTTTAATTGGGCTTCTCGCTTGTGGATGGTGAGATTGGGTCCCTAGGGATAAGTCGAGGTGTGTGTAAGTTGGCACAGACACCCTGAGTTTTTCAAAAGAGGCAAAAAAAGGTCGTAAGGTTAAGTACTCTCTCTCTCTCTTATCTGCTTCTAACCAAGAAAGGCCTATGATATCGTTCCCTCAAGATTAAGCGGCATTCAGTTAATCAACTTTCATGGCTTATGCTATTTGAGAGAATAGGGTACAAACACTATGAAAGGTCGCTATATGTATTTATAGGAAATAGTCTGCCGGTTAACTTGGTTCTTTTTCGATGCGATGAGAACTTATTTTATTCTTTTTGGTAGTTGCCCATTGATGTCCAAAACAGCAAGATCACTAGAGCATACCCCTTGGATCTTAGAAGCAAGGACATGTCTACCAGGTTTATGTAGGCATGCCACGGACACGACACGAGACTCTTAAGACACCTTCTGGACTTGTTTAAACACTTGTCCAATGTTTTACATTTCTTTAACTCAAACACATTGTGGATACTCTAGGGATACATTGGTGACTCTCTGGGAACATTATAAAGACACGTTGAAAGGTTAAAACGTAATTTGTTAAACTTGGCCTCCAGCGAAATTTTCCAAAGATGTATAGTTCATATATACTAATATGCAGACTGGTGATTTGAATGTTCGTTGTATTGTTCCAATTTTTGATTGAAATAATGTCTCCGTCGTTTATATAAATTCACATCATCCTGTTTTTTACACGTACATTTACATCATCCTGTACATTACACATGCATTTACGTTTGACGAGTCTGTGATCTACTTTTTAAAGAAATGGTATGTCTGCATGTCCATCTTGTGTGGCGTTTGTATGCCGTATCCGTGTCCATGTTTCTTAGCCTGGGATGCCCATACAAATTACTGAAAGACACTAAGGTATACAACCTCTAACTGTCCAAAAACAGAAAAACCAGCAATACACCGACAGACCAGAACAAGCGTCCATGCCCTGATTGTCAAAGAAATGATGTGTCCTCATGTCCATCTCATGTGGGGTCGCATGCTGGATCTGTGTCCATGCTTCTTAGCCTGGGATGCCCACACAAACTACTGAAAAACACTGAGGCGCACACAACCTCTAACTGTCCAAAAATAGAAAAACCAGCGATACACCCACAAGACAAGAACAAGCTTACTGGAGCCTACTCCTGGGAACTACGAAGCATGGGCTCTTTACCAGCCTCACGTATGTATATTTAGCAAGTTTCGGTCACGGACATGACTCGACACTGTCCGGATACGTGTTGGACATGCTTAAACACTTGTCCAATATTTTATATTTCTTTGACTCAGATGCTTTGTGGATACTGTAGGACACATTGGCGCCACTTTTGGAACATGGCAAGGACCCGGTTTAAAATAGAATTTGGCCTTTAGTGAAAATTTCCATATATGTATATATAGTTCACATATACTAATATGTGGACTGTTGATTTGGATGTTCATAGTATTGTTCCTAATTTGATAAAAACAATGTCTCCATCGCATATGTGAATTCATAACATACCTCTATATTACAAATTCATTTTTACTTTTGCCACATCCCCGACATGTCCGTGCCCTAACTTTCAAAGAAATGACGTGTCCACGTCGTGTGGTGTCCGTATCCGTGTCCATGCTTCTTAGCCGGGGATGGGATAACACCAAGGCATACAAACTCTGAACCATCCAAAAACAGTAAAATCAGGGATACACATACAAGACCAACTGCTATACACCTCAGAGCTCCAAAAAAAAAAAAAAACATCCAACTACTGTAAACCAGCCAATTCATTTGAGGAAATGTTCCAACTTCCAAGTGATACACAAAGTCTGATTTCTGGATGACCTCTTTGTGTTCCTCCATGAACTTATGAAAGATCTCACATCAGCTACTGTGTTATTTATCACAGAGATGAAGACTGAAAGTTGTTACTGAATTGGCTGACTTCATTCTCAATGCTAATTTACATAACAGCAACTGCAATCTCCAATAGTGCAGTTATACATTCATCATTCTTTATCGTCTAGGACCCAGTATTTGAAATGATGAGGCAATGAAATTCTTTGGGCGCCAAAATTAGATTGTGCATGCTCATATGCTTTAGTCCCATGTCCTAAATTTTTGACTTACTGCACTTCTGAGTAGGAATTGGCCATTTCTTGAGAAAGACAAAAGAATGCTGGTTTCCATTAAATAATATAGGTGACTATGCAGTACTCGTCAGAGAGGTTGGGTTTATGACCATAGAGAAACCTGTCATAGCGATACAGATTCTGAGTTTATCACCTGTGCAGTTTTTAGGAGGATGCATGGGACGGATGTGCATTTTGTATTTGGGAAGGTTTAGAAGACAATATGCCCATATCCTCTTGGTACAATGATTGTTCTTTTCAACTTTGTTTAGTTTTGTAGATTCCATTTGAACGTTTTGATGAGTGGAAAATCTTGTCTTGTTCTTTCGTAGGTGTTCTGAATTTGGAAAAGAGCCCTTTTTGTTGGTTTATTAGTGTTCCTTTGTCAATTAACTAGTTGCACTTATCTTTAGTTGTGTGGCGTAATCTTCAGTTTATGCCTCACAGTAGAAGTAGAACTGATGAACTTTCTTGCCATGCAATGTATCTTCTTGACCAAAAAGCTAGCCGGGACACTCACAGTTCTAGCACTTATTTGGGAGCTGAAGTGAATTTTGTTTCATAGAGAGATTCTTTTGTGGGCAGGAGGTCGCAACCAAGGTTTTTCTTGTGCTTTGATAGACGATAGGTGAATGGAAGCACAACTAGAAGGGGATTCCACCCTAATTAAGATTTTCACTTTAGGGTTTTTGGACTTTCTTTGGCATATGTTGGTTGTTTTTTGTTTTGCATTCAAATGGTTTTCTTCTTTCTTCGTGGACCCATCCTTGCCAAACAATCTGCCACTCTTTTCCTCCCCTCAATTTTTCACGGAACATATTTTGTGTGAACACATGGATTGATTATGTGAAGCTCAAAAGTCTAGAGTGTGATTCCCGGATTAATGCCTTGTGCTACTAGATAGATGAGGCGCAAGTTCCATACCAAGATTGTATGGGACTATGGTTTTTTGTTTGATGTTCCCACCTGTTGATTTTCCCTTACTTTCTCAACTTCAATTCAACCACCTACCTTTTTAAGGGGATACCAAAAATAAAATGGTGTGGAATAGAGTCGTTTTAAACCAATTTCATATTTATAGGGACTAAGAGAAAAAGAGTTTTTTGGGAAATCTAAAGAGCCATTTAAGAGAAGGAAAAAAGAAGAAGAAGAAGAGCCGTTTAGGATTTTAGCCTTTTTTTTGGGGGGGCAATGAGATTGAACATATTTTTTTTGGGTAAATAAGCGTGAAAATAAAAGGAGCTAACTGAATATACAGCATACAAGGGGCATACCCTAGAAGGACAAAGCAAAAGAAAAGAAAAGAAAGAAAATGAAAGTGGGGAAGGCCAAGCGGCTACATAGGGAGAAGTAGAGTGTTTCTCTCTCATCTAAAAGATGAAGGAGAAACACAGAAAATCTGGGGTGAAAGTGAAAAAGGGCACTAAGTCTGCCAAACCCTAACTTAGAATGGACAACCCAACAAGCTGGGAATAAAAATCTAATGGAGGTAGTGAAAGGTAGCATTTACTGGAACAAAATGATAGTAGTAGAATCAGGGATCCACAGGATCTTCAGGTCATCAATGATAGCCAAATTCTGAAGAGAATTGGACAGCACTTTGCTTGGTTTTTGAAAGACTAGAAAACCATGGCAACCCTGGACATGTAAGAGTAGCATTCCAACAACAGCAGGTACAGTAGTAGCAACAATCGGGCATGGCTGTCTTGGACACAGCATCAATCAGGCATGCTGCGTTTTGGTCACAGCATGTAGTAACAGGGTTGGGAGGACAATCCCCTCCCAGAAGGGCATCATATGCCATGGGACAACCCCCCATGACTAGGCCAAAAACACACACAACACACACCTCCGCTTGAATTAAAGCAATTCACATGATGTCAGTAAATACAGTAGCAAGTGGCAGCAAAAACCTAGATTTGTGCCAAACAACATGTAACCAAAAAAAAACATGTAACCACATTAAGTAGCAACAAGCATTTCAAAGGTATGAATCCTTCAAAATGAAGTACCACAGCTCTGCCCATGTATTGGCAGTCCACAATAGAGATGAAACAATAGAGATCAACCATGCATGTACAAACAAATATTAAAGAAAAGGCATCAGCACTACCCATATAATGGTAGCCCATCATGACTACCACATAGAGTAACTTATGGGTAATAGGGAAAAAACTGTGAACCTAGATAATTTGTGTCTCACCTTCTTCTCCTTAGGATACTCACAACTTCAAAACCTCGTACTAAGGCTCCTATACCCCTCAACTATCCTTACAAAATTTCCTCGCTATTTATTACCTCCTCTTAAAAGGAAGATCTGGGGCTCAAACACACAACTCACTGAGGTGCACACAGTATGGTAGATCACTCTCTCATATAAGAATTCCAATGAGCATTAGCAATCCCTCAAAGCTGAAGGGATTAAGAAAGCATACCATGTAAGTAATACTCTTGATCTGAGTAGTGAACTTGCATTCGGCTTTAGTGCCATTGATCCTTAGTAGTGATGAACTTGCATAATGAGCTACATGTATATGAATCAGTAATAGTAAATATGAGAATTATGAATCAAGATTCCAATTCCTAAGGAGCCAATAAGCTTGAGGCCCTTTTGGAAGATCCTTAAGGGACATCAATCTTTGTCTCACTATGGAATGAATCTTATGTGCTACAACTTGCTCAGTACATGACACATTTTGAAATTTTCTATGATTTCTTTCAATCCAAATGTGATATACTGAAGTGGTGAAAGCCAATTTAATCATTAGACTCTAAAGGGACTTGCCTTTGGTGGATGAGATACAAGAAACCCAGTTGGTCCAGGACTTAGGAGGCCAAACCACATTAAGTAGTCTAGTGATCTGAGTTCAAACCTGAGAGGTATATGGACAGTTGAAAAATAAGTGATCATGGCTTTCTTGACCTTGACAAAAGCTGCAACAAGACTGTGTTTTGGTCCCAAATGTGACCAACCTGTCCTCAGTGTACAACCTATTATGCATAGCAACCCAAACAACGAGGTTGCACTTAGGTATGTGACTAGGAAACCATACGCTATGATGCTAGTGGACCTTAGGGTAGTGTGTCCTCAAATGGTTCCACATTGACACTATACTATGAAGACCATTAGAGGTGAACATCCATCTATGTCGATCAGCATTCAAATCGGGCTCTGGAAGTGTGGACAAAGTGGATCTAACCTCATTGAGTTCTATGGTTTGGGTAATGGGAAAAGACCACTGAGAGTTTTTTATGATGACATATACTTTAGAGTCTCTAGGAAGTCCAGAGTCATAAAGTATTCTGGGACCATACTTCTCAGCAATTGGACCAATGGGGTGCCAATTATCAAACCATAAAGATGTGTTCATTCCATTCCCAATTATAGATTTGATGTGGGGTTGGACAATTGCTCTAAGATTTAGGAATTTCCTCCACACCCATGAGGGATTACTAGGCATTTTAACTTCCCAGAGACTTTTCCCTTTTAGTAAATAAGATTTGACCCACTGGCACCACATGGATTGCTCACCTACTGAAATGAGGAACCAAATATGCTTGGATATAGCAGCCTTGTTCCATATGTGCATAGATTTAAATCCCAAACCACCCTCATCCCTAGGAGAGCAAAGGTGATCCCAAGAAACTTTGGCACTTGATTTTTTTAGATCAAGGCCAGAAGAAGGCTCTTAAAATAGCTTCCACCTCTTTAATGACTTTTTGGGTAGAATAAAAATAGAAGACCAATATGTTTGCATAAAGAAGAGAATACTCTTGATGAGTTGCACTTTTCCAGCATAGGTGAGATCCCTATTGGTCCAAGATTTGGTCTTAGAAGTGATTCTATCAATCAGTGGTTTGCAATCAATATGCCTTAGTTTGGTGGACAGGATGGGTACACCAAGATACTTGATGGGAAGAGTGCCCTCTTTAAAGCCAAGTAGTGTGAGGATATCATGCCTAGTTGAGGAGTTAAATCCAGAGAAGAAAATGTTACTCTTACCAGGACTAGGAGCAAGGCCAGACAGAGTTTCAAATTCAGACAAGGATGCTTGAATATGCTTGATGGAACTCAGATCCCCTTTACAGAAGATCATGAGATCATCAGCAAAACACAGATTGATTAAATTATTGCGCTCACATCTCCAATGAAAATGGAAGTTAGGAAACTTGGCCTTTTCTTTCAATATGCATGTTAGGGACTCCATTACAATAACAAAGAGATAAGAGGATAGAGGGTCACCTTGGCGAAGTCCTTTTTTTCCCTAAGATTTGGTCTGTGGGCTCACCATTAATGTTAAGACTATAACTGGCAGTGGTGACACAAGCTTGGATCCATTGAATCATTTTAGGATGAAAATTCATGCTAGTGAGAATATTCCATAGGAATTCCCACCTAACATTGTCATAGGCTTTCATGATATCAACTTTCAATGCAAATTTGGGAGTGGGAGAGGAGTTGTGATATCCTCTCATGAGTTCCTGAGTGAGGAAAATGTTGGCTGGAATTCTCCTTCCCTTAACAACCTAGATTGAACTGGATCAATAAGGTGGGGGAGAGCAAGTTGGATTCTTTTTTTTTTTTTTTTTGGTAAAGTAAGCTTGAAATAAAAGGGGAGACAAAAGAATGTACAGCTTACAAGGGACATACTTCAGGAGGACAAAGAAAAGCAAAAGAAAAGAAAAAGGAAATTAAAATTACGCCGAAGGGCTATAGTGCTTATGAACTAGCCTATGAATCCTAACCTGCTACAAAAGAGGAAAAGGAAACACAAGCCTTAATACAAGTGAACGACTGAGATAAAACATCTGAAATCTAGAGACTTGGATCTTCGTCAGCATATGAACTTAATACATGGACTTGAAAATGATACTTGGAGCTTGGTCCCTGCATGAACTTGATATATGGAATAAGGCTGACTCAAGCAGTGAAAATTAATGATAGCCTGCATGAATAGCTTCCATTGTCGTGGTTGCTTGGAATGAGTAATAGCCCATGAAGGTAGAGCTCCCTGGGCAAGTTGGATTCTTTTAGAAAATATCTTAGCAATGCATTTGTAAATAGTATTACAACAAGATATTGGTCTAAAATCCCCCACTCTGGATGGATTAGGCACTTTAGGGACCAATGCAACAATTCTGGTGACCCTTTTAAGAAGTTTACCAGATCTAAAAAAATTCATAATGGTTGCTACAACATCATGCCCTATGACACCCCATGCTTTCTGAAGAACCCAACATTGTATCCATCGGGATCAGGAGCTTTATGAGGGTTCAGGGATAAGAAAGTGTCCTTTATCTCAATATCTGTAATCTCATGAACCATAGCAATGCTTTACTTAGAAGACAATTTCTTGGTGATGAGCTGGTCAACTCTTGAAGCCCCAGAATATGGGGAAGTATGAGGGGTACCACGTACGGCAGTATAAATGTCAACAAATACTGCTCTGATCTCCTTGGGATCATGGGTAACAAAGGAGTCTCCAAGGGTCAAGGTAGTGATTTTACTCCTATTTCACATGTTGTTAACTAATTTGAAGAAGAAAGAAGTGCACTGGTCCCCAAGCTTAAGCCACTGAATTCTAGACTTTTGTCTAGCAAGACTTTCCTCAGCTCTAGCCAATACCATGAAATGATTATAGACAATTCTCTCTTGAGCTGGATTGGAGGGATCAGAGCGCAACTTCTTATGCAAAATTTCAAGCTGAAGTTTGGTTTTATTAACTCTTTTAGAAATAGAGCTAAACTCCTTAGTATTGAGAGCTTTGAGTTCAACTTGTAAGATTTTGAGCTTCTCAACAATACAAAACATGGGATTACCTAGGATAACCTCCCTCCACACCTTCTGAACAATGGTAAGGAACTGGGGATGTTTAGCCAAGAAGTCAAAGAACCTAAAGGGTCTAATGCCTCTCTTGGGAGGAGGGGTAATGTGCATAATAGCAGGGGAATGATCAGAAATCGCAGGAGTGGGGAAGAAAGCTAAGGAATGAGGATGCAACCTAATCCAACTATCATTAACTAGGACTCTGTCAATTTTGGTGGATATATGATTTGGGGGGGCCTATCTATTAGACCATGTGAAAAAAACACCCAGAATATCTCAAATCATCAAGCTCAGAGGAGTAGAGACACAAATTTAAATCATCCATGTGTGCATGCCCCCCGGACAAAGCACTAGATTTTCTTGGGTACTCCTCACAGAGTTGAAGTCCCCAAGAACAATCCATGGATTGGTGCTTTTGAGATTAACAATAGAATTCCAGAGATCCTGCCTCTCCATATAATAATTTGCACCATACATAAAGGTAGAAAGGAAATTAAGGCCACTTTTTAAGACACTAACTTCACAGTGAATAAATTGGGCACTTTGTGCAAGAGTCTTGACAGTCATGATCAGAGGGTCCCAGCAAACTATAATTCTCCCAATAGGAGCATGATCATAATTATGAACATAGCTCCAGTTAGGACAAATATAGCTCAAGATTCTAACAGCATTAGTTTGCTTGATTTTATGTTCTATCAAACCAAACAAAGACAAGTTATTATTTCTCAAAAAAGACTTTGCTTCCTTTTGTTTAAGAGGATCATTAAGACCTCAAATTCCAAAATCCAATATGCACAGCTAAGCAAGTCATATTTATTGAAGAAAAACAGAAAATGGCAGAAAATAGGAAGTATTAGGATATGCCCAAAAGGATACAGAATGCTGCATCAATGCTTATCTGAAGGAGAGGAAGCTACTTGGTTGCTCCTGTGTTGTTTCTTTGCTTTCTTCCTACTTATGGCAGCTTTGAATCCCTCTATCTCATTGACTGAACCTTTGTTCCTTGCAACAACTCCAGTAGCTATGTTCGAAGGCTTAGGGTCTGGCTCAATGAGAGGTTTAATCAGTGGATTGCCCTTTTGACTGCCTTCCTCCAACTCATTAGTGGGTTGCCCCTTTGACTGCCCCTTTGATGTTTTAGCAAGAAGGGTTGAGGACTTAGGATCTGTAGTAAGGGTCAAATGAGGAGCTTTAATTGGGCATTCAGAATTAGGAAAAGTGGGCTCATCGCCTTTAGAGTCCGTTTCATCACTTTGAACTTCCACATGCTCTATATCAAGTTGGGTATTAGAAACCTCTTTAGTCACTGCCTCCAAAGCATCCCCTCCCCCTTTAAGGGCTTTTTGCCTATCATATGCCAAGCTTCATTGGTATTGTTGGCCAACGGTACTGCCTTGGGTTTGCAGGTGTGCTCAAAGACATTACACAGAGTGCATGTGGGAGGTAGCCACTAATACTCAACATCAACTGTGACTGACTCTTGTCTCATGTTGATTTGTATATCCTCAGGAAGATCAAATTTAGCTGAGACTTCAATACAAATCCTTGCAAAGTCAATCCTCTGTTGCTTCGTAGTGGCCACATCTACATGGAGGGGCTTACCTATTGTGCTAGCAATACGACTAAGCCCTTCCTCTGTCCAGCACTCCACAGGTAACTTATGTACCTTGACCCAGGCTGGAATGGTAGCAGAGTGTTCAGTGGTTGGAACCAACATTCTATGCTAATCCTTGAGGACCAGATATCTTCTAGAAAAGAAATAGGGGCCTCCCTCTAGAAATTTGAGTTTAGTAACCTCATCTTGGAACTCAAAGAAAAAGCAAGCACCAATCTGTTGAATATTGATTTTGCCATAGTCCTTCTAAATCTTCCTCGCAGTAGAGCTAAGTAGTGGAAATGGCATTTTTCCATCCAGGAAATACCCAACAAGACAGCAGTTCCAAGTCTTATCATTGAGATCTGATTCCTCAAGCTCAACAACACTAGTATCTTGCTGTAGGTCTGGATAGTAACTAAGTTTCATAACTTTTGAGGGACCCTGGGTACGAAATAGGGAGGCCCAATCTCTGGTGTTGGGTTGTTGAGTGGTTTTAGGAAGGCTTGGTTGGGTTTGGAGGTCAGGTTTAATGGGGGGATATTTGGCTGTGGGTGAGTGCGAGGAATTGTGAGGTGAAGATTGAGAAGGATAATGAACATCTACCTTCAAATAATCTCCAATTGGAGAGCTTGAGATAGACCATCTGAAGCCTTCTCCCTGAGACGATTGAGCTAAGTATTGAGTTCCGAACAATCAACCTTAATCCTAGCCTTATGCATTTTAGTTTCGATGGAGCAAACCAGGGTTTCCAACCTGTCCTTGCCATCCAACCTATTGCCCTCTTTTTGGAAAACTTCGTGTAGCTTACAGGCTGAGTTAGGATTCGGCTTGGTGGGGCTATAAGGGCCGGAAGTGGGTTTTTGGTCTGTAGCTACGGTATTGGGATCGATTAGTGGGTGGATTGGACTTAGGGTTTCACCACTATTGGGGTTCTGAGGAAAGAGATCCATAGGTTTGAAAGGAGTGAACTTTGTAGGGGTCGTGTACACTGCACCGGGTACCAACAGTCTGCTTTGAAACTTGCTTCCCGTTGACGTTGTACTCTTGCTGTTGGGATTGTTGGTGTGGGCATCTCCCATTAGCTTATCGTCACTAATAGGTGTATCTCAACCTCCGGGCCAAGATCCGGAGCATCGTTGAGGGGAGGTTATGGAAGCTATCGATCTTTCAATCTGAGAACTTTGCTTCTTTCTGACTTCATTAGAATCAACAACTTTGAGACCAAGGGTATTAGAATATGATGTTGGGTCATCTTCCATGTTTGCACATTTCAGCCATTTTCTGGTGAAAATTAAGTCTCTTCCAGGATGTTTTCTGTAGGAGTAAGTTGTGATTTGGTGAGGTACCATGGCTGTCTGTAGCCATTCTTGGTTTCATATTTGGAACCAAGTTTCCAACTTTACTGCTTTCCAACCATTTTTTTTCCAGTAAAATTTCCAACCATTTTTCAATCGACATTGGAGCATAAAGTTCTATAATGGTGCCAAAATATAGGTATATAGCACCACTTTTTCAGTCCCATTGGACATGCTCTTATGGGGGGAAATGTGATCCCCTTTTTTTTTCATTGCAAAAAAATGTACGTTACAGTTCCAATGTTGGGATTGTAGGTTCAGGGATTAAGGCTTGTTAGAATGCCATTTTGGTTGTTTATATAGTTACAATTTTCTTTTTATAATAACCGGATGTCTAAGTTAGTTTGTGAGCTATGTAGTTACGAATCTTAATAATCATAGATGGTGGGATTTGCACATGATTAGTTCATGTGCAAGTAAGCTAGTTTGGACACACTACTGATAAAAGAAACAATGATAGTAATGAAATAACAAGATATGTACATACGTTATTATTATTATTTATCAAAGAGACATTCATTTTATAATAAGATCTCAAACAAATTACAGGAGTGAACCTTAACTACCAAATACAAGACATGAGAACAAATCACTAAGGATATACCGTATACAAGTTCTGGAGTATCGCATTGCACAAAGCAGATCAACACTATGTGCTAGTATAGAGTCTATATAAGATTTAGCAGAAGGGCAACCCAAAACGGGAGCCTTGCTCACCCCATCGACAATAAAAAAAATAGATGAGATCTAGCCACCAAAAGCATCGAAAAACTGAAAAAACCAGTCCGAAAAACAGAAAACTAGCAACAGAAATTAAATCTAACAAATCTAAAATCAACAAAATTCGACACCCACTATAACAAAGCTACCAAAAGCACCCCTCACAGAGTTGAGCCGAGTCAGATCGAGTTGTACTGGGTGAAGAATGAGTTGATTATTGCCCACCACCACAACCCACCGGATATGGGGATACCATACTGGTTCTAAGAGCTGAGCGTGAGCCGCCGGCAAAACCCCATTTTGCTCTGACCCTCCTTATTGCTCCACCGCAAGCTGTCACCCCAGCCACCCCTTGTTGCCTCCACCACGCCAAAACATTCATTGTATTGTGTCATTTCGAGTTAAACAACAAATTAAACAGTCATTCATGTCCTTATCAAATTATGCGAGTCCAGCTTGTATTCTTCCCGTTTAATCTTCATGTTGGTAGGTTGTGTCATATTCGGATTTTAGTCAAAATTGGTTCGACCGAAACCCTATAACTTTGTGTCGTGTTAATGGGTCGTGTCTGGATATCCCACCATTAGTGAACAAGGCCAACTATTCCTCATCAATTTGTTGGCATTGGATTTGACAATGTTTTCGAGAAGGGCATTTTTATTTGTTTTCTTCTTTTTATTAGACCTACCAAAAACAAAAGAAATATAAATTTATCTCCTCTATTTCTAATTCTGTATTTAAGAGCTTCTGCTATTGGATCACAACGCCTTGTCAAACTCGAGGTCAAGCTCGACCCAACAACCATGGCCCAATATGAACAAATTCCAAGGGGAATTTTATAGCCCCACAACTCTCTCCTCCCTTGGTCATGAGAAGCTCACTTCAATTGGATTATCACTACTCAGCGGGAAAAAAAACCCTGGAATATCACAACACTATTTTATACCCTTCTCCAAGAAAAACAAATTTTTATTTATTTCCCCAAACAAAAGAGAGAAACAATAGTACAATGGAAAGAATAGCAGAAATTATGGATTCTTGCTTTCAGTCCGTGCAATGGGCCAATGGCAAAACCAGAATTTAAACATGGAGGTGAACCAAGAAAATATAAAAGATAATGTTTTTTTTTTTGGGTAAAAAAAGCTTGAAATAAAAAAAGGCTAACCAAATATATACAGCCTACAAGGGGCATATCCCAGGAGGACAAAAAAGAAAGGAAAAGTAGGGAACAACATAAAGATAGGAGACCTACGCCAACTGGCAACAATTATCTAAGAGTAAGTAATTTGAATGTTTCCTAACCTTCTAAAAAGATGATTAAGAAACATACAACAAAATGATTAAATTTGAGATTCAGCATCTGAAGCTTGTCATGTAGATGATAACAGAAGAGTCTGTGAACTTACAACATAGATGAAGATTTGACACCATGAGATCAGCAGACAATGATGCAACAGCAGCAGCAGAAATGAGTAAGGACTTGCGGCTTGAATTGGTCCACTGCAGTAGTAAACTGCAGCAGCAAGTATTTGTAGTAGTCTGCAGCAGCAACTGCAACAACAACAGATTAACTGCCACCTGCAATTGGAGGTATAAAGAGTGCAAAACAGGGCTGCATGATGGTGAAGGTTGTAGCCTAACAATTGGTGTAACAGGCTAGTGTAGGGAGGAAAGGCCCCCTCCCAAGGCTAGGCCAGAAAACTCAACATCGTGGATGCTGATCAGACACACAGTAGTCCAGATGATGCCAAACAATTTAGCACTACCCGGATTGACAAGCAAGTCCACTGGATTTCTGGAATATTGGGCAGCGTCTCCTTTGAAACAGGTAAGTAATACAGCAAGTTCTCAACGTATACAATGAACATCCTAGAGTAATAACCAAGTGAGAGTTCTAAGAACAGTTAAGTGGGCAAATAACTATAGCAGTCAAGCAAGCAAGTATGTAGGTTGCAACAGCCCTTGCAACCCACTTAATGAGCATAATCCAGTGCAAGCAAGCGAAGCAAATAACTATAGCAACAACCCTTGCTATAGTTTAACATGAAGGTTCAAGTTTAAGTAAGCAAGTAAGTATGTAGGTTGCAACAGCCCTTGCAACCCACTTAATGAGCATAAACCAAGTGCAAGCAAGCAAACAAGTAACTATAGCAACAACCCTTGCTATAGCTTAACATGGAGGTTCAAGTGCAAGCAGTATAGAATGTACCATTACAATGCAGCAGCCCAAACAACCTATTGGACCATTTGCACAGCAAGCCAAAAGCCATCTCATCATGAACCAGACCTGCAAACACAAACTACCCAAATGGATTGTTAGGTAGGCCACACCACTTGTCTGGATTATCTGGGACAACCTACCACTGGACATCAATTAGTGCATGATGGTAGTAAATTTATGGGAATCAAGTTAGTGCATCACTATGATTAAATGCCACTTAGCCACATATTTACTACTCAGGTTCAGAATTAATTTGCCATGCTTCACACAAATATAATGGGCCATTAGGAATTTTATTAAGTGATAAGAGTATGTTCCTAATATCAGAACATACCCTATTCACAACAAATGGAATTGTGTGTTGAGTATTCTGAAATTTCCTAAGGTTCCTTTCAATCCATATATTATAGAGCATGACAGTGAAGGATAGTTTGATGACAGTGCTCCGAAGTCCTCTCCCTCGATACACAGATAGGATAGAAACCAATTGTTGGAGAGACTGGGACTGCCATGTGAGATGTGATTTGATAGAGACTTCATCCCAAACCTTTTGGGTAAAGGAGCAATTAAAAAAGAGATGGTTGTGATCCTCTTCCTCAGGACAGAACCTACAACAAGATCTATCCTTAATGCCAAAAAGTACTAATCTGTCCTTTGTGGACAGTCTATTTTGGATTGCAAGCCAACTAATTAGACTGCATTTGGGTATGTGGAAAGGAAACCAGACAAGGTGGCTCCACCCAACATTAGGAAAATGAGTTCGAAGTTGCTCCCATAGAGAAGAGACAGTAAATAAGCCATTATTTTTAAGGGTCCATCTACATGTATCCTCTATAGAGGAGGGGTGATTGAGCACATGAAGGGCAACCCTGATTTCATTTAGTTCCCAAGTTTGGGTGATAAGGAATTTCCAAAGATAGGTCCTGATGAGAATGGAGGAAACTTTGGCATCCTCAGATAAGCCAGAGTCATAGATGATGCGGTTACCAAATCTCACAACCAGTGGTCCCAAGCGATGCCAATTGTCGTGCCACAAAAAAGTGGAAGCTCCATCTCTAATTTGATAAAAGATGAAGGGTTGAATGAGAGAATGCAATTGAAGCGGTTTCCTCCAAGTCCAAGAAGGGCTACTATTTTGGTTTTCCAAAAGCTCTTACCCTTAAGTAAATACGACTTCACCCATTGACACCACATTGACTGCTCACCTCCTAAAATGAGGCACCATATATGTTTGGCCTTGGCAGCCTTGTTCCATACTTGGAGGGATTTAAACCCCAGACCCCCTTCCTTTCTAGGAGAGCACAAATGTTCCCATGAGATCTTGGCACTAGTATGCTTAAGGTCAGGGCCCGTCCAGAAAAAAACTCTAAGAATTGATTCAACTTCCTTGATTACCTTTTTGGGAAAAATAAAAATGGAGGACCAGTAAGTTTGAATTGAAAACAACACAGACTTAATCAACTAGACTCTACCTGCATAAGAAAGGTATTTGTTTGCCCAGGACTTAGTATGATTTGTAATTCTATCAATGAGAACTTGACAATCAGTGTATTTCAGTTTGGTGGATATAAGAGGAACTCCCAAGTACTTGACTGGAAGAGTCCCTTCATTGAACCCAAGGGTTTGGAGGATTGAGCTTTTGATTGAGTTAGAAACTCCAGAAAATAATGCATTACTTTTACCAGGACTAGGTGGATTGAGAGGCAAACTCATAAAGAGCACTTTGAATGCATTGGATGGAACTCAACTCACCTTTATAGAAAATCATGAGGTCATTAGCAAAACAGAGATTGATGATCTTAGTTTTGTCACATCTCCAATGGAAATGGAAACTGGGATCGAGTGATTTTTCTCTGAATAATTGAGAAAAGGTAGGAGGACAAAGGATCACCTTGCCTCAAACCTTTCTTACCCTTGATCTTGCCTATAGATTCTCCATTAATACTCAGGGAATAATTAGCAGTGGATACACAAGCTTTAATCCAATTGATCATAATAGGATGGAAATTCATAGTATGCAATACATCCCACAAGAATTCCCATCTAACATTATCATAGGCTTTCATTATATCCACTTTCAAGGCACATTTGGGGGTAGGGGAGTGTTTGTGGTAGTCCCTCATAATTTCTTGAGTGAGGAAAATATTATTCGCAATCCTCCTACCTTTGACAAAACCCGACTGGACTTGATCGATGAGATGAGGTAGGGCAACTTGAATCCTATGTGACAAGATTTTTGCAATGCATTTGTAGATTGTGTTGCAACAGGGGATAGGTCTATAGTCCCCAACTTTGGAGGGGTTGGGAACTTTAGGAACAAGCGCAATGTTGGTGGCATTGGCCTTACTAAGTAGTTTCCCGGACCTAAAGAAGTTCCTCACAGTTGAGGTGATTTCATGGCCAACAACATCCCAAGATTTGTGGAGGAATCTTGCATTATAGCTATCAAAGGCCAGGGGCCTTATTTGGATTCAAGGCAATAAAGACTTCTTTAATCTCTAGATTGGAAACCTCAGAGATCATGGCATTACTTTGGATATTAGAAAGCCTAGAAACAACCAATTGGTTAACTCTAGAGCTTCCTGAATACAAAGTGGAATGGGGAGTGCCAAGTAGATTTGTGTAAAAATCAACAAAAGTATCCTTAATAGTGTCGGGGTAACAAGAAAGGCTGCCATTAGGAAGTATGAGACTACTTATTCTACCTCTATTCCTCTTTTGAGTTATGGACGTGAAAAAGTAAGAGGTACATTGGTCTCCTAATTTTTTTTTGGGGTAAATAAGCTTGAAAAAAAAAAAAAAAAGCTAAGCGAATGTACAGCCTACAAGGGCATACCCCAGGGAGGACAAAGAAAAAAAAAAAGAAAATTGCATGAAATAAAGGGCCACTAGGGCTACATGAAGGAAATACAAACAATAGAAAGAAAATACAAGCCAACACAAGTTGGGACTGGAAAATGGTAATACATAAAACAATTGAACTAAGGAGTTTCTAGACGTACTAAAAGTAGGGCCAGAAACTCCCTCAAAACCTAGAACTAAGGCTTCCTAATGTGAGGACACTGAAGCTTGGGTATAACAAAAGACAGGGTGGTCTTGATCAACAACGTGAACCGAATAGCAGCAGATAAAAGTGCAGCAGCTACACCCAATATGACTTGGGTTCCTTGAACATAAATCTTGGAGCTCGAAGCTTGAATCTTGAACATGAGACTTGAAGCTTGAACATGAAAATTAGAATAGGACCTTGTAAGGTCCTATGTTTTTTTTTTGGGTAGAACAAGCTTGAAATAAAAAAAGGCTAAACGAATATATAGCCTACAAGGGGCATACCCCAGGGAGGACAAAATAAAAGAAAAGAAAGAAAACTAGAAAGAAATGGGAAGGCCAAAAGGCTACATGGGAATGGGATTGGAGTGGGATGGCCAAAAGGCTACAATTGGGAGCGAGTGTTTCTAATCCATTAGAAGGAGGGAGGAGAAACACTCTAAAGGGGAAAACAAGATCTTGAATTTAAGGAGAAACACTCTCCAAATACTGGGGAAGAAAATTTTGAAAATTTCGCCATGACCCGTTCGTAATTGGAGCACCCTCAAGGTGCCAGCCACTGCATATACAATAGCAGCAGCTGAAAAAGAAAAGAAAGGGGAAGAGATAGAGGCAGAACTTCCGACATCGTGGATGCTGATCAGACACACAGCAGTCCAGATGAAGGAAAGCAACACAGCAAGTACTCAATGTATACAATGATATTAAACAAGTGAGAGCTCTAACAGAAAATCAAACAAGTATCTATAGCAACAGCCCTTGATATAGAATAACATGAAATAACAAATGCACGCAAATAAATATGTAAGGTCCTATGTTCATGAACCCATTGACACCATATCGATTGCTCACCTCCCAAAATAAGGTACCATATATGTTTTGGCCATGGCAGCCTTTTTTTTTTTTCTTTTTTTTTGTGGATAATTCAGCGTGAAAATAAAAGAGACAAAAGAATGTACAGCCTACAAGGGGCATACCCCAGGAGGACAAAGCAAAGAAAAGAAAGAAAAGAAAATTAAAAAACAAGAGATGGCCAAGTGGCTACAAAAGTAATCTAACGATAATACAAAAGTGGACACTAAGGTCATACTAACGAATTACAACTCCTCCAATCTTAGGTCCAGCCCCTCTCGTAATCAGGTAGAGAGCTATCGCCTGGACAGTGAGGATCGACTGGTCTCTTTGGTTAGTTCCTTGGAGAATGAAATGCTCAAGTCTGGAATCAATGTAAGTTTTGTGAAGTTCAGGGACAACCTCATTCACATTCGGGAAGCAGGGCCTGAATCGATAGAGAAACTTGATCTTGAAGGGGAGTTTGTTATGGTTGAGGAGAAGAAGGTTCCACGTCCCCCTAAGCCTAAGTTATTCCCACCTCAAGGACCTGCAAATAGGAATTGGAGTTCCTTGTTTAAAGCCCAAGCTCCTGCCAAATCGATGAAATTGGTTCACTTTCCAGAGTTTCAGAAGGGGAAAGCTGCCCATGTAAGCTTCGACGAGACCCAAATTGATGATGGATTTGGTAATCACTGCTTGATAGGGCATTTTTTGGATGGGAAGATGCCTTTACCCCCTACTCACTTTGCCCTTTGCCCGCGTCTTTGTATGGAAGGACTATGGAAAATTCTCCATCAAGCGATTAGGCTTGTGCTATTTGTTTGAATTTGAAGATGAAGTAGCTAAGAATGGAGTGCTTGAAGGTGGGCCGTATTTTTCTCTCGCAGGTATTTAGTATTGAAGGAGTGGAAGAGAATGTTGGTACCAGGCAAAAACCAACCCTCCACTATACCTGTATGGGTAAAGCTACATAGGCTTCCATTAGAGTTCTGGACTCATGTTGGATTTAGCAAGATAGCAAGTGCTATAGGGAAACCCATACATGTAGATGAAGCCACTGCCAATAAGAAGCGACTTGATTTTGCTCGTGTATGCGTCGAGATAAATGCAGGGGATGAATTACCCACAGACATAGCCATATCAGTTAAAGATGAATCAGTGATGGTAGGAGTTGAATACCAGTGGCTTCCTCCGAGGTGTGAGAAATGCAAGGTGTTTGGCCATATGTGTGACTCTAAAGCTGTTCCCAAAGCAACCAATCCTGTAGAGGAATGGACAATGGTGGGCAAGGGCAAACTATCATCAACGGATAAAAGTGTGGAGGTTCCCAACTCTCATCCAGACGATCATGGTGATTTTCTAACGCCAACGGGAGCAGTTAAAGGATATCAGCAGGAGATTGAGCAGCCTTGGGTGCCTGCTACTACTACAGGGGAAGCCAGTTCCTCCAAAGCAGAGGTACCTGTTTTTGTTGAGCCTCAAGCTTCAAATAACCCTCTCTCCCATGCAACTAGCTTCCTTCCTCATCCGCTAGTAATTCAAACTGCTGCCCCACCTATCCCTAATGATGATTCACTTAGTGAGAATATGGATGAAGAGATCTTAGTAGTTGATAAAGAGGAGAAGGAGCCACTAATCTCAGAGGAAAAGCCCGGTGGGGTGTCTCCCATCATCAAAGGGACCCCAGTCACTTCTAGTAGGCCAACATTTCCTGAATCCAACAGTTCTAGAAAGAGAAGGTTGAAGCAAGAGCGAAAGCTCCGTAATCAGGGCAGACGCTAACTCTGTATCCTTTTATAATATGTATATACCTATTTATATATTGGTGTTTAGGTGACTAAGTCTTTTGTTTGTGATTCTTATGCATTGCTCTTCTATCCATTTTGGTTCCTGGAATCTGCGTGGTCTAAATGACCCTATTAAACAAAAAGCAGCAAAGGTTTTTTTTGAACAAAAATCAGTTGTCTTTGATTGGCTTGATTGAGCATAAGATTAAAGCTCCCAATATTAGGAGAGTAACTAATTACATTTGTCCTCACTGGTAGACGGCTGATAATAGTGTACATGCTCCTATAGGAAGAATATTGATGGCTTGGAATCCTACTGTGTTGGGTGTCACAGTGCTCTTTATGTCTAGCCAACTCATTCATTGTCATGTCCTTGCTATCCAAGAGGGGTATGATTTCTTGGTCACATTTGTTTATGGGGCAAATGACCATGTGGAGAGGAGATTTGTGGAAAGATATTCTTTCCCTATCTAGTACTTTGCCCTGGGTTGTCCTTGGTGACTTCAATGTTGTCAGGAATCCTAATGAGAAAATAGGGGGCAACAATCATTGGATGCAATGTTTGGATGAGTTCAATGATTGTATGTATGCCTGTGAACTTGATGATCTAAGGTTTACGGGAAGCTTCTACACCTGGTCAAATAGGCAAGATCCCCCAAATTTCATCTCCTCTAAGTTGGATAGAGTCCTAGTTAATGATAGATGGAACACGGAGCATGCTTTCTCGGCTGCCTTTTTTCCCACACCAGGCATATCAGATCACTCTCCCGCCTTGGTTCATATAGCTCCTCTACCTAAATCAGCACCTAAACCCTTTAAATTTTTTGACTTCTTAGCTGATCATCCTCTATTTATACCCGCAGTTCAGGGTATTTGGAGGCAAATCATCATTGGTAATCCCATGTACTGTTTGTATACAAAGCTTCATATTCTTCAAGCTGAATTAAGAAAATTGAACAAACAAGAATTCAGCGCTATCTCTGAGAGAGTGGCCCAATCTCAAAGTAAACTTGAATCTCTTCAAAAAGAACTTGGGCTACATCCAGCAGATCCTAGATTGCTTGAGGAGGAGAAAATTGCTTACAAACAATTCCTCACCCTTTCTAGGGCTGAGGAAAGTTTGGCTAGACAAAAATCTAGGATTAACTGGATGAAACTGGGTGATCAATGTACAACATTCTTCTTCAAATCTGTTAACAGCAACAGGAATAGAAACAAACTCACCAGTCTTACTCTTGGTGATTCATCTATTACTCATGATATAGGAGTTATCAAAGAACACTTTGTTAACTACTACACTGAATTATTGGGTAGGCCTCACAATACTCAATACTCTGGCTATGATAGGGTCAATCAACTCATTAGTAAGAGGCTGACTAGGGCACAAAGCCTTGCAATGATCCAGGATGTGTCCGACTTAGAGATTAAAGAAACTATGTGGTAGCTTAATCCCCATAAAGCCCCTGGTCCTGATGGATTTAATGCGGGGTTTTTCCAGAAAAGCATGGTCTGTGGTTGGCCATGAGACTACTTCAGCAATTAAGAATTTCTTTAGGTCTGGCCAACTGCTTAGCAGAGCTAACGCTACGGTTGTGGCCCTTGTTCCTAAAATCCCCAATCCATCTAGGGTAGGTGACTTTAAGCCAATTTCTTGTTGCAATACCATTTATAAATGTATTGCAAGGATACTGGCAAAAAGGCTCCAGTGTGCCCTTCCATTACTTATTGACCCTGTTCAATCAAGTTTTGTGAATGGTAGACATATTGCTGATAATATATTTCTTACACAAGAACTTATGAGAGGGTATCATAAATCCTCTCCTTCGCCCAGATGTGCATTGAAAGTTGATATGATGAAAGCCTATGACAATGTTAGGTGGGATCTTCTGTGGGACATTCTTCAGTCCATGAATTTTCACCCTAAAATGATAAAGTGGATACAATCTTGTGTAACCACAACTAATTACTCATTGAGTATCAATGGTGAGCTAACTGGGTACATAAAGGGTAGAAAGGGCCTTAGGCAGGGGGATCCTCTGTCCTCCTATCTCTTTGTCATTGTCATGGAGGTGTTGACTAGTATCCTGAGGGAGAAAGCCAATCTTCCCGACGTCCATTTTCATTGGAGATGTAGCAAGACAAAGCTCATTAATCTCTGCTTTGCTGACGATCTTATGATCTTTAGTAAAGGGGATTTGGATTCTGTTAAACATATACGTGCTTCCCTCCTGGAGTTTGAAGCCCTCTCTGGACTTTCTCCTAGCCCAGGGAAGAGTAGTGCTTTCTTTTCTGGAGTTGATCACTCCACTAGAGAAGGCATCCTCGATGTTCTTGGATTTAAGGAAGGTTTTTTACCTGTCAAGTATCTTGGCGTGCCTTTCCTTTCCACCAAGCTCAAGCAGCAGGATTGCAAAGACATGGTAGCAAGAATAACTTCTAGGACTAAGTCCTGGACTAATAGGGACTTAACTTACGTTGGGAGAGTCCAATTAATAAAGAATGTTCTATTCTCCATGCAGACATATTGGTCCTCTACATTTATCTTGCCCAAGAAAGTCATAAAAGACGTTGAAGCTATTCTTAGGTCCTTCCTTTGGTCTGGTCCAGATCTTAAAAAATCTGGGGCTAAAGTATCTTGGGAACACTTATGTTCTCCCAAGCAGGAAGGTGGTATCAAACCCTAGATATGGCTGACGTCATCATCCCTGGCGATTAAGGCGACTAAGGCGATTCTCTAGGTGATTCCGATGCAAACCCTAGATATGGCTAAATCTCCCACTACAACATCGGTTAATCTAGGATCTAAGGCAGTGGACTCCAATGATATTCGCAGGAATCAGAGAAGGGGTTCAACTCCACAGTCCATGTTTAGCCCTGTTCGGATTCCAACTGTGGTAACTTCTCCCCCAGCCGACGGCTCAAGCTCTTCTGCAGATGCAGTTGTCTCTCCTCAACAGACAAAACCGATTGTAACTCACCCCACCACCAACTTCACACTCTCCAAACCTATTGATCTACAAAACCCAGAAGCTTTCCCTAATCTTCCTCAATCGGTGAACCCCATCTCATCTCTGGCAACAACCGGATCCAAGGCGATGGAGGGAGTGATTCATCAGGAATCAAAGGATGCAGGAAGCACTATTCAGTCACAGTCCAGGTACAACTCTTTCACTAATCTCCCGCAAGAAAATCTCATCTCCCCCACTGTGGATGTCCCAACCCAAATTAAAACTCCCAATGCTTTAGATATACAATCTCCAGAAATTGCTCATGTAGAAGCAAGTAATCAATCTATTCCATACACTAAACCTAATACCCAATCACATTCCCTACAAAATCAGGGCAAACCTAACAAATGGGCTACCTTGTTTACTGCTCAAGCTCCCTCTGGTTCTCTAAAACTTCACCATTTCCCTGAGCTTCAAAAGGGAATAGATGCTTATGTGGAGTTTGATGAGACCCAATTGGACGATGGTGTCTGGAATCACTGCTTAATTGGTCACTTTCTAGATGGGAAAATGCCATTGCCGTTGCTCAGATCAATAGCCCATACAGTCTGGAAGGATTATGGAAAGTTCACTGTAAAACAAGTTGGCTCATGTTTTTTATTTGAATTCCAAGATGAGGAATCCAAATTAAAGGTATTGGAAGGAGGGCCTTACTTCTTTTCTCGAAGGTATCTGGTCCTCAAAGAGTGGAAGAGAATGCTAGTTCCCGCCCCAAACCACCCATCTACAATACCAGTATGGGTCAAATTTCATCGTCTTCCATTTGAATTCTGGACTGAAGTGGGTTTCAGCAAGATAGCCAATACCATAGGGAAACCTATCCATGTAGATGAGTCCACGAAATAAGAAAAAGACGATTGGACTTTGCTCAGATTTGCATTGAAGTGAATGCGGCAGATGAACTCCCAAATGATATCACTATTGCGCTTAATCTTTGAATCGATCCGCGGTAGGGGTTGAGTATCAATGGTTGCCTACATGTTGCCGAATTTGTAATGTGTTTGGTCATTCTTGTCGTCCAAAAGTCGATCCTAAAACCCCTCCTTCTGGTGAAAATGACTGGACAATAGCTGGCAAAGGGAAGCAAGGTTCAAATACTACATTGATCTCTGAAATCAAGGCTGAATCCCTTCCTTATCATCCTCTGGATCCCTCCAAACACCCCTCAATTACTACCCAGAATGCTCCCAAACCCTCAGTTTTACTCTCCCAACTAGTCTCAGTGACCCCTTTTCGAACCACATCAACCTCCACCAACAAGATTGCAGCCCCTACTGTCCCAACCAACTCTTATGTCCAAATTGTTGCTCCATCCCTTCACACTAACAAGTCTATTAAGGTTTCTAGTGGTTCTAAACCCAACATAGACACTTCTATGATACACAAGCTCAGTACCAATTCTTTCCATGTATTGGAGGAGGTCACCCCTCCTGATAAGGAAAACCAAGAGGAGGATGCCCAATTATTGGATCATGATATACCTCCGGATAAGGACCCCTCTTCTGAATGCATCACTGATTTCAAATGTGAAGATGAAGCTGGCTATGAAAGTCCTTCCTCTCCAGTCATAAATCCCATTGAGCTCTACTCAAGCGACCTACCAACGTCTGAAAGATCAAAGAAGCAACAAAAAAAGGCTAGGAAAATTGCCAGGCAAAGAACTTCCTCGAACCACTAAGGGGAGTCTCTTTCTTCCTTCCCATGCATCTCTGTGTAACATACTGTAGCTTTCAGTTCTTGTTAGCTTTGTATATGCTTGGTTCATTGCAAGCTATGTTCTTTGAATTAAGCAAGTATATGAGTCAGATCTACCAAAATTAGTAGAGTTGATCTTTGTTTTTTAGCTTGCTCTATTTTAATGTCCAAATTTGTGGGTCATGAGCCTTAAGTGGCTTTGCTATTTTGATTTAGCTATTGTTGGTGGCGTCTTTGCTTTGCATGCAACCTTCTTTGTGCTTCTAGCTTCGATTCGACCTTTGAGTTGTTATGTTGGTCGTCACTCATCTCGATTCAGCCTTTGAGTTGTTATGTTTTTACGATGCTCGTTCTCTGCTTCTTTGTTGTGGTCTCTCTCGCTCTTGGGCATCATTCTATTCTTTGTTATGATATCTTGATACTCTCTACTTTGCCAATACCAATACCCGGTAGGTATGGTACACTTCTATCTTCTTTGTTATTGTTTCTTTGCCGATTCCTTATTATTTATTGTTGTTGTTTTTACGTGATGTATGGTGCTTTGCTATACAATGGTTTGTTTACTACTTTGCTATCCGGTTACATTTATTCTTTGCTGCGTTCTATCATCTGTTGTTGCATCCAGTAATGAACTTGCTACTCCCCAGTTTTAGCACTTTGTTCCCATTGTTTAGGATTATCTTGTCTGGAGGGGGTGTCCTCCAGCTTTTAAAGCTAGGTTCCCTTCGCTATGCCATTGCTATGGTTGTGCACCATTAGTGCGGGTAGCCTTCTATCTCAGCACCAGTGTCTATCTTTACTTACTTATCTTGCATTTCCCCTACTTCCCCTAATGTTGCCCTATTGGCCATCCCTTTAATTTCAAGCACTTTTTCTTTTTCTTTTTCCTTTTCTTTCTTTGTCCTCCCTGGGGTATGCCCCTTGTAGGCTGTACATTTGGTTAGCCTCTTTTATTTTCAAGCTTATTTACCCAAAAAAAAAAGCAGGAAGGTGGTCTTGGTTTCAAAGCTATTCAGGTATGGAACAAGGCTGCTATTGCAAAGTACATATGGTTTTTAATCTCAGGTGGTGAGCAGTTTATGTGGTGCCAATGGGTCAAATCATATTTGCTCAAGGGCAAAAGCTTGTGGGAGGTTAAAATGCCAAGTAGCCCCTCTTGGGTTTGGAGGAAGATTCTCAACCTTCGATCAATTGTGCACCATCACATTAAGGTGTCCATAGGCAATGGAAAGTCTACATCCCTTTGGCATGACAATTGGACTAACTTAGGTCCTCTTGCCAATAGGTATGGCACTAGGGTGATGTATGACTCTGGACTACCTAAGGATGCTACTGTGTCTGCTATCATCAGAGATACTTCATGGGCCTTCCCCGTTACCCAAACATTAGAACTCAATGAGATTAGGTCCAGTATTCAATCTCTTCCTGTCCCAATAAGAGATGTGGAGGATCAACATATCCGGGGCCATTTGAATTCCAGTGGGAAATTCACTATATCCTCACTTTGGAACCACCTAAGAACTTCATTCCCTAAAGTCTATTGGAGTAAATGCATTTGGTTCCCTGGGCATATACCTAAATGCAGCTTCATTACATGGGTTGCAATTCAACATAGACTTTATACTGAGGATAGACTTGTCTTGTTTGGTACTAAGACAGTCTCTTGCTGTTCATTCTGTTCGGGGAGTGAAAGCCATGACCATCTTTTCTTTAATTGTCCCTTTTCTACACATTTATGGAATCAAACTCAGGCCTTCCTTGAGTTAAAGTGGTCGTCTAGATCTTGGGATAGTTGGGTCGCTCATATCTCGACATTCAAAGGCAAGAATTTGAAATCTCTAATTATCAAATTGGCTTTCATAACCACTGTTTATCAAATATGGATAGAGAGAAATGCGCGTAAGTTCCAAAAAAAGCATGTCCATCCACAGCCGTTGTGAGCAAGATACACTCAATGGTTAGGACCAGATTGTTGACTCTGGCAAAGCTTCCAGCTGATCATCAGTCACATAGGCTCCTAACCATTTGGGGTATCTCTTAAGTAATGTTGGTTATAGTTATCTTTGCTACTGACAATTGTTTTGCAGATATATTCAGCTCAGGTAGGAGTACTTGTTACAATCAGATACTCAACAAGCAAGAGCCTTTAGCTATTACTACTCCTAGTATCAGATGAACTATCTTAAAACTTTTGATTATTGGATTGAAGAGATCAAGTCTTACTTGCAAGCTTAACACTTGTAGTGTTGATGGTTTTATGAGTTGTGTGAACCACTAAATAGAGAGCCTAAGTGAGTGAGTGCTTGTGCCTCTGATTCCATTGTGAGAGGAGGTAATAGTAAGAGGGGCTAATGGTTAGGTTTAGGCTGAGGGTGTTTGGTCCCTTAGAGAGTGCTTGAAGTGTGAGAATTCGAGGGAGGGAAGGGCGAGCCTCTAAACTCTCTAGGTTGATATTCTGCATAGACTTTTCAACTTTTGCTTTTCGAAAGCCTTACGAAACTAGCATCCAGTTTGTCATCTATATTTGTTGATTTGATTGTTGTTCCTGTGTTCTATGTTCTCGCATTTGGTATACGTTTTTTACGCCCGCTTTATGAGTTACTCTTGCCCTTTGTATTGCTTTTCTTGTTATGATCCGGACAGTTTCACTTTGCACTCCCGGATTCTATCATTTAAACAAGATGTCACAAAATGTTCAAAATTTGTTGTCTTTGTCGGTTTGCTAACTTGTGGACCACGCCAGCTTTGGAATCTACTATTTTCCTCGGACTTTACTATTTTCTGGGAATTGCTAACTAGTGCTTGATTGACATGAGTAGTTGTATTCCAATACTCTAATGCGGACAGTGGCGTTATTATTATGATGTGATATCCAGGAATCGGAGTCCAAACTACAGCAGGTTATTGTTCAGATCCAATCTTGCAGTTATCATATTTGTAGTTGGTTTTTGCTTATCCAGGGGCCTCCGAATGTAGAACTCCCTTGGGGAGGGGGAAGTCCTCCCAATTAGGTAGACATATATAGATGGTATTTCTATTGGTCACGGCACACGGTCATCGACGCCATCGCATCCGATTCTTTGAGTGGTACCGCTTCAAGTTCACATACTCTCCTCCACTACTCGATGTTTGCATATTGTTGCACTATTGATGCTGCACCCATCGCTTATCAAGCATCGCAATTTGCTCTTGCACTCCGTTCTTGAACCCACTACCGCTATCGCTACTCCAAAACGCCCCTTGTTGCTACCGCAACTTCCCTCTCGCCGGTGCAATGTTCTAATGCTGCTGCACTCTACTCTATTGTGGTATATGTGCAATCTGCAATCTTACTTCTGTTGCAATTTGTTACTATTGCTGCAATCTGTGGTGTCTGATTAGCTTCCTAGATGTTGGAAGTTCTATCCCTTCTCCCTCTCCTTCTTTTATTTTCAGCTGCTGTTGTTGTTTAGGCAGTGGCTGGCACCTTGAGGGTGCTCCAGTTACGAACGGGTCATGGCAAAATTTTCTTGATCCCAAGCAACTACTGGAATTGAAGCAATTCAGGCAAGATACCATAAATATTCACTGCTCGAGTCAGCCACGGTCCATGTCTCAAGTTCATGTGAAGTCCAAGCTCCATGTATTATTTTCAAGTCCAAGTGTCATGTGCATATGGCGTCCAAGTTCCAAGTTTCTAGATTTCAGCGGTTTTACTTTAGTCGTTCACTTGTATTTAGGCTTGTGATTCCTCTCCCTATTTTGTAGCAGGTTAGGAGTCATAGGTTAGTCATTACCAATGTAGCCTTTCGGCGTAATTTTCATTTTCTTTTTCTTTCTTTGTCCTCTTGGGGTATGCCCCTTGTAGGCTGTACATTCTTTTGTCTCCCCCTTTTTATTTCAAGCTATCCTTACCCAAAAAAAAAAACGAATTACAACTTGTGGATATTGAGGTAGACAAAGGACGGATGTCTATGATTCCTGAAAGTAGCACCACCGATTCTTGGAAATTTGGGCAGAGTTCCGTTTGAAATTTGAGCATCCCATATACATAGAACGCAGCAGCAGCAGCAGATTACACAACAATAGAATAAGTAAGCCAAATAAGCCCTAGGGACAGCCCCCCTAGGGTAGGCCAGCCTATAGGAACAAACCCCATTTAAAAAGTCGGCCATGGCAGCCTTGTTCCATACTTGGAGGGATTTAAACCCAAGACCCCCTTCCTTTCTAGAGAGCACGAATGTTCCCATGAGATCTTGGCACCAGTATGCTTAAGGTCAGGGCTCGTCCAGAAAAAAGCTCTAAGAATTGATTCAACTTCCTTGATTACCTTTTTGGGCAAAATAAAAATGGAGGACTAGTAAGTTTGCATTGTTAAAAGAAATGCAGTGCTGAATAAAAAAGTCATTTAATATGTCAGAGCTCCTCTCTCTAGGCGATTACTCGATCTGGGCGATTTCGTCTTCTTCGTGAAACCTAGTTATGGCGAGCTTCACCTCTCCTCCCATAGCATACGGTACCCCCACCGCTTGCGATTTCCAGCAGTCAAGCGTGTACCCTCTAAGGGAGCGAACCAGCTCAAAGATCAAGTCTACTGATATGACAGGCCTCGCTTCTAAGGCAGTCGACCCTAACATTCTCAGGCGTAAGCAGACTGGGAACAACCAAGCAATCCAAGACACGATCGATGGTAAGGACGAGAATCAACTACAAAGTAAGTTATTGGTACCTGGATCTACTTACCTTACTCCCACCAAACCCACCCCCTTCGAACCCAATGATTCTTACCCCTTTGGCCTCAAATCATCAGATTTCATAGAAGCCCTAAGTCTGACGATATCCACAGATCTGAAGTTCAACTCCCACAAAGTTCTAACTCTTTGCCGTCTTCTACCACTAAGGGAACAAGCTCCACCTTCGGTCCTAACAGCCCCACCATAACAAGCCCTAACTCCGCTCGTAAGCTGCAGAAGGTTTTCCAGAACACAGGCGAGCAATTGCAGAGAGAGGAAAGGATCGCATCTCCGTCCAAATTTTTGAAGCCGACATGAAAAAATGCGACTGAGGTTGATTTCTCTCAACTCACTACCCAGCTCAAGCACCTTCATGAAGGTCTCCCTAATTCGAAACTTATTTCTCGTTATACTGATGGAGATGTCGTTGAAGTAGAGGCTCCTCCAGGCTCTTCCTATGCCACGGAAGAAATGAACCCCGCACAGAGAAGAGGTAAAGCTCCCAATTGGTCCTCGTTATTTTTGGCTCAAGCCCCCTCTAAAATGATGAAGCTAGAGCATTACCCAGATATGCAGAAAGGTAAAGAAGCAGTGGTTGAGCTATATGAATCGGATATTGATACAAATTCCTGGAATCATTGCTTGATAGGGTATTTCTTAGATGGGAAAATGCCGTATAATTTGTTGTGTGCTACAGTTAGAGCAGTCTGGAAAGAGAATGCCCCTATCTCTATTAAGCAAATAGGCTCGTGCTTCTTCTTTGTGTTTAAAGATGAAGCTACCAAACTTCAAGTCCTAGAGGAAGGTCCGTATTTCTTCTCAAGATAGTATCTGGTGCTCACGGATTGGAGACGGATGTTAGTGCCCAATACAGCTCACCCTCCTTCTATCCCAGCATGGGTTAAGTTGCACAAATTATCCCTGGAATGTTGGACTGCGTCTGGTTTTAGTCGCATTGCCAGTTCAATTGGGAGACCAATCCACGTGGATAATGCTACAGCAAGTAAAAAGAGATTGGATTTTGCACGAGTGTGTGTTGAGATTTCTGCAGGGGATGATCTTCCCGATGAAGTAGTGGTTAAGGCTAATGGGGAGTCAGTAGTCATCAGAGTGGAGTACCAGTGGCTTCCAGCCAAATGCCCAGAATGCAAAGTATTCGGCCACAAGTGCAAGCCAAAACCAGCCCCACCCATCCCAAATCTTGAAATGGCAGATGTGGTTACAGGGAAACAGTCTATTGTGGCTCAGATTTCAGATCAAGACCCATTGGTGCAGAGTAGGGTTTTGGATGCATTGATGCAAGGTGGCAGTGCGGCTCTTGATGCTGTTATTGCAGTTGTACCTTCCATAGTTATCCCCGATCCAAAAGCTATTTCAGTTGGTATCACAACAGCCAAGGTGGGGAGTGTTGAGGGTGATCCGTTAAAGTTGGAGGATAAACATTCACCGGATGGGAAAGGGTTTGAACCTGATCCTAAACCACCACATGCACCTGTCCTTTCCCCAAACCTTCAAACACCCAACACTTCGTGCAGTGGCAGTGGAAGGCTGGAAATTGAGGGAGAGCATGGGGGGGATTTCAAACTAGTTTCAAACAAAAAGAAAAAGAAAGGAAGGAGCAATCAGAAGGCTCCTCACCACTTTAAAGGGCAGTAATTCTTTCCCCCCTCATTTTGTTAGCAGTTAATACTTTCTATATTTTGCTATGTAACTTAGGTTCCCTTTTAAATTTTTATGTCTAGCTCCACAACTTTGCATGTTGGGTTTTGGAACTTGCGTGGTTTTAATGACCCTCTTAAACAAAGAGAAGCCAAATCTTTTATTAAGAATAATAAACGGTCTTTGATTGGGTTGCTAGAACACAAAGTGAAAGTGGCCAATGCTAAACGAATCCTTAACTTCATTTGTCCTCATTGGAGTTTTGATCACAATTATGATTTTGCTCCCATTGGGAGAATTTTTGTATGTTGGGACCCTCACAATTTTGCTGTTAATGTGTTGTGTAAGTCCAGCCAATACATTCATTGTGAGGTTAACTCTATACAGTCTGGACTGGTTTTCTTTGCCACTTTTGTCTATGGGGCCAATGAGCATATTAGTAGACATGACCTTTGGAGTAGTCTCCTTAACTTCAGGACCACTTCTCCCTGGGTGACTCTCGGTGACTTTAATGCCATAAGATCCCCCAGAGATAAGGTTGGTGGTACAGCACATTGGCCCCCTTATATGGATGAGTTTAACAACTGCCTTTACTCCAGTGAGCTTGAGGATCTCAAATTCTCTGGCTGCTTCTATACTTGGAGTAACCATCAAGCTCATCCTAATTGTATCTCCACTAAGATTGACAGGATACTTGTGAATGAAAGTTGGATGAGAACGTTTCCTTTCTCCAATGCTTTCTTTCCTACTCCAGGATTGTCTGACCACTCCCCTGCTATTGTGAGTCTTACCCCACCCCCCCCAAGCCCACATCTAAACCTTTCAGGTTTTTTGACTTCCTTGCTGACCATCCTCTTTTCCTCCCCACTGTTCAGAGCATTTGGAGAACCATCATTCTTGGCAACCCTATGTTCTGCCTATGTAAGAAGCTGAGTTCTCTCCAAGTTGAATTCAAAAAGCTAAATACAAAAGAGTATAGTGCAATCTCTGATAGAGTAAAAACTTCCAAATCTCAACTTGATACCTTGCAAAGTGAATTTGGGGGCAAATCCTTCCAACCCCTCTGGACAGTTTGATGAGAGAGCTGCCTTTAGACAATATTTGTTGTTGTCTAGGGCTGAGGAGAGTTTGGCCAAACAAAAATCTAGGATACAGTGGCTTAAGTTGGGTGATCAGTGCTCATCCTTCTTTTTAAATCAGTAAGCAACAAATGGGAATAGAAGCATGATAACCAGTCTTACACTGAGTGATTCTACTGTTACTCAAGACATTACAAAGATTAAAACTTCCTTTGTCAACTACTACACTGAGCTTTTAGGTACTGCTCATTACTCTTACTATGACGGTGCTAGTAGAGTGGATAGCCTTATTCAAAGGAGGTTAACCAATGACCAGAGTTTGGCTATGGTCCAAAACATAACAGATGCTGAAATTAAAGAAACTATTTGGAGTCTTAACCCTCACAAGGCACCAGGCCCTGATGGGTATAATGCTGGGTTTTTCCAAAAAGCTTGGCCTGTTATTGGCCATGAGGTAACTGTTGCTGTTAAGACTTTCTTTAGGTTTAACCAGCTTTTGAGGAAAGCTAATGCTACAGTAATTACACTTGTCCCTAAAATTCCTAACCCCTCTAAGGTTAGTGATTTTAGACCCATTTCTTGTTGCAACACTGTTTACAAATGCATAGCTAAGATTCTTGCCAAAAGACTACAAAGTGCTCTTCCTTCCCTCATTGATCCCGTCCAATTTGGTTTCGTGAAAGGTAGAAGGATTGCTGATAATATTTTCCTTACACAGGAGCTTATGCTATGAAGGTGGATATTATGAAAGCCTATGACAATGTGAGATGGGACTTCTTATGGGATGTCCTTCTTAGCATGAATATTCACCCCATTATGATCAAATGGTTACAAGCTTGTGTTACCACTGCAAATTACACTTTAAGTATAAATGGGGAAAATACTGGTTTCATCAATGGGAAAAAGGGTCTAAGGCAAGGAGACCCTTTATCCTCCTATCTTTTTGTTATTGTTATGGAAGTCCTCACTTGCATTTTGAGGGAGAAATCTTTGCTTTCTGATTTCCATTTTCATTGGAGATGTAGTAATAATAAAATTATCAATCTTTGCTTTGCAGATGACTTGATGATTTTCTGTGAAGGGCATCTTGGGTCAGTTCAGCTCATCCAATCCTCCCTTACTGAATTTGAGTCTTTGTCTGGATTGAAACCTAGCCCAAGCAAAAGTCATATCTTCTTCTCTGGGGTTCCTGCCTCCACAAGAAAAGATATCTTGGATGTTCTGGGTTTTAATGAAGGTTCCCTGCCTGTTAAGTACCTTGGGGTACCATTGTTATCCACCAGATTGTCTCATAGGGATTGCAAGCCTTTGGTGGATAAAATTACCTCGAAGACCAAGAGTTGGACCAATAGAGATTTAACATATGCAGGGAGAGTTCAGTTGATAAAAAATGTGTTGTTTTCTATGCAAACTTACTGGTCCTCCTTATTTATCCTACCAAAGAAAGTTATAAAAGAAGTTTTTTTTTTTTTTTGGATAATTCAGTGTGAAAATAAAAGAGACAAAAGAATGTACAGCCTACAAGGGGCATACCCCAGGAGGACAAAGCAAAGAAAAGAAAGAAAAGAAAATTAAAAAACAAGAGATGGCCAAGTGGCTACAAAAGTAATCTAACGATAATACAAAAGGGGACACTAAGGTCATACTAACGAATTACAACTTGTGGATATTGAGGTAGACAAAGGACGGATGTCTATGATTCCTGAAAGTAGCACCACCGATTCTTGGAAATTTGGGCAGAGTTCCGTTTGAAATTTGAGCATCCCATATAGATAGAACGCAGTAGCAGCACCAGATTACACAACAATAGCAAACAAGTAAGCCAAATAAGCCCTAGGGACAGCCCCCCTAGGGTAGGCCAGCCTATAGGGAATATACCCCATTTAAAAGTCCAAGACTATGTATGAACAGATTGCATAACAAGTAACAGATTGCACAACTAGTGAACAGCCATAACATGGCTGCTGCCCGAAGTAATGGACACCATCAGATTGGACAGTAGCACTGCCCAGATAATAACATGGCTGCTGCCCGAAGTAATGGACAGTAGCAGACCGAAAATGGCTGTCCAGATTGGACAGTAACAAGCCAGTAGTTAAACTCCGTGAGCACATGACATAATAAAAGGTGCTAATAAAACACAGCAGTCCATATACTCGATCAGTGATTGAGCACTGCTGCAGCAGATTAAAGTAAAGCAGTGATTGAGCACTGCTGCAGTTGCTCGACATCGATGAGTTCAATCACCAGCAGCAATTGAGCACTGCTGCAGCTGCCCAGGTCATTGGATCACAGTAACAACATATGCCAGCGAAGGAACCAAAATCCTGAATTCTGAATTATAAGTGGCTCGCCCTTCTTCTCCCTCGGACCCTCACCCCTTCTTACACTCGCTAGGACCCAAGCACCCTCTCCTGCACCTCACATAACTCCCCCTCTATTTATTATGTCCTCTCACAAGGAAAGTCAGAGGCTCAATCACACAGCTCACATGGTAGACATTTTGATGAGTAGGTCTCACAACTCAGTATTCAACAAGAAATAGATGCACCTATTCAGCACTTCAATACTCCATTCCAGACTCCATGACTCCATATCATTTGACATCACATAGGTTTAAAATTTTACCATAATATAGAAGTGATACTCGAACCTGTCATAGTTGGCTTTGTACCTACACCCCAACCTTCTTTTGACTTTTGAGATCCGTCCACCTTGAACTTGCATTATACTCAACAAGAAGCTCAGAGAACATATCACAACAGAATGCATATCTTTACCAAATAGTCAACTAAAAGCAGTATCCCACTGAGCCAAAAGTCTATCAGGTTGAATTCCTTTAGAAATTACCAAAGACATTAACCGATGTCTAATGACTGTGTGGATCCTGCTCACAATTACATGAATAGGATTTGCGGCATTTTGGAACTTACGCATATTCCTCTCAATCCAAATGTGGTACACAGTTGTGGTAAAAATTAATTTGATTAATGTTGGTTTAAGAGCCTTGCCTTTGATTGTTGCTAATAGAGCAATCCAATTATTCCAAGACCTTGGAGGCCAATGCACATTAATCCTAGTGAGAAGTTAAGTCCAGACTTGGCTAGTAAATGGACAATTGAAGAACAAATGATTATGATTCTCACAGCTGGTGCAAAAACTGCAATTAGAGGTAGCCTTTATGCTGAACAAAACAAGTCTGTCCTCAGTGTACAACCTCTCCTGGATGGCTACCCAGGTAACGAAGCTGCATTTTGGAATATGACCAGGGAACCATCTACTACAGCTCCAAGAAACCTTAGGAAATGGAGTCCTAAGACTGTTCCACAAGGAGCTCACAGTAAATTCACCATTAGAAGTGAGGGTCCATCTAGGAATGTCGGTTCTACCAACAGTAGGATTGGGGAGATTAATGAGCCCAGCCCTCACATCATTAATCTCCCATGTTTGGGTGATGGGGAGAGCCCAATTGGATTCCCTAATAATTGAGGATACTTTAGAGTTCTTAGGAAAGCCCAAGTCATAAATGATCCTATCCCCAAACCTGGAAGCCAAAGGACCCAGAGGATGCCAGTTATCATACCAAAGGGACGTGCTGTGTCCATCACCAATAGCAACCTTAATGTAAGGATGGACAATATACCTAAGATTAAGGAGCTTCCTCCAAGTCCAAGTGGGACTGCTAGGCATCTTAATTTGCCAGAAATTCTTTCCCTTAAGTAAATATGTAACGCCCCGATTTTCGGAAGCATTAATTTAAAACTACTTAATAAATAATTAATAAAAATAAAAAGGATCTCATTAATTAAGTAGCGGAAATAGCATAATTGTCTTAGTTCGATTACAACAATAACATAGTACTTTGTTAGGAAATAAGATTACAGATTTTCCAACACAAAAATAAGGGAGATTGGCTCTACAGGTTAAGGTTGAGATCTTGATCCCAATGCTCCTCCTGAACTTGATCCGCTGGAAAACCTTCTGTTCCAAAATAAGCGCCGCCCTCGACAACTATACCTCCTGTTTGATCACAATCTGGCATAATACGTCCGAGTCGCAAAGCAACATCATGGTATTATACCAGTGTAACACCGTGAGCGATAAATCACTCAATAGCTACTCTTAATCCCCCAACCCTTACGTAACATACAAGAACAACATATATGATTGAAAAGCAGTATGTAAAAGAGTAAACACATAATTGATTTCATTACTAACCATTAACTTACATTTTTATCTAAGTTCTCAACCTAGAGAACAACCTCCCGAATAACCACCAAGTCTATGGCCATTTCGTGATTCAACTCCTCCTTGCTTGCCCTGACCGGGAGCCCAGATGAAAAGCCTAAGTTATTTACTTAGTCGAATTCATCAAACGCCTCACAAGGATGAATTTCCCAGGGACTAACCGTACCACTAGGCCCTCGAGGAACTAACCGTAACCTCGGGAGTATATAGCCGTGACCCGGTCTATAATACAAATCACCCTTATATCACCAAATAATTCAGTATGGAGTAATCACAAAATGCCACAACTTAGGGTTCCGAAGCTCTGTCAATCCATAATCACATTATCTCCAATTCCAAATCACTAGCTGACTGCCATCCGTCTCATCAAATGTCATCCAAAATCTTTATTAAATTTTCCCATTAACTTAACGTCTATGTGAATTCTATACACAAACACCAAACCCGGGAACCTATTTGTCCGTTCTAACAATTAATATTTCATTAATGGAAATAATAGAATAATCAAATAAAAGAATTTAAAAAAATTCAAGGTAACACAATTCAAATAAAAATTTAAGAAGAATAAATATAGGTTAGAATGCAGAACTAATCATACGGAAATGATCATGATAATCTTTAAGGGGGTGTTAGTGTAATATAAATACTTAGAACCACTAGGGTTTATGTTTAAACTTAACGAAGTCTAACATATAGGTTTAGTTGAAAAACTTAAACTCTTTATTATTTTCTCAAATTCTACACGAGGATTTTCCAACTTTACAGAAGTAATAATTTCCTATTTTAGGGAAGTCTAATACTCTAAATTGAACTTTTGTTCTAGACTTAGAAAATATGATACAGAGATAGTATCTTAATTTCATGAAGATCGTACTACAAAAATAATAGTGAAAGAGACCTAAACAAATATTCGGCTTGGTGAGGTGTCGGCCGGGAACTCGTCCAACTCAACTCCGTCCTTCTTTTGTTTTTATTTTTATTTTTATTTTTATTATTATTATTATTATTATTTTACAAGTATACCATAAAACATATATGAAAAAATGTTCTGTAAAAACCTAAATATATTTGGGGAGGTGGGTTTAACTACATTTTACCTAAACAAACACAAAAATTATGTACTTGTTCCCGCTCTTAATCACAACCATAATGGAATTAAAACATGATAGTACACATGAAACATCTCAACAAACATATCACATACTTGATAACTTGGTCCGATAATTTCCAAAGAAACATAATTTGGTTTCACGTGTCTTGCAAACCTAACACATTTCTAAGGTTTGATAAATTTGGTCCCACGTGTTTTGCAGTTTGAATGCCATGATAAGGCACACATGTTACTAAGCCAAGGTTAACAATATGCATGCAAGCAGATGCTGAACAAATCTTATTTTTTTCTTCCTATACACTTGCCAACGTTATAGCCGTGTGAAACAATAAGAAAACTGGGTTCGATTTTGGTGAACGAGTGCTTTTCTTTTCATTTTTAAACCATAGAAATAACTCATAAACATCATAATATATTTAGGAAAGGTGGAGAAATGTTATACTACTAGGGGAGCAAACTTTTGAAGTAGCTTTCTGCTACTGTACCAGTTCAAACTGGTTTTTGGAAAAAAAACAGAGTACAACTCGATGGAGATTATTTTTATGCATAAGTTCGATTTATTTCACTATGAAACAATGGAGACAATATACAAACATCAAAATATACTTAGAGAATATGGAGAAAAGTTATTCTACCTCTCCTCCGAAGTCTTAGCGTGAAAAAGAGATTTTTGGCGAAAAAAATGTAAACGGAGAAGATGACCGGAGAGAAGGCCACGGGGTGGCGTTGAGGTGAATGGTTGGAGCTTGGTGGTGTATGAGAAGGTAGGAGAAGGTTTAAAATTCAGAATTTTAGTGTGGAGGTGTGTGTATAACAAAACCCACTTAGTTTCTCACTCTAAAACTCCATTGAAGGACCTAAGCTCTCACTCTTTTTCTTTCTCTAGTAATTTTGCAGCAGAAAATACAAGAGTTGTGAGTGATTTTCGGAGTGGAGGAGAGGGGATAAAAGAGCAAGTGGTTTAGGTCCATAAACCAAAGGACAATATGGTGCTTGAGGAGGGGTTTTGTTTGGAGGTTAAGGGAAAGCCTTGAACACATTTTATTGGCTGATTTTGAATGGTAAACAAATGTGGTTAAACATGGATGATAGATTTGAAAGGGTGATGGGTGTAGATGGTGGTTTAGTGGGTAAAAGAATGCTTAGGGATAATAGCTTGTTTAGTTGGTGTAGGACTTAATTAGGGTACTTAGTTAGGAACTAAATGAAATAGGGAACTAAATGGTTACACATACATGTATATCTATATACATATACATACCTATAAATGTGAGGAAAATGTAGTAGTAAATAAGGTCTACTTACGTTTTACGCTAAGTAAATAAAGCTTAGAAAATTTAAATGACTAACAAAAATAAAATAAAATAACGGACCGTTACAAAATAGGACTTTACCCATTGGCACCACATAGATTGTTCACCACCTGAGATGATAAACCAAATGTGTTTAGACACTGCAGCTTTGTTCCATATCTGCATAGACTTGAGACCAAGGCCAACTTCCTCCTTGGGAGCACATATATGCTCCCAGGAAACTTTAGCACCTGATTTCTTAAGGTCAGGCCCAGACCACAAAAAGGCGCTAAGTATAGACTCAACCTCCTTAATTACCCTTTTAGGTAATATGAACAAAGAGGTCCAATATGTTTGCGTGGAAAATAAAACATTTTTTATCAATTGGACTCTCCCAGCATAAGTTAAGTCTCTGTTAGTCCAGGACTTAGTTTTGGATGTTATCCTATCCACCATAGGCTTACAATCCAAATGACTAAGTTTGGTGGATAGAAGAGGCACACCAAGATATTTAACAGGTAGAAACCCTTCTACGAAACCAAGTACACTCAATATGTCCCTTCTAGTGGAAGCTTCAACTCCAGAGAAGAAAATTTGACTCTTGTTAGGGCTCGGCTTCAACCCAGATAAAGATTCAAATTCAGTGAGAGATGCATAGATGTTTCTGACAGATCCAATATCCCCTTGCAGAAGATCATAAGATCATCAGTGAAACAAAGATTAATGATCTTGTTCTGACTACACTTCCAATGAAAATGGAAATCAGACTGTAGTGATTTCTCTCTCAGCATGCAAGTAAGAATCTCCATTACGATTACAAAAAGATAAGAGGAAAGGGGATCCCCTGCCTAAGCCCCTTCTTCCCATCAATGAATCCAGAATTCTCCCCATTGATACTAAGGGTGTAGTTTGCAGTGGTCACACAAGCTTGTAACCAATTGACCATAGTGGGGTGGAAGTTCATACCAATCAAAACATCCCAAAGAAAGTCCCACAGAACATTATCATAAGCTTTCATAATGTCCACCTTCATAGCACACTTGGGTGTAGAAGAGGACTTGTGATAACCATGCATAATCTCTTAGGTTAGAAAAATATTATCTGCAATCCTCTTACCCTTGACAAATCCAGACTGGACAGGATCAATAAGGTAGGGAAGAGCACTTTGGATTCTCTTAGCAAGGATTTTTGCAATGCATTTGTAAATTGTGTTACAGCAGGAAATGGGTCTAAAGTCGCCAACCTTTGAGGGGTTGGGAACTTTAGGAACAAGAGCAACCACAGTGGCATTAGCTTTCCTTAACATTTTGTTAGACCTAAAGAAGGTTTTAATTGTAGTATAAACGCCATGGCCCACAATAGGCCATGCCTTCGAAGAAACCAAAGATTGTACCCGGCCCCGGTCCGTGCTTTTTAGGGTTCAAGTTAAAGAAGGTTTCCTTAATTTCATCATCAGTGATAGGATGGACCAAGGCCAAGCTTTGTGCAGCAGTTAACTTTCTCTGGATTAGATCACTAACCCTAGTTGCACCATCATAATGGGACCTATGTGGGGTCCCCAAAAGATCATGATAAAATTTAGCAAAAGTGGAATTAATTACTGGTATATCTTGAGTAGAGGAGGAATCACTGAGTTTAAGGCTAGTGATCATGCTCCTATTTCTATTATTGCTAACAGATTTGAAGAAGAAAGAAGTGCACTGATCACCCAGCTTAAGCCACTGAATCCTTGACTTTTGTTTAGCCAAACTCTCTTCACCCCTAGACAAGGAGAGATACCGTCTAAAAGCATCCTTCTCATCAGACTGTATGGAAGGATTAAGAGGATTAGACCCCATAACTTTTTGCAAAACATCAAGCTGAGATTTAGCAATCTTAACTCTATCTGATATGGCACTAAATTCTTGAGTGTTCAGTTTTTTTAACTCAACTTGAAGATATTTCAATTTCTCACTAATGCAAAACATTGGATTACCAATTACAATGGTCCTCCAAACCCTTTGAATGGTGGGAAGAAACAGAGGATGTTCAGCTAGAAAATCAAAGAACTTGAAGGGTTTTGTGGAGGGCTTAGGGGGGGCTAAGATTCACCACAAAAGGTGAGTGATCCGACAACCCAGGAGTCAGAAAGAAAGCATTGGAATAAGGGAAAGCTCTCATCCAACTTTCATTCACCAAAACCCTATCAATCTTGGTGGAGATGTGATTGGGTCCATCCTGTCTATTGCTCCAGGTATAAAAGCATCCCAAAAACCTGAGATCATCAAGTTCACAAGCATATAGACTATTATTGAAATCATCCATATGAGGTGGCCAGCTGAATGAGCCACCAACTTTCTCTCTAGGAGACCTAATAGCATTGAAGTCACCAAGAGTAATCCATGGGGAAATGGTTTTAAGGTTGAGCATACTACCCCACAAATCATGCCTATCCATATGTTCATTTGCCCCGTAAACAAATGTAGTGAAGAATCTCATACTAGAGTGGAGAGCATGTACCTCACAATGAATGTATTGATTGGATGTACTCAAAACATTAACATCAAACTTGAGAGGATCCCAACATACAAAAATCCTACCTATGGGAGCATGATCATAGTTGTGTGCATAATGCCACTGAGGACAAATAGAGTTCAAAACTCTCTTAGCATTGACCTCCTTAATCTTATGTTCTTATAGCCCAACCAAGGAGAGTTTATATTAATAATGATAAATTTCTTTGCTTCTTTTTGTTTAAGTGTGTCATTGAGACCACGTATGTTCCAAAACCCAAAATGCAAAGTTGTACTCATCAAAAACTATGGATAGAGATAAACTAGCAAAAGATAGAAAGAATTGATTGCTATCAAAATAAAAGGGTAAGGATTTCCGCCTTTTTGCTTGGGGAAGAGCCTTCTGTTACTCCTCCCTTTGTTCTTTTTCTTATTGGAGACCAACTTGAAGTCGTTCGCAAACTCTTGGTCTACTTCCATCTGTCCAACGCTGCTGCCAGAAGTTGGATGTTTTGTTGCTGGAATAAGGACTTGCTGATAAGGGGAAATAGGAATAAGCCCATCTTCCCCTATGAGAAGTTCCTCTTCCATCTGTGTAAAAGTCACGACAGATTCCACTAGCTCAAGGGGCTCATTCTCAACTGATGCATGAGCAGGACAAGAAATTTTAGTTGGAGGTGAAACGACTCTGGTGACTGCATCCAGAGCTGCACTTCCTCCCTTCGCCAAAGCCTCCAGCACTCTACTCTGAACCACTGGATCCTTATCAAAGATCTCAGCCTCCAAATGTTTGTTCTCCATCTCATTCTTGGGAGAGGTATGGGCTGGTTTGGGAATGCACTTATGTCCAAACACCTTGCACTCAGAACACTTGGAAGGTAGCCACTGATATTCTACCCTGATTACCACGGATTCACCATTAACCTTAACCACGATTTCACTAGGCAGTTCATCCCCTGCAGAGACCTCTATACAAACCCTTGCATAGTCCATCCTTTTCTTGCTTGCTGTGGCGTTATCAACATGTATAGCTCTCCCAATTGCACTGGCGATGCGACTAAACCCTGCCTCAGTCCAGCACTCCAGTGGTAATTTGTGGAGTTTTACCCAAGTTGGAATTGATGACGGATGGGCTGTTGTGGGGACTAACATACGTCTCCAGTCAGTAAGAACCAGATAACAGCGAGAAAAGAAATATGGACCTTCCTCCATGACTTTCAACTTGGTTTCTTCATCCTTGAAAACGAAGAAAAAGCACGACCCAACCTGTTTAATAGAAGTAGGAGCATTTTCCTTCCAAACCGCACGGGCAGTGGCGCATAATAAATTATAAGGCATCTTCCCATCAAGGAAATACCCAATCAGACATTGATTCCAGGAATTAGTGTCTATATCAGATTCATCAAGTTCAACCACAGCTTCTAAACCTCGTTGCATCTCCGGATAGTGCTCAAGCTTCATGATTTTTGAAGGGGCCTGAGCTTTGAAAAGGGAAGACCAATCTTGTGCCTTCCTAGGGATAGGGTTGGATCTAGATGCATTCTCAGGCTTAGAAGGCTCAGGAGGGTCCGTAACCTCGTGGAAATCCCCTTCAAGAAATCGATTTTGAGAGTTTGGGGAGACGGATTCTCCTGAAGATGATCTATCTGTTTTTTGAGTTGTGAGAGGTCAACACTCATACCTGATTTCTTCAAACCCAGCCTCGAGGGAGTGAACTATCGAGGCAATCTTCTCCTCCTTCTCCAACTGAACCCTTGCGGTTTGAAAGACTTCTTGCAATCTCCGTGAGGAATTGGGGCTGGTAAAAACTGGGCTGTGAGGACCGATTGTGGGATTTGAAGCATGTGCTGGCAGTTGATGTTGGATTGGGGAACCAACCGTTGTGTACTCCGGTGAAAGAGAAGAACTTGGGGAACCAGGATTCAGAGCTGGAAGATCGGCCTTAGGTATAGACCGCAATGGGTAAACGCTTGACTGAGCAATACTGAAATTTAGGGGAGAATGAAGTGCATCAACACTGCGGGTTATATCACGATTCTCATAACCTAGATCAGAGTACTTTTGTGGGGTAGTTATGGTGTTCATCAATACCCCCGAATTTGGGGTTTGTGACGTGGGGATGTGGGTTTGTAATAGAGAAACAATGCCTTGCCTCTTACGAACTTCATTAGAATCCTGTGCTCGAGACCCTAAACTGTCAGCCATGGATGTGATACCGTCCCCAAACTCAAGGGAAGAACCAACTGTGGCCGCCATACACTAGGGTTTCACGGGGAGAGGATGAATCGCTGGAATCGCCTAAGAGATGATGACGTCATGACTCGCGCAAGGTAACATATGGAGAGTGTTTTTACTAATGGCTCTTTGATTACCTCCCAGGTTCCCTGTTATAAAAGAAGTTGAGGCTGTCTTGAGGGCCTTCCTCTGGTCTGGCCCTGATCTTAAGAAATCTGGAGCTAAAGTGTCTTGGGAGCATCTTTGTGCTCCTAAACAAGAGGGTGGTCTTGGTTTCAAATCACTCCAGGTTTGGAATAAGGCTGCCATCTATAAGCACATTTGGTTCCTTATCTCTGGTGGTGAGCAATCAATGTGGTGTCAATGGGTTAAGTCCTACTTACTTAAAGGAAAAAAAATTTGGCAGATCAAAATGCCTAGTGGACCCACTTGGTATTGGAGAAAACTTCTCACCCTTAGATCTGTTGTCCAGCCTTACATAAAGTCAGTCATTGGTAATGGTCAAAACACCTCCCTATGGTATGATAATTGGCATCCCTTAGGTCCTCTGTTCAGCAGATATGATGAAAGGATCATCTATGACATGGGTCTCCCTAAGAACTCTAAGGTTTCCTCTGTTATTAGGGACTCTAGATGGGCTATACCGGTCACTCAAACTTGGGAGATTAATGAAATTAGAAATAGTTTCACTAATTTCCCTAACCCTAATGTTGATCTTGATGATCAACACAAGTGGACTCTTACTGCTAATGGGGAGTTTACTGTGAGTTCTCTTTGGAATAGTCTTAGGACACCCTTCCCCAAGGTCCATTGGTACCATAGTGTTTGGTTCCCTGGACATATTCCCAAGTGCAGCTTCATCACTTGGGTTGCTATCCAAGAGAGATTGTAGTTTTTGTCCGAGCAATGACAGCCATGATCATTTGTTTTTCAATTGCCCATTTACATCCCAAGTTTGGTCCCAACTCCTTACCAAACTTAATATTCATTGGCCTCCTAGATCTTGGGTTAACTGGATTGACTTGCTAGCAACAATCAAAGGCAAATCTTTAAAAACATGTTTAATCAAGCTGGTCTTCTCCACATCAGTATATCACATTTGGATTGAAAGAAATATACGCAAGTTCCAAAATGTGGCGTGTTCAGAGTCGGTGGTTGTTCATAAGATTACCTCTGTCATTAGACATAGATTGATGTCCCTGGGGAATCTCTCTAGGAGTCCTCAATCTGATGCTCTTCTGACAGAGTGGAAGGCAATTTGAAAGGTCCTTTGTTTTTATTGTATATACTGCTGTCACAACTCTGTTATAGTTATTGATACTTTTTGATACACTTTGATCCTTGCTGCTGTGTGTGTTGTTACAGGTCAGACAGGAGTATCAAAAGGAAGCAGAGAGCTACAGAGTGTCCACTAGCAGGTGGATGGACTTCATGAAAAATAAGGAGAATACTTACCTCCCTTTGATAGGGGTGATGGAGGCCACCCCTTTGTTTCTACCTTTCTTCTTCTTCTTGTTGGAGACAACTCTAAAGTCCTCTCCTTGCACAGGGTCATCTACCACCTTCCCACTATCACTAGCTCCCTTAGAAGTGATAACCGGGCTGTTCAACTTAGGATCAGTAGACCCAATGGATGAGGTGATACCCAAAGTACAACAAGTATCAGCTATGATCTCTTCAATTCTCTTGCCAGCAGTAGCTTCATCAACGTGAATAGGCCTTCCAATATAGATGGCAATGCAACTAAAGCCAGACGTAGTCCAACATTCCAATGGAAGTTTATGAAGTTTGACCCAAGCTGGGATTGATGAAGGATGTTTGGTAGTAGGGACCAACATCCTTTTCTAGTCGGTAAGCACCAAGTATCATCTAGAAAAGAAATATGGGCCCCCTTCTAACACCTGCATTTTAGAGGCCCCATCCCTAAATTCAAAGAAGAAGCATGCCCCTATCTGCTTAATAGATGTAGGAGCATTATCCTTCCAGAAAGAATGAGCAGTAGCACACAACAGGTTGTAAAGCATCTTGCCATCAAGAAAATACCCAATCAAACAATTATCCCATGAATTAGAATCTACATCAGTATCGTCCAATTCCACAATAGCATCCTTACCTTGTTGCATATCAGGAAAATGCTCTAATTTCATAGTTTTAGACGGAGCTTGCGCCTTAAACAACGAAGCCCAATTTTGGGATTTACCTGGGTTATTCACAGGGGCTGGCATTGTAGGAATTGGTTGATGAAGAGGTATGCCTCCATCCTTAACAAAATCCCCTTCGAGGTTCACCTTAACACCAGAGGTAGTTGCATCAGAAGTAGCGTACTCCTCCCACACTTGAAGAATATGAGATTTGAGGTGGGATAGGTTAACATTCACCCCAGACTTGAGCATTTCATCCTCAAGCGATTGAACCAGCGAGGATATACGATCCTGACTAGCTTGAGAATGACTCTCTCGTTGAAAGACCTCAGACAGCTTCCGAGCAGGACTAGAACCGGAGGGGTTGGATTTAGGTGATTTGGACTTTTAAGAGGCAGAATTTTCATTTTATTTTATTTTATTTTTTTTTTTTGGGGGTAATTTAGCTTGAAATTAAAAGGGGTTAAGCGAATGTACAGCCTACAAGGGGCATACCCCAGGGAGGACAAAATCAAAATAAAAAGAAAAGAAAATTGCGTACTCCCCGGCACAACCCGCCGGGGTGGGAAAATAGGATGCCCTTGCACAACCCGCAAGGATAGGGATAAATATACATAACCAGCACTTGTGTGTAACTACCATAAAATTAGGTAAACGGCCCCATTGAAAGCTCCTTTAATGTCGGCAAAATGGGCAATGAACTAACCCAATTGACTACACGAGTAAGTTCTTGTGCCAAAATCAAGACATGGTGTGAAAAGGGCCCTGTAAGAGCCTTTAAATCATTGCAATGGACTAACCCATTTGGACCCACTGTCATTAAAATTTTAGGACATTTGTGGTTCCCATATATTCCAACTGTGAGACACTCAACAGTTTTTTCATGGACCCACAGTCCTTTGGGCGCAAAATGTGTATGTAATGATACAAAGGTTAAGACCCATGTGTGGACCAGCTGTCCTATTATTTGTTTATTACACGCAACAGCCCATCCCGTGAAATTGGGCACTAAAGCCAATTGTTTAGTTGTCCTTGCAGCGAAGTGATGAGGGGACAGCCCCTTTTGAACGTAATAATTTCTCCAACTTGTACGGCTTGCCCAAGATTTTTCAACCAAAAAGGCTGAGTTACTGTCCCTTAGCACGGCAGCAATGCCCACTTGCATGGGGAGAGTGGATCTCACTCTCTTCTTCTCCAAATAATTCCCAGGAAAACCCAGGAAAACGAACAGATTAAACAATTGGAAAATTAACATGCACAGATTAATTCCAAACGAACGTACAGGAAGGATGAGGGCCTACATCACTGAGCTCCCCTTAGCGACCAGAACCGATTATGGTATTACCCTTACCGCTGTGACACTGAGACACTTAGCGGAAGGAATTGGACCGCAATGGAAAGACAACTTCAAGACCTCAAATCACAACTACCTCCATGAGAAACCTACTCTGAGCGTTGGTTGTGGTGTAGTGGTTTGATTTGGACCCGGAATGGTTGGGGCTTAATGCCCAACAAACCCCATGGCTTGCTGCCCGTCATTAGCATGTGATTACTCAACCAATGGAACTCTCTTTTTGGGTGACCCAGTAATGGGTTTGGAACAACTGAGGTTGAACTCAGAGTATCTCAGAAGAGACACGCCTGTTGTTGTGGAGAAATGAGATCAGCTCCCCATGTTTGTGTGGTTGCTATAGAGAACCCATAGAAATCTTGATTGGACCTTTAAGAACAGGATGCTCCATGAAAGCCTAATCAGATTCCCGTTTGGATTCATTGAGTTCTAGGTTCTGGGATAAACCAAGCTGATTGATTGGTGGTTTTGGTAAAAATTAGATAGGAAATAGGAGGAGTGCATGCTCTCTCTAGAATCTAGAGAGAGAAGCTCTCAACTCCTTAGAGTTATTATGACTCTATTGATTCATGTGAGGCAGAATTGTTGGTTTGATTGAAGGGGAAAACGAGAGCTTCTCGGTTATTGGGGACTGGAGTTTGGTTTGCTGCATATGGATAGGAACGGATGGAGATGGGGAGGTCGGGTTGCTAGACCCCGATTTGGATCTCCGAGGGTAGACGCAAAACTAGACAAATTAGGTTTAGGTGAGTATGAAAGTGTCCCTATCTAGAGCATCACCAAGAAAAGTAATAGCAGCTCTGCCCATAAAATGGCAGTCCTCAAATAGATGATAAGGCTAGCAGTAATTGACAAAAGTAATAACAAATTTCAATACAAGCAGCAGGTTGCAACAGCCCTTGCAACCCGCAAAACATCAAGAACAACAAGTGCATGCATAAAGCTTGAACATCACTTACTAACAGCAGAAGCAGATTGCAACAACCCTTGCAATCCACAAAACAACTAATGGTGCAGCAGAATATAAAGAAATGCAGCAGGTTGCAACAGCCCTTGCAACCCACAAAATACCAAGTAATGAGTAAGAATTACCTCCCTTAATAGCAGATCCACAACCTGATCACTCTTGGGCCTTCCCATGGATGAACCTCACTGCCTCATAAATGCCTGAGATGCCCCAAAGAAGCAAACCGCCACGACTACATCCAACAACAACACCGCTGCAGCAAGCCCCTCACCACTCACAAAGAAAGAGCAAATGTACAAAGAACATGTATAACCAAGAATAATGCACAACATACGTGACCATATTCAAAAAACAAGGGTTGCCTCCCTCTTGGAGGCAAGAATTGTTCAAAATAATGCACACACCCAAATATATGATGTTCAGCTAATTCTCCACTTAGTTAACAACCTTAAAGATTGAGGTCCTTTAGGAAGGTTACCTAAGGACATCAATTTGTATCTAACCATTGAGTGTATTTTACTTACCACACAAGAACCAGAGCAAGAAATATTTTGGAACTTGCGAACATTTCGTTCAAGCCATATCTGATAAACTGTAACTGTGAAAATGAGCTTGATGATCAAACTTTTAAGTGATTTACCTCTGATATTTGAGATGTGATTGATCCAATTGGCCCAAGACATTGGAGGCCAATTCTCATTGACATGTGTAAGGATCTCAATCCAAATATGTGATGTGAAAGGGCAATTGAAAAATAAATGGTCATGGGACTCAATACCATGGCAGATACTATAGCAAGACACAGGAAGGGAACCAAAGAGGACCAACCTGTCACCTGTATAAAGCCTATTGTGAATTGCTAGCCAAGTAATCATACTACACTTTGGGATATGACCAGGGAACCAAATACTAGAGTGCCAAGGAACCTTAGGGTAGTGTCTCCTAAGTTCATCCCAAAGGGAAGAGATGGTGAATATGCCATTAGGGTTAAGAACCCACTTGTGATGGTCCTCTATGTCTTGGTTTGGACTGGGTAAGGATGTAATAGATTCCCTAATCTCATTGAGCTCTAGGGTTTGAGTAATGGGAACACACCAATTGGATTCTCTTATAATTGCATTCACTGTGGCACATTTGGTGAGTCCAGAGTCGTAGATAACCCTAGAACCAAACTTGAGGGCAAGGGGACCAATAGGATGCCAATTGTCAAACCACAGAGAGGTGGATCTGCCATTACCAATGGCAACTCTAAAGTGGGGAAGGACAAGGGGCCTAAGATTGAGAAGTTTCCTCCATACCCACGAAGGTGAACTAGGTACCTTAATTTCCCAAAAATTCCTTCCTTTGAGTAAGTATGATTTGACCCATTGGCACCACATAGATTGTTCCCCACCAGAGATAAGGAACCAAATGTGCTTTGCAATGGCAGCCTTATTCCAAATAAGCATGGATTTGAACCCAAGGCCACCCTCTTGTTTAGGGCAACACAAGTGTTCCCAAGAAACTTTAGCCCCAGATTTTTTAAGATCAGGGCCAGACCAAAGGAAGGATCTAAGTATGGATTCCACTTCCTTGATGACTCTTTTAGGAAGTATAAATAGGGAAGACCAATATGTTTGCATTGAGAAAAGAACATTCTTGATCAACTGGACTCTACCAGCATAGGTTAGGTCCCTATTTGTCCAGGTTTTAGTTCTAGAACTGATTTTGTCAATCATGGTTTTGCAATCAATATATTTTAATTTGGTGGACAACAGAGGAACCCCAAGGTATCTTACGGGTAAGGTACCCTCCTTAAATCCTAACAATTGCAGGATCTCATTCCTGGTAGAGTATTGAACCCCAGAAAAGAATACACTACTCTTACCAGGACTAGGGGATAATCCAGAAAGTAATTCAAACTCATTTAATGAAGTTTGAATATGTTTGACCGAATTAACTTCACCCCTACAAAAAAGCATAAGGTCATCCGCAAAACACAGATTGATAATCTTAGGATTATTACATCTCCAATGGAATTTAAAGTCGATTCTTTGGACTTCTCTCTTTAGATGCATGTGAGAACCTCCATAACAATTACAAACGGTAGGATGATAAAGGATCACCCCCGCCTAAGGCCTCTAGCACCTTTAAAGTTTCCAGTAGGTTCACCATTAATGTTCAATGAATAGTTAGCTGTGGTGACACAAGCCTTTAACCAGGTGATCATTTTGGGGTGGAAGTTCATACAAGTCAGTGTGTCCCAAAGGAACTCCCATCTGACATTGTCGTAAGCTTTCATAATGTCCACTTTCATGGTACACTTGGGAGTGGAAGTGGACCTATGGTACCCATGCATGATTTCTTGGGTGAGGAAGATATTATTCTGCAATTCTTTCGCCCTTCACGAATCCATTGAAATCAATCAATAAGGTCGAAGAACACATTGAATTCTCCTAGCAAGAATTTTGGCGATGCATTTGTAAATTACATTGCAACAAGATATGGGTCTATAGTCACCTACCTTTGAAGGATTAGGGACTTTGGGGACAAGGGCTACAATGGTGGCATTGGCTTTGCTCAAGAGCTTCCCGGACTTGAAGAAATTCCTGATAGCTGCAGTAACTTCGTGCCCAACGATGTGCCAAGTCTTATGAAAAAAACTTAGCATTATAACCGTCAGGACCAGGGGCCTTAGTAGGATTGAGTCCCATGAGTATATCCTTAATTTCAGAGTTGGACACCTCCTGGACCATGGATATACTTTGTTCATTAGTAAGTTTCTTAGCAATAAGCTGGTTAATTCTATTATAACTAGCATAGGAGGAGGAGTGAGGTTTACCAAGTAAACCAGTGTAAAAGTTTACAAAGGTGTCCTTGATTACAGTCATATCATATGTAGTGCTTGCATCACTTAATACCAGACTTGTAATCTTACTCCTGTTCCTATTGTTGTTGACTGACTTGAAGAAGAATGAGGTACATTGATCACCAAGTTTCAACCATTGTATCCTGGATTTTTGCTTGGCCAGGCTCTCCTCAACTCTGGCAAGAGTGAGAAATTGCTTATAAACCTCTTTTTCTTCTATTTGATTAGCAATGCTTGTAGGATCAGCTCCCAGTTTGGTCTGAAGAGTCTCAAGATTGTATTTAGTGGTAGAAACCCTACCAGAAATACCACTGAACTCCTTGTGATTTTTTTTTTTTTTTGGGTAAATAAGCTTGAAGATAAAAGGAGGCTAAGCGAATGTACAGCCTACATGGGGCATACCCCAGGGAGGACAAAGAAAAGGAAAAGAAAAGGATAAAGAAAATTGCTTGAAATAAAAGGAGGGCCACAAGGGCTACAAGAGGAAAACATAGGGGAAATTACTTACAACGTAAATTACCTACAATAAAGAAAGACCATTAAGAGCCAACACATGTTGGACTGGAACATAAGCAAGTAAGCTAAGAGAGTAGAATCTATAGTAGAATAGAGAACAACACTTGACATTGTAATAGGGGAAGAACCTCCTGCTGATGCACTTGACCAACACTAGGCAATCATACTTGCACTTGAATTTGGGGTAGACCCTCTTGAGATGGAACTTGAATTGGGAGGACATCCCCCTCCCAGAAGGGAATTATACAAAGCCATGGGACAGCCCCCCAAGGCTAGGCCAACATGAAATTCCAGATATCCAGCTAGAGAACAGAAATTGGGCAGCACCTTGTTTGAATATGGAGCAAACCACACAAACAAGAAAGCTGCCAATTAAGTACAAGAATACAGCAAATTGAACCAAAACTCTAGGTATAACAACTCTGCCCAACTGGATGGTAGTCCACAAATTACATTTCCAGAACTGACCATAAATCCTAACTAATTAAGCACAAACATATAAACTGCAGCAGCATTATGCTTCAGAAGATCAGGACCAACATTTGTTAGTAGTGTGCGGCAAAGAATAATCGCATCTTTGCAGAGTGCGTTAGAAATGGCAGCAGCGAATGTAAAAAATGGAACACAAAGAAAAACTTCTTTGCTGAATCGCAGCAGCCAGAAAACAAAGAGAGCTTTGAATCGCAAATGCAGTAGATAGGAGCAATATGAGACACAGCAGTGTGCATTAGAACTGCAGCTGCAGTAAGCAGAAGCAACATGGGACACAGCATTGTGTAACAGAACTGCAGCAGCAGTAAGCATGAGAAACAGCGGGCCAGGAGCAGTAGAACCCTGCTGTTGTACTGGCAGATTACAGTAATGGTTCAGGAGAACACTCATAAAGGAGGATCAAATATATGGGCCACCTGGCAGTGTAGAATGTGGCTAAACAAGTTCCCAGGTCATTTGGTTCTCACCACCTGCACACCCTCACATTCTGACCTCCCACTCTCTTTTTTCAATTGATCTGGGAATTAGGGCTGAACCTCTCTGAACAATTATGCTTGGAGGTACAATTCTCACAGGATTACATTTAAGTAAAACATTCAAAGTAGATCACACAACTCTCACGCAACACTTCAGGTCATTCCAAGTTAAGGAACCAGAGTTTAAGATATTTACCCAGGTAATAGAAGTAGTAACTGACCCCAACTAATCTATCCCCATGGGGAGAGTGCTATTTTGTGAAGTGACCCTCTTTCATGATCCTGCAATCACACACTGCCCAACTAGGCCATGAGCAATGAAACCATTGTACAAATTTGATCATTCTTGTCAACCTGTCACTTGGAAATCAGTTAGTAACTTGAGGGTAAAATTGGAAGTATCACTACTAAACTATAACACCACTTTAATCAAAATAACACAGGGGCTGCATGCATTGCTTTTCAAATCAACCAAGTATTTAATTAGAGTTATCGGTAATATTCCAGGCCTCAAAAAGTGAGACGGCTCCTGGTGGGATTTTGTGAAGCGACAACAATCTACACCTTATCTCAGTGCAGATCTTATGCACCAATGTAGCCACACTGAGCTGAGTATTTTGAAACTTCCTTATGTTTCTCTCAATCCAAATATGGTACAAGGTGACAGTAAAGGTCAACTTGATAAGTGTACTCTTCAAATCCTTTCTCTTGATAGATGAGAGGAGACTGACAAGATTGGCGAGGGATTGGGATTGCCAAGTAAGCTGAGATTTGTGGGATACAGCATCCCAAACATGTTTTGTAAAAGGGCAATTAAAAAACAAGTGGTCATGGTCTTCTTCCCCAGGGCAAAAACTGCAGCGAGAATGGGTCTTGATGCCAAAAAGAACCAGTCTATCCTCAGTAGATAATCTGTTCTGAATAGCAAGCCAGCTAATAAGGCTGCACCTGGGAATATGAGAGGGGAACCATACGACATGATTCCACTCAATGATGGGAAACTTGACTCTAAGTTGATTCCACAAAGAAGAAATGGAGAAGAGACCATTCTGGGTGAGAGTCCAAACACAGGAATCAGCGTTAGTGAGATCATGGTAAGTGAGGGGAGGTAAATGAGATCTAATCTCATTCAATTCCCAGGTTTGGGTGATTGGGAAGTTCCATTGATGAGACCCACGTAAAATGGATGAGACCTTGGCATCAATTGGTAAACCAGCATCGTAGACAATACGATCGCCAAACTTCCCAACTAAAGGACCCAAGGGATGCCAATTGTCATACCAAAGGGATGTGGACTTTCCGTCACCAATATTATATATAATGAAGGATTGGATGAGAGGACGTAGTTGGAGTAACTTCCGCCAAGTCCAAGATGGACTAGTGGGGATTTTAACCTTCCAAAAGCTATTACCCTTTAGTAAATAGGATTTTACCCACTGACACCACATTGATTGCTCCCCTCCGGAGATGATAAACCATATGTGTTTAGCCATGGCAGCCTTATTCCGTTTTGTATAGATTTAAACCCTAACCCTCCTTCTTTTCTAGGGGGAACACAGTGCTCCCGTGAGACTTTAGCACTGTGTGCCTCGAAAGCTCAACCACCCGGAAGAAGGATCGAAGGATGGTCTCAACTTCCTTGATAACTTTCTTAGGGAGCAAGAAAATGGAGGACCAATAAGTCTGCATTGAGAATAACACGGACTTGATTAATTAAATCCTCCCAGCATATGAAAGATACTTGTTAGCCCAAGATTTAGTTCGACTAGTGATTTTATCAATGAGTATCTTGCAATCTGCATACTTGAGTTTAGTGGAGATGAGAGGGACACCAAGATATCTCACAGGGAGAGTGCCTTCTCGAAAACCAAGCTTATCAAGTATAGCCTGTTTGTGAGAAGTGGAAACTCCAGAGAAGAAAATGTTGCTCTTGCCTGGACTAGGCGATAGGCCAGATAAAGCCTCAAATTCAAGGAGAGCATCCTGAATGCACTTAATAGAATCCAAGTCCCCTTTACAGAAGATCATAAGGTCATCTCAAAAAACACAAGTTGATTATTTTTGTCTTCTCACATCTCCAATGAAAGTGGAAATTAGGACTACATGATTTTTCCTTGAGAATTTGGGTGAGAATTTCCATGACAATGACAAACAGATATGAGGATAAAGGGTCACCTTGTCTTAACCCCTTTTGCCCTCTAATGGACCCTGTGGCTTCACCATTGATGCTCAACGTATAGTTGGCAGTGGTTATACAAGTTTTAATCCATTGGATCATTTGAGGGTGGAAGTTCATTGATAGGAGTATATCCCATAGAAATTCCCACCTAACATTGTCATACGCTTTCATGATGTCAACTTTCAAAGCACATTTTGGAGAGGGAGACTGCTTGTGATAATCTCTCATGAGTTCTTGAGTCAGAAAGATATTATCAAAGAATTCTCCTACCTTTGACAAACCCCCGATTGCAATGGGTCAATGAGTTGAGGGAGCACGGCTTGGATCCTTTTAGCAAGGATTTTAGCAATGCATTTATAAATTGTGTTACAAAGAGAAATAGGCCTATAGTCACCCACCTTGGAGGGATTAGGGACTTTAGGGACAAGGGCCACACTTGGTTGAGTTAGCTTTAGTAAGAAGTCTCCGATCCAAGAAATTCCTAACAAAAAAAGCGACCTCATGACCCACCACATCCCAAGATTTATGGAAAAAACCAAAGATTGTACCCGTCCGGGGGCGGGAGCTTTAATTGGGATTAAGTGACATGAAGGTTTCCTTAATCTCAAGATTAGAGACCTCTAAAACCATGGCCTCTATCTGAGAGTTCTCAAGTCTGGAAGTGATGAGTTGACTAACCCTAGCAGAGCCAGAATAATCAGTAGCATGGACAGAACCCAAGAGATTAGAGTAAAATGTAACAAATGTGGATTTAATCTCGATGGGATCATGGGTAATAGTGCCATCCGGGGAGAACCAAACCGGTGATACTCCTCCTATTCCCTCAAGTTGAAATGGCCTTAAAAAGTATGCGGTGCATTGATCCCCATACTTGAGCCAAGAGATCCTAGATTTCTGTTTAGCAAAGCTTTCTTCAGCTCTAGCAAGTGTAATGTATTGCTTGCACAGAACTCTCTCTTGAACTTGTTTGACTGAATTAGTGGGATCTTGACCTAAGTCACACTGGATTATGTCAAGTTCATGCCTCGCAGCAAGAGTCCTTTTAGATATATCACTGAATTCCCTAGTATTTAGTTTCTTAAGATCCTCTTGAAGGAATCTGAGCTTCTCACAAACTACATACGTAGGGTTACCAATGATAACCCTCCTCCACACTTTCTGAACAGTAGATAGGAATTCAGGATGATGAGCCAAAAAGTTAAAGAACTTAAAAGGTTTCTTGACCTTCTTGAGTTCAGGATTAATGAAGACCATAGCAGGGGAATGATCAGAGATCCCAGGAGGAGGGAAATGAGCATTAGAACAAATAAATGATTTGATCCACTGCTCATTGATCAGAACCCTATCAATTTTAGTGGAGATGTAGTGAGTGGGGTCCTGCTTATTAGACCATGTGAAGTGACATCCAGAGTACCTAAGGTCTTCAAGGTCCTTCGCAACAATGCAATCGTTGAAATCCTCCATTGGGGAGGCCAATGATTATCACCCCCAATTTTGTCAGTAGGGTACCTAAGAGCATTAAAGTCCCCAAGGATGATCCAAGGCTCATTAAAATCACAGGCAATCAAGTCATTCCAAAGGTCCTTTCGTTCTAAGTAGAGATTGGACCCATAGACAAAGGTAGCAACGAATTTAATATCTCCATTAATAGTTTGAATACTACAATGAATGGCTTGGCTTGACTGACTAATAACGCTGAGATTAAGAATAGAAGAGTCCCAGACGACACAAATTCTACCAACAGGAGCCATCGCTGAGTTATGAATAAACGACCAAAATGGGAACATGGAGTTAATGATCCTAGAACAATTATTTTCTTTTATTTTATGCTCTAAAAGCCCAAAAAAAGACATTTTATTTGTTCTAACAAGAGAAGCAACCTCTTTTTGCTTAATAGGATCATTAAGACCCCTCATGTTCCAAGACCCAAAATGTAAAGGCATTTTTGACATATTAAAGATGGCAGAGAATGGAAAGATAAGTATGCTGCCCAAAAATTATATAAACAAGCATCAATGCTTACCTGAATGGGAAGGAGTTGAAGACTTCCTCCCCTTTTTCTTGTTAGAGCCACTTCTGAGTTTTCCTGCAGATTCTGATGCCCTTGAATCCCCTTCCACAGCAATTATATTTGGAGGTTTAGGTAGAGGTTCAATGGGAGGAATGGTGCTCTTGCCCCCCACATTGTTATCAGTACAATTTAAAAACTCCTTAGAGTTTTCAATAGCAGTATTACTACTGGAAGGGTCAGGAGGGTATGACCTAACCTTGAGAGCTTCTGAATTTATTCTTGGCAGAGTGCACTCATGTGTAGGAAGGTCTGAACCATCACTAAGAGTATCCTCTTCAATAATACAATCAGGTTGTACCACAAACGCAGCCCCTGTGTCATGTGGGACCTCTTTAGTAATTGCTTCTAGAACTCCTCCCCCTCCTCCTAGAGCTTTCCCTATCTGCTTCCACTCCATAGTAGAAGATTGGGGCTCAGGTTTTGGTTTACAGGAGTGCCCAAACACCCTGCATACACTGCACTTAGGGGGTAACCACTGGTACTCCACAGTTACATTGACCGATTGACCTCCACTAGTGATATGTATTTCCTTAGGAAGATCTGATTTCGCAGAAATTTCAACACTTATTCTAGCAAAATCAATCCTTTGCTGTTTAGATGTAGCAATGTCGACATGGAGTGGTTTACCTATTGTACTTGCTATGCGGCTTAAAGCTTCCTCTGTCCAACACTCTAGAGGTAGCTTGTGAATTTTGACCCACACTGGAATGGAAGAGGGATGTTCTGTGTTGGGGACGAGCATTCGATGCCAATATTTGAGAACAAGGTATCTCCTAGAGAAGAAGTATGGACCACCTTCTAATACTTTGAGCTTAGTCTCTTCATCCTGAAATTCAATGAAGAAGCAAGCCCCCAGTTGTTTGATGTGAATTTTGCCATAATCCTTCCAACTCCTCGTTGCTGTAGTGTTGAATAGAGGGAAAGGCATCCTTCCATCAAGAAAATAGCCAATAAGGCAATTGGTCCAGGTCTTGACATTCACATCCGATTCTTCCAAAACCACACTAGCAGCGTCTCCTCTTTGCAACTCTGGATAGTGACTAAATTTCATTACGTTGGATGGACCTTGGGTATGGAAAAGCGAGGCCCAATCTTTGGACTTGGATGGTTGTGAAGGGTTTGTGGCTTGAGGCTTGATATCCGGTTTAGATTGGGAATCCTTAACAGTAGGCTTTTGAGAATTTGAAGAAGCACTAGGATATTGAAACCCTATCTTTAAGTAGTCCTTTGTAGTTGCGCTGGAGGATCTTTTCTCCGTCCGAAGACGGGAGAGTTGGGATTTTAGCTCTGAACAATCAACCGTAACCCCTGATCTCTGCATCTCCGCTTCGATAGAGTGAACCAGGGCTTCTATTCTGTCTTGACTATCCAACCGATCTCCCTCAAGCTGGAAATTTTCTTGGAGCTTACTTGCAAAATTAGGGCTTTCTGCAGAGCTGTGGGGGGCCGAATTCGGGAAAATTACAGGAAGAGGGGTACGTTCCTTGCTACCCAAACGAACCCCCTCAAGCTGTAACTCTTCCTGAGGCTTGCGGGCTGAAATAGGGCTTGATTTGGATGGGCTGTGCGGGCCAGATGAAAGCTTAGGAGACGTGTTTGATTTTGGGGAGGTGATTTTAGAATCGGTCAAGGGGATACCCGAGCCCTGTGATACACCCGTTATAGGCGAGGAATTACTGGATGGGAGAGATGTAGGATTGGGGGAAATCCAGGGATTTTTGCTATTTTTGGAAGTATCAACTGGAGAAAACGGTTCAGCGATTGTGCTTGGGTTGCCACGTGAGGTGTTCTCTGAGAAATCAGAGGAGTTGAGACCAAAAGGGTACAGATCAAGAGGTTTGAAGGGACTAAACCTGGTTGGAGCCGAATATGTAGTCCCTGGTTTCAATAACTTGCTTTGGATCTGTGTACCTTGCCTTGGTTCTTCGGTGTTGGTAGATTGAGTAAAACCCATTTGTTTCCTTCTCACCATGTACGAATCGAGTGCTTTGGATCCCAAGGAATCAATAGCGGGGTCGCTCTCCATGGATAATCTAGTGCCAGAATCTTCTTCCATACCTAGGTTATCAGCTGATGCGAGAGGACCAGAATCGCACATCTAGGGTTCGCGATAATCGCCAGAGAAAATGCTGACGTCACTCATTTCAGAAAACTCTTAGTTGGTGTGGTCAGTGGCTTAAGTTGGTGATCAATGCACATCACTCCTTGTGATTCAACTCCTTAAGGTCAATTTGGAGCCTTTTGAGTTTCTCAGTAAGACTGAACATAGGATTCCCTATAATTATTTGCCTCCAAACCCTCTGGACTGTGGGGAGAAAGGAGGGATGATCTGCAAGGAAGTCAAAAAACCTAAAAGGTCTTTTAGGATGCTTAGGAGGGGGAGCAATGCATACGACTGCAGGTGAGTGATCGACACCCCCCGGAGTGGGGAAAAAGGCTAAAGAGAATGCATGTGTTCTAAGCCAAGTATCATTGACAAGGACTCTGTCAAGCTTGGTGGATATATGGTGAGGAGGGTCCTGTCTATTAGTCCAAGTAAATAGGCATCCATTGAACCTCAAATCATCAACCTCACAAGAGTAGATACATTTATTAAGATCATCCATGTGGGGGGGCCAGAGGTTAGACCCACCAGCTTTTTCCAAAGGTGTCCTAATTGCATTAAAGTCACCAAGGATGATCCAAGGTTCACTGGTCTTTAAGTGGGAAAAGTCATTCCAGAGACCAAGTCTCTCATTGTGATCATTTGCCCCATAAACAAAAGTAGCCACAAAATTATACCCATCAAGGTTGGAAAGAACCTCACAATGAATTACTTGACTAGTCATGAAGAGAACCTTCACATCAAGAATGTGAGGATTCCAACAGACTAGAATTCTACCAATGGGGGCATGGGTAGAGTTATGGACATGCTTCCAGTGGGGGCAAATAACCTTCATGATTTTATCCATATTAGGTTCTTTAACTTTATGTTCAATCAAACCCATTAAAGATAAATCATTATTTTTCAAAAAGTGTTTTGTTTGCTTTTACTGCTTTGAGAGGGTCATTTAAACCTCTCAAATTCCAAAAACCAAAATGCAACTGCGATTGAGAGCTAAGCATAGGAAATTGTAAAAGATAACAGAGATAAAAGTTAAATCAAAAGGTAAGGATACTGCTCAAAAGGATATAGCAATTCTACTGCCCTTTAGAGGGGTCTGGTCTCCAATATCTCCCCTTCTTTTTGTTCTTGTTCTTCCTTGTATTGCTCCCCGCAGATTGTGGACAAGAAGGAGTAGGGGAGCTTGCCGTAGTTTGGGATGGCGAAGATTGATTGATGGGAGAATGGATTTGACATTTAGAACCCATAGTGGATGGCTGAGCTTCTGCCAATATCTCCTCACAATCCTCAGAGGACTCAATATCTTCATCTGGGTTGAAAGGAACCAACTGATCCCTCAAAGTACCACTGGGAGCTGCTGATTTGTGAGACTGTGAAGGATCAACAGCTATGGTCACAACATCGAGAGCTAAACTGCCTCCCTGATCTAAAGCCTTAAGGACTTGTTCTTTGACAACCGGATCCTTGTTGGAAATGCAACCCTTGTTTCCAACCGTTTGCCAAGACTCCACTGGGTTAGCAGGTACTGGAGCTGGTTTCGGAGTACACGCGTGGCCAAACACTTTACACACTGAACATTTTGAGGGGAGCCATTGATATTCCACTCTGATTGTAACAGCCTCCCCATTTGCCTTTACCACTATTACATCCGGTAACTCATCATCTGCAGAGATTTCTACACATACCCTTGCAAAATCCAGCTCTTTCTTGCCACCAGTAGCTTCATCAACATGAATAGGTCTTCCAATAGAGCTGGCTATACGACTAAAGCCAGCCGCAGTCCAGCATTCCAGCGGAAGCTTGTGTAGCTTGACCCATGCTGGAATAGAAGAAGGATGCTTGGTAGTTGGGACCAACATTCTTTTCCAGTCATTAAGAACTAGATACACGAGAAGAGAAGAAATATGGGCCCCCTTCTAGCACCTGTAATTTAGCAAAATTTCATCCTAAAACTCAAAGAGGAAACAAGCCCCAATCTGTTTAATAGACTTCGGAGCATTGTTTTTCCATACAGATCGAGCAGTGGCACACAACAAGTTGTATGGCATTTTGCCATCCAGAAAATATCCAATCAAACAATGACCCCAGGAGTTTGAATCAACTTTAGACTCATCTAGTTCCACTACCGTGTCCTTACCTTGCTGCATATCTGGGAAGTGCTCTAGCTTCATCATTTTCAATGGGGCTTGGGCTTTAAAAAGAGATGCCCAATTTGAGGTTTTACCTGTGTTAATCGTGTTTGGCGGTTTTGCAGGGTGCTCCTGATGAGGGGGATTGACCCCAACTTCCACAAAAGCCCCCTCCTGGTTTATTTCAGCAGCGGTAGTATCCTCATTAGGGGTTAGAATATTCCTCCCGAACTTGAAGGATGTGATTTTTGAGCTGAGAAAGGTTGATGCTAACACCTGATTTGATCATTTCATCTTCAATCGATTGAACTAGGGAGGAAATATGGTCCTCACTCGCTTGGTCTTCTTCCTCACGCTGGAAAACAACCGGATTAGGGGTTAATGGGTTATGGGTTTGGACGTGTAGTGCCGCTGTACTCGAATCCGGATCCCGTGCTAATTGCGAAGAAAGCTCACCCGAGCCAGATCTGGACCTTTGCGGGTAGACACTCGACTGTAAAAAGTTGGGTTTAGGTGAATATTGGATGGTAGGCGTAGCCATGGAAGAGACAGGAATGTCGGGACCCAAATCTGTAGGTTTTCCTGGAGTAGCTTGAGACAGCGCGCCTCTGTGTTTCTGCCGTAGTTCATGAGAATCTAGGGCTTTGGAGCCCAGATTAAACATGGGGGAACCGGGAGCATCCACCATGGGAGAAGGAGAACTGCTAGACATGTTTAGGGTTTCTCCGAGCTCACCAAAATCGCCAAAATCGCCAGAGAGAAAGATGACGTCATTCTCCAACGAGGACCAATATGTTTATCTTGATTTAATCTAATGAACAAAGTGTTCAAAATCACCTAAAACATTGTAGATTATAAGATATAACATTTTGAAAAATGGCACGAACTCCCATAAGGGACTATAAAATTGGGACGGAGGGAGTATGACGTATCTCATCATTGGGTAGAGTTACCATAAGTCTTAATTTGATTACACATTCTCGGCAGTGCCAAGTTCTGGGTCTCAATTGCCACTGTTTTTGATTTCTTATTGCTGAGATACTCATTCACTTTGTGTGGCTGTCAAGCGCCTGTCACCTTATCCTAACAGCTTCCTTGCCTACCCAGGCAGGGATGTCCCTGGGACTTCCATTTTAATTGGATTGGATTGTTAAGCATCCCACTGCGTTGGGTATTGCCAAAGCCTAGAGGGGGCTGTCCTCTGGCCACTCCCACAACCTCAGGTTTGCTGATTTGTGCATCTCGGGTGATGCCATTTTGCTGAGCTTGCTACTGTGACTGCTCTTATTACTGTTGCTGTAGTAGATTTGTTGAAGTTTTACTTAAAAGTTTTTGGGTAAATAGTTTTAATAAATAAATAACTTCTAAGTAACTTTTAACTTTTAAGTTTTACTTAAAAGTTACTTAAAAGTTATTTATTTATTTATTTTTTGGGTAATTTAGCTTGAAATTAAAAGGGATTAAGCGAATATACAGCCTACAAGGGGCATACCCCAGGGAGAACAAAACAAAATAAAAAAGAAAAGAAAATTGCATACTCCCCGACACAACCCGCCGGGTGGGTATAATAAGCATAAAGCAGTAAAATTAAATCTATTACATTGTGGCTCTAGACATAACAACAAACTATCAAATTCCACATGGTGCAATAAAAGGGCCTCACAAAGAGGCTTAATGTTGGCAGTAGGAAAAGTAGGCACAATGGCCAACAATGTGTGGAGTGGATTAAGAGAAAGGACCTGGTCCCCACCCCATCAGCTTGACCTTTGATTACTTCGTGTAAAGTCCCACTTTTACACATAAAGTGTATTGTATCCCAAGGCAAACACCTTTCGGAGCTAGCATTTTACTGCATGTAGGTCCCCCACTTTTTACACATAAAGTGTATTGTATCTTCCCCCAAAGCAAACACCTTTCGGTGCTTGCATTTTCCAGTGGTCTTTGATTTTCAACGTGGGCCCACCAAATAGAAGAAATCAACACATTGATAGCAACAAAACTATTGGCTTACAGCTGTATCCATGATTCCCGAGATTTTATTTTGGAAAACCTGTTGCGTTCAAATATTGAGATAACATTTTTGCTTGGAAGATATGCACACTTCCCACGGCACATGTGCACAGCTCACCCACCAGTAGAATCACATGCATAATAAAAGATCTAATTTTCGTTCAAAGGATGTGCTTGCAAGGGGCGTGGGCCCCCACTCTCATCTTCTCCAGGAAGAACATGGAGAAAAAATTGAACTGAACCAAAACTCAGGCCAATCTGGGTTTATGCGGTACAGCAATAATTGAAATAACTTGGGTTTTAATTAACCAAAATACCTTAAATCACAAGGGTACAACAGAGCTACATCCCAAGAAAGCCATCAACTAGCTCCAATCAGAACCATAAGAGGACACCGAGTACCATCATCAACAACACACCCTAGCTGAACCAGAACTAGTGTAGATTTGCCACTGTTATCTGCTTAAGTGGAGTTGGAGCACAAACAATGGTTTATATCTCAGATGTAGCTGTAATGCCTCCTCCCATTGTAGTCGATTGGCCTCCCAATCCTTTTCTTTTATTTTCTTTTCGTTTCCTTTCCTTTTCTTTTCTTTTTCTTTTCTTTGTCCTCCCTGGGATATGCCCCTTGTAGGCTGTAAATTCGTTTAGCCCTTTTTATTTTAAAGCTGGTTTATCTAAAAAAAAATTATAGGAGCTTCAGCTTTTGGTTTGCAAGCATGCCCAAAACTTTACACTTGGGGCACTTTGGGGGTATCCATTGATATTCTATATGTACATAGGCTGAGTCGTGCCCATTTCTTACTTGGATAGCTTTGGGAAGTTCTGAATCAGCTGAGATTTCTACACATACTCTGGCAAAATCTAGCCTCTGTTGTTGGGCAGTGGCTATGTCCACATGTAGGGGCTTACCTATGGTGCTAGCTATGCGACTAAAACCCTCTTCAATCCAACATTCCAAAGGAAGTTTGTGGATTTTAACCTAGGCTGGAATGGTAGAGGGGTGTTCAGGGGAAGGAAACTAGCATTCTATGCCAGTCCTTAAGAACGAGGAACCTCCTAGAGAAAAAATAAGGTCCTCCCTCTAGGACTTTGATTTTGGTCTCCTCATCTTGGAATTCAAAGAAAAAGCAGACCCCCACTTGTTTAATCTTGATTCTTCCAAAGTCTTTCCAGATTGTCCTAGCCGTGGCACTTAGCAAAGGGAAAGCCATTTTCCCATCTAAGAAATAACCAATCAAACAATTATTCTAGTTCCTATCATTGACATGAGAGTCCTCCAATTCAACAACAGCATCTTCCCTCTGTAATTCAGGGTAATGGCTAAGCTTCATAATGTTTGAGCGACTTTGGGTATGAAACAGGGCTGTCCAGTCTTTGGGTTTATTTGGTTGAAAGATTTTTTGGTCCATGGTTTGGGCTTTAGGAGCAGCTTGTATTAGGGGATCTAGTACATTGGGGGATGGAGGAGGTATGAGGGTTGAACGGGTAGTAGTATTGGGATATTTGAACTCTATTTTAAGAGACTTACCCACTTCAGTGCTTGAGGAAGCCCCTTCAAGAATGGGTTCCTTAGCTCGTAGAAGATTGAGTTGGGATTTAGCTCAGAACAATCAACCCTCGTCCCAAAAATTTTTTTGTGGTAAATTAACTTGAAATTAAAAGGGGTTAAGCGAATGTACAACCTACAAGGGGCATACCCCAAGGAGGACAAAATGAAAAGAAAAAAAGAAAGAAAAGAAAAGTGCGTGATCCTCGGCATAACCCGTCGGGGTGGGAAAATGAGTAGTGCTGGCACATCCCATCAGCATAGGTGTAAATAAGCAAAAATGCAATAATGTAGTAAGTGTAATGCCGAGCACAACCCGCAAGACTAGGATAAGGTGAAAAACATGCACATAAATGAATAACATGTAGTGAGTCCTAAAGGCACCACTGTATGGAATGTGATTAGCCCATGCTCGCTTCCCATTAGCCTAGCCATTCCAAAGGAAAGGGAGGCATCAAGGACATGAGCATGGTCTTTGCTGAAGAACATAACTACGTGATGATAGTGTCAAATACCTCACCTAAGTAAGGGAAATACTCATATGCTCAAGATTTGCCTACCTCCACAACGAAAGCAACAACAATAGAACTCGGCGCCAAGGGTATGAGTCCACTAGAAAACACCCTCATCCAAGTACCACAGTCGTTGTAATCACCCCAAAGAGATAGAGCAAGATCATAAAGTAAAAGGATAGCCCGCAGTGCATCATAATATCAAGGATAGGGCTAGAGATAGGTGAGTTCCCCAACCAAGCTAAAGATCATGATTGATAGAGCCAGCCCCAAGGAATAAACCCCGGATCAGAGAAAACCAAGTCACCACTATGTAGAACACATCTAATGGTAATTTCTGCCATCAGGCTCTGAACACACAATCAACCAAACGGTGCAATTATCCTAATCCAAGAAACCCACACCCGGTAAATGTAACAGTGCCCCTGTAATGAAAGTAATTGTTCAAGTCTATTAATGAGCGGATTAGGTAGTAAAGAATGACGTCAGCTCCCTTCTCTGGTGATTAGGCGATTTCTATGCGATCTAACCCTTGGTCTGGTGAGTCTCGCGTCCCTCGAGTTATCAGCCATGGCCGACGGTACTATTCTCCTTTCGAGTGATCTAGGAAAGAAGGCAACAAACTCAGTTGAGTTACACAGGAGAAATCTTCAACACGGTTCACGATTCGGGGGTCTTATGTCCTCCATAGTCTTCACACCTCAGAGTTCCTCGGAGCTTTGCCCGGACCTACACGACACCCCATCGAGCACAGGCAATATTCATTCTATGAACTTCGTTCAATCAAACATATACCAGCAGAGATCTAGATCGGGATCAGGCAATTCAAGTTTCACTCCATCACGCGACTCAAGCCCAACCGAAGAGGTAAATCACTCTCAAATCTTCAATTTACAAGAAAACCCTAATCTAGGAAACATGAACCTAACCCCTGAGATAAGGGCCATGACGGATGTCAATACCCAGGGAGCGGAGTCCTCCATGATAAGGTCTGGCACTTTCAGCCCTACAAACTTAAGGTCCAGATCCTCTAATCATCTGGATAGTGCGAATCGTTTGGCCTCTTTGGTTAATTCCATAGAGAATGAAATGCTCAACTCTGGTATCAGTGTGAGTTTTGTGAAATTCAAGGACAGTCTTATTCAAATCCAGAAAGCAGGGCCCGAATCGGTAGAGAAAATTGATCTTGAAGGGGAGTTTGTTACTGTTGAGGAGAAGAAGGTGCCTCGTCCCCCTGAGCCTAAGTTATTCCCACCTCTAGGACCTGCAAATAGGAATTGGAATTCCCTGTTCAAAGCCCAAGCTCCTGCCAAATCGATGAAGTTGACTCACTATCCAGAGTTTCAGAAGGGGAAAGCTGCTCATGTAAGTTTTGATGAGACCCAAATTGATGATGGATTGGGTAATCACTGCTTGGTAGGTCATTTCTTGGATGGGAAGATGCCATTACCGCTTCTTTTTGCCACTGCTCGTGCAGTATGGAAGGACCATGGCAAATTCTCCATCAAGCAGCTAGGCTCGTGCTATTTGTTTGAATTTGAAGATGAAGCATCTAAGAATGGAGTGCTTGAAGGCGGGCCGTATTTTTTCTCTCGAGGAACTTGGTGCTGAAAGAGTGGAGGAGGATGTTAGTTCCAGGCAAAAAACCATCCCTCCACCATACCTGTATGGGTTAAGTTACATAGACTTCCATTAGAGTTCTGGACTCATGTTGGTTTTAGCAAGATAGCAAGTGCTATAGGAAAACCTATTCATATAGATGAAGCCACTGCCAAAAAGAAGCGACTTGATTTTGCTCGTATTTACGTTGAGATAAATGCAGGGGATGAACTACCCACAAACATAGCCATTTCAGTTAAAGATGAATCAGTGATGGTAGGGGTTGAATACCAATGGCTTCCTCCGAGGTGTGAGAAATGCAAAGTGTTTGGCCATAGTTGTGACACTAAGGCTATTCCCAAAGCAACCAAACCTGTAGAGGAATGGAAAGTGGTGGGCAAGGGCAAACTTTCTTCTATGGATAATAGGGTGGAGGTTTCCAACTCTCATCCAGTAGATCAAGGTCAAGAGGTTAATGATTGTCATACGCTAACATGTTCTTCTTTGGGTAATAGTGTGGAGGTTCCCAACTCTCTCCCAGTTGATCAAGGTCAAGAGGTTAGAGACTGTCCAACAGTAACGGGGGCAGTAAAAAGTGATCAGCAAGGGGTTGATCAGTCATGGGTTCATGCTAATACTACAGGGGTATTTGCAGCAGAGGGTCATGTTATTGTAACACCCCAAGCTCCACCTACCCTGCTTTCACTTACTCCTAGCCTCATTCCTCAACCATTAGATCTTTGTTCTGCTGTCCCTCCTGTCCCTATTGATGATGCTCTCAGTGAGGAATTGGTTGAAGAGATCTTAGAGGTTGATAGAGAGGAGCAGGAGCCACTAATCCCAGAGGTTAAGTTTGGCGGGGTGTCTTCTACCATCCTAGGGACCCCAGTCACTTCTAGAAGACCAGCATTTCCTGAATCCATGAGTTCTAGGAAGAGAAGGCTGAAGCAGGAGAGTAAGCTTCGTAATAAGGGCAGTCGCTAACCCTTTATCCTTTATAATATGTATATTACTATTAATATATCAGTGGTTAAATGTTTAAGTCTTTCGTTTTGTGGTTTTGATGCATAGCTCTTCTTATCCATTTTGGTTCTTGGAATCTGCGTGGTCTTAATGACCCCATTAAACAAAATGCAGCAAAGGATTTTTTGAACAAAAATCAATTGTCTCTGATTGGCTTGATTGAGCATAAGATTAAAGCGCCCAATATTAGGAGGATAACCAATTACATTTGCCCTCACTGGCAGATTGCTAATAATAGTGTGCATGCTCCTATAGGTAGGATTTTGATGGCTTGGAATCCTACTGTGCTGGCTGTCACAGTGCTTTTCATGTCCAATCAACTCATACATTGTCAAGTCCATGCTATCCAAGAGGGGCATGATTTCTTGGTCACTTTTGTTTATGGTGCAAATGACCATGTGGAGAGAAGAGATTTGTGGAAAGATCTTCTCTCCCTCTCTAGTACCTTGCCCTAGGTTGTCCTTGGTGACTTCAATGTTGTCGGGAATCCAAATGAGAAAATAGGGGGCAACAACCAATGGATGCACTGTGTGGATGAGTTCAATGATTGTTTGTACTCCTGTGAACTTGATGACCTTAGGTTCACAGGAAGCTTCTACACCTGGACTAATAGGCAAGATTCTCCAAATTTCATCTCCTCTAAGTTGGATAGGGTCCTAGTTAATGATAGTTGGAACAGGGACCATACTTTCTCGGTAGCCTTTTTTCCCACTCCAGGCATATCAGATCACTCTCCTGCCTTAGTGCATATAACTCCTCCACCTAAATCAGCACCTAAACCTTTTAAATTTTTTGACTTCTTAGCTGACCATCCTTTATTCATACCCACGGTTCAAGGTATTTGGTGGAAAATCATCATTGGTAATCCTATGTACTGTTTGTACACAAAGCTTCAGCTTCTTCAAGTTGGATTAAGAAAACTGAACAAACGAGAATTCAGTGCTATCTCCGAGAGAGTGGCTCAATCACATAGTCAGCTTGAATCTCTTCAAAAAAAACTTGGGCTAAATCCAACAGATTCAAGTTTACAGGAGGACGAGAAAATTGTTTACAAACAATTTCTCACCCTTTCTAGGGCTGAGGAAAGTTTGGCTAGGCAAAAATCTAGGATTATTTGGATGAAACTGGGTGATCAATGTACGTCATTCTTCTTCAAATCTATTAATAGCAATAGGAACAGAAACAAACTCACTAGCCTTACTCTCAGTGATTCATCTATTACTCATGATGTTTTTTTTGGATAAATCAGCTTGAAATTAAAAAGAGGAAGAGGATATACAGCCTACAAGGGGCATACCCTAAGAGGACAAAACAAAACAAAGAAAAGAAACCATGGTTATATCAAAAAGGTTGAGAGCTTCTCTCTCTAGAAATAGAGAGACAATGCACTCCCTTTCTCAAATCTTCCGCATAATCTGATCCAGAGGTAATTTTATGCTCTTTTCAGACATCAACGAGTGGTTCTTCCACATCTCAACAGTGGTTCATCAACAAACATCAACGAAGTTTCCAATCATCTGACTCTCGGAGAGAGCTCTATCTAATTCACGAGCAAAGGGTGCTCAAAAACGGGATCTGGAGGTCCAGAAACCTACTTCGTTCATTCACCCACAACCTCTCAATCTGTTGGGTTTTCCATTGATTGAAGGGTATTTTCATCTCTCCTTCGAGAGAGTAACAACAAACCCAACATCAAAAAGGGGATCCAAAACCCACTTTGACTTGGTGACTGTAGAAGTCCCAAGCTCACGGTCCTCCTAGAGTTTCATGGATCAAAAACCGGACATCCGTTTGGTTCAAAATAGGAAATCAGAATGGTCTCTTCTCACAAGAAACAAGCATGGATTTGGGTGAAATATCGGTCTTTGGGATCAACCCCATCTGCATTTTCCAAAATCAAAATGGATGTTGTGTATCCATGGAAGGTCACCCAAAGCTAGACCATTGAGGTACTAATGTGGGAAGGTACACAGTAACTTCGGTTAAGCCTTATAGTGACTACTTGTTTCTTTGGATATTCCGTCTAATTTGAGGATAAACTATGCTATGGGATCTGGTTCTATAATGGTGTTTTCCCCAAAAACAAATTGCCGTGGTCTGGTTCATTCACTGCGGCGTAATTGTTACGTGTTTTGAACAAGATTCTCATGAGGAAGATGAACGATATTCATGGCGGTTAAGCGGTATTATTCTGTCCACGGTTTACCTAGATAGTGGTTTTGTCCAAACCATCTACGGTCTTGTGCCATATATATATGGTCTTTTAATCATGGTGGCCCCACCTCTTTATTGGAACGCAGAGTTCAAGTTACTACACGCATGGGTACAAATTGCATACCACATCATGGCCTCAAGGCCTTTTCGCGATATATTGGGTCTTACCACGGTTTGACTTTCAATGACAAACTTCCTTAGGCCCACTTGGTATGTTGGGAGTTTTAATTTCACCACGGGGTCAAATTGCACAGTAATAATCTGGCCGAAAAGTGGGACCTTGGAAGAATCATCACACACGTTAAGCTGTGTTCAACAGAGCTTATGCGTGAACAAAAAGCAACATGGGGTATTGTATTTAATGGGAAAATTAGCTGGGGATTTTATTCTCGGTTTTGAATGGGTCTAACAGAGGAGTGCTAGTTTGCTGAGGGCTTTGTGCCCGTGTGCTATTATTTGGTCTTTGTGCCATGGTATCAACGTGGGGCATAACTCAAGTGGAAACACAATATCAACCGTCGGGATAATATAATTAGGAATTTTGTTCATTATTCCTACCCTAGCGGGTTGTGCTAGGGGAGTACGTAATTTTTCTTTCTTTTCTTTATTTTCATTTTGTCCTCCCTGGGGTATGCCCCTTGTAGGCTGTACATTCGCTTAACCCCTTTTAATTTCAAGCTAAATTACCCAAAAAAAAAAAAAAAAAGAAAAAAAAAAAAAAAAAAAAAGAAAGAAAAGTACATGCCAACGGCAAACAAGGAAGCTGGCCAAGTGGCTAACAAGGAAGCCTTTCGGCTCAAAATGAGAATACCTAAGATAAGCCTAGATATGTAACTCTACATCAGCAAAAAACTAGAGATGAGAATCCTAGCCAAAGGATGCAGCAACAGACACGAAACTTGAACATAATCTTGGACATGATGCTTGGGAGAACATCAACAGCTGCAACTTGCTGCAGCCTATAACACCATGGAGATCAAGATCTGGAGGAATTTGGGCAGCATAACGGCTGAATTTTACCATCCCAGAAAAGCAGGAGTCTGCCCAGGTTTGGCAGCCCATAACTACAGATTTTGGGAGGAAAAGCCCCCTCCTAGAAGGGACAAAATCATGCCCTGGGACAACCCCTAAGGCTAGGCCAGAAATCACAACATTGTGGATGCTAATCAGACACACAACAATCCAGATTATGCCAAACAGGAAGTAACACAGCAAGTTACGTATACAATGTAGGTACGCAAACAAGTATCTATAGCAGCAGCCTTTGCTATAGTATAACATGAAGATACATATGCATACAAGTAAGTATGTAGGTTGCAACAGCCCTTGCAACCTACTAATGAGCATAATTCAATAGCAAGCAAGCAAGTATCTATAGCAACAGCCCTTGCTATAGTATAACATGAAGATACATATGCATACAAGTAAGTATGTAGGTTGCAACAGCCCTTGCAACCTACTAATGAGCATAATTCAATAGCATGCAAGCAAGTATCTATAGCAAATGTACTTTGCTATAGATTAAACAAGTCTCCGTGAGGCCATTCAAAGAGTAAATTTTTTTGTACCGGTAATAGCATTCTTCATGAAGTCCATCCGCCTACTGATGGACACTCTGCAGCTCTCTGCTTCCTTTTTGATACTTACCCCGACACGGTAATAGCATTCTTCATGAAATCCATTCACCTGCTAGTGGACACTCTGTAGCTCTTTGCTTCCTTTTGATACTCCTGTCTGACTCGGTAATAGCATTCTTCATGAAGTCCATCCACCTGCTAGTGGACACTCTGTAGCTCTCTGCTTCCTTTTGATACTCCTGTCTGACCTATAACAACACACACAGCAGCAAGGATCAAAGTGTATCAAAAAGTATCAATAACTATAACAGAGTAGTGACAGCAGTATATACAATAAAAACAAAGGACCTTTCAACTTGCATTCCACTATGTCAGAAGAGCATCAGATTGAGGACTTCTAGAGAGATTCCCCAGGGACATCAATCTATGTCTAATGACAGAGGTAATCTTATGAACAACCACCGACTCTGAACACGCCACATTTTGGAACTTGCGTATATTTCTTTCAATCCAAATGTGATATATTGATGTGGAGAAGACCAGCTTGATTAAACATGTTTTTAAAGATTTGCCTTTGATTGTTGCTAGCAAGTCAATCCAGTTAACCCAAGATCTAGGAGGCCAATGAATATAAAGTTTGGCAAGGAGTTGGGACCAAACTTGGGATGTAAATGGGCAATTGAAGAACAAATGATCATGGCTCTCATTGCTCGGACAAAAACTACAGTTAGAGTGAGATTTAGTGCCAAACATAAGCAACCTGTCCTCAGTATACAATCTCTCTTGGATAGCAACCCAAGTGATGAAGCTGCACTTGGGAATATGTCCAGGGAACCAAACACTATGGTACCAATGGACCCTGGGGAAGGGTGTCCTAAGACTATTCCAAAGAGAACTCACAGTAAACTCCCCATTAGTAGTAAGAGTCCACTTGTGTTGATCATCAAGATCAACATTAGGTTTAGGGAAATTAGTGAAACTATTTCTAATTTCATTAATCTCCCAAGTTTGAGTGACCAGTATAGCCCATCTAGAGTCCCTAATAACAAAGGAAACCTTAGAGTTCTTAGGGAGACCCATGTCATAGATGATCCTTTCACCATATCTGCTGAACAGAGGACCTAAGGGATGCCAATTATCATACCCAAGACACTTTAGCTCCAGATTTCTTAAGATCAGGGCCAGACCAGAGGAAGGCCTTCAAGACAGCCTCAACTTCTTTTATAACTTTCTTTGGTAGGATAAATAAGGAGGACCAGTAAGTTTGCATAGAAAACAACACATTTTTTTTATCAATTGAACTCTCCCTGCATATGTTAAATCTCTATTGGTCCAACTCTTGGTCTTAGAGGTAATTTTATCCACCAAAGGCTTGCAATCCCTATGGGACAATCTGGTGGATAACAATGGTACCCCAAGGTACTTAACAGGCAGGGAACCTTCATTAAAACCCAGAACATCCAAGATATCTTTTCTTGTGGAGGCAGGAACCCCAAAGAAGAAGATATGACTTTTGCTTGGGCTAGGTTTCAATCCAGACAAAGACTCAAATTCAGTAAGGGAGGATTGGATGAGCTGAACTGACCCAAGATCCCCTTCACAGAAAATCATCAAGTCATCTGCAAAGCAAAGATTGATAATTTCATTATTACTACATCTCCAATGAAAATGGAAATCAGGAAGCAAAGATTTCTCCCTCAAGATGCAAGTGAGGACTTCCATAACAATAACAAAAAGATAGGAGGATAAAGGGTTTCCTTGCCTTAGACCCTTTTTCCCATTGATGAAACCAGTATTTTCCCCATTTATACTTAAAGTGTAATTTGCAGTGGTAACACAAGCTTGTAACCATTTGATCATAATGGGGTGAATATTCATGCTAAGGACATCCCATAAGAAGTCCCATCTCACATTGTCATAGGCTTTCATAATATCCACCTTCATAGCACACTTGGGAGTAGAAGAGGATTTATGATAGCCATGCATAAGCTCCTGTGTAAGGAAAATATTATCAGCAATCCTTCTACCTTTCACGAAACCAAATTGGACGGGATCAATGAGGGAAGGAAGAGCACTTTGTAGTCTTTTGGCAAGAATCTTAGCTATGCATTTGTAAACGGTGTTGCAACAAGAAACGGTGTTGAGATTTGGAAGTTTTTACCCTGTCAGAGATTTCACTATACTCTTTTGTATTTAGCTTTTTGAATTCAACTTGGAGAGAACTCAGCTTCTTACATAGGCAGAACATAGGGTTGCCAAGAATGATGGTTCTCCAAACCCTTTGAACAGTGGGGAGGAAAAGAGGATGGTCAGCAAGGAAGTCAAAAACTTGAAAGGTTTAGATGTGGGCTTGGGGGGTGGGGTAAGACTCACAATAGCAGGGGAGTGGTCAGACAATCGTGGAGTAGGAAAGAAAGCATTGGAGAAAGGAAACGTTCTCATCCAACTTTCATTCACAAGTACCCTGTCAATCTTAGTGGAGATACAATTAGGATGAGCTTGATGGTTACTCCAAGTATAGAAGCAGCCAGAGAATCTGAGATCCTCAAGCTCACTGGAGTAAAGGCAGTTGTTAAACTCATCCATATAAGGGGGCCAATGTGCTGTACCACCAACCTTATCTCTGGGGGATCTTATGGCATTGAAGTCACCGAGAGTCACCCAGGGAAAAGTGGTCCTGAAGTTAAGGAGACTACTCCAAAGGTCATGTCTACTAATATGCTCATTGGCCCCATAGACAAAAGTGGCAAAGAAAACCAGTCCAGACTGTATAGAGTTAACCTCACAATGAATGTATTGGCTGGACTTTTTTTTTTTTTTTTGGGTAAATAAGCTTGAAAATAAAAGAGGCTAACCGAATGTACAGCCTACAAGGGGCATAACCCAGGGAGGACAAAGAAAGAAAAGGAAAAAGAAAAAGAAAAAGTGCTTGAAATTAAAGGGATGGCCACTAGGGCAACATTAGGGGAAGTAGGGGAAATGCAAGATAAGTAAGTAAAGATAGACACTGGTGCTGAGATAGAAGGCTACCCGCACTAATGGTGCACAACCATAGCAATGGCATAGCGAAGGGAACCTAGCTTTAAAAGCTGGAGGACACCCCCTCCAGACAAGATAATCCTAAACAATGGGAACAAAGTGCTAAAACTGGGGAGTAGCAAGTTCATTACTGGATGCAACAACAGATGATAGAACGCAGCAGTAACAGCAGAACCGGATAGCAGTAGCAACAAACCATTGTATAGCAGTACCATACATCACAGAAACAACAACAACAGTATAAGGAATCAAGCAAAGAAACAATAAAAAAAGCAAGAAAGTGTACCATACTACTACCGGTATTGGTATTGGCAAAGAGAGAGTATCGATATCATAACAGCAATAGAATGATGCCCAGTAGCAGTAGAGAGACCACAACAGCAGCAGAGAACGTAGCATCAGAAAACATAACAACTCAAAGGCTGAACTGAGATGAGCTGACGACCAACATAACAACTCAAAGGCTGAACTAGAAGCTAGAAGCACAGCAGGTTGCATGCAGCAGCACGGCCACCAACAATAGCTAAATCAAAATAGCAAAGCCACTTAAGGCTCATGACCCACAAATTTGGACATTAAAATAGAGCAAGCTAAAAAACAGCATCAACTCTACTAATTTTGGTAGATACAGCTCATATACTTGCTTAATTCAAAGAACATAGCTTGCAATGAACCAAGCATATACAAAGCTAACAGGAACTGAAAGCTACAGTATGGTACACAGAGATGCATGGGAAGGAAGAAAGAGACTCCCCTTAGTGGTTCGAGGAAGTTCTTTGCCTGGCAATTTTCCTAGCCTTTTTTTGTTGCTTCTTTGATCTTTCAGACGTTGGTAGGTCGCTCGAGTAGAGCTCAATGGGATTTATGACTGGAGAGGAAGGACTTTCATAGCCAGCTTCATCTTCACATTTGAAATCAGTGATGCATTCAGAAGAGGGGTCCTTATCCGGAGGTATATCATGATCCAATAATTGGGCATCCTCCTCTTGGTTTTCCTTATCAAGAGGGGTGACCTCCTCCAATACATAGAAAGAATTGGTATTGGCTGGACTTACACAACACATTAACATCAAAATTGTGAGGGTCCCAACAAACAAAAATTCTCCCAATGGGAGCAAAATCATAATTGTGAGCAAAACTCCAATGAGGACAAATGAAGTTAAGGATACGTTTAGCATTGGCCTCTTTCACTTTGTGTTCTAGTAACCCAATCAAAGACAGTTTATTATTCTTAATAAAAGATTTGGCTTCTCTTTGTTTAAGAGGGTCATTAAGACCACGCAAGTTCCAAAACCCAGCATGCAAAGTTGTGGAGCTAGACATAAAAATTTAAAAGGGAACCTAAATTACATAGCAAAATATAGAAAGTATTAACTGCTAACAAAATGAGAGGGGAAAAAGAATTATCGCCCTATATAAAGTGGTGAGGAGCCTTCGATTGCTCCTTCCTTTCTTTTTTTTTTTTGTTTGAAACCAGGTTTGAAATCCCCCCATGCTCTCCCTCAATTTCCAAATTCCCCACCGCCATCGCATCTAAGTGTTGGGTGTTTGAAGGTTTGGGGAAAGGACAGGTGCATGTGGTGGTTTAGGATCAGGTTCAAACCCTTTCCCATCCGGTGAATGTTTATCCTCCAACTTTAACGGATCACCCTCAACACTCCCCACCTTGGCTGCTGTGATACAAACTGAAATAGCTTTTGGATCGGGGATAACTATGGAAGGTACAACTGCAGTAACAACATCAAGGGCCGCACTGCCACCTTGCATCAATGCATCCAAAACCCTACCTGCACCAATGGGTCTTGATCCAAATCGAGCCACAATAGATCAAGCTTTCCAGAACCACATCCGCCATTTCAGGATTTGGGATGGGTGGGGCTGGTTTTGGCTTGCTCTTGTGGCCGAATACTTTGCATTCTGGGCATTTGGTTGGAAGCCACTGGTACTCCACTCTGATGACTACTGACTCCCCATTAGCCTTAACCACTACTTCATCAGGAAGATCATCCCCTGCAGAAATCTCAACACACACTCGTGCAAAATCCAATCTCTTTTTACTTGTTGTAGCATTATCCACGTGGATTGGTCTCCCAATTGAACTGGCAATGCGACTAAAACCAGACGCAGTCCAACATTCCAGGGGTAATTTGTGCAACTTAACCCATGCTGGGATAGAAGGAGGGTGAGCTGTATTGGGCACTAACATCCGTCTCCAATTCGTGAGCACCAGATACCGTCTTGAGAAGAAATACGGACCTCCCTCTAGGACTTGAAGTTTGGTAGCTTCATCTTTAAACACAAAGAAGAAGCAGGAGCCTATTTGCTTAATAGAGATAAGGGGCATTCTCTTTCCAGACTGCTCTAGCTGTAGCACACAACAAATTATACGGCATTTTCCCATCTAAGAAATACCCTATCAAGCAATGATTCCAGGAATTTGCATCAATATCTGATTCATATAGCTCAAACACTGCTTCTTTACCTTTCTGCATATCTGGGTAATGCTCTAGCTTCATCATTTTAGAGGGGGCTTGAGCCTGAAATAACGAGGACCAATTGGGAGCTTTACCTCTTCTCTGTGCGGGGTTCATTTCTTCCGTGGCATAGGAAGAGCCTGGAGGAGCCTCTACTTCAACGACATCTCCATCAGTATAACGAGAAATAAGTTTCGAATTAGGGAGACCTTCATGAAGATGCTTGAGCTGGGTAGTGAGTTGAAGATCTGTTGAAAGGGTTTATCAACAAAAGGAATGGCTGGTGACAACAACTCCTCATTCTGCATCACTCTCACATATTTAGTTCCTTTATGGGCTGGACAAAATCATGTCCTTCACACCAAAAAACACCACAACAGAGGGGCTAGTCCTCACCTCAAAATTGCAGAACCAGAAGGGTTATCATCATCTGGGGCTTGTCCTCGTTTGGACAAGCAATCACAAAACTAGAAGAGGTTCGTCCTCATCTCTCCTAACCGTACAAGAACCATCTTCTGATGGTGCTCACAAAGCTCCAGCCATGGAGCCTCAGCCATGGCGTTTAACAATGTGGATCCTCCTCAATCGCAAAGGGTTATAGAGGGAATACACAGATGCACTACAGATTGGGGGTTTGTTTCTAGTTCTGTTGCTGTCTCCCTTGCGTATCAGTTCTCTCCCATTATGTGTCGATGGTGGCACGGTGGAGGAGGTAATACCACATTGGAACCTGGCGCATAGGTGAGTCTATAACAGTATTGGAGCTGAGCTTCTGTTCTTGTGCATTTGAACCTTTTCCTCTGAAATTCCTAGCGCCCATTTGGGATTGTTCTAACTCAAATGAAGTTACTGTTGGGAATTAACTTTCGGGGATATTTTACCCCAAGTTTATTAGTTAATTTGTGTTCTCAATTTTTCGAGTATTGCTTATCTCTCAGTTCAAATTTTCCGGTTACACCAGCAAATCCGGTTGATGTTGAAGTTAATGGAGCTCGGGTTGATCAAGAAAAATCAAAATTCCGGGTTCATGCTGAAGTTCGATGTTGTACTGGAGAAGACGACCCAAGTGGGTCCCACGATGTCTTGGTTCACGTAAAGGGTGGTCAATCTTGGCTTCTTGAATGGGTCTACCAGACTAAAAGTTTTGTTTGGTGGGCCCATGGTGTAATACTCTCAATCAGAAAAGGGGACTACTTTTTCGAAAAGTTGGTGGTGGAGCAGTTCATTATCCTTTGGTCCCAAGCATTTCAACTTACTTTACATAAAGTGGGTGCACAAATGGCAGTGTGCCTTGCAGCATTACGTCCTCAGCTCACATTGGTGGGCCCATGTACTATATTTTCATGCAATGGGCTATCAGCTTGTTTGGTAGGCTCACCTTCGACGCAAATTTTGAAAAAAGGGGACCACTGGTCCTCCTTTGTTTGGTAGTATATTTATGCAGTTAAAATTCTAGTTATTTACCTATGCGTATTGCTCTAAGCATATGTTTCCCTATCCTAGCGGGTTGTGCTAGGACCTATTATTTTTCCACCCTGGCGGATTGTGTTGGGGAGTATGCACTTTTATTTTATTTTCTTTTTTCTGCTTAGTCCTTCCTGGGGTATGCCCCTTGTAGGCTGTATATTCGCTTAACCCCTTTTAATTTCAAGCTAATTTATCCCAAAAAAAAAGACTAGACCAGAGATGCGATTCTTTCCTCTCTCTGCAATTGCTCGCCTGCGTTCTGGAAAACCTTCTGCAGCTTACGAGCAGAGTTAGGGCTTGTTATGGTGGGGCTGTTAGGACCGAAGGTGGAGCTTGTTCCCCTAGTGGTAGTAGACGGCAAAGAGTTAGAACTTTGTGGGAGTTGAACTTCAGATCTGTGGATATCGTTAGACTTAGGGCTTACTGTGAAATCGATGATTTGAGGCCAAAGGGGGTAAGAATCATTGGGTTCGAAGGGGGTGGGTTTGGTGGGAGTAAGGTAAGTAGATCCAGGTACCAATAACTTACTTTGTAGTTGATTCTCGTCCTTACCATCGATCGTGTCTTGGATTGCTTGGTTGTTCCCAGTCTGCTTACGCCTGAGAATGTTAGAGTCGACTGCCTTAGAAGCGAGGCCTGTCATATCAGCAGACTTGATCTTTGAGATGGTTCGCTCCCTTAGAGGGTACACGCTTGACTGCTAGAAATTGCAAGCGGTGGGGGTACCGTATGCTATGGGAGGAGAGGTGAAGCTCGCCATAACTAGGTTTCACGAAGAAGACGAAATCGCCCAGATCGAGTAATCGCCTAGAGAGAGGAGCTCTGACATATTAAACGGCTTTTACAAAAGCATTTGTCAATTATTACTCATGATGTTGGAGTTATCAAAGACACCTTTGTTAACTTCTACACTGAATTATTGGGCAAGCCTCACAATACTCAATACTCTGGCTATGACAGGGTCAATCAACTCATAAGTAAGAGGCTGTCTAGTGCACAAAGCCTTGCTATGGTCCAGGATGTGTCTGACATAGAGATTAAAGATACTATGTGGGAACTTAATCCCCATAAAGCCCCTGGTCCTGATGGCTATAATGCTGGGTTTTTCCAGAAAGCTTGGTTGGTGGTTGGTCATGAGACCACCTCAGCAATTAAGAACTTCTTTAGGTCTGGCCAACTACCTAGTAGAGCTAACGCAACAGTTGTGGCGCTAGTTCCTAAAATCCCCAACCCCTCTAGGGTTGGCGATTTCAGGCCAATCTCTTGCTGCAATACCATTTATAAATGTATTGCAAGGATACTGGCAAAAAGGCTCCAAAGTGCCCTCCCATTACTTATTGACCCTGTTCAATCCGGTTTTGTGAAGGGTAGAAGAATAGCTGATAATATATTCCTTACACAGGAACTTATGAGAGGGTATCATAAATCCTCTCTTTCACCCAGATGTGCATTAAAAGTTGATATAATGAAAGTATATGACAATGTTAGGTGGGAGCTTCTATGGGACATACTTAAGGCCATGAATTTTCACCCTATAATGATAAAATGGATACAATCATGTGTTACCACAACTAATTACTCATTGAGTATCAATGGTGAGCCGACTGGGTACATAAGAGGCAAAAAGGGGCTTAGGCAGGGGGATCCACTCTCCTCCTATCTCTTTGTTATTGTCATGGAGGTGTTGACTAGCATCCTGAGGGAGAAAGCCAAACTTCCTGACTTCCATTTTCATTGGAGGTGTAGCAAGACTAAGCTCATTAATCTCTGCTTTGCTGACGATCTCATGATCTTTAGTAAAGGGGATTTGGAATCTGTTAATCATATCCATGCTTCCCTCCTGGAGTTTGAAGCCCTCTCTGGTCTATCTCCTAGCCCTGGAAAGAGTAGTGCCTTCTTTTCTGGAGTTGATCACTCCACTAGAGAAGGCATCCTCGCCGTGCTGGGCTTTAAAGAGGGTTTTTTTCCTGTCAAGTATCTAGGCGTGCCTCTCCTTTCCACCAAGCTTAAGCAGCAAGACTGCAAAGACATGGTAGCAAGAATAACTTCTAGGACTAAGTCCTGGACTAATAGGGACTTATCTTATGCTGGGAGAGTCCAATTAATTAAGAATGTTCTATTCTCCATGCAGACATATTGGTCCTCTACCTTTATTTTGCCCAAGAAAGTCATAAAAGACGTCGAAGCTATTCTTAGGTCCTTCCTCTAGTCTGGTCCAGATCTTAAAAAATCTGGGGCTAAGGTGTCTTGGGAACACTTGTGTTCTCCCAAACAGGAAGGGGGACTTGGCTTCAAAGCAATTCAGGTCTGGAATAAGGCTGCTATAGCTAAGCACATATGGTTTCTCATCTCAGGTGGAGAGCAGTCTATGTGGTGCCAATGGGTCAAGTCATATTTGCTCAAGGGCAAAAGTTTGTGGGAGGTTAAAATGCCTAGTAACCCCTCTTGGGTTTGGAGGAAGATCCTCAACCTTAGATTAGTTGTACACCATCACATTAAAGTGTCCATAGGCAATGGTAAGTCTACATCCTTTTGGCATGACAATTGGACAAACTTAGGTCCTCTTGCCAATAGGTATGGCAATAGGGTAATGTATGACTCTGGACTACCTAAGGATACTACTGTGTCTGCTATCATCAGAGATACCTCATGGGCCTTCCCCATTACTCAAACATGGGAACTCAATGAGATCAGGTCTAGTCTTCACTCTTTACCTGATCCAAAAAGAGATATGGAGGACCAACATATCTGGACGCTGAATTCCAGTGGGAAATTTACTATATCATCACTATGGAATCATCTTAGAACTTCATTTCCTAAAGTCTATTGGAGTAAATGCATTTGGTTCCCTGGCCATATACCTAAGTGCAGTTTCATCACCTAGGTTGCCATTCAACATAGACTCTATACTGAGGACAGACTAGTCTTATTCGGTGCTAAGACGGTCTCTTGTTGCTCATTCTGTTCGGGGAGTGAAAGCCATGACCATCTTTTCTTTAGCTGTCCCTTTTCTACACAAGTATGGAATCAAATTCAGTCCTTCCTTGATTTAAAGTGGTCCCCTATTTCTCCATTAACAACCAAACCCATTTTAGAGAGTTGAGAGCTTCCCTCTCTAGATTCTAGAGAGAGAATGCACTCCTCTTTATCTGTTAAATCCAATCAATTTTTATCAAACCTCCAAACATCTGATTGTTTTTCACCAATTTGTTTCTTCAAATTATCATCCACGTTTTAACAAGGGAGGTCTGTGAGAGTTCTGTTTGTTCTTTCCACTCCTATACAAGAAAATCATCATCAAATGGTGGTCGTTTCCCCCAAACCCAACTCGGTTCTTCATCATTTCCTCCAAATCTGCTGGAGTTTACAGAGAACTTGGTAGTTTCTACTACCACAAAAGGGATCTGATCAAACCACTTGTGAGGTGGTCTTATTCTTTTCAACAACAACAACGAAAGTAGCCTCAAGCCATGGAATTCAACTACAACCAACGCCAGAATATGCTTCTCACGGAGGTATTGGTGATCTGAGGTCCTGAAGCTGTCTCGTCCGTTGCTGTCCAGTTCCTCCCGCTAAGTGTCTTGATGTCACGGCAGTGGGGTAATATTACAATCGATTCTGGTCGTGAAGGTGAGCTCAGTATATTGGTCCTCCTCCCCCCTGTCCGTTCGTTTGGAGCTGGTTTTGGAGATTGGTTCGTGCGTGTTTTAACTGGAAATCAATTTTGAGAAGGAGAGAGTGAGATACACTCTCTCCTATGTGAGTGGGTCTTCCTACTTGTTCTAAAGGCGCACCTACAGGAGAACATTTTGCAAAAATGGTACTACACGATTTTCATCTGGAAAGAGGAAATGGGAACAGCTGTTACCTTTTTAACAAAGGGCAGTGTGCCAAAGCAGACTTTGGGTCCATTCGGTGTTGAGAGAAAGGACATCTTTGTACCAAAGCACATGGGTTGCAGCGAGAGAAGTGGAGGCCGGTGTACCCAAGAAGGCCCACTTAATACTTTGATCAAAATCATCATGGAGCATTCAACATAAAGGCTATTGGTGGGTCCATTTTGTTGGCCTTTGACCGAACTAAGTAACTACCATCTCAAGGACCAATTCCTTTTGGTCAATTCGAGAACAATTGATCCATTGGGGCCCATGCATATCACCAGCCTTTTCGGCTGAAAGTCTCAAATCAATTATTGTTAAAATCGGATACAGCTGCAGTGCATGTTTCCAAGCAAATCAACATTGGAAAAGTTATCTATTTAATTAATACCCTAGCGGGTTGTGCTAGGACCACCAAATTTCTCAACCCGGCGGGTTGTGCCAGGAATCACGCATTTTTTTTCTTTCTTTTCTTTTTCTTTTTGTTTTGTCCTCCCTAGGGTATGCCCCTTGTAAGCTGTACATTCGCTTAACCCCTTTTAATTTCACGCTAAATTATCCCAAAAAAAAAAAAAAAAGAAGTGGTCCCCTAGGTCTTGGGATAATTGGGTCGCTCATATTTCAACAATCAGATGTAGGAATTTGAAATCTCTTGTTATCAAACTGGCTTTTATAACCACCATCTACCACATATGGATAGAGAGAAATGTGCGTAAGTTCCAAAACAAAGCTTGTCCAATTACTGTTATTGTGAGTAAGATACATGCAATGGTTAGAACCAGATTGTTGACTTTGGAAAATCTTCCAGTTGGTCATCAATCACAAAGGCTTCTAACCATTTGGGGTATCTCTTTTTTTTTTTTTGGGTAAATGAGCTTGAAAATAAAAAAGGCTAAGCGAATGTACAGCCTACAAGGGGCATACCTCAGGGAGGACAAAGAAGAAAAAGAAAAGAAAAGAACGAAAAGGATAAAGAAAATTGCAAAAATTAAAGGAGGGCCACACGGGCTACATGAGGAAAACATAGGGGAAATAACTTACAATGTAAGAGCACTTACAAGAAAAGAAAAGAAATTAAGAGCCAACACATGTTGGATTAGAACATAAGCAAATAAATTGAGGGGTAGAACCTATAGTTGAATGGGGAAATCTAATTTTGATGAGGACAAAACACAACACTTGGATTGTGATTGGGATAGACCTTCGATATTTGAACATGGTATAGACTTGGCACTCAAAATTGGGGAAGAGCCTCCTGCTGTTGTACTTGACTTGGTACTTCAGCATATGGCACAACACTTGGCACTTGAACTTGGGGTGGTACTTGAATTGGGAGGACATCCCCCCCGTAAGGGAATTATACAAAGCCAAGGGACAGCCCCCCAAGGCTAGGCCAACAAACTAGTAAATGTAGCAACTAGGGAACAAATGAAAATTGGGCGTAACCTTGTTTGAAAATGTAGCAACCCAATCATACGTAATCACGAAAAATGAAATACAACAGCTCTGCCCAATTGGATGGCAGTCCACAAGTTAAGTTATCAGAAAATGAGTCATTTCTGACCATAATAACTAAAATTAAGCACAAGCATGTATAGTGCAGCAGCATTGTGCTTCAAAATGTAACAGTAGCAGTGTACATCATAGACAGATCAATACCAAAATGCATTAGCAATGCAGTATACCCGTGCAATGTGCAATGTGCAAAAGAACAAAGAAGAAGTGTATCCAAAGTGCAATGTGCGGTGTACAAAGAATAGCGGCATCATCCAAGGCGGCGAAGCGGTGTAACGGTCAGTAATGTGCGGTGTCGCGGCGGCGGAAGAAGTATCCAAAGGCAGCGGCATCGCATATCAAGTCAGCGGCAGATAGCGGTGTAACGATTAAAGTAATGTGCGGGGAGCAAAGAAGTGTATCCAGTCAGGCAAAGTGTGCAAGATGTGCAATGCAAAGGTCGAGCAAAGAAGGACATAAAGATCTCTTCACCATGCAAAGAGTGTAACGGATAGGTGTACCTTGACCAACAGAGAATGGATAAAAGATGTACAATCCTAACTATGAGGCTCACACTACAACTCCCTCGAACACTCACACCTTCTATATCTCTCCACTAAGGTTCCATACTCCCTCATCAACTCACTTGATAAACTCCAAATACAACACTCTCCACTCAAAAGGAAAGTCTGAGGTTCAAAAACACTTAGCTCACTGGATACACTCAATTTAAGTTGGCCCATATAACAGAATTGAATATCCTCCTAGTACACACTATGCAATGCTTAGAACTTGTACCTGCATTCAAATCTCCCAAATGGGATGTTAGTACTAAAACATTTTCCTGATCATAACATGTAGCTTCCAAGGTTGAACCATAAACATCACAGACAATAGGGAAAAGAGAGTAAGGTATCAAACCATGTACTAGAAGATAACTAATAGTCCTCTGAAGCCTTTTGTGGGAGAGTGCCTTGACTCCCAGATGACTCCCAATGTGGTATGTGTACCTGCAAACATCACTTCCCAACTGGGACATTAACCAAAAAGGTGTGCCAACACCATATTGGCTCCACTTGATCCTGTCACTAAAATCCGTTAGAAAAATAGATTGGTGGAGATAAACGTAAGAATCACTCATTTATGTTCCAAGCTTCACGCAAAAAGGAAGGACCTGTGGGTAGCTTAGAGAGGGATATCAATCTACATCTTATGTCAGAACAAATTTTGCTTACCACAGTAGGGACTGGATTCTGCAAATTCTGGAATTTCCTGAGATTCCTCTTTATCCAAATATGATAGAGAGTGACCGTAAAGGATAGTTTAATTAGGGTGCTCCTAAGTCCTTTACCCTTGTTGTTGGACAACAGAGAGACTAGACTTTGGAGGGTTTGGGGTTGCCAATTGAAGCATGACTTAATAGAAACAGTGTCCCATACTTCTTTGGCGAAAGAACAATTGAAGAAAAGATGATCATGATCTTCATCCTCATTGCAGAAACTACAACAAGAGGAGTCTTTGATGCCAAACAGAACAAGCCTGTCCTCAGTGGATAGCCTGTTTTGAATGGCAAGCCAGCTGATTAGGCTACACTTTGGGATGTGAGCGTGAAACCAAACAATATGACTCCATTCATTGGTGGGAAAATGGTTTCTCAGATGGTTCCAAAGAGAGGAAACAGTAAATGAACCACTATTTCCAAGAGTCCATCTACAAGAATCTTGCATGAGGTTAGAACTGGAGAGGTTGGGGAGAGCATTCCTAATCTCATTTAATTCCCAGGTCTGAGTGATGGGGAACTTCCACATAGTGGGGTTCAACAAGATGGCAGAGACTTTGGAGTCATCCGCAAGACCTGAATCATACACAATACGATTGCCAAACCTTTCAATCAAAGGGCCTAATGGATGCCAATTGTCATACCAAAGGGAGATAGAGTTTTCATCTCCAATCTTGTGTTGGATAAAGGGTTGGACAATAGGACGAAGCTGGAGCAGTTTCCTCCAAGTCCAGGATGGACTACTAGGCATCTTGACCTGCCAGAAGCTCTTACCCTTAAGTAAATAAGACTTAACCCATTGGCACCACATGGATAGCTCACCTCCCGAAATCAGGAACCATATGTGTTTGGCCATTGCGGCCTTATTCCAGACTTGGAGAGATTTGAATCCAAGGCCTCCCTCCTTCTTGGGAGAACACAAATGTTCCCAAGCCACTTTAGCCCCAGTATGCTTTAGATCAGGTCCCGTCCAAAAGAATGCTCTAAGGATAGACTCAACTTCCTTAATAACTTTCTTAGGAAGAATGAAAATGGATTAAGTAATGTGGTTTTAGATGTCTTTACTTCTGACAAATGTTTGCAGATACAATCAGCGCGATGGGGGACAGATTCTATGGCAAACCATTAAGGTTCCATATCCAAGGTCTTGGAGATCCTTTCATTCATGATAAAGATGCTTCAGGTTCGGGGTTCAATCAGCTCAAAGTTCTACATAGCTACTGCAGCAAATGCCCCACTGTTTGAGCTCTACATCCAGACTTTTGCGTTAGCTATGGTTACTTCTATTACCAGGTAAATAGTTATATCCATGTGTCCTCCTGTTCGCTCATTGATGATGTGCTTGGGTGGCCTTTTATTGAGTTGTGTGAACCACTATATATGTGTGCCAGTGTGAGATGTGTGATTGAGCTCCAGAATTTCTTGAGAGAGGAGGTAATATTTAGTGGGGGAATTTGGCGAGGCATAGCTGAGGGTGTTCAGAACTAGTAGAGAGAGTATTGAAGTGTGAGTTCTCAAGGGCTTAGTAGAGTGAGCCATTATATTGGTTAGGAATTCTCTGAAGTTGGCCATCTGCATGATGCTGTTTAATTGTTTACCGATGTTATCGAATGTGGCTGACACTTACGGGATGCCCAGTGACTGTTTAATAGTGTACTGCATATCGTGGTCAAGTACGGGTTTATTTTATATGTTGCTGCTGTAGTTATTTTGCATAAGCTTCCTCGGGTTGGGCGTGATTCATATCTGGCCAAATTCGGCAAAGCTTAGCTTATTTGCCCGCCAATCAATGATCAAGCATCGCAAGTATAGATGCTGTTGTTTTATTTATCTGTTGTTTCTTATTAGTTAGCTGGACCATATTGCAAAATAAGGGCTGTGATTTGGGCTGCCATGTATGGGCAGACATCTGTTTCACCTGGTTTAACGAAAAATAGAAGAAACTATGCTCAATTTTCCAGAAATGCTGCTGCTATTTGTGCCCATTTATGTTTTTTTTTGTTTATAGGGTTTGTTCCCTCTGTGCTGGCCTAACCTAGGGGGGCTGTCCCTAGGTATATTGTTCCCCTTTCCTGGGAGGGGGGGCGTCCTCCCATTGCCCAGGGAGCTATACCTTCATGGGCTATTACTCATTCCAAGCAACCACGACAATGGAAGCTATTCATGCAGGCTACCATTAATTTTCACTGCTTGAGTCAGCCTTAGTCCGTATATCAAGTTCATGCGCAGGGACCAAGCTCCAAGTATCATTTTCAAGTCCAAGTATTAAGTTCATACGCTGACGAAGATCCAAGTCTCTAGAATTCAGATGTTTTATTTCAGTTGTTCACTTGTATTAAGGCTTGTGTTTCCTTTTCCTCTTTTGTAGCAGGTTTTTTTTTTTTGGGTAAAGAAAGCTTGAAATAAAAAGGGGGAGACAACAGAATGTACAGCCTACAAGGGGCATACCCCAGGAGGACAAAGAAAGAAAAAGAAAATTAAGCAGAGGGGCTACAAAGCTAATGAACTATCCTATGATTCCTAACCTGCTACAAAAGAGGGAGAGGAATCACAAGCCTTAATACAAGTGATTGACTAAAATAAAACAGCTAAATCTAGAAATTTGGAGCTTAGACACCATATGTACATGATACTTTGGCTTGAAAATGATACTTGGAGCTTGGTCTCTACATGAGCTTGAAACATGGACCGTGGCTGACTCGAGCAGTGAATATTGATGGTAGCTTGCTTGAATAGCTTCAATTCCCGTAGTTGCTTGGAATCAAGAAAATTTTGCCATGACCCGTTCGTAACCGGAGCACCCTCAAGGTGCCAACCACTGCCTAAACAACAGTAGCAGTTGAAAAGAAAGAAAAAGAAAGAGAAGGGGCAAAACTTCCATATCAAGGAAGCTAATCAGACACCACAGATTGCAGCAACAGTAGACAAATCCATAGTAGAGTAGAGTGCAGCATCATAAGAACAGATTGCAAATGCGAAGAGACGTGAAGGTTGCAAAGAGCAATAAGAAAAATTTGCGTGAGAGTGCATAGTAGTGGGTGCAAGATCCTAGAGTGCAAGAGCATATTGCGTGTATAAAGAATGCCGATGGGTGCAAAGATCAAGAGTGCAACAATATGCAAAAACAAAGAAAGGGCAAAGAGAGTAGCAGCAACATATAGCGTAAGAAGATTTACCAAGGTTCAACATCATGTATCCAGTAGCAATAAGAAAAGTTCAGAAGTAGAATGGGAGGACGCCCCCTCCCCAAGGGGTTCAAACATGCCACGGGACAACCCCCCAAGGCTAGGTTAACCAAATCATAACAACAAGTTCACATACTACGGTACCACTAATAGGCTCAACGCATAAAACCCAAACCCTAAAAAAATCTGATGGACACCTTTAAAGAATTGGGCAGCATTTCGTTTGAAATATGGAATTCCCACATGAACTCGCCAAATGTAAGCAAACAACATAACAGAATAGCAGGGCAACAACTAGTGAATTATTCAAGCAGAACAATAAATGAAGTGGTAACATAATGCAAGTATCAACAGTAGCGAGCTTGTGAGCACTAACATGCCCACAACAGTATGGACTCAACAGCTAGGAGTATACCATACACCACAAAGCATGCAGCTAGCAATATGATACCAAACAAACTTCCAGAGTGGAAATTACCCTAAAATATATGGCTCACCCTTCTACACCCTCAGAATCTCACACTTCGTACACTCTCTATGGTTCCAAAGCTCCCTCGCCTAAGCCTCACCATACTCCCCCACTATGTATTACCTCCTCTTGCAATGAACTCACTCACTCAAAAAGTTAGATTGGTTGGGTTGAGAGCTTCTCTCTCTAGAATCTAGAGAGAGAATGCACTCCCCTCCTCTTCCTATCAATTTTTAAAAAATTCACCAGACTTTTGTTTGGTTTAGTTCATTCGGTGTGGATCCTCTCCACTCCTATCAAAATGAGGGATTTTAGAAGAGCTCACGGGAGTTCATCAAATGGGTTCTTCCAAATCCAGATGGTGTTCATCTTCAATGGGGCTCAGTCTTCCTCTTTCAATCACCAGACCGTGAGGTCTTGTTCTCCCAAATTCTTCATGGGAGTAACATTCACAAGAGGGCTAGGATTTCGGGTTTAGCCGAACCGGTTCCCTACATCAAAATCCACTTCGGTGGACATCATCTTGAAGGCATGGGGAAAAGGAGTATATCAGTCTCCATTTACAAAGAACAATCACAAAGACTTCTACAAGGGGATCTACAATCTGCTTTGGTTCATCCTCATTCCCCTCCAATGGGCAACAAAGGGGCTCGTCCTCGTCTCTATTATCTGTACCAGACCCATCTCTGATGGTGTTTTCATAGCTTCAGTTGTGGGGCTTCAACCATGGCACATCCAACTCTAAGAACGGGCTTCTCACAGAGAAATTTGAGATCTCGGGGTTCTATAACTGACTATTCCATGGTGACCCAGTTCCTCCCCGCTAAGTGTCTCCTGTCACGGGCCCGCGGGGTAATACCACATCCTGTTCTCGTTCCTAAGGAGAGCTCCGGATGATGTAGGTCCTCATATTCTCTCCTTTTCGCTTGTTTGAAGCCGGTTTTAGAGTTTGCTTTATGCTTGTCATCCTTATGTTCATAATATTCTGAATGTATTCGTGGGTTTGCACTTTGTGTATTCCCATTTTAATTCGACTCGTTCGGTGAAGTTTGGGGAAGAAGAGAGTGTGTCCCACTTTCAAAGCACGTGGGCCGCTTTGGTGCCACAACGCAAAATGTTAAGGCAATGCTTCCAACTATTGACTAAGGGGAGCGACCACTAGTCCTTTACGTAAAGGGGTTCTTCAATCACATGGTGATTCCCCATTTTCAACGCAAGTGGGGTGTTCCCCATATTACTTTACTGCTCAAAGTGGTAGCAATGTAGCATGTGATGTGAAAGCATGACCTATTCCCCCAAACCAAGAGAGGCTATTATAGTGGGGCCGTGGTCCTTCTTGGTCCATTACACAATTTAATGCGTGAACATCCTAGGGCAAATTCTTGGTCCATTATAGGAGCAAACTTTTGTTCCAATTGTGACAGCTATATGCACGTAATGCATCACCAAGGAGCAACTTTTGTTCAAATCAAAGTCTCACTTCAACTTTTGTTCGAATCAACCTTCGGGCTTATATAATTTTGATTTTCTTGCTTAATTATCCGTACCCTAGCGGGTTGTGCTAGGATCTCCAAAATGCCCACCCCGGCGGGTTGTGCCGGGGAGTACGCTTTTTTTTTTTGTCCTCCCTGGGGTATGCCCCTTGTAGGCTGTAAATTCGCTTAACCTCTTTTAATTTCAAGCTGAATTACCCAAAAAAAAATGAACTCACTCACTCTCACTGAGGTACACACAATTTGGTAGATCACACAACTCATCTTTACAATTGGATTACAACAAAGTTCCTGAACATCTGATTCCCCAGGTTGTCCAGTCTGATCACATCCTGCTCAAGCACAAAACTTACATATACATGTAGACAATGATTGCTCACGAAGATATGTATTCTAAGGAGATGAGTTCTATAGATTATTCCCCACTTAGTTAACAACCATTGGGATTGATATCCTTGAGGAAGATTCCCCATGGACATCCATCTGTATCTCACCATTGAATGAATTTTGCTGACCACACTAGGTCCTGAGCAAGTTACATTTTGGAATTTTCGAAAATTTCTTTCAAGCCAAATTTGATAGACTGTAACAGTGAAAATAAGCTTGGTGATCAGGTTTTTAAGCGATTTACCTCCAAAACTTGAGACATGATTGATCCAATTGGCCCACGACCGTGAGGGCCAAGTCACATTGATATGTGTAAGAATGTCAGTCCAGGCTTGTGAAGTAAATGGACAATTGAAAAATAGATGATCATGTGACTCAATACCATGACAAAAACTACAACAAGAAACAGGAATGGTGCCAAACAGAACCAGCCTATCCCCTGTATATAACCTATTATGAATTGCAAGCCAGGTGATCATGCTACATTTTGGTATATGGCCAGCAAACCACCTTCCTGTTTAGGGCAGCATAAATGTTCCCATGAAACCTTAGCCCCAGTCTTTTTGAGGTCCGGGCCAGACCAAAGGAAGGACCTAAGAGTGGTTTCAACCTCCTTCATGACTTTCTTAGGAAGTATAAAGAGGGAGGACCAATATGTTTGCATTGAGAAAAGGACATTCTTAATCAGCTAGATCCTACCAGCATAAGTTAGATCTCTATTTGTCCAAGTCTTGGTCCTAGAAGTGATTTTATCAATCATGGGCTTACAATCAATGTACTTTAGTTTGGAGGATAACAACGGAACCCCCAAGTACTTCACAGGTAATGTGCCTTCTTTAAAGCCTAACAATTGTAGGATCTCTTTTCTAGTAGAGTGTTGTACACCAGAAAAGAAGATACTACTCTTACCTGGACTAGGGGATAGCCCAGATAGAGATTCGAATTCTCTAAGGGAGTTTTGTATATGTTTCACTGAGTTCACATCACCTTTGTAAAAAAGCATAAGATCATTTGCAAAACACAGATTGATAATCTTAGGATTATTGCATCTCCAGTGAAACTTAAAATCAGGTTTATTGGATTTCTCTCTTAAGATACAAGTGAGAACCTCCATGACAATTACAAAAAGGTAGGGTGAAAGTGGATCACCTTGTCTAAGGCCTCTTGCACCCTTAAAATTGCCTGTCGGGTCACCATTAATATTCAAAGCATAGTTAGCTGTGGTAACACATGCCTTTAACCATGTGATCATTTTGGGATGGAAATTCATACAAGTCAAGGTATCCCACAGAAACTCCCATCTAACGTTGTCATAAGCCTTCATGATATCAACTTTCATGGTGCATTTGGGAGTGGAGGAAGACCTATGATACCCTTGCATGATCTCCTGAGTGAGAAATATGTTATCTGCAATTCTCCTACCCTTGACAAATCCAGACTGAACTGGATCAATAAGATCAGGGAGAACACTTTGGATTCTCCTTGCGAGAATCTTGGCAATGCTTTTATAAATGATATTGCAGCATGATATAGGCCTATAATCACCCACTCTAGATGGGTTAGGGACCTTAGGTACAAGAGCCACAATGGTGGCATTAGCTCTACTCAAGAGCTTGCCAGACTTGAAGAAATTTCTAATTGCTGCAATAACCTCATGCCCAACTATATGCCAAGCTTTTTGAAAAAACCTCGCATTATAGCCGTCAGGGCCAGGCGCCTTATTTGGGTTGAGACCCATGAATATTTCCTTAATCTCGTTGTTGGTTACATCTTGGACCATGCTTATACTTTGAACGGTGGTGAGTCTTTTAGTAATGAGTTGATTGATCCTATCATACCCAGCATAAGGGGTGATGTGAGGTTTACCAAGTAAACCAGCATAGAAACTGACAAAGGCATCTTTGATCATTTTCATATCATGTGTAGTGCTAGAATCACTCAAAACCAAACTTGTAATTTTACTTCTGTTCCTATTATTGTTGACTGACTTGAAAAAGAAAGAGGTGCACTGATCGCCAAGCTTAAGCCATTGGATCCTTGATTTTTGTCTAGCTAAGCTTTCCTCAGCTCTAGAGAGAGTGAGAAACTGCTTGTAGACCAATTTTTCTTCCAATTGAATAGCGATTTTTGTGGGGTCAGCACCAAGCTTGATCTGAAGAGCATCAAGATGGTATTTAGTGGTAGTAACCCTACCAGAGATACCACTAAAATCTCTGTGATTCAACTCTTTAAGGTTAGTTTGTAACCGTTTGAGTTTTTCAGTAAGAGTGTACATAGGGTTTCCAATAATTATCTGCCTCCAAACCTGTTGGACAGTTGGGAGGAAGGAAAGGTGATCCACTAGGAAGTCAAAGAACCTAAAAGGTCTCTTAGGAGGCTTAGGGGGAGGGTTAATATGCACAACCGCAGGTGAGTGATCAGAGATCCCAGGGGTGGGAAAAAAAAACTGATGAGAATGTGTGTGCTCTGATCCAAGTATCATTTACAAGAACACGATCGAGTTTGGTGGAGATATGATGAGGATCTTGCCTATTGGACCATGTAAATAAGCAACCAGAGTATCTCAGATCATCAACTTCACATGAGTATATGCACTTGTTAAGATCGTCCATATGGGGGTACCAATGTTTAGCCCCCCCAACTTTTTCCATAGGCTTCCTAATTGCATTAAAGTCACCTAAGATAACCCATGGTTCATTGGTCTTTAAACTAGACAAATCATTCCAAAGCTTAACTCTATCATTATGATCATTGGCACCATAAACAAAAGTAGCCACAAAATGATATCCATCATTAGAATGCACCTCACAATGCATACATTGACTAGTCATATGGAGAACCTTCACATCAAGGATGTTAGGATTCCAACAGATTAGTAATCTCCCAATGGGGGCATGGGTCGAATTGTGAGCATGCTTCCAATTAGGGCAGATGACCTTCATGATCTTATTAATATTAGGCTCTTTAATCTTATGTTCAATCAGTCCCAACAGAGATAAATCATAATTTTTCAAAAAGAGCTTGGCAGCCTTATGCTTGAGGGGATCATTTAGCCCTCTCAAATTCCAAAAACCAAAATGCAACTGAGGCTGTGTACTAAGCATATGATTTACTGTATTATAGAGCATAACAGAAATAAAGATAAAAATAAAATGGAAAAATAAATTTAAGGATACTGTCCAAAAGGATACGCCGAATCTCAATGTCCCTTGGGGGGGTCATTTCCCCAAACTCTCCCCTTCTTTTTGTTCTTGTTCTTCCTGGTGTTGCTCCCTGCTGATTGTGGGCATGAGGGAGAGCTTGTTGGTGCTTTAGTGAGGGGAGTTTGTTCAATTCTAGATGGGTGAATAGTAATTTCAGGACCCTCTGTGGCAGCAAGGGTATCTGCCAAGATCTCCTCACATTCCTCAGAAGCACCATCATCTGTACTGTGAGGGTCCAACAAATTTAAACCCAGATCTCCTATTTCTGTGCCACTAGACTTGGGAGGCTGTGGGGGAGATACTATAACTCTCGTAACAACATCCAGTGCTTTGCTACCTCCTTGATCTAGAGCCAATAGCAACTGATGTTGGACCATTGGATCCTTGTTGGAAATGTCAGCCTTATCACCAACTGTCTGCCAAGATTCATCTAGATTTGCAGGAGTTGGGATGGGCTTTGGGTTACATTTGTGACCAAACACTTTGCACTCCGAACATTTAGGGGGAAGCCACTGATATTCCACCCTAATGGTAATAGCTTCCCCATTCGCCTTTACCACAATAACATCAGGTAGATCATCCTCAGCAGCTATTTCAACACATACCCTTGCGAAATCCAATCTTTTTTTTCCTGCTGTAGCTTCATCAACATGAATGGGTCGTCCAATAGAACTGGCTATACGACTAAAGCCTATCTCAGTCCAGCATTCTAAAGGCAGTTTATGTAACTTGACCCACACTGGAATTGATGAGGGGTGCTTGGTTGTTGGGACCAACATCCTCTTCCACTCAGTAAGAACCAGGTAACGCCGAGAGAAGAAGTACGAGCCTCCCTCCAGAACCTGCAACTTAGAAGCTTCGTCTCTGAATTCAAAGAAGAAACAAGCCCCAATCTGCTTAATAGAAATTGGAGCATTATCCTTCCAAACTGAGCGGGCAGTAGCACACAACAAGTTATACGGCATTCTGCCATCCAAAAAATAGCCTAAGAGGCAGTGACCCCACGAATTAGAATCTACCTCAGAGTCATCCAGTTCCACTATAGCCTCCTTACCATGCTGCATATCAGGGAAATGTTCTAATTTCATTGTTTTAGATGGCGCTTGGGCTTTAAACAAGGATGCCCAGTTTGGGGGTTTACCTGGGTTACTCACGGTTGCAGGTTTTGTAGAAAGCTCCTGAACTCCACCCTCCACAGTTGCCCCTGGCGTTGGTTTCTTATGTATTTCCGGATGAGATGAATTGTCGACCTTGACAAAATCCCCTTTGAGGTTCATCTGTACACTGGATGTAGCTGCTTCTGGTTTGTAGTAGGTTAGGAATCATAGGCTAGTTCATAAGCACTATAGGCCTTCGGCGTAATTTTAATTTTCTTTTTCTTTTCTTTTGCTTTTCTTTGTCCTCCTGGGGTATGCCCCTTATAGGCTGTACATTCTTTTGTCTCCCCTTTTATTTCAAGCTTACTTTACCAAAAAAAAAAAAAATGAAAGTAGTACACCTAAAAGGAGCTCGGGGTCGGAGGTGGATGAGACCTCCGAATCGTGCTGAGGTAGAACCATGACTAGGGTCAGCCCTAGAGTAAACTCCGTCCCCTTCGGAGAACCCCAGCCTACAGAAACTTGGCCCATCACTCCAAAGTAACCACGCCTTCGGACCTAAGACAATATCAACCAAACACCGAAAACAGCCACAACCAAACTCCAATCACACAACCACCACCAAGCAGGAGAAGATAGAACCATAAAATGTGATAATGGAATAAATCCCTAAGTGCCCCTGTAATGAAAACAGTACAACGCAAATGGAACTCGGAGTCAGAGGTGGATGAGACCTCCAAATCGTGCTAAGGCAGAACTATGACTAGGGTCAGCCCTAGAGTAAACTCCGTCCCCTTTGGAGAACTCTAGCCCGTAGTAACTAGGCCCATCAACCTAAGTAACCACGCCCTTGGACCGAAGTCAATCACCGCCAGACACCGAAATAAATCAGCCACCACCAAATTCCAAATGCACAACCATTACCAAGCAGGAGAAAATAGATCCAATAACCCTGAGTTACTATAAGAGAGAGCCACAACCTACTCTTCAAATTTTGTCAAACCAGGGAACAAAATAGTTCCCATCATAAAAATCGTCCCAGCTTTAAGCATCTCTTCCTCAATGGCATGAACTAAAACTGCAATTTTCTCTTGTTCTAGGAGTTTACGGGCAGAATTAGGACTAGGTCTAGTAAGGCTGTGTAGACCACAAGAAGGAAAGGTATCAACATCTAAAACCACTGCCTTAGAATTTTGGAATTAGGGTTTTTTGGTAAGGAGCTTTATACTTTATGAGAGCTAGGTTTTAAGTGTTTGTAGGTTGGTCGGGTAAAGATCTATGGGTTTGAAAGGTGTGAATTTAGTGGGAGTAGAGTGGGTAGTACCAGGTACAAGAAGCTTACTCTGAATGATTTTCCATCGGATCTGACAACAGGAGTATCACATATATCAGGACACAACTCTCTGTAAGTGTGGGGTGTGGTTACAAGATTTGCTGAGATACTGTGGATTGGTTTCCTCGAAGTTGCTGCAGGGGTATCGGGGACTTCTGTACACAGATCTGCATACATTTGTGGTGTGGAGATGGAGGATGTTGTACTTCTCGTGTGTGGATTTTGCTTCCTCCTAACTTCATTTGAATCAACCACCTTAGAACTGATGGCCTCCGGGTTTGTGATCGGATGTTCTTCCATGGTGTCTCTTCTAGGTTTCAATCGGGTGAAAATCGCAAAATTGCCAGAGAGAGAAATGACGTCATCTCTCTCCATCCGAATTAATCTTAATATAAGTCGGGGATCCCACTTAGGACTCACCACTGCACTAGGAAAATTGTCTTTCACGCCCACAAACAAAGCTGACAAATAATCTGAATTGGTCCTTGCCGCTTGCACTATCACCTCCTTAGGATATGGTAACTTGCTGTTAAACACCCAATTATTCCTTGCCTTCGAAGGAGCTGGAAAATTTCTCCCAGGTCCTTTCTACTCGTTTCCTTCTCTAAATCACCACAAATCATACTCTCCATCCATTTATCCACTGCCACAATCTCCTCTTGAAATATCCAGTATGCCTTGTTACTTCCAAACCAAACGGCCCAACTCCATGGGCAATGGAAAAGGACATGCTTTACTGTCTCATTTGCAACCTCACAAATAGGGCATAACGAGGAACTACCACATCTTCTACGTACTAGGTTATCCCTACAATCCACCCAATTCCTTATGACTTTCCACATAAAAATACAAATTTTTAGTAATGTGGGGATATTCCAGAATTTCCTCCTCATTAAGCAAGAAGGTGAAAAGGAATTGGAAGGGTTTGAATTGTTGGAATCCTTTTTAGCTGGTGCAAGGAGGGCATATCCAGATTTAACAGAATACTTACTTGACCATGTCGCTTTCCAAATGAGTTTGTCCTTTGCTCCTATCCAGTTTATGGGGATTTTTTTGTGGGTAATTCAGCGTGAAATTAAAAGGGGTTAAGCGAATGTACAACCTATAAGGGGCATACCCCAGGAGGACAAAGCAAAATAAAAGAAAAGAAAACTGCATAATCCCCGGCACAACCCGCCGGGGTGGGAAAATAGGAAATCCAGCACAACCCGCTTGGATAGGTATAATGGCTGGCATAAATAGTAAAGTACAAACTGTGGTTACTGGTTACAAAAAATACATAGCCCGTTGGGGAGGTGTTAGTGAACTAGGACCCACGTTTCCTTTAGCACTTCGTGCACAAGGCGTAGACCCCTTTTGAAAATTTGGACAACTTATGGAGTAAGCTTCTATGTTTCCATGTAGTAGTAAATTTGGACAGATTTTGGGTAGCTTATCAAATTTCACACATAGGAGAGAAAAAAGGCCGATACACACATGGTGAAGGGCCCCACAAATAGCCTTGTCGGCAGCAATGAGGGGACATCCCCTTTTGAATTTACCCAACTTGCACTGCTTGGCCTGAGAAAAAGGCTGTGGTTCTGTCCTTTGCACGGGCAAAAGCCCACTTGCATAGAGAAAGTGTATCTCACTCTCTTCTTCTCCAATTAACTTCCAAGAAAACCCAAGACCAACCAGGAAGTTTCGGTAAATAAAAACCCTTGAATCTAGTAGATTATTGAAATTTCATAATTAGAAATTCAAATAATTTTTATGCAACCCCAGACAATCCATCAATAGCTCCAAGACAGACACATAGTAGACCGACGAGGTCTATCTTCTTGTTGACTCACCATAGCTGAACCAGAATCCATATGGTATTACCCCTTCCGTCGTGTCACCAACTACACTTAACGAAAGAGAACTAGAATACAGAGGGATAGCCAACACGGAAGGAGACACTTAGATCCAAAATGTACCTGAATTGGACTCACCCGGAAGCTCCAATAGATTGAAAGGAGTGTTAGCTTGAAGATTATACGTCTCCTTGCGGAGGCTGCTCTGTGTAGACAACCATCAGAATGATGGGTTTTCCATGCCCCTCCGTGGATGTTTAACTCCCAAGGCGAGCTTGAGAACTCATGACCTTCCGGTCTATTGGATGAATGGGGAAAAGAACCCCTTTGAGGACGAACCCCATCTGTAGGAGACCCAAATGAACGAACTCAGATCCGTTGTTGCTGTTTCTTGCCAAATACTTGGTTGAAACACGAGGGAAAGAGTGATATGCCTTTCAATCTGGTTGATTGAGGGATGTAATGCTTCAGGGTATCCGTATCCCAGCTTTTAGTGCTTTGATTGATAAAATAGGCTACCTTAACCCCTCTATCTTGGGGAGCATGGATAGGGCTAACGGTGCCATTAGGGATGCTAGACAACCACACATCCTCCCAGAAACGAATAGTTTCTCCATCACCCATATTCCACTATATACCTTCCTAAATTAGATTCCTTCCTTCCAAGAGACTTGACCATAGCCATGACGGTCTGGTCCCCTGAGTAGCTTCCTTCCAAGTTGTGTTGGGGAAATAGAGACCCTTCAAAACGCGAGCCCATAAAGTGTTAGGACTTGTATTCAACCTCCAAAATTGTTTGGCAAGAAGAGAAATATTGGGGGACTTAAATTCCTTGAAGCCCAATCCCCCCAATTCCTTAGGTTCCGTAAGTTTAGACCATGCTCCCCAGTGTATCCTCTTCTTGTTAATAGTGTCTCCCCACCAGAAATCTACTAAGCACTGAATTAAGGCATGCACAAATGAAAGTAGGGATCTTAAAACACATGAGAGTGTACATTGGGATGGGTTATAAGACCGCCCTAATCAGAACTTCTTTGCTTGCATGATTTAGCTGCTTGTTGCTCCACCTAAATTTACGGAGAATTCTATCCTTTAGATATCCCACTGCTTCCTCTTTCGACTTTCCCCATACGGTAGGTATACCTAGGTATTGGACCGAGTGCTTCATTTCTTCCATCCCCATGGTTCTTTTGATTTCTGCCTTAATCGCATCATTGGCATTTGCTGAAAAGAGGAGGCTAGATTTATGGGTATTTAAAGACAGACCAGAAGCCTTACTAAATTCCTTCATAAAGGTCATGAAATTTCTGCAGGATTGTTGCTTGGCCTCCCAAAAGACCAGAGAGTCATCAGCGAAGAGGAGATGGGAGATCACAAGACAATTCATCTTCATTGTAACTCCCAATATGGATTTATTAGTCACAACTTTTGACATGAGCTTGGAGAAGACATTTGCCACCAGCAAGAACAAGTATGGTGATAGAGGGTCACCCTGGCGAAGCCCCTTTTTAGGAGAGGTTTCCAATCTGTCCACCATTTAGCACAAAAGAGTACTTAACCGAACATACACACTGTTGAATCCGTCCAATCCACTTCGAATCGAAGCCCATTTTTTTCATAACCTTAAAGAAGAAATCCCAGTAGATGCGATCGTAAGCCTTATTAAGATCCAATTTAACAGCCACATACACTTTTGGACCCACCTTCTTGTGTTTGAGGAAGTGAAATGTCTTGTGTGTGGTGGGGATTTTCCGTTGAGTTGATTCCTTCAATAAGTCCCACCTTCTACCCTTGTTGATCCTACACCAGAGAACACTGTTTTTTTTTTTTTTTTTTTATAGATAAACCAGCTTTAAAATAAAAGGGGCTAAGCGAATATACAGCCTACAAGGGGCATACCCCAGGGAGGACAAAGAAAGAAAAAAAAAGAAAAAGAAGGAAAAAGAAAAGGAAAAGAAAATTGCATGGATTGGAGGCCAAACGGCTACAAAGGAAAGGGAGATAGTGAAGCTCTACGGCTACAGGGGAATACAGAAAATAAACAACATGAGAGATTAAGTACGATAACAAGATAATAACAATAAGAGTAGACTATAGTTGAACGCAGCATTAGGCGTGAGAGTGCAGTGACTTTGTGAATTCCAAAATGTCTTCCAAATGCATCAGTAGGGAATGGAGTTATGAGCTTGTGCAAATTGGTTTTAAGAGGGCTTCTGTGAACTTCAAAACCTCTCAGCTTAGACAGGTCTCATCGCAACGGGATAGAAACAGTCCATGTGAATACATAACTTATGAAATGAAATGGGAGGACGCCCCCTCCCCAAGGGGAACATACATGCCAAGGGACATCCCCCCAAGGCTAGGCAGCTAAGTTGTAGATAAACAACCCGTAAGAGTTTTGAAAATTTGGGCAGCATCTCGTTTGGAAAACCAACATACCAAGCAGACAATCACAGCAGATTGTTACAACAGCATACAATGGCAACTCAAAGATAGCAATAAGTAACCTAAGGAACAGCTACATTGGTTGCAACAGCACTTGCAACCAAGAATTCAAAAGCAACAGCAAAGCATTCGGGACAGGACAATTAGTCCGACAACAATAAAATTATAACTCACACTCAGTAGGAGCAGCAGTTAGGGGCAGCAGTCCGACGGGCAGCAACTGCCCAGAACTGGCAGCAGTTGATAAACTGCAGCAGCAGATAAACTGCCATCATCTGCCCAGAGACTGGCAGCAAAACAGATCCATACCAGACCATGAATTTGGCAATTTGCAGTCATAGCACATTGTCCTCAACTAATGCATGATTAGCAGAGACTAAGTAGCAGTAATATGTATTCAGTTGCAGCAGTAGATAGACAATACCACTACCAAAATGATACTATCTAGCATAGACATCGCAGGAGAGAACAAGTGCAGCTTTGTTTGACAGGAAACATGACACAATATAACCCATCAGTGTATCATTTTGGAAGAAAGGGCGCCATTTTTTGGAAGAAAGGGCGCCATTTTTTGTTGATAGCCAATGAGGGCTAATGCAATTCATAACCCTCTGGAAATTGGATGCCTTGATTTTATGTTCTAGTAAACCAAAAAGGGACAAATCCTTATTAACCAAAAAGTTTTTTGCTGCCTTTTGTTTCAGGGGAACATTGAGACCTCGCAAATTCCAAAACCCAATATGCATAGGAGAGCTAAACATGGGGAATAAAACTAATATATGTACATGTGCATACTAATAGAAATTAAATTGAGCAAGGTTAGAGACTGCCCTATTTAAGGAGATTGCGCTCCTTTTTTAGCCTTTTCTTCTTACCACTATTGGATTCATGAAACTGCTCCTTAGGGGTGAAGGTCCCCTTTGATGCAGACCCTCCAGATATGGCTTGTGAGTTCCCTACCTCCTTATCCAGAATTAGAAATTCTTCATCCATCGTTTCACTTGTATCATCAGCTTGTAATGAACCAGTAGGGTCTGACGACCTGATGATGGTTTGACTATTCTGTGGTAAAGGAACTTGGCTAGAGGTGGTTGGAGGCTTCTGAATGTCCTCCCCAGCTAAAATGCAAGGGCTACTCACTGCAGTTATGTTGGCTAGCACCTCGGATGTCTCAACTGCTTGTGCAGGTGTAGAACTTAACCGGGGATCACACTGCTTAGTCTCTTGATTCCCTGGCGTGGCTGATGGAGAAGATAATTTTTCCTTCTTGTCCATGCTCGAAGTGGTGTTTGAAGACAACTTGCCCTTCGCTACTACTTTCCACTCTTGATCTGTATTAGCTGCTATTGGGGCTGTTGTAGGGGCTGTTTTAGTGTTACAAGAGTGCCCAAATACCTTACAACTATCACACTTATTTGGAAGCCACTGGTATTCTACCCCTACAATCACTGATTCATCATTAACCGAAATAACGATATCTGACGGAAGCTCATCACCCGCATGAATCTCAATGCAAATGCGCGCAAAGTCCAGCCGTTTCCTTTGAGCTGTGGCTTCATCTACATAAATTGGCTTACCAATTGCACTCGCTATCTTACTGAAACCCACGTGATTCCAAAATTCCAAAGAAAGTCTATGAAGCTTGACCCAGACGGGGATGGTGGAAGGATGATTTTTAGATGGAACCAACATCCTCCTCCATTCCTTTAAGACAAGATACCTACGGGAAAAGAAATAAGGCCCCCCTTCTAGAACTTTGATCTTGGTAGCTTCGTCCTCAAATTCAAACAGATAACACGAACCGAATTGCTTAATAGAAACCTTACCATGTTCTTTCCAAACAGCTCGAGCAGTGGCGTTGAGTAAGGCCAAGGGCATCTTCCCATCCAGAAAATTTCCCACTAGACAGTGATTACCAACCCCATCATCTAATTGTGACTCATCAATAGTCACAAGTGCATCTTTCCCATTTTGGAACTCTAGGTAGTGGTCTAGTTTCATAGCTTTGGAAGGAGCTTGAGCTTTGAAGAGTGAGGACCAATTTCTTGCTTGGGTCCCTTGTGATGGGTTAACGAACTTGGGTGGCTGGATTGGACTCTTCTCATTTCCTACCTTAATATAGTCCCCTTCAAGATCAACAGTTGCATCTGACCCTGCCTTTTGGAGTTGAATGAGATGGTCTTTAAACTTCAAGAAGCTCACATTTACTCTTGATTTTTGCATTTCATCCTCAATAGAGTTAACTAGAGTAGTAAGGCGACTGCAGACCACCATTCGATCCCCTTCCTCTTGGAACACCTGTTGCAGTTTTCTTGATGGGCTTGATCTCTGTTTGGTAGGACTGTGGTCTCCAAACTGAGGAGTTAAAGGTCCCACTGAATGAATACTCAAATCAGCTGATATGGCTACCTCTGGTTCCTGGGTGTTAGGGTTGGAGTTAGGGTTTTTTGGGTTAGGGTTTTGATGAATTTCAATATCTAGATTAGAGAGGCTATGGCTTCGAGAGATGTGGTATACATTTAGGGGTGGGGAAGACTTGGTAGGAGTGATATTGTGAGTTACCTGCTTCTTTCTTACCTCAATAGAATCCATAGCTCTAGATCCGATGTCCGCCATTTCTGGGTTCATTTGACCTCTGAATCCGTTCGCACCCTCTCAGGGTACACCTTTGACTGTTGGAAATCGTATTCTGTGGGTGTGCCGTATGTCTTGGTTACCATGTGGCTTTTGTTGCGAGCTTGTATGCCTTTTGCGTTTGAAGTACTATTACTATGAGAGAGTGGATTGTTGTCTGCCATCTTCCTCCTAGCTACGTAGGAGTCCTTTGCTATGGATTCGAGATCCACCTTCGATGTTGCAGGACCATGGCCAGCAGAAGTATCTACCACTATCTAGGGTATCACGAAAGAAATTGCCCAAATCGCAGGAGAGAGAAGCTCCTTGCTGACATCATTTGGCTACTAAATCAGGTACAACACTGGTTAGTGTCACTTGGGCCTCTTGCCCAAGGACACTCCGACGATCAAGTTAGTATATAGAAGGAGAGAGTACAAAGAATGGTAGATCTGGGATTGTGTGTGTACCTCTAGGGTTTATCCCTTGGTATTTATAGTTACCCCTGTACTTGCTCTCCAAGTCATGTGATGTCACCCATCACGTCTGTAGTCACGTGACTCGGCCTATCACGGGAAGACACGTGGTCACTTAGAGGCTTCTAGAAGCCTCTCCCACAGTGCCAGGTGTCCCTCGGCATGTGCCCCCCATAACCGCCATATTGACCCGATCGGATAAGCTCTTGGGTCGCGCTCAAACCGCCCGGCCCATACACCACTTAACTCGATGGGCCCTTGCCTTGATTTTGAGACACACCGCTAATTCGGCCCTAACAGGGTCCTTGAGATACCGCCGGCCCTGACAGACATATATGATACCGCCAGAGTATATACGGCCTTATAAATTGTCGGTCCAATATGATTATATTCCTTTGTTATCCTTGCACTTTGAATATGATTATATTCAGCCCCCACAATAGCCCCTCAACTTTTCGTCTCGTAAAGACGGGAAGTTGATCGTTTCAGGCCGAAACCGTGAGTAATGCCGCATCTGTCTTTATCGTCATCTCGTATTTCTATCTTATCACCTATCCATGTGTCGTTTTCTGAGTCACGCAATCATTGCGTATCCTAACGACGTGACGTTTCGCTGACAGGCCCACATGGGCCCTGTACCCGTTTCACCACGTGGTGAGCCCCCATTCGTTGGTGCCCCTGCCGTTTTGAATTTCGACGGCGGTGCATCATTTTCCCGCGCCTCTTCCTTACCCTTTGCCCCTATAAATAGGGTTAAAGGGAGAGATGAAACACTTTCCCTCCGAGTTTTCTTTTTGAGATTGCTCTGCTGCCGCTGACTGCTCGTTGATTTCATCCCAGAGGCCTAATAGCTCCCTTCAATCCACAAGTAAATCTCTTTCATGTTCCTCTCGAGTGCTCGTTTCTACGTTCTGTGTTTTTTTCTCACCCTTTTTTAGTCCTTTTTTTTTTTTTTGGATAAATTAGCTTGAAATAAAAAGAGGGCAAACTGAATGTATAGCCTACAAGGGGCATACCCCAGGAGGACAAAAGAAAAAAAGAAGAAAAGGAAAAAATGTTGGGAACTTACGCCAAGAGGCTACAATGAACTACTGGTAATTAACATGAATGTTTCCTAACTTTCTAAAGAAAGATGATTAAGAAACATACAATAAAATAGAGACCTTATCAATCTGAAAGATAGAGTTGACTAAAATCTACAGCCTAATGATGAGATGAGAAGGATTTGTGAGGCACTTCTCTTGTGATTAATCATGGTAGCATGGACTTGAAACAAGCGTGGCAGTATACAAGCATGGGCTAGCATGGACAGCATAGTAAGCATAACAAGCCTCCAGTAGTTGAGGCACAGCACATGGGAGGACGCCCCCTCCCCAAAGGGATCAGACATGCCAAGGGACAACCCCTTAAGGCTAGTTCAAAGCACAACACATTAACATTCAAATGTAGCAAGCGATCAATAGCACGACATATTCTAGCTTCATAGCACTATGTACTTAACATGACAAATTTTGGGATAATTTTGACAGAGTTTCGTTTGTTTTATGCTAATCCCAGAACTAATCAACACACAAACAATGGAACTATGATAGCAAATGTCAGCTCTGCCCAATTTACGGCAGTCCACAAATTATGCAAAGCTCCTATGAACACTACACATCAGGCTTTAAAACACTGCAGCAATAACACGTATAGATGTTCACGACGGTGAGGGTAATACCGCAATTGGTTCTGGCCCAAGGTGTGCTTAGAGATGAAGAACCTCATTCCTCCTATACATCCGTTTGGAGCTGGTCTTGATGGCTGGAAGTGCTCTTCGTGAACCAGGGACTACCTGGAAATTAGTTTGAGAAGGAGAGAGTGAGTGAGATCCACTCTCTCCCCTGCGTGTGGGCTTTACCATCTACTCAAAAGGAATACACTGCCGTAGAAAGCTTGCAGTAGCTTTTTGCTCAACCTATCAACTCTAGTCAATTTGAAAAACTCCCTTTGGTTCAATCGGTACAGCTATACCCCATGTATCCAGCGGGATACAACCCATTTTCTGCCAACATTTGGCTCCTCGTGGGCCCTTCTATCACGACAATTTTGATATGCACTTGTGATCTGGGTTTGTGGGCAGACACAATGTAATATTTATTTTATGGCTTTATTGCTTATTTACATTTCCCACTCCGACGGGTTGTGTCAGGGAGTACGCAATTTTCTTTTCTTTATTTTTATTTTGTCCTCCCTGGGGTATGCCCCTTGTAGGCTGTACATTCGATTAATCCCTTTTATTTTCACGCTAAATTACCCAAAAAAAAAAAAAACACGTATAGATGTAGCAATAAACAACAACACTTATGAAGGACTACAGCATCAGAATTGAAGGAACTTTATGGCTCACACTTCACCTCCCTCGGAACCTCACCACTTCTAAGCTCTCACTAGGGACCCAGTCACCCTCAACTAGACCTCACAATATGCCCCCCGCTAGTTATTACCTCCACTCGCAATAAAATCAGAGGCCCAAACACACAACTCACAAGGCAGCACTCATATAAGTAGGTCACACAACTCAGTTCAAACAATCCACAATGCAGATAGCAAATAGAAGAGGATATATCACCAAATCAGAATTAATCTAATGTGAGACAAGGATTGCCTCCATCCTTGGAGACAAAGTAACAAAATCAAGGATTGCCTCCATCCTTGGAGACAGATAATCAAATAAGGATTGCCTCCATCCTTGGAGACATATAATAAAGGCAAGGATTGCCTCTATCCTTGGAGACAGTAACCTGAGCATAGTGAAACTCCAATCCTTTGCCAGAGGCTGCAAGCACCTCCGACTAAGAGCCATAAGTGATGGACCCCTTCCAATGTACCTAGACCTGTAATCAACAAACACTTGCAGAAAGCAATAAGTATCAATAACATCAATAGCAACACAGTAACTGTGATAGCAGTATATACAATAAGGACATAAAGCTATTTCAGATTGCATTCCACTGAGTCAATAGAACATCAGATTGAGGACCCTTAGATTTCCCAGGGACATCAATCTATGTCTTATGACAGAGAAAATCTTGTGAACAACCATTGAATGTGAGCATGCCACATTTTGGAACTTGCGTACATTTCTTTCAATCCAAATGTGATACACTGTTGTGGAGAAGACCAATTTGATTTTTTTTTGGATAAATAAGCTTGAAAATAAAAGGGGCTAAATGAATATACAGCCGGCAAGGGGCATACCCCAGGGAGGACAAAATAAAACAAAAGAAAGAAAAGAAAATAAAAGGGATGGCCAAAAGGCGACAATGGGATAGGAAGAAATGGGGAGGCCAAATTTGGCAACATGGGGGAACCAAAAGCAAGGGATATCCATGCAATAAGATATATAACTAAAAGTGTTTCTAAGTCATATAGGGAGATGGTAGAAGACAGAAAAACACTCAAAATGAATCCAATGATTGAATTGAAGCAAGACCAAGAAAAAACAAAAATGACGTCACCCCCCCTTCTCTGGCGATTTGGGCGATTCTCACGTTCCTAGTGAGCAAACCCTAGTTATGGTGGGCAAAGGGTTAGGGATGAAGGCATCTGCAACCGCGATGGATAGCCTGGGATCTAAGGCTCTTAATTTCAGAAAGAAACGCCTTGGTTTGGCGTCATCTACACACAACACCAACTCTCCAGCTTTGGGAGAGAAGATACAAATCGAACATCTTGTCTCAGATAACACGATGTCTTCCAGTGGTGATCTGGGACTCAAAGTCGTGGATTCTCTACACCAAAACAACAATCAATCTCAATCTCTAAACGTACGATCCTCCTCAGCCATAGAGAATAAGGTACCCGCAAAGGTATCTAGCCCTAATCCACTCCATCTCTCTTCTTCACCTTCCCAAAGCCCCACCCACTCTTATAACCATTCTGATTTTGGAACTCACAGCACCAAAATCACTCAAACCCCTAGTCCGGCACGAAAGCTACATCAGATTTTCCAGCAAGAATTTCAACGAGTACAAAATGAGGAACGTCTGGAATATGCTACACAGCAGGAAATACTAGGTGAGAAGCAAACCCCTCAAGGCCCCGTACCACAAGTCCTTCGTAATGCAAGGGGTGATCCGTACCATGCCAGTGATCCCAATCTTGGGTATCCAGCTGATGCTACCAAACCCCGCCCCCTATCAATCACCAACACGGTACCGGTGTTCCTCACAATCGGAATTCGAACCCTAACTCTTTCAAATCTCATCCTTCTACTACTCCACTGTTGCCATACCAAACCCAAGGTGCTTCTGTCTCACTCAGATGCAGTCTATACCCAAAACCAATCAAAAGCAGCTCAAGCTAGGAACTGGACCTCACTCTTCAAGGCCCTAGCTCCAGCCACTCTTTCAAATCTCATCCTTCTACTACTCCACCATTGCCATACCAAACCCCAGGTGCTTCTGCCTCTTCTCACTCAGATGCAGTCCATACCCAAAACCAATCAAAAGCAGCACAAGCTAGGAACTGGACCTTGCTCTTCAAGGCCCTAGCTCCGGCCAAGTCAATGAAGTTAGATCATTACCCAGAACTACAAAAGGGGAAGGATGCTCACGTGTGCATTGATGAGTCACAACTGGATGACGGGGTGGGAAATCACTGCCTAGTTGGGAATTTCCTTGATGGGAAAATGCCCATGCCATTGCTCTATGCCACTGCTCGTGCATTATGGAAGGAGCATGGCAAGTTCACCATTAAGCAATTGGGTTCATGTTATCTGTTCGAATTTGAGGACGAAGCAGCCAAGCTTAAAGTACTCGAAGGGGGTCCCTATTTCTTCTCTCGTAGATATCTGGTTCTTAAGGAATGGAAAAGGATGATGGTCCCATCTAAAAACCATCCATCCACCATCCCTATCTGGATTAAATTGCACAGACTTCCCTTGGAGTTCTGGACTCAGGTGGGATTCAGTAAGGTAGCCAGCACAATCGGTAAACCAATTCATGTTGATGAAGCCACGGCTCTAAGGAGAAGACTAGATTATGCACGTATCTATGTTGAAATAGAAGCTAGTTATGAGCTCCCTTCTAATATTTCCATCTCGGTTAATGATGAATCAGTGATGGTGGGTGTTGAGTATCAGTGGCTCCCTCCCAAGTGCGATAGTTGCAAGGTGTTTGGGCATTCTTGTAGCCCCAAATCAATTCCTATTGCAGCCTCTGCAAAAGCCATTACAGAACCCGAATGGCAAGTAGTAGGGAAGGGCAAACTGTCCTTGGGTACAGCAAACAAGGTAGTCATACCCTCTCCTCCATCCAGTTCAGGGGATCCAGTGCCTAAGCAGAGTGGTCCACCTCCTACCACTAATCCATTACAAGCAGTTGTGTCACCTGAGAAGATATCCAGCATGCCTACAGTGAACAAACCTTTCACCTCAGAAAGGAAGGATAATCAGAAGGCTCCATCCACCTCTAATCAAGGTCCTCATCCACTTATTGGTCAGGCCAACTTTCCAACTAGCCATCATGGTTCCCTACAAGCTGATGATGCTGATGCTGCGAGTGAAACTATGGACGAGGAAATTTAGATTCTAGACTCGGAGGTGGGGGAATCTACTTCACAAGCATATGCTGGAAGGTCTGTCACTAGTGGAGGCTTAACCATCAGCCCCAAAGGGCAAACATTCCCTGAAACCAATAGAGCAATTGAGGATTTGGGTGATGAAGGTGCCAAAGGAGGAAAATATCCGATAGACCAGGAGTTCACTGAAGCCAGAAGTGCCAGAAAAAAGAGACTGAAAAAGGAGCGAGATCTCCTCCATAAGAATAATTCAGGGAGAGGATTCAATAACTCTATAAAGCCCATGGATAGCAGCAAAGGGGGTAGCTCTGCCTCCTTCAAAAAGAGGTAAACTCATCTCCTTCTATTTTGAGGCAGTATGATAATTCTTCCATTTCCTGCCACTTTTGCCTACATTTTGTATGACCATGACTAATACACCTTTGCATTTTGGTTTTTGGAACATGAGGGGCCTAAATGACCCCCTCGAACAGAAAGAGGTCAGGACTTTTGTTTCTAATAATAAAATGTCTGTTATTGGTTTAATGGAACACAAAATAAAAGAGGTCAATTTCTCAAGAATTATGAATGCTATGTTGCCTTCTTGGACTTTTGCCCATAACCTTACTCATGCCCCTAGTGGTAGAGTTTGTGTTGCTTGGGATCCTGATGTGGTAAATGTTATCAAGTATTGGGCTCGACTAGACAAGCTATTCACTGCCAGATTAATTCCAAGTCTGGGGACTTTCATTTTGTTGCTACTTTTGTGTATGGCTCTAATAATTACACTGAGAGAACGCTCCTTTGGTCTGCCCTTAACTCCTGGAATAGCACCAACCCCTGGGTTGTGTTGGGTGATTTCAATGCTCTACGATTTCCTACTGATAAGGCTGGGGGTGACCCCCATTGGCCCTCCCACATGGATGACTTCAGTACTTGTATATCCTCCAATGAATTGGAGGATCTCAAGTACACTGGTTGTCATTTCACTTGGGCTAACAAACAAGACCCCACTCACTTAATATCCACTAAAATTGATAGAGTGTTAGTCAATGAGTACTGGATGAAGTCTTTTGTTCACTCCAGTGCTCACTTTCCCTCCCCAGGAGTCTCAGACCACTCCCCTAGTTTGGTGTTTTTGAATCCTTCTAATAGGAGATCCAAAAAGCCCTTTAAGTTTTTCAACTTTCTTACTGATCATCCTGACTTTCTCACCACAGTCCAAAGAGTTTGGAGAAGAATTATCATTGGCAATCCCATGTTTGTGGTTGGTCAGAAACTCAGACTTCTCCAAACTGACCTCAAGAAACTTAACACAAAGGAATACAGTGAGATTTCCACTAGGGCCCAGGCTGCCAGACAGCAGCTGGACATTGTTCAAATTGAGCTAGGGGTTGACCCTACTAATACCTCTAAACAAGCTTAAGAGAGACTACTTTGTAGGCAGTATCTTCAACTTGCCAGAGCTGAGAAAAGCTTTGCCAAACAGAAGTCCAGAGTCCAATGGCTCAAGTTAGGTGATCAGTGCACATCTTACTTCTTTAAATCTGTGTCACACAACAGGAACAGAAATAAGATCACTAGTCTTGTCGTCCTTGATAACAGACTTACACAGGACTCTGATGAGATTCAGGCTACCTTCATTGAGTTCTACACCAAACTACTGGGTACACCTCATGTTTCTCAATATAATGGTACCTCCAGGGTCCACCAATTGGTTAGTTCTAAACTCTCAGAGTCCCAAAGAGACAACATGGTTTTGGAGATCTCCAATCAGGAAATTAAAGATGCTTTCATGGCCTTAAACCCTAATAAAGCCCCTGGTCCTGATGGCTATAATGCTGGGTTTTTCCAAAAATCTTGGTGCATTGTTAGCCATGAGGTTACTTCTGTTGTTAGGAATTTTTTCAGGTCTGGAAAATTACTCACTAAAGCTAATTTGACTAGCATTGCACTCATCCCTAAAGTTCCCAACCCTTCCAAAGTTGGGGATTATAGGCCCATCTCTTGCTGCAACACCATTTATAAGTGCATTGCTAGAATCCTCTCTCATAGAATCCAAGAGGCACTCCCTCACCTCATTGATTCAGTGCAATCTGGTTTTGTCAAGGGTAGAAGGATAGCAGACAATATTTTCCTTACCCAAGAAATAATGCGGGAGTACCACAAGAATTCTTCTTCTCCTAAATGTGCCCTTAAAGTTGATATAATGAAAGCCTATGACAATGTTAGGTGGGAGTTTCTATGGGATGTTCTGCACTCCATGAACTTTCATCCTAAGATGATCAATTGGATCCAAGTTTGCATTACCACCGCTAATTATACTTTGAGTGACCCATTGTCATCCTACCTTTTTGTCATAGTCATGGAAATTTTAACACAACTTCTTAAAGAGCAATCTTTTAACCCCTCCTTCCACTTCCATTGGAGGTGTGACAAATCCAAGTTGATTAATCTCTGTTTTGCAGATGATCTTATGATCTTTTGTAAGGGTTAGTTGAGCTCCATCCATTGCATTCAGAGTGCTCTTGCTGAGTTTGAGAGTCTTTCTGGGCTCTCTCCCAGCCCTGGAAAGGGTAATGCATACTTTTCTGGGGTTCCTCCCACTGTCAAATGTTCTATTCTTGCTGCCCTTGGCTTTAGAGAAGGATCTCTCCCTGTTAGATATCTTGGTGTTCCCTTGATATCTACCAAGTTGAAGTATTCTGATTGCAAGCCTCTCATTGATAGAATCATAAGTCGCACTAAGTCATGGGCCAACAAATACCTTTCTTATGCTGGTAGGGTCCAACTTGTAAAGTCAGTACTCTTTTCCATGCAAACCTATTGGTCTTCTCTCTTTATTCTCCACAAAAAGGTGATTAAAGAAGTTGAATCAATTCTTAGAGCCTTCTTTTGGACTGGCTCAGACCTTAAAAATTCAGGTGCTAAGGTTTCATGGGATCACCTATGCTCTCCTAAGAAAGAGGGTGGTCTTGGGTTCAAGTCTTTACAGATTTGGAATAAGGCAGCCATGGCCAAACACGTTTGGTTTCTTATTTCTGGAGGGGAGCAATCAATGTGGTGCCAATGGGTGAAATCCTACTTACTGAAGGGCAAAAGTTTATGGAGTGTCAAAGTTCCAAATAGTCCTTCATGGACTTGGAGAAAATTGCTTCAGCTTAGGCCTCTTATTCAACCCATTATTGTTTATAAAGTAGGTAATGGGACCTCTATATCACTTTGGTTTGATAATTGGCACCCTTTGGGTCCTTTGGTTGAGAGATTTGGTAGTAGGATAGCTTATGATTCAGGGTTAACTATTGACTCCAAAGTCTCTTCAATCCTTAACACCGCCACCAATGGCGCCTCCCTATCACCTTCGGACTTGGGAACTAAATGAGATTAGGAGCAATCTGCCTTCTCTGATTGGTCCCTCACAGCAGTGTGACTCTTGTAGTTGGACCCTCACCAAAAATGGCCTCTTCTCCATCTCATCCTTGTGGGATGAAATGAGAACACCTTTCCCTCAGGTGAGTTGGAGTCATATTATTTGGTTTCCAGCACATGTCCCCAAATGTAGTTTGATTAGCTGGCTTGCATTACGAAATAGACTTGCCACAGGTGATAGGCTTGTGGTCTTTCGTATCCTTCATGCATCTGTATGCAGCTTCTGCTCTAATGCTGAGACTCATGATCACCTTTTTTTTCAATTGCCCTTTCACCAAACAAGTCTGGGATGTTGTTTCCTTGAAATCCCAGCTGAGTTGGCAATCTTAACCCATGGCTAGTCTGGTTTCTCTCATATCCACCTACAAGGGTAAAGGATTGAACAGCACCCTCATTAAGCTATCATTCACAGTCACAATTTACCACATCTGGATTGAGAGAAATCTCAGAAAGTTCCAAAATCTGCAACATCCTATTCCAACTGTTGTGGAAAAAATATGCAGAGATGTTAGGTATATGTTGATGTCTCTCTCAACTCTACCCTCAGGTCCCCAAATATTGAGAGACTCCTGGAATCTTTCAAGCCTCAATGCATAAAGGTACTAGGGATAGTGGCAGGACTTGGTTGTTCTTGCCTTTTCATTCCTCAATTCACCTCAGAGTTCATAAATTGATCACTTGTCTTATAGGTCTAAGCTCAGGAGGTTGAAAGGCCCCATGTTTTCTAACATACCCAATTGGGTCCTTGTGTGCAGGTTCCATACATTTTGCTTTCAGATGTGCCTCAAGTGGTATCACTTCAGAGCCTTCAGTGGTCTCTACCAAGTGTATTTGAGGTGCTACTGGTTTTATGTTATCATAGGATTGAACTGGTAGGTTCTTGAGTTGTGTGAGCTACTATAATTGTGAACCCTGTGAGTTGTGTGATTGTTCCTCAGATTTCCTTTGTGAGAGGAGGTAATATAGAGTGGGGGAATCTTGTGAGGTGCAGGAGAGGGTGCTCGGACCTTTTAGCGAGTGTTTGAAGTGTGAGTCCTCGAGGGCATTGTAGTGTGAGCCAGATATAATTTAGGTTACACTGTGTTACTACTTACATTGGTTCCAGTGATTCATGGTCCATTAGCTGCTGCACTCATTGTTAGTCAGTTGGCCATAAGCATTTATACACTTCTGAATTTTTACAGCTGCTACTACAGTAATTGTTCCATAATCAGCTGTAGCCCCTTTACCAATGGGTCATGCCCAAATTTTAGGTGATTTGATCCAGAGTTCTATCCCATGTAACTGGAGTGTACCGACTGCATTCTGTGTAATTAGAAATATTGTGTGGACTACCATACATCTGGGCAGAGCTGTGAGTGTGTTACCTTATGTCACGACCAAATGTTCAATGCAATTTTCATGCACTGTATTTGCTACTGCATTGCTATTCTGCTGCTGCATATGTTGCTACTGCATTTCCTTTTACCTTCTGCTGCTGCTCGGTTCTTGCTGCTGTTCGGTACTTTTGCAAAGTATTGGTTCTACTACATTAATCAATTAGCAGTGTGGGTACTATTGTTTCTATGATTCGTGCTGGCAGTGTCACTGCCCAGTTGGCATGCTACATTTTCAAACAGGATATTGCCAAAAAATTTCAGAATTTCCCAAAGTTTTGCGTATGTATCTGTACTTTGAAGCCTAGCTATGGGGGGCTGTCCCATGGCGATGTATACGCCCTTCTAGGAGGGGGCAGTCCTCCCAACTCAATCAAATCCATTCAAGTCGTAAGTTCCTAGTCTGATCATGTGCAGTAGCTGATGCTGCAATTTACAGGTTGTGTTGTGACTACTGCAAACACAATTTGTAGCTTGCAAACCATTTGCAAGTCCTTTGCGGAGTGTCTCTTGACCTCTAGAGTCAAGTTCAAACCATTTCTCAGCAAATCTGTACAAAATGCAAGTCCCTAGTGCAAGTCAAGGGTCAAGTTCAAATACCATTTCACAAGCCAAAGTTTGACCAAAGTGTTCTAGTTTGATGTGTTAATCTAGTAATTATATTACATTTTGTCAAGAGTTTCTAGTAATTACATTTGTTAAGTTGCGCATAGTTGCGCATTGTATCTTGTAGCCATTTGGCGTTGGTTTTCCCAAATTTTCCTTTCCTTTCTTTTCTTTCTTTCCTCCTTGGGTATGCCCCTTGTAGGCTGTAAATTCGGTTAGCCTTTTTTCTATTTCAAGCTTTTTTACCCAAAAAAAATGATTGAATTGAAGCATGAGCTTAGCAATAGACAGCGTGGCCTTGATCAGCAATGTGAAACTTATGTATCTTGGAACTACCCTTGATCATCAGCAAGTAGCATTTTGGGAGGAAGCCCCCTCCCAGAAGGGGATCAAACAGTGCCAGGGACAACCCCCTGTGGCTAGGTCCACCTAATGACTACACCCACCAAATTTTAAAGAATTTTGAGCAACATTTCTGCTGATTTTTAACAAACCCTCTGTTCAAACAGTAAATAGAGCCAACAAGTAGCAGATCGCAAACAGCATTATGATGTTGTACATACACAGCCAGAGCAAGCTAGCAATATGGTGTTTATCCCAACCAATACAAGAGGCAATATGGTTCAGCCTATGGACGCTGCAGCATCATCAAATGCAGTATGGATAGTGGCAACGATGTCAAAACTATCCAGAATAATAGTAACCAATTGGTATTCACAGACGGGGATAGCCCTATAGCATTAGCACAATGCTGCCACTGCAGCAACCGCAGCACAGCATTAGCCCTCCATCTCCAGATTAACAGCAGCAGCATTGCAACATTACTGCAGCCTTACGTACAACATCACAATGCTGTCCTTTGGACTTAATTCCCAGAATTTTGGACAGCACCTCCTTTGTAAAGAGGCACCCCCGAGGTGCAGTAAACTCAAGTAGGCATAGCAGAATGCAAACAGCAATATGATTTTGCACATACACAGCAAGATTGAGCTAGCAATATGGTGTTTATCACAACCGATGCAAGAAGCAATATGGATGAGTCTATGGAGACAGCAGTATCATCAAATCCATGTACACTACTGTAGAACATTGATATATGAGCATAGTATAAGAATGCGTAACCAATTTTAAGTGGCTCCCCTTCAACTTCCTCGGAAGCTCACATCTTCACATCTCTCACTAAGGTGCCGATCTCCCTCGTCTAATCCTCACAAGATTCCCCCTCTGCATATTACCTCCTCTCACAAAGGAAGTTTGAGGCACTAGCACTCAACTCACTAGGGATACGCATTATAGTAGTTCATACAACTCAAAGATGAGGGAAGGAGTAGCAAACAACTCAAGGCACATGGAGATAAGAAATTAAGATACCATACCACATTAAATAGGAGTAAGTAACCTTCTTCGTGCTCAATTCCCTGTATCTGATTTTCACCCAGCAATCTGCCTTCTTGGAAAACCCAGCAGTTGAAACCAATCTGCAGCTAGCAACCAGTAGAAAGACCAGCATAAATGGCATTAGCTCTATATATAAAGTTTTTTTTTTTTTTGGGTAAATGAGCTTGAAATAAAAAGGGGCTAACCGAATATACAGCCTACAAGGGCATACCCCAGGAGGACAAAAAAAAAACAAAGAAAAGAAAAATAAAAATAAAGAAGGAAGAACCTACGCCAACTGGCTACAATTATCTAGGGCGATAAATCTGAATGTTTCCAAACCTTCTAGACAGATGATTAAGAAACAAACATGTAGTACAATGAAGCAACAACCAAAAAAACTTGGACTGTTTGACAATAAAACTTAATGTTTGAAGCATGAACACGAGACTTGGACCTGCATGTGTGACTTAGGCTGCTTGGACGTAAACTTGATGCTTGAAGCTTGGGCCTTGAACATTAGAACACCTTGAAGTAACTTGGGATAGCAGCAGCTGGAAGTAGAATGGAATGGAAGGCTCCATGGCAGAGCACTATGACCTTGAATAGAATGAAATGGATGGCTCCGTGACAAATAGTGTACCATGAATCTTAGTGACAAGGCAAGTGCCTAGCCAAGTTGCCATCATACCATCGTACTGTGAAAGGGAACCTGACAATGCATCGAGCCAAAGGACAACCCCCCAAGGCTAGGTATGGGAGGAAGCCCCCTCCCAAAGGGGATCATACATGCCAAGGGACAACCCCCCTAGGCTAGGCCCACTAAACCACTGAGTAGCTCATCCTAACCCTTTATTACATGAAATCCTGGCAGAATTTGGACAACACCATGTTTGAAAAGTGATATCCTATGTGAAAGTGTCCCTATCTAGAGCATCACCAAGAAAAGTAATAGCAGCTCTGCCCATAAAATGGCAGTCCTCAAATAGATGATAAGGCTAGCAGTAATTGACAAAAGTAATAACAAATTTCAATACAAGCAAAGAGTTCTGCAAAGCCCCTTGCAACCCAAGAAAACATCAAGAACAACAAGTGCATGCATAAAGCTTGAACATCACTTACTAACAACAGAAGCAGATTGCAACAACCCTTGCAATCCACAAAACAACTAATGGTGCAACAGAATATAAAGAAATGCAGCAGGTTGCAACAGCCCTTGCAACCCACAAAATACCAAGTAATGAGTAAGAATTACCTCCCTTAATAGCAGATCCACAACCTGATCACTCTTGGGCCTTCCCATGGATGAACCTCACTGCCTCATAAATGCCTGAGATGCCCCAGCAAGCAAACTGCTGCTGACTACATCCAACAACACTGTTGCAGCAAGCCCCTGCACCACTCACAGCAGTAGCAAATGTACAGCAACATGTATAACCAAGAATAATGCACAACATACGTGACCATATTCAAAAAACAAGGGTTGCCTCCCTCTTGGAGGCAAGAATTGTTCAAAATAATGCACACACCCAAATATATGATGTTAAGCTAATTCTCCACTTAGTTAACAACCTTAAAGATTGAGGTCCTTTAGGAAGGTTACCTAAGGACATCAATTTGTATCTAACCATTGAGTGTATTTTACTTACCACACAAGAACCAGAGCAAGAAATATTTTGGAACTTGCGAACATTTCGTTCAAGCCATATCGATAAATCAGAATCGCGGAAAATGAGCTTGATGATCAAACTTTTAAGTGATTTACCTCTGATATTTGAGATGTGATTGATCCAATTGGCCCAAGACATTGGAGGCCAATTCTCATTGACATGTGTAAGGATCTCAATCCAAATATGTGATGTGAAAGGGCAATTGAAAAATTAATGGTCATGGGACTCAATACCATGGCAGAAACTACAGCAAGACACAGGAACGGAACCAAAGAGGACCAACCTGTCACCTGTATAAAGCCTATTGTGAATTGCTAGCCAAGTAATCATACTACACTTTGGGATATGACCAAGGAACCAAATACTAGAGTGCCAAGGAACCTTAGGGTAGTGTGTCCTAAGTTCATCCCAAAGGGAAGAGATGGTGAATATGCCATTAGGGTTAAGAACCCACTTGTGATGGTCCTCTATGTCTTGGTTTGGGGCGGGTAAGGATGTAATAGATTCCCTAATCTCATTGAGCTCTAGGGTTTGAGTAATGGGAACACACCAATTGGATTCTCTTATAATTGCATTCACTGTGGCACATTTGGTGAGTCCAGAGTCGTAGATAACCCTAGAACCAAACTTGAGGGCAAGGGGACACCAATAGGATGCCAATTGTCAAACCACAGAGAGGTGGATCTGCCATTACCAATGGCAACTCTAATGTGGGGAAGGACAAGGGGCCTAAGATTGAGAAGTTTCCTCCATACCCACGAAGGTGAACTAGGTACCTTAATTACCCAAAAATTCCTTCCTTTGAGCAAGTATGATTTGACCCATTGGCACCACATAGATTGTTCCCCACCAGAGATAAGGAACCAAATGTGCTTTGCAATGGCAGCCTTATTCCAAATAAGCATGGATTTGAACCCAAGGCCACCCTCTTGTTTAGGGCAACACAAGTGTTCCCAAGAAACTTTAGCCCCAGATTTTTTAAGATCAGGGCCAGACCAAAGGAAGGATCTAAGTATGGATTCCACTTCCTTGATGACTCTTTTAGGAAGTATAAATAGGGAAGACCAATATGTTTGCATTGAGAAAAGAACATTCTTGATCAACTGGACTCTACCAGCATAGGTTAGGTCCCTATTTGTCCAGGTTTTAGTTCTAGAACTGATTTTGTCAATCATGGTTTTGCAATCAATATATTTTAATTTGGTGGACAACAGAGGAACCCCAAGGTATCTTACAGGCAAGGTACCCTCCTTAAATCCTAACAATTGCAGGATCTCATTCCTTGTAGAGTATTGAACCCCAGAAAAGAATACACTACTCTTACCAGGACTAGGGGATAATCCAGAAAGTAATTCAAACTCATTTAATGAAGTTTGAATATGTTTGACCGAATTAACTTCACCCCTACAAAAAAGCATAAGGTCATCCGCAAAACACAGATTGATAATCTTAGGATTATTACATCTCCAATGGAATTTAAAGTCAGATTCTTTGGACTTCTCTCTTAAGATGCATGTGAGAACCTCCATAACAATTACAAACAGGTAGGATGATAAAGGATCACCCTGTCTAAGGCCTCTAGCACCTTTAAAGTTTCCAGTAGGTTCACCATTAATGTTCAATGAATAGTTAGCTGTGGTGACACAAGCCTTTAACCAGGTGATCATTTTGGGGTGGAAGTTCATACAAGTCAGTGTGTCCCAAAGGAACTCCCATCTGACATTGTCGTAAGCTTTCATAATGTCCACTTTCATGGTACACTTGGGAGTGGAAGTGGACCTATGGTACCCATGCATGATTTCTTGGGTGAGGAAGATATTATCTGCAATTCTTCTGCCCTTCACGAATCCAGATTGAACTGAATCAATAAGGTCAGGAAGAACACATTGAATTCTCCTAGCAAGAATTTTGGCGATGCATTTGTAAATTACATTGCAACAAGATATGGGTCTATAGTCACCTACCTTTGAAGGATTAGGGACTTTGGGGACAAGGGCTACAATGGTGGCATTGGCTTTGCTCAAGAGCTTCTCGGACTTGAAGAAATTCCTGATAGCTGCAGTAACTTCGTGCCCAACGATGTGCCAAGTCTTATGAAAAAACTTAGCATTATAACCGTCAGGACCAGGGGCCTTAGTAGGATTGAGTCCCATGAGTATATCCTTAATTTCAGAGTTGGACACCTCCTGGACCATGGATATACTTTGTTCATTAGTAAGTTTCTTAGCAATAAGCTGGTTAATTCTATTATAACCAGCATAGGAGGAGGAGTGAGGTTTACCAAGTAAACCAGTGTAAAAGTTTACAAAGGTGTCCTTGATTACAGTCATATCATATGTAGTGCTTGCATCACTTAATACCAGACTTGTAATCTTACTCCTGTTCCTATTGTTGTTGACTGACTTGAAGAAGAATGAGGTACATTGATCACCAAGTTTCAACCATTGTATCCTGGATTTTTGCTTGGCCAGGCTCTCCTCAGCTCTGGCAAGAGTGAGAAATTGCTTATAAACCTCTTTTTCTTCTATTTGATTAGCAATGCTTGTAGGATCAGCTCCCAGTTTGGTCTGAAGAGTCTCAAGATGGTATTTAGTGGTAGAAACCCTACCAGAAATACCACTGAACTCCTTGTGATTCAACTCCTTAAGGTCAATTTGGAGCCTTTTGAGTTTCTCAGTAAGACTGAACATAGGATTCCCTATAATTATTTGCCTCCAAACCCTCTGGACTGTGGGGAGAAAGGAGGGATGATCTGCAAGGAAGTCAAAAAACCTAAAAGGTCTTTTAGGATGCTTAGGAGGGGGAGCAATGCGTACGACTGCAGGTGAGTGATCAGACACCCCCGGAGTGGGGAAAAAGGCTGAAGAGAATGCATGTGTTCTAAGCCAAGTATCATTGACAAGGACTCTGTCAAGCTTGGTGGATATATGGTGAGGAGGGTCCTGTCTATTAGTCCAAGTAAATAGGCATCCATTGAACCTCAAATCATCAACCTCACAAGAGTAGATACATTTATTAAGATCATCCATGTGGGGGGGCCAGAGGTTAGACCCACCAGCTTTTTCCAAAGGTGTCCTAATTGCATTAAAGTCACCAAGGATGATCCAAGGTTCACTGGTCTTTAAGTGGGAAAGGTCATTCCAGAGACCAAGTCTCTCATTGTGATCATTTGCCCCATAAACAAAAGTAGCCACAAAATTATACCCATCAAGGTTGGAAAGAACCTCACAATGAATTACTTGACTAGTCATGAAGAGAACCTTCACATCAAGAATGTGAGGATTCCAACAGACTAGAATTCTACCAAATGGGGCATGGGTAGAGTTATGGACATGCTTCCAGTGGGGGCAAATAACCTTCATGATTTTATCCATATTAGGTTCTTTAACTTTATGTTCAATCAAACCCATTAGAGATAAATCATTATTTTTCAAAAAGTGTTTTGCTGCTTTCTGTTTGAGAGGGTCATTTAAACCTCTCAAATTCCAAAAACCAAAATGCAACTGCGATTGAGAGCTAAGCATAGGAAATTGTAAAAGATAACAGAGATAAAAGTTAAATCAAAAGGTAAGGATACTGCTCAAAAGGATATAGCAATTCTACTGCCCTTTAGAGGGGTCTGGTCTCCAATATCTCCCCTTCTTTTTGTTCTTGTTCTTCCTTGTATTGCTCCCCGCAGATTGTGGACAAGAAGGAGTAGGGGAGCTTGCCGTAGTTTGGGATGGCGAAGATTGATTGATGGGAGAATGGATTTGACATTTAGAACCCATAGTGGATGGCTGAGCTTCTGCCAATATCTCCTCACAATCCTCAGAGGACTCAATATCTTCATCTGGGTTGAAAGGAACCAACTGATCCCTCAAAGTACCACTGGGAGCTGCTGATTTGTGAGACTGTGAAGGATCAACAGCTATGGTCACAACATCGAGAGCTAAACTGCCTCCCTGATCTAAAGCCTTAAGGACTTGTTGCTGAACAACTGGATCCTTGTTGGAAATGCAACCCTTGTTTCCAACCGTTTGCCAAGACTCCACTGGGTTAGCAGGTACTGGAGCTGGTTTCGGAGTACACGCGTGGCCAAACACTTTACACACTGAACATTTTGAGGGGAGCCATTGATATTCCACTCTGATTGTAACAGCCTCCCCATTTGCCTTTACCACTATTACATCCGGTAACTCATCATCTGCAGAGATTTCTACACATACCCTTGCAAAATCCAGTCTCTTCTTGCCAGCTGTAGCTTCATCAACATGAATAGGTCTTCCAATAGAGCTGGCTATACGACTAAAAGCCACCCCTGATCCGAGATTCCAGTAGGAAGCTTGTGTAGCTTGACCCATGCTGGAATAGAAGAAGGATGCTTGGTAGTTGGGACCAACATTCTTTTCCAGTCATTAAGAACTAGATACCGCTTTGGAGAAGAAATATGGGCCCCCTTCTAGCACTGTAATTTAGCGACCTCGTCTAAAAACTCAAAGAGGAAACAAGCCCCAATCTATTTTTAATAGACTTGAGCATTGTTTTTCCATACAGACGAAAGCGAAGGCACACAACAAGTTGTATGGCATTTTGCCATCCGTAAAAATATCCAATCAAACATTGACCCCGTGAGTTTGAATCAACTTGGACTCATCTAGTTCCACTACCGTCCCTTACCTTGCTGCATATCCGGAAGTGCTCTAGCTTCATCATTTTCGATGGGGCTTGGGCTTTAAAAAGAGATGCCCAATTTGAGGTTTTACCCGTGTTAATCGTGTTTGGCGGTTTTGCGAGGTGGTGCTCTTGATGAGGGGATTGACCCCAACTTCCACAAAAGCCCCCTCCAGGTTTATTTCAACAGCGGTAGTATCCTCATTAGGGTTAGAATATTCCTCCCGAACTTGAAGGATGTGATTTTTGAGCTGAGAAAGGTTGATGCTAACACCTGATTTGATCATTTCATCTTCAATCGATTGAACTAGGGAGGAAATACGGTCCTCACTCGCTTGGTCTTCTTCCTCACTTATTTGAAAACAACCGGATTGGGGGTTAATGGGTTATGGGTTTGGACGTGTAGTGCCGCTGTACTCGAATCCGGATCCCGTGCTAATTGCGAAGAAAGCTCACCCGAGCCAGATCTGGACCTTTGCGGGTAGACACTCGACTGTAAAAAGTTGGGTTTAGGTGAATATTGGATGGTAGGCGTAGCCATGGAAGAGACAGGAATGTCAGGACCCAAATCTGAGGTTTTCCCGAGTAGCTTCGAGACAGTAGCGCCTCAGTGTTTTACAGCCAGTTTCATGAGAATCTAGGGCTTTGGAGCCCAGATTAAACATGGGGGAACCGGGAGCATCCACCATGGGAGAAGGAGAACTACTAGACATGTTTAGGGTTTCTCCGAGCTCACCAAAATCGCCAGAGAGAAAGATGACATCATTCTCCAACGGTTCACTATCCCTCTATATATAAAGTTTATGAATTTAGATTCCATTTCCTGAGGAACCATTGGGAATGATGACCTTGAGGAAATTCCTTTAGGGACATCATCCTATGTCTCATCATGGAATAGATCTTGGGACCACAACTTGCTCAGTACAAAACACATTTTGAAATTTCTTTTGGTTCCTTTCAATCCACAAATGATATATGGACGTGGTAAACGCAAGCTTAATCATGAAAGATTTAAGTGACTTGTCCCTATAGGATGATATAAAGGATATCCAGCTGGACCAGGGTTTGGAAGACCAGGCTTCATTTAGAAGCCCAGTAATATGGGACCACATCTGGGAGGTATAGGGACAATTAAAAAACAAATGATCATGACTCTCATATCCCTAACAGAAATTGCAGCATGCATGAAATTTGGTACCAAAAGTGACCAGTCTATCCTCAGTGTATAGCCTATTTTGGACTGCCACCCAAACTATAAGGTTGCATTTAGGTATGCGACCAAAGAACCACAAACAATGGTGCCATTGGACTCTAGGGAACTGTGTCCTCAAGTGATTCCACAATGATGCAATGCTAAATTGACCATTTGGGGTGAGTATCCACTTGTGAGTATCATCAATCCCTCCAAGCTCGAGAGAGAGAGGACATGCTTTGGATCTTATCTCATTGAGTTCAAGAGTTTGTGTTATGGGAAGAACCCATTGGGAATTCCTAATGATTGCTAAAACTCTTGAATCACCAGGGAGACCTGAGTCATAGAATACTCTAGAACCAAACTTCTCCGGCAAAGAGGGCCCAGAGGGTGCCAATTATCAAACCAAAGAGAAGCATTATGACCATTGCCAATTAAGGTTTTGATGTGAGGGCGCATTAAATGGGTCTAAGATTAAGTATTTTCCTCCAAACCCATGAAGGATTACTAGGCATTTTACCTCCCAAAAAAGCTTCTCTTCTTTAATAAATAAGATTTCACCCACTAGCACCACATGGACTGCTCACCACCAGAAATGAGGAACCAAATGTGTTTGGAAATGGCTGCCTTATTCCAGATGAGCATAGATTTAAATCCCAGTCCCTCTCCTGCCGAGGTGCGCAAAGGTGATCCCTAGCCACCTTGGCACCGGACTTTTTTAAGTTAGGGCCAGACCAAAAGAACATTCTCAGAATTGATTCCACATCCTTGATCACTCTTTTGGGGAGTATAAAAATAGAGGACCAATACGTTTGCATTGAAAAGAGTATACTCTTGATGAGTTGCATCCTTGCAGCATATGTAAGGTCTCTATTAGTCCAAGACTTAGTTTTAGCAGTGATATTGTCAATCAAAGGTTTACAATCAATATGCTTTAATTTGGTGGAAAGAAGGGGAACACCAAGGTATTTAATTGGAAGAGAACCTTCATTAAATCCAAGGAGAGCAAGGATTTCTCTCATGGTTGTGGTATTAACCCAGCAAAGAAGATATTACGTGGAATAAAGGGATGGCCATAAGGGCTACATGAGGGTAAGTAGGAGAAATACAAGATAAACGAATACAAGATAATCAATTGAACAAGTTAAGTTTTCTAGAAAATGAATCATCTATGACCATGAATACGATGAGATGAGCTGATGACGTCACCAGTGGCGATTCAAGCGATTCTGGCGATTCTAGCACTCCCCCTTGAGAAACCCTAGTTCCTTATATTTCTCCAAGCTCCTAGATTCTAATGAAATTAGGAAGAAACAACTGGGGGCCTCCCGCTCAACTCTCAACTCCACTGTTGATGGTGCTCAAGCTCAAGTTCACAAAGAACCTTTTTCCCTACACAGTGCGGTGTACACCACTCCTACTAAATTCACCCCCTTCCGTCCCCTGGATCTCTACCCACAAGACCAAAAACCCTTATATAGAGATTAGTCTCAACTCGGCACTCCAACCACAAGCCCTAAAAACCCTTCCCCCATGCTTGAAGTCCAAAACCCATTACCACAGGCGGTCGAGCAAGATAGAGTCCGATTGGGTGAGGAAGCACGCCGTTCGATTTCAGTCTCAACTGTTCAAACTACAAAGCTGAAAAGCCCTAACCTTGATGGAGGTGGCTCCGCTGCAAGTGGGAAACCAGGTACCCCCCCATCTCGACACCATGCTTCTAAGCCTATCTACTCAAATACCAATATTCCCATCATTGAACTGACAGTTCCAAGAACCCCCCTGATCTTCCCTACACCAGAACAAGTTCTTGCAGAGGTGTCTAACTACCCCGAGAAACCTCCACTACCTGCAGTCGAACCCCAACCCCCTCAACATAACACCACCCGTCCTCCTCTAGTCCAACAGAAACCAAAAGACTGGGCCTCACTCTTTAGAGCCCAAGGACCTTCAAAAACAATCCCACTTACTCACTACCCAGAGCTCCAGAATGGGAAAAGTGCGACTGTGGAACTCGATGAAAAAGACACCTAGATGACAGGGAATTGGAGAAATAGCCTCATTGGTTATTTTTTGGATGGCAAAATGCCATTTGCTCTTCTCAGTGCAACAGCAAGGAGAACCTGGAAGGACCACGGTCAAATTAGCATTAAGCAATTGGGATCTTGTTATCTTTTTGAGTTCCAGGATGAAGCTGCAAAACTGAATGTCCTAGAAGGGGGGCCTTACTTCTTCTCTCGTAGATACCTGGTTCTCAAGGATTGGCAGAGAATGCTAGTCCCATCCACGGAAAACCCCTCATCGATTCCTGTGTGGATTAAGATCCATAAATTACCACTAGAATGTTGGACAGCAGAAGGTTTTAGTCGCATAGCCAGCACCATTGGGAGACCTATCCATCTGGACAATGCTACTGCTAGACAGCAGAGATTAGACTTTGCACGAGTCTGTGTTGAGATTGATGCAGCAGCAGAACTTCCTTCTGTAGTTCAAATCACTGCCCAAGGGAAAACAATTGAAGTAGCAATAGAGTACCAATGGTTCCCCCAGAAATGCCCCCAATGTTAAGTTTTCAGATAGTGATCTATTGGTTGAAGAAATAGCAATAGAAGAACCACAATGTTCCATTCAGCATCAGAGCACTAGCTTCACTGCTGGAGTGGTTGTAGTTTCAGAGAGTACAACCTCTATCTCCAATCCCAACTTGGCTCCTACTGATCAGGCAGTCCCAGCAGTTGGTGTCTCATCTCCAGTAGTCCCTCTACCTGCTATAACCGTTGGATCCTCTAAGAAGGAGGGAGATGAGCCTAGTACTCTAATCTAGAGCAACATCAAACGTCTTCCAGATCCTCCTGATGGAGGTGTCACAGGTGGGAAACTACCTATGAGCCAGGAGTCCACTGAAACCAAAAGTGCCAAGAAAAAGAGGCTGAAAAAAGAGCAAGACCTCCTTCATCAGTCTAAACTACTTGCAAAGGAAAATAAGGGGAGCTCAGGCAACTCTGATTCCAAGACAGGGCAGTAATCTCCATCCTCCTCTTGTTCAGTCTTGCATTTATTCATTCTATTTTGCCTTTTGCATAATAATCATCATGTCTAGCCCTTGTGTATGTTTTTTGGGTTTTGGAATTTAGGGGGCTTAATGATCCTCTCAAACAAAGGGCAGCTAAAAACTTTTTGTCCAATAAGAAATTATCCCTAATTGGCTTACTTGAGCATAAAATTAAAGAGCCTAACCTCAGGAGAATCATATCCCTCATTAGCCCCCACTGGCAGTTTGCTCATAACAATGCTTCCTCCCCCTGTGGCAGAATCCTCTTGGCTTGGAATCCACACATTTTGTCCATTCAAATAATGAGTATGTCCACCCAATATATCCACTGTGAGGTTACCTCCTTACAAGCTAATCTTGTTTTCTACGTTACTTTTGTCTATGGGTCCAATGACCCTATTGAGAGACAAGTTCTTTGGAGTGACATTGGTAAAATTCAGTGCCAATCCCCTTGGATTACACTCGGAGATTTCAATGTCATAAGAAATCCATCAGAAAAATCTGGAGGTAATCCTCCTTGCCCCTCCCATATGTCTGACTTTAATAGTTGTCTGTACTCAAATGGCCTAGAGGACCTGAGGTTTTCTAGTAATTACTTCACGTGGTCCAATAGGCAACAACCCCCTCCCCACCATATTTCTTCAAAGTTAGATAGGGTTCTCATTAATGGTCCCTGGCTCAAGGAGTTCCCCTACTCTTCTGCTTTCTTCCCTACTCCAGGGATTTTAGACCACTCCCCTGCTTTTGTTTCCCTGACACCCTCTCCTAAACCAAGCTCCAGACCTTTTAGATTTTTTGACTTTTTGGCTGATCACCCTCAGTTTTTACCTACTGTTCAGAAGGTCTGGAGGACTGTTGTCCTTGGTAATCCCATGTTCTACCTCTGTGAAAAGCTTAGACTCCTTCAAACTGAGTTTAAGAAAATTAACATTAAGGAGTTTAGTGCTATCTCTGAGAGGGTTCTACAGTCTAAACAACAACTTGAAACACTTCAATTGAAACTTGGTTCTCACCCTTCCAACATCACTACACAAGTTGAAGAAAGGAAAGCCTACAAGCTTTTCCTCACTCTTTCTAGAGCTGAGGAAAGCTTTGCTAGACAAAAGTCTAGAATTCATTGGATGAAATTAGAAGTACAATTACTAGACCAATGCACCTCCTTCTTCTTCAAGTCTATTGCAAATAACAGAAATAGAAGTACAATTACTTCCTTGGTCACTGATGGCAGTTCAGTTACATATGACATGTCTGTCATTAAGAATTCATTTGTCACTTATTACACTAACCTTCTTGGCAAGCCCCACATGTCACATTATGCTGGCTCTAATAGGATTTACCACCTTATAACCAGAAAACTAACATCTGAGCAGAGTGTGTCCATGATCCAGGATGTTTCCAACTCAGAGATCAAGGACACAATTTGGGCTCTTAATCCCAAAAATGCTCCTGGGCCTGATGGATACAATGCTGGGTTTTTTCAAAAGGCCTGGCCTATGATCGGCCATGATATAACTGTAGCGGTTAAAACTTTCTTTAGATCCAGCCAGCTACTTGCCAAATCCAATGCTACAGTCATTGCTCTTGTTCCCAAAATTCCTAATCCTTCCAAGGTTAGTGATTACAGGCCAATCTCATGTTGCAATATTATTTATAAATGTATTGCTAAAATCCTGGCTAAGAGAATTCAGATGGTCCTTCCCTCCCTTATTGATCCTGCTCAATCTGGATTCATTAAAGGAAGGACGATTGCTGATAACATCTTCCTATCTCAGGAATTGTTGAGAGGCTATCACAAATCTTCACCCACCCCCAAGTGTGCAACGAAGGTTGACATCATGAAGGCATACGATAATGTTAGGTGGGAGTTCCTCTGGGATGTCCTCTCTACCATGAACTTCCATCCAAATATGATTAATTGGCTCAAAGCTTGTGTTACCACTGCCAATTACTCTCTTAGCATCAATGGGGAGCCTACTGGATTTATTAGAGGCAAAAGAGGTCTTAGACAAGGGGATCCTCTCTCCTCCTATCTCTTTGTTATTGTTATGGAAGTTTTGACCTACCTCCTAAGGGAAAAAACATCCCTTCCAGACTTCCACTTCCACTGGAGATGTAGTAAGAACAAGATAATTAATCTATGTTTTGCTGATGACCTTATGATCTTCTGTAAAGGAGACATGGGATCTGTTCAACTCATTCAAAACTCTCTCCAGGAATTTGAAGCTTTGTCTAGGCTTTCTCCTAGCCCAGGCAAAAGTAATATCTTCTTCTCTGGTGTTCACCCCACCATTAGAAGGGACATCATTCAATTACTTGGCTTCAAGGAAGGGGAATTGCCTGTGAAATACCTTGGTGTCCCTCTCTTGACCACTAAGCTTAGACACATTGATTGTAAGTCTCTGGTTGACAGAATAACTTTCAGAATCAAATCTTGGACAAACAGGGATCTAACCTATGCTGGCAGACTGCAATTACTTAAAAATGTTCTTTTTTCAATGCAGACCTACTGGTCCTCTCTCTTCATACTCCCTAAGAGAGTCATTAAAGAGGTGGAATCCCTTCTCAGATCCTTCCTGTGGTCTGGTCCTGACCTTAAGAAATCGGGGGCCAAAGTATCTTGGGAGCATCTATGCTCTCCCAAACAAGAAGGTGGTCTTGGTCTCAAATCACTCCAAATTTGGAACAAAGGCTGGCATTTTGCAAAACACATTTGGTTCCTCATCTCTGGTGGGGAACAATCCATGTGGTGTCAGTGGGTAAAATCGTACTTACTCAAGGATAGGAGCCTTTGGGAGGTCAAAGTCCCCTCTAACCCATCTTGGGTATGGAGGAAACTCCTCTCTCTTAGACCCATCATCCAAACCCTCATTAAAATCAAAGTTGGCAATGGCATATCTACCTCTCTTTGGTATGATAATTGGCATCCTCTAGGCCCCCTTGCTACAAGATATGGCTCCAGGATTTTCTATGACTCTGGCCTCCCCAAGGACTCAAAAGTCTCTGTTGTCATTAGAAATGCCAATTGGGCCTTTCCATGTACCCAAACTCTCGAGCTTATGGAGATCAAGGACAATCTCTCATATCTCCCTCCTCCCTCTGGTAATGTTAGAGATCTCCCCATATGGTCTCTAACATCCAATGGGATCTTCACTATCAACTCTTTGTGGGACCATCTTAGAACACCTTTTCCCAAGATACTTTGGCACCAAAGTGTGTGGTTTCCTGGCCATATTCCCAAGTGTAGCCTCATTACTTGGGTTGCTATCCATAACAGACTCTACACAGATAGATTAGTCCTTTTTGGTTCCATCCCTATTTCGTGTTGTAGTTTCTGCCCCGATGAGGAAAGTCATAATCACTTATTCTTTAACTGCCCTTACACTTCCCAAGTTTGGACCCAAGTGCAAGGACTAGTTGGCAGCTCTTGGTCTCCCAGAACCTGGTCCAATTGGGTTATGCTCATGTCATCCTTTAGGGATAAATCTCTTAAGACACATGTAACTAAAAGCGGCTTTTACTACTTCAATCTATCTCATTTGGATTGAGAGGAACACTCATAAATTCAAGGCTCATCAAGCCCTAGTTACGTGGTGGTAAGCAAGGTACATTCTATGATTAGGTGCAAACAATCCATGGGAAACCTTCCACAAGTTCCTTACTCTCAGTGGCTCTCAACAAAATGGAACATTGCACTTGCTGCTGACTAATTGAGTGACCTACTATATGTGTGTACCTGTAAGTTGAGTGTTTGGGCCCCTACAATTTTTTTGAGGGGAGGTAATAGTGAGAGGGAGTTCTTAGTGAGATGTAAGTGGAGGGAGAAAAGCAGATTCTTAACCAAGGACCCATTGTATATTTAAAAGTTAGAGAGGGAGGGTGAGCTTTTGAGGGAGTAGGAGGGTGAGGTCTTTGAACAATGGGTTCTTACATAATCACGCACCTGTTTCCTTATTGTTTTATTCTCTTTCTTTGGTTTTATGATTAATGTGTTACTACATAGCACTATGCCGTGTGTTATGAATTGCTGTTATGAATTGTGTTATCCTCTTCTCTGGCACCCTATGCTGTTTGTTATGTGTTCTTGGGCAGAGCATATCAGTGGTGTGATGGACTGCCACTGAAATGTCTCAATTGCTGCCTACTTGGTTGGGTATTATTGCTTGGAGATGTTGGTGTTGAACTCTATGTTGAAATGCTATGATCTGATGAAACCTATGTTGTGTTACGGGTTAGCAGTGATGTGTTTCTGTGGTTACATAGCTACTTACTGTGTTGTTGCTTTAAACCAGCCCAGAGTAGTTAGTTGGTTGCGGCCCAGTTTGTGGATAGTTCAGTAGCATACCAAGGTGTTATTCTGGATACCTGTTCCTGACTAGGTGGTATACACTAGGATTGCTTGCATGCAGTGAATATTATTGATTTGGTTATTATATATGTTCTGTAGGCTCCCTAAGTTAATGCCTAGCCTTGGGGGGATGTCCCTTGGCATGTATGATCCCCTTGGGGAGGGGGCGTCCTCCCAACCCATCCCATTCCATGTTGATGAGCCAGCTTACTTGTCTGCTGCTCCTACTATGATTTCTTCTTTGCATTGCTATTTTCTTTTGCTTCTTATTATCTCTGCTCTTACATTGTGACATATATGTTGAGTACTGCTGTTGGAACTCTCCCTCTTTCTTTTCTCTTTTTTTAAATTTCTTTGCTATTATAGATCACGGTGGTTGCACCTTGAGGGTGCTCCATTTACGAACGGGTCATGGCGAAATTTTTAAAAAAGCTTCCTTCCCAAGTGATTATATGGAGAGTGTCTCTCATGGCCTAGGACTCTCCGCGTCTGCGTGATAAATTTGTTTTAAACTTTTAATCCCTATCCCAGCGGGTTGTGCTGCTTTTCTTATTTCCCTCCCCGGCGGGTTGTGTCGGGAAGTACGCTATTTTCACTTTCTCTTTTTTCTTTCTCTTTATTTTATTTTTTGTCCTCCCTGGGGTATGCCCCTTGTAGGCTTTGTACATTAAACTTAGCCCCTTTTAATTTCAAGCTATCTTATCCAAAAAAAAAAAAAAAAGTTAATCAATTGATGCAATGACAAAGATGAAAATCTTGAATATCACGCTGCAAATGGGAGAAAAGTGTAATGCCCAAAATAGCAGTCTAGAAGCAATTTGCTTGCTTAGCACCAGCAGCCATAGCAGCAAAGTGAAATACCCATAAATAGCACATGAGTAGCCCAATTCTGGGAAAAATTTGCATGGTTCCGTTTGAATTATGATAAACCCAGTAACGTCACAGGTTCCCAAACACAGAAAAGTAGCAGGATAGTGCAGCAATGCATGGTAAAAAACAGGAATTCAGTACAAAATGCACTAGTAAGCACATGAACAACCCGTAGCAATCAATAGCATATCTGACCGAGTAGATAGAGAACCATACGGCTATACGCAGCAGTAGGTAAAACTGAACGCAACAACACGAACACGGCAACTACTGGGATAGTAAGAGTCAGGATGTCATTCCCAAATAACAATCACCGGAGCACCTCAACTAAATGCGACACATGCAGCAGCCAAAGCATCAAGCAAGAATTGCCTCAGCAGCCGCAAGTCAACTAAAATGGAAAAGCTAGCTTATCTAAATGCTAAACATGCAGTGAACAAAGTTAGGAGCAAGAAGCTGCCACAGGAGGCAACGGGCAAACACATATCTAGTAGGAGAATGAATCCACATAAAGATCCAAATAAGCTACAGGATAATACCCAGTATATCCAACTGAAAGTAAATGTGATAGAGGAAAGAGAAGAACTCCCCTTTAGTGGTTGGATTTTGAAGAAGACCTTTGCCGGGTAACATTATTACCCTTCTTTCTTTGCTTTTTTGATCTTTCAGACGTTGGAACGTCACTCAGATAGAGCTCAATGGGATTTGTGGCTGGAGAGGAAGGGCTGTCATATTCAGCTTCATCCTCGAAATTTGTATCATTGATTCCTTCAAAAAATGTGTCCTTATCTGGGGGTATAGCATAATCTAGTAATCGGAGATCTACCTCTTGGTTCTCCTTATCAGGAGGGGTGGCCTTTTCCAATACATGGAAGGAATTGGAGTGTAGCTTGTGTAACATAGATGAGGCCACATTGGTATTAGCAATCTTAACTGACTTGAGAGTTGGAGGGGATGGGGGAACAATTTGAGCATAAGGATCTGCTGGGGCATGAGTTGGTTAAGCAGAGGTACTTGGTATCACACCCAAAGTAGGATTAGAGAACTTTTGGTGGGGAGAAGGGGCTGCATTCTTGTTAAAAGAGGTTGACCACGGTTAAAAAAGGGTTCTTGGGGTGTATGGGAGGAGGTACAAGGCTGAAGGCTTGGGAGTATCCTGGGCAGAATTTGTGGGGGGTTTAGAGGAGTTCAAAGGATGGTGGGGGGGGAATACAGGCTTGTTACCAGAGGTCAAGGTAGCTTTTGAGTCCATCTTCCCTTTGCTAACGATTATCCAGTCATCTTCACCAGGATGAGGGGGTTGATAATCAACTTTTGGTTGACAAGTATGACCAAACACTTTACAAATTTGGCAACTTGATGGTAACCATTGATACTCAACCCCTACCATGACTGATTCAGCATTTACTGCAATAGTGATATTAGTTGGAAGTTCATCTGCTTTGCACTAACTTCAAAGCGCAAAATGCAAGTAAAATCTAAATGTTTTTTCTTTGCCATGGACTCATCTACATGGATAGGTTTCCCTATGGTGCTTGGCAATCTTCTTTGAAACCCACTTGTCTAGAATTCAAATGGTAGGCGATGAAAATTGACCTATCTTTGGTATTGCGGTGGGTGGTTTGTGGTGGGAGCGAGCATCCTCTTCCATTCTTTGAGGACCCGGATATCTTGAGAAAAGAAGTAGGCACCTCCTTCCAAGACCTTTAACTTGGACTCCTCATCTTGGTATTCAAATAGAAAACATGTACCAACTTGTTTTACAGTAAACTTTCCATAGTCCTTCCAGACTGCTTGGGTTGTTGATCTAAGTAGTGGCAGTGGCATTTTTCCATCAAGGAAGTGACCAACCAAGCAGAGATTCCAAACATTATCGTCCAGTTGGGTTTCATCAAACTCCACATAAGCATCTTTTCCCTTCTGTAGCTCAGGGAAGTGGTGGAGTTTCAGAGAATCAGAGGGAGCTTGTGCAGTAAACAGAGCAGCCCATTTGCTAGGTTTGCCTTGGTTATGCGGGAAATGTGGTTGGGAATTGGGGTTATTTCGAAACCCTTCCAGCATTGGGTTGTTTGATTTTGTGCTCAACCAACCCAAACAAGGACATATTGTAATTATTCAAAAAAGACTTTGCTTCCTTTTGTTTAAGAGGGTCATTAAGACCTCTTAAATTCCAAAAACCAATGTGCAATGTAGGGCAAGTCATAGAATTATTGAAAACATAAAAGGCAATGAGTGGGAAGTAGTATGCCCAAAAGGATACAAAGAATCTGCATCAGTGCTTATTTGAGAGCGCTGAAGGCTTGCCCTTGTTATGCTTCTTCCCCTTTTTATTACTTGAACTGGATCTGGAGTCTCCTAGCCCCTTTGATGCTTCCTTGCCTCCAGAAGATGTACCCTGGTTAAGTAAAACTAATGGCCCAGGATCAGGATCCAGAAACGGTACACCGATGTCAGCTACTATTTCCTCAATCTCCTCAAAAGAGTCCTCATTCTCACCAATTACCAATGTCTCGACCCCTATACTTCCTATTTGCGGAGCAACAGTGGTTACTACTTCACAAGAATGAGGCACCGAAGTAGACGCTTCCACCCCTCTGGTGACAGCATCTAAAGCAGTGCTACCTCCTTTCTCCAAAGCCAGTATTACCTATTGTTGAGAGATAGGATCCTTGTTGGAGGTATGTGGTTGCTTTCCAATTGTTTGCCATGTTTCATCTGAAGTTGGTGGAGTTGTGGCTGCTCTAGGGGAACATTTGTGTCCAAAAACTTTACATTCATAACATTGGTGAGGTAGCCATTGGTATTCCACCCTAATTGTTACGGATTCACCATTTGCTCTCACTACTACTTCGTTTGGTAAAATCATCCACTGCATTTATTTCAACACACTCGAGCAAAATCCAGCCTCTTCTTACCCGCTGTAGCCTCATCAACATGTATAGGTCTACCAATAGAGCTGGCTATACGACTAAGAGTTGATTCCGACCAACATTCAAGGGGAAGCTTATGTAATTTAATCCAAGTTGGTATTGAGGAGGGATGCTTAGCAGCGGGAACTAACATTCTCCTCCAATTTGTGAGTACGAGATATCTCCAGGAGAAGAAATAGGGTCCTCCCTCCAGAACTTGCAATTTAGTAGCCTCATCTTCGAACTCGAAGAGAAAACAAGCTCCTATTTGCTTAATGGACTTAGGTGCATTTTCCTTCCAAATCGCACGTGCCGTGGCACACAGCAGGTTGTATGGCATTCTGCCGTCAAGGAAATACCCAAACAAGCAGTGATTCCAAGAATTCGTATCTAAATCAGCATCATCAAGCTCAACTACAGGGTCTTTTCCTTGCCGCATTTTAGGAAAGTGCTCGAGTTTCATGGTTTTTGATGGAGCTTGAGCCTTGAATAGTGCTGACCATTTTTGTGTTGGTTTAGCAGTACCCTTGGGATTAGTATTCTGATTTAAGTGAGGGGGGTTACCTTTAGTATCGACAAACTCTCCATCCAGAAGCACTTCAACACTAGAGGACTCATTATTAGGAGTTGTATAATCTTCACGTACCTGTAGGATATGTGATTTGAGATGAGAGAAGCTGACATTCACCCCATACTTGTGCATTTCATCCCCTCCAAATAGCCTTTAAACTGGGGGCACCAAGTAGTGAGATGCCCCTTCGCATTGTGATAACTACATTGATACTTGAGATCGCGCACTGGAGGTTTTAGTCTGTTTTTCGGCGCTAGTGAAAACCAGTCTTCTTGCTTGATCTTTTTCAGAAGCTCATGCAACGGTTCCTTGAACATCATGACTATTCCTTCAAACTCTTATGGTCTCGGCCCCTTGTAAGAACTCTGCCATGGGTCTTTGCCCTTTTCATTTTTAGAGAACTGGATGTTATTCACATCCTTTCGGCCTCATCCACTTTTTCCACTTCCGAGGTGCTTTTGTTTGGCTTTCTGCCTTTCGCTTATCGCTTCATCCAATTTCTTTGTCTTTGGTTGATCGCGAGCATAAGTTCATCCATGTTAGGCGGTTTTATTAAGTATAAGATCGGCAAGCGCCCGAACTCAACGAGTCAAGTCAAGTTTAAAAGCGTTGGGCGACCACATCATGGTACAGGGCTACAATTTTTGATCTCATTAAAATGTCCCAATACCGGCCCGGCATCTTTGCCTTGAGGGGATTACGTGTTGGATTCTTTAATGCCGGCAAGCAATCGATTGTTTTTCTTGTTTACGAATTAAGTGACAAACCGTTTGGAGGAATTTTAGAAAATTCTTTCCAACTTCGTGATGGAGCCATGCTCGGTGATTGAACCACATGAGGCGAGTGTACCCAAACTAGTGGGAAATATCTTAGATAGTAGTCGTCGCTTCGGGCGATAAATCGCCATCATCTCTTTGGAAGTGGACAAGATGGCGTAGGCCTCGGTCTTAGGGTCAAACTTCACGAACTTAGGGGGGCTGAAGTTTTTTGGTGCCGTAGCGGAAAGGATCTCGTCAGAAAAAGGAGAGGAGGCCAACTGATCCAAGATCTCATCCTCTCTCGTCCTCTCAATTTTCCCTATAGAGTTATCGTCGGTTGCGACCTTGCTCGGTGTCGTGTACTTCACATCCTCCATATAGTTTCTACAACTTCTCCTTGGAGATTGTTCCTTGTGAGAAACGAGCCGCGTCTCTTCTCGAGAGAGCGGGTCTCACGGTGTTTTGGCGTTGTTCACGGCTATGGTGTACGGCTCTTTTTTGGCGTCGATGTTCTCGATCGTGTTCCTTATAAGCCAATCACTCATACTTTCGGGACTTGATGGCGATCCCTCTTTGAGCGATATGCCGGGAGTCCTTGTATACGCCTCTCCCCTTGCCATCATTCTTTGTATGGTTCATCTTGGCGGTCCAATGCGCCGTCGATTGCTTGCTGTCTCCAACAAATGATGATGGACAGAGTGAGAATTGGTGACTTGTGGAAGGCAGTGATATCGCAGCAACTCGAATACCGACTTTGTGGGTCTCTCTTAATCCCTATCCTGATTCTGTAAGCTGAGTCGATTCTTGGCTAAGCGTCGTCGTTCACCATCGTCCACTGGAGAGGGGGATGGGGTCCTGGGCTGCTTGAACTGCCCAGACTGAATGACCGTGGCAATTAGTTGGACGTCTTCTTGAAGAGCATCCAGTGTTCTGTCAGCGGCGAGCCATTCAATCCTCCAAAGTACAACATAGGCTGATGGGATGCAATTGAGACATGGATTCAGGATTAGGAACCTTAGGGATTAGGACTATGTTGGTTTGATTAACTTCTTTGAGGAAGATTCCATCATGGAAGAAGCTCTAAACTGCTTTAAGAGTGGGAACAAGTACATTTTTTTTTGTTTATGTAAAATGTAGTAACAAACTCCACCTATACGTTTATTATTATTTTTACGAGGCTTCTAAAAAACAACGCATATACTTTATATGAGTAGGTAAATTATTTGGCAATAAAAATATAAGTCGTGTACGTACTCGCACCCTACAACTCATTAACGAGAAAGACTAATATACCATAAATAGATATGGTTGTTTAGCTTTTCCCCAAAACTAGTTCTTTTATAGATAGGTAATAAAGGAAGTTTTAATTTTCATAAAGGTTAGTTTAGCTAATCAGACCCATTGCAATATCCTATCTGTGAAATTTTCCATAATGTAGTGTTGCATTTTGGAATTTAAGTTTTTGATAAACCCAAAGCCGCATTAGGACTAATCCGGAATAGATAATGTGAATTGCATGCATGCTACCAACTGTCATATCATTTTGTCCTTTATTTATTTATCACAAGCTTAGATGAAAATGTTGATTGTTAGATCAGACAAATAGGTTCCAAGGTTTGGTGTTCGTGTAAACACATGTTAAGTTAATGGGAAAATTGAATAAGGATTTCGAATGACATTTGATGAGATGGATGGTAGTCAGCCAATGATATTGGAAATGGAGAGATTGATTGAGATTCAGAACCCTAAGTTGTGGCATTTTATGATTACTCCTTATTGAATTATTTTGTGATATAAGAGTGATTTGTATTATAGACTGAGTCATTGCTATATACTCCCGAGGTTACAATCAATTCCTTTGTGGGCACAGTGGTACAGTTAGTCCCTGGGAAATTCATCCTTGTGAGGCATTTGATGAACTTGACTAAGTACATAACTTAGGCCTTTCATCTGGGCTCTTAGTCAGGGCAAGCAAGGAGGAGGTGAATCATGGAATGGCCATAGACTTGGTGGTTACTTGGGAGGTTGTTCCTAGGTTGAGAACTTAGAAGAAAATATAAGTTAAAGGCTAGTTAATGAAATCATTTATTTGTTATTCAATTTTGTACTTCTTTTTACATTATACATGAGCTGTGGTTAATTGTAGTGTAAGGGTTGATGGGTAGGAGTTATTTATTGAGTGATTTATCATTCATGGAGTCCTGGTGTTGTTATGGTCCTGGCATTTTATGTCATGTATTGAAAGGGAACAAGGAAGAGCATACTACCAAATGGAGGAATTCCCTGCCGAACAAATAACCAAAGAAGAGTGGGATCTAAACCTAAACCTTTAGAGATCCACCACCTCCTTTATTTTGTGGGATAAATGTAATTTAATTTTCCCAAGAAAAGTACTATATTTTTTTGTACTCGAACTAAGACAATTATGCTATTTTCGCTACTTTATTAATGAGATCTCTTTTATCTAATTTATCTTTTTATTAAATGATTTAAATTAATGCTTCCAAAAATGGGGCATTTTTTTTTGGGGGTAAATAAGCTTGAAAATTGGGGCTTTACAACTTGATATTAGAGCTTTAGGTTCAAAATCTCGGCCTTGGGTAAATTGGGTAGACCACATTCCCGAGAGTATAACCTGGGTAGTTAATTATGTTATGTTATGTATAATTTGTAATATGAGATAATAACATAAGCTTAATTATAGTTATTTCTTGTAGATGGAATTACGGGCGAAATCTTTGGTACATGAGGTTGAGAGAATGATGGAAATGGAGTCATGATTGCGGTGGGTGTTAACATGCGAGGCGATCCCTACATCCGGGGGATGTTTCCTTACACCACCGGTAGGATCAAGAGAATCGGGTTATTGTACCCTCTCCTCAATGGGAAGTGGAGCCAAAATATGATTTTTCGGGATCGGATGAGCTAGAGTACAACTTGGAAAACTTCGGTTATGCCAGAGAACAACAAGGAAGAATTGGTCGAGCTGGATTATGACACCAAAGGTTTGGAGGAACTGGAAGAGAACGAGATCAGTACATAATAGGTGCAAGGTGAGGATGCTCCCGAGGAGGATGTGAACAGTGATGAGTCTATGAAAGGGCTATCCTCTGATGAGTCCGAGCATTTTCTAAGTGATAATGAGTTGGAAGATGATTTCTTTCCCATGGCCTTAGTCAATGCGCCAATTGATTGGGATGTCAAGAATGCATGGAATGCAATGCACTCGGAGTCCTTTATTCCACATCCACCACTGCTGCCAGTGGAAGAAGAAAAGGAAGACCCAGAAAGCAAGGTCGAAGATGCTGCTCCGCTGCCACCGCCACGATAACCAATAAGGGGCTTACCAGCATGGGTCTAGTGGTGCAGACACATAACAAGGCAGCTACAGGAGACAGAAGCTACCTACGTGAGCCCACCATCTTCGTTTTGAAGCTTAAGAAGGATATCAAATGTATTGAATTTAACTAATTGCTTATCTTATAAAAGTCTTGGCACTAAATAAACATCGGATTGAGCGAGAAACTTTTCTAATTCCCCAAATGCATAAAACAATGGCTACCCAGCAAATTACATGACAATTACAACAGTAACATTTGGAACTTCAAAATCCACCCTCATGTTCTCTACTTATTTTCGGCATTGAGCGCCACTTATATCTTTCAAACACTCACACAAGTGATTCAATTGATAAGGTAAACATTCAAAACAGCATGGATCAGTGACGTAAACATTGAATTAGTGTACCTTTGTAATGCCCTGATTTTCAGAAGGATTAATATAGATAAAAAAAAAGGATCTCATTAATATAGCAACGGAAATAACATAATTGTCTTAGTTCAAGTACAAATAAACATAGTACTTTTCTTGGGAAAATTAAATTACATTTGTCCCACAAAATAAACAGAAAATTGGTCTAAAGACCAAGTTTGAGGCTTTAAATGGTTTTTAGTCCAACTTAACTTATTTTAATGCTTCTAATACATTAATGAGAAATTTTTGATGGCTCAAGGACAATATTAGATAGAAATACCCTTAATGAAGCGGGAGCAATAAAACTGCGTGTGGAGAGAAAAGCGGGAGCAATAAAGCGGAAGCAATAAAGCTGACTGATCCAGTACCCATGATACATCACTTTCGAAAGCTAGCCGCTGGTACAACTTTCAAAGCAACATGATGTCCTAACATTTTTTTCCTGTGTTTTTTTTCTTTGATGCCCGACACACATACTCTCTCTCTCTCTCTCTCTCTCTCTCTCTCTCTCTCTCTCTCTCTTCAATTTTTGGGGTGGTTGTAATTTTTGGGGTTCAATTTTAGGGAGTGTAGGTTCTTTGGGGTAGGGTATAATAGGTTTAGGCACTTCGGGTGCACTTTTCAATTATAGGGTTTTAGTTGTTTAGGCACTTTCATAGGGTACCCTAGTATTTTAGGCACTTTCATTGGATACCCTAGGGTTTAGGCACTTGGGGTGCATTTTTCAATTATAGAGTTTTAGTTGTTTATGCACTTTCATAGGGTACCCTAGTATTTTAGGCACTTTCATAGAGTACCCTAGGGTTTAGGTTTAGGGTGCACTTTCCAATTATACGGTTTTAGTGGTTTAGGCACTTTCATAGGGTGGTACCCTAGGGTTTTAGGCACTTTCATAGGGTACCCTAGGGTTTTAGGCACTTTCATAGGGTACCCTAAGGTCTTAGGCATTTTCATAGGGTACCCTGGGATTTAGGCACTTTCATTAAGTTTGGGGGTTTACGCACTTTCATTGGCTAGTGGGGGCATTTTTGAAAATGTGTAGGTGATTTGTCCTTTTGGCATTAAAGAAAAAGTTGATGTCCTTATTGAAGTAATGACCCCTTTACTATGTCCTTCCCAAAAACAAACCCCAAAATAAAAGGAGGTGATAGATCTCTAGAGGTTCAGGTTTAGATCCCACTCTTCTATGGTTATCTGTTCAGCAGGGAATTCCTCCATCTAGTAGTATGCTCCTCCTTCTTCTCCTTCAATACCTTGCATAAAATGCTAGGGCTCTAACAACACCATGACTCCATAAGTGATAAATCACCCAATAGATAACTCCTACCCACCAACCCTTACACTACAATTAACCACAATTCATGTATACTCAAAAGGAAGTACATAATTGAATAAAAAATAAATGATTTCATTAACTAGCCTTTAACTTATATTTTCTTCTAAGTTCTCAACCTAGAGAACAACCTCCCAAGTAACCACCAAGTCTATAGCCATTTCATGATTCAACTCCACCTTGTTTGCCCTGACTAGGAGCCTAAATGAAAGGCCGAAGTTATTTGCTTAGTCGGGTTCATCAAATGCCTCACAAGGATGAATTTTCCAGGGATTGACTGTACCATTGTGCCCACAAAGGAACCGACTGTAACCTCGAGAGTATATAGCCATGACTCACTCTATAATACAAATCACCGTTATATCACAAAATAATTCAATAGGGAGTAATCACAAAATGCCACAACTTAGGGTTCCAAAACTCTGTCAATCCACAATCACAATATCTCCATTTCCAAAATCATTGGCTGATTGCCATCCATCTCATCAAATGTCATTCAAAATCCTTATTCAATTTTCCCATTAACTTAACATCTGCGAATTCTATACAGGAACACCAAACCCAGGAATCTATTTGTCCGATCTAACAATCAATATTTTTCATCTAAGCTTGCGAAAAATAAATAATGAACAATTGATATGATAGTTGGTAGCGTGCATGCAATTCACATAGTCTATTCCAGATTAGTCCACGATGGCTTTGGGTTTATTATTAAAACTCAGCACGTTAATTCTTTTTTTTAAAAAAAATTAGTTTTTTTTGGGTGAATAAGCTTGAAATATTGTAGACACCCCGATTTTGAATCCGGGATGTGCTCGAGCATTCCCGATGATGAAACAGACCAATAACGACTACCCAAAACTAGTGAAAATGGCTTGAACTTCAACCAAACATTACCCAAACAATCAAAACAACCCGAATCAACCCAAGCATCATCATGGATCAAAAAAAAAACCAAGCATCATCAAAACAAGCAAAACCATCAATGCGCCACGGGTAACCTTGAGTGCTCAAACCCAAAAATCCCATCCCGGCTCTCAATCCCGTAGCTTTAAGCCCTCAACTCGATCCTAGTCAGGAATATCCAGAGTATCTCATCATGAGATTTCATGCAGGGAGGAGCGTCTAACCACCTGTATACGTCTTGTACATGTATAATACATCCTACATTGCCCTAATCTACTCCTAAAGTTACTCCTAACCCATTTCAAGTACAAAACCCTCTCTCTCTCTCTCTCTCTCTCTCTCTCTCTCTCTCTCTCTCTCTCTCTCTCCTCCTCCCCTATAAAAACTAGCCATTGCCCACTGGTTTCAAGGAGGCCAATTCACACACTCCAGCCCTCTTACAACCCATAAAACTGTTCACCACTTTCTCTCTCTACAAAACCACTCACTCACCATTTAAACCACTTACAAAAACCATCTTTCAATCTTCAAATTCGATCTTTGTTCATCAATCAATCTCATACACTGTCTCATGTACCCAGAATACCAACCAAACGTCCATAATCATCTACCATCAAGCCCAAAATCAAAGTTTTTTGGGGGGTAAATTAGCTTGAAAATAAAATAGAATAAGCGAATATCTGACCTACAAAGGGGCATACCCTAGGAGGACAAACAAAAAAAAAGAAAAGAAAAGGCAAATCAAAACAAAATAACTACCTCCCTAGCACAAACCGCCAAGGAGGGAGTGGGATAATAAAAGGCTACAATTGGGAGCGAGTGTTTCTAAACCATGGAAAAGGGAGGAGAAACACTCTTAAGGGGAAAACAATATCTTGAATCTAAGGAGAAACACTCTCCAAATACTGTTGGAAAGAAAATTTTGAAAATTTCGCCATGACCCGTTCGTAATTGGAGCACCATCAAGGTGCCAGCCACTGCGTATACAACAGCAGCAGCAAAAAAGAAAAAAGAAAAGAAAGAGGAAGAGATAGAGTCAGAACTTCCAACAGCAGTACTCAGCAGCAGGTAGCAGCATAACATAACACAATGTAGCAGAGCAAAATCAACATAATCTTAATGCTCGAGGTCTGAACATGATACTTAGCTAATCTTGAGCACGAGACTTGGCTTTGCAAATATGGCTTGGGACTTGGAGTAACCCTAACAGCTGGTGAACAGGTTAGAGTAGGGAGGAAAGGCCCCCTCCCAGAAGGGTCTAATACATGCCTTGGGACAGCCCCCCAAGGCTAGGCGAAAAAAACTCAACATAAGTGGATCTTGTCCAGGACACATAGCTTGATCCGGATGAAGCCAAACAACTCTAAGGGTGATTTTCCGAATGGATTTTATCAAAATTTGATAAAATCAAGCCTTGATTTTATCCATTCGGAGGCGAGTTGATAAAATCTTAGATTTTTGCAAAAATCTAAGATTTTATCAACTTCGATTCGAATGGATAAAATCAAGGCTTATTTTATCAAATCTTGATAAAATCAAGATAAAATCCATTCGGAAACTCACCCTAAGTATTAGCGCTACCCGGATTAACATGCAAGTCCTTTCTAGAATATTGGGCAGCATCTCCATTGAAACAGGTAAGCAACACAGCAAGTTCTCAATGTATACAATGATAATAACCAAGTGAGAGCTCTAACAGATAATCAAACAAGTATCTATAGCAACAGCCCTTGCTATAGAATAACATGAAATTTAGAGTGCACACAAATAAGTATGTAGGTTGCAGCGACCCTTGCAACCCACCTAATGAGCATAATCAAAGTGCAAGCAAGAACTATAGCAGCAATACTTTATAGTTTAACATGAAGTGCAAGCAAGAGTATGTACCAACTAGCGGCCGAGAATCACGGTGGTACATCCAATCTCGGCAGGAATAGTAGTGCCAAAATAGTAGCCGAATAGGAGTGTAACAAGCCCGAACCTCGATAGCTTGATTCAATTCACATCGGGAGCAACAATCAAGGCCCCATACAAACAATCAATTATGCGAGAGAAGGAAGAGGGGCGAAAAGGACCCATTGGAATGGCCTCACACTCCAGACACCCTCAAAACCTCACCCTCCCCCTCTACTTTTTTGTGATCTCAATGAGTCCAAATGGTAACCAACCATACACCCTCAACTCACACATCACCAACCATAAGTTATCACTCTGAAAGGGAATGAAGCCCAAGCTCTCACCTCAGTGGGGGAGAGTCAAATGAGTAGATCTCTACCACACATAACAAAGCCTTACTACTGTAATTAGGCACATGTTTGCAATCACGGGATAAACTTGCAATACACCTTTGCCCAAGTGGGCTATTAGAAAATCAATTTGCCACATGTTTTAGGACACACGCCTATCGGAATCGGGCTTTACGTAATGCAACCACCATCCATAAGACCACTGCTGCAGACATACAAAGTGAGACAAATGCAATTTATTCTATCCCCCACTTAGCTAACAACCCTTGTGATTGAGGCCCTTGGGATAGTTTGTCCAAGGACAAAAGTCTACACCTCACTAATGAATGAACCTTGGTAACAACAGTGGGCAAAGTGCATGATGCATTTTGGAATTTGCAAGCATTTCTTTCAATCCAAATTAGGTAAACTGTGGCAGTGAATATCAGTTTAATGATCAAATTTTTAAGATTTTTGCCTGTGAAATTTGAAATTTGATTGATCAATCAACCCAAGACCTTGAGGGCGATTAACATTAATGAAAGCAAGCATCACGAGACCCGGACTTGTGAGGTGAAAGTGCAAGCGAAGAATAGGTGGTCATGAGTCTACGCTCCCGAGCAAAACTACAACAAACAGGCAGGGGATGGTGCCAAATAAGACTAACTTTGTCTCCGATTATATATGCATTTGTGAATAGCAAGCCAAGTAATCGGGGCTACACTTAGGGATATGGCGGGGAACCAAAAGCTATAATGCGGGGAACCTTTGGGTAATGTGTTACGAGTTCATCGGAGGGAAGATATGGTGAATTCTCCATTAGAACTAAGGGTCCATCTTTGGCGATCCTCCATCTCATGGTTTGGTTTGGGAAAAGAATTCATGGCTTCTCTAATTTCATTGAGCTCAATGGTTTTGTGTAATAGGGAGGCACCAATCGGAGGCTCTAATAATGGCAGCCGGTGGCATCTTTAGTTAGTCCAGAGTCATAAATAACTCTAGGACCAAAGGTTTTGGCAATAGGGCCAAGCGGAAGCCAATTTACATGCCACAGTGAAGTTTGATTGCCATTACAATAATAACCTTAATGTGTGACTGCACAGTGGGCCTAAGATTGAGAAGCTTCCTCCACACCCAAGATGGCGAGCTGGGCATCTTAACTTCCCCTTAAAAGGATAGTAAATATGTGAAATATCACATTCTAGTTTTTCTGAGGGAGACCTGTAGGTTCAAGCAAGTTCTTTATACTTGCATTGGGCTTACTAAGGTCCAAAATACATAATCAAAACACTTTCAAAATCTGCGATTTGCGGCGAGGGGTTGAAGTCTTAAGCCTAGTCTTTGGCCTTTCAAACCCATTCTGGAATCGATCCTTTGTTTTTGCTAATTTTTAGCACTCTTCTTCTTTGGTTTTGATCATCATTAAATGGTTAAATATGTTCATATCATTCTAAAAATAGTTTATCTCCATCTCCAAAGCACATGCATGAGTGCTAATCTACCACTTCATGATGATTAAACGTGAAAAGCTTTGTAAATCCTACTTTCAAAGGTCAAACAGTGACTGATTGATGTTCTAATTACTTTGTTTCTTATATTGAGGATCCTGAGAAACATTTAAAATTCATTTTCAAGTCAAAAACCAGAAAGCCACATTATGGCTTGAGCGCTCAAGGTCATTTCTTTGAGTGCTCAAGCTGTTCTTGGCTCATTTGCAGGTTACTAGTTGTTTCGATGATGGATCATGGTTTAGTTTCTTTCTGGTGTGTGTAAGTTGTTATTTCTGTGCTTATGATCTGAATCCCTCTCTCTCTTCCATTTACAAGCATTTCCTTTATTAATTGGTGGTGATCCTCTTCTTTTCATCATTCTTTAAGAGATCAAGCCACCTGTTTTCACCTGATTCTCCATGAAAAATGTTTTATTAATATTTGATATTGTAAAGAATGAGATAAGAAGCTGTAAAAAGGGTCAAATTGATGAAATGAAAGGAATGAAGACAGTAAAGAGGGGAGAAAAAGGGTAAGGGTTTAGAGAGAGAATGCACTCCCCAACCAAAAACCCACAAAACGTCTACCCAAATTTTTAGTTCAAACCCTGAATCATTCTGTTTCAAGGGTGTTTATATCTCTTCACGTGATACAAGCCTGATTTGCCAAAGCAACAACTGCTCCAAAAGGGGATCTGAGAGTTCAGGCGCCCTATTAATCGGTCAATTGCATCACGCACTATTCACAATCGAGGGTAATACTACGGATGTTTCTTCGTATTTTCCTAGCTCGGCTGATGCTGAGCCCATCTTTTGGCTTATCTACTGTCATGGCTTTGTCCAACATTGACCATCCGGGTCTCAACCAAAGGGAATTGATTCCCCTTCCATTCAATAGGCTGTGACGTAGAAGTTATCATGTTCACCATGGGGGTTTTCATTCAAAGTGGTCTGGTTTTGATGGACTACACAGCAACCTCAATTACTAGCACCAATGTAAGCTTCGCACAAAGGCATTGCGAGATCACGGGGGCCACTTTCCAGCTGGTTCATCCTCTGTAGCTTAGTTCCTCCCGTTAGGTGTCATTGGTGTCACGGGCGGTGGGGTAATACCACAATCGGTTCTGGCTGCTAAGGTGAACTCAATGAGGTGGTCCTCGTAAGGTGAACTCAATGTGGTGGTCCTCGTCTCTCCTAAGCTTTCATTTGTAGCCTCGGAGGTACTGTGGTAAAAACTTCATCTGATTACATTTATATACGACTATTATTGAGTGTTATTTGGAGCTATACAATTTCCAATCTATACATAACCCAGTGTTTTCTGGGTTTTGGTTGCACTGGTGTATGTTGGGGAAGAAGCGAGTGTGTCTCACTTTCTCTAGTGAGAGTGGGCTTTGCTTGGTATTTATGTACTAACGGTGGATAGCTAGTCAACAAAGACAGATAATACCCACTGCGCTACCTTCAAAAATGCATGTGCTAGTTGTCCTTTATCAGCCATTGAGGGCCCTATGCACTAGTATATGATATTTAGTGTGGCTAGTCCACATTAAGGACATTCCTCTCTTGGGTAAACTCATCATACCGCGGCTGTCCATGTGCAAGCAAGCTGTGCGCTTAATCTGACTATCTATGGTCCTTTCTTTGACATAAAGTGCTCCTAGTGGGCCTTTTACCATCCCATGTGGGGACCCCATATTTTGGCAATACACACCTATGTTGGAGTAGGTACAGCTACGGGGCATGGTTCAATGGTCCTTTGTTGGACCCTTACATAATAACAGTTGGCTTTGATTCAACTCTCAAAATTCAGCTCAAGTTTGATTTCAACTAAGTGAGGTGGTCCCCATCTCACAAATATAATTTTGTGGTAAAAGCGTATGTATTCCTATACCCGGCCCGGGTTGTCTTTGTATTTCATTTTCCACTGGCGGTTGTCTTGGGGGTATGCAATTTTTCTTTCTTTTTACATTTCTTTATTTTGTTTTGTCCTCCACAGGGTATGCCTTGTGTAGGCTGTAAATTCGCTCAACCCTTTTTAATTTCAAGTTAAATTACCCCAAAAAAAAGGGTCAAACTCACAGAAACCAGAAACTGGTTTGAGCGCTCAATCCATGAGCCTTGAGCACTCAAACTGGTTTGGAAGCAGATTTGATTTTGACATCATCTGGTGATTTTTGAAGTGAAATGGTGTTTGTTTAATGTTTCTAAGGTGGTCAAGAGTCTTAAAACCTCATTAAACATGAAAATCCAGCAAGGAAAATGTATGAGTGGAACGAGGGTTGGCCTTCAAAGCCATCACCCTTGAGCGCTCAAACCCTATTCTGGGATCTAGATCGTGAATCAGTTTATTAAGTCTCATGTTCATAATTTCTTGAGTTGTTGTACAGTTTCTGTTATTTCTTATTTCTTGTAAATATAAGTAGTGATTTCCTTTATTGTTGTCATCATCACCCATGTAGATCACGTGCACGAGCATCCATCGTAGAATCGTATCTCTTGTAAATATTATCGTTATGTGATTCCCATCCCCGATTCCCCATTTACATGGATAAATCGAATTTCAAATATTTCCAAAATCCCACAAAATGTTGAGTAGAGACCGGTTCCGGAATTGGGGCAAGAAGGTGCCGTAAAACCCTTCCCCTCTTGTAACCAAACTCTCGAATCCGAGAAATCTTTTCCAATGGGCAAACGAGTCACATTTTAATCGGTTTCTCAGGTTCAGACCTCAAATCCGGGTGACAACTCTAATAATCACAATCTTTTCAAACGCAAAACCGAACCATCCACGAGCCGTCCACAAGCTGGCGACTCCGCTGGGGAAATTGGTTAATATATATTTTATTTAATTACACTTGTGCAATTTTTATTACACTTGTGTAATTTTATTGAAATACATGTTAATCAAAGTGAGTTTAATTCGAAAGATGTTTTGTGAGATTTTTCAAATGTTTGAAATTTGATTTTGCATTGCACCTACATATTTCTTAGCCATTTGTGTTGTTTTGGCAATCTGCGGAAAACTTCTGGCGGCGGGGAATCCCAAAATGCCTGCGACCCTCGGCCCGTGATAAATCACATAAATCACTATCGTTTTTAACGGTAGCAGGCGGTTTTGATTTTGAGTCCGGGGTACCCTCGGTGACCAAAACCAGCCTTTGCATTAGGGATGGCATTTAGGTCCGATCCAATCCGCCTCTGACCCGGACCCAATCCGAACGGCGCGGATATCCGTTCTAAAATTCAGATTTCAGGTCGGATTTGGAGGAAAATTTTACAAATTTTCGGGTTTGGGTTCGGTTTTGTAAACATCCGCCCCGAACCCGAAATATTTAGTTATACATTTTTACAGTTCCACCCAAGAGATACACTATATTACACTTAACCCAACATATATACATACATATATATATATAGCTTTTACTCCACCCACCCACTTTGTTTTTCACTTTTCACGCCTCTCTCAACCATTTGTTTACTTGTATTGTTGTTTACTTGTTTGTAATTCTCGGTTTTCTTGCATCAAACGTAGTTAATAAGTTAAAGAAACTCATTATCCACGTTGCATTCGGATTTTCGGAGCCAATCGGGTAATTTGATATCCGTTAGGGGCGGGTTTGGGGATCTAAAAAAATGCGATTAGGGGATGGGGGCGGGTTCGAGGTACCTAACCCATTGGGTTCAGGTCGGGTTAGCAAAATCGGCCCGATCCAACCCGTTGCCATCCACTACTTTGCATATAGTTAACCATAGAACCCCGTTAGTTAACCAACCCAAGTGTTAGGATTACATGCTCCATCTTGTTATGTGCTATGTGTTACTGTCTTTCTGAGCATGTCATACTGCATACATGTATACATTTGCATCCGTACATATTCTTGTTATGTTATTGATATAGTATAAGTTAGGTTCCCGACAGTTAGTAGAAGGTTGCTTGACCCGATGATGAGTTGTGCATCCGTATGCGGCGTTGTTCTTCTGAGTTAGCCTTTAGGATGACCGGGGCGTGGGAAAATTTGGATCATCAAATTCCTAACAACGATCTAAGCGGGTTTAAAGGACATTGGCCCGAGGAGGGTCAATAAGCCCTTAGGCATCGATCTTAGATCATTGTTGGAATTTAACACACTTTATCCACGACTTACCGTGGTTATTGTTTCAACATTGAGCAATGTCTTAAGTGAGATCGAGGCGGTAGTTTGCATCTTAGGACGACATGATGATGACACATACACAATATTTTCTTCAAATAAAATCAGGGGCATAATCTGAGTTCGACCTTTTTGCTTTACTGTCAGTCTTGAATCATTGGGCCAAGAAAGAAGACCTTACCCACATCCAAACCCGAATCACCAGTGCGCATGGATCATCCGAATGAGATTGAGCAGTTGAGAAAGGAAATGCAAGATGGCTTGGCTAATCACAATACCCAAATCACGCAAATCATGGGAATTTTGGTTAACATTCAAGGTCGTCTTCCCCCGCTGCAACCGCCTCTGGGTGGGGTTCCCAAGGATCAAGAAATTCCCGAGGATGAACACCAAGAACAACCTGCTGAAAACCCTCAATTAGCCGAGATGTTAGCAAAGATTGCTAAGCTTGAAGAATCGGTTGCTAAAAGCGAGAAGGCAGCGGCCACCGGATTTGACATGAGCAAGTTGTGCTTGTTCCCCGATACTAAGCTTCCCGAGAAATACAAACCGGTGGATTTTGAGAAGTTTGATGGAATGGGAAACCCTAGAGGACACATTCAAGCCTATGTAAGCTCCCTCTCCCTCCAAAATGTCAATGAGCCGACAATGGCCCAAATGTTCCATCAGACCTTAACGTAGCCCGCTCTTCAATGGCTCCTCTCTCTTGATGTCTCGAAAAGGACATGGGAAGATCTCGTGGCTGCCTTCGTTAAGCAGTACGACTACAATGTCCAGTTGAAGATAACCAATTGCAAGCTTGAGGCCACTAAAATAAAGGAAAATGAGTCCTTTGCAGACTTTATCAAGAGATGGAGGGCTAAGGTTGCCCAAATGACCGATCGTCCCAGTGACAAAGATCAGATGAGGATCATAACTCACAATCTACAGCCCGATTTAGCCCAATACATGATCACCGTTCAAGTTCACGACTTTGAAACTTATTTCGAAGTTGGTCTGTCCATTGAAGAAGCAATACGGGATGGCATTCTAGAAAAAGGTGACCCCACTTCAAATACCGAGAACATCAACTCCGGGGATGACAGCACTCTATATTCATATACCTCATTCAGCTCCACAAAACACAACTTCAATCAATCAGCACCCATTAATAAAATCACAACCCAAACCAACCGCTCTCAAAAACCAAAGAACCCTCTCACAGTTCTCCACACTCATATCCTTGGTGTATAAAGAGCTCCACGAAGCCGGTCTTCTCAAACCACTTCAACCAACTCCTCTACCTCAAAAAGCTCCCGCCTACCACAACCTAAATGCCTTCCTCGCCTTCCATCAAATGCGGGTCATGCTCTGGATAGGTGTCACCGCCTCCACCACAGGATTCAAGATCTCATCGACAACGGATCCATCTCTACTCCACTGGCGAAACCAAGCACCTCACCGAACCAATGAACCATCAATGGCCATGCAATAATCCAACCTTCCACGAGTCTTGGAAGTCTTCAAGTGTCAAGTCAAGTGTTCATTTTTAGTGAGTCAGTTTGTACTTCGAGTCTGTCATGCTCTTGTGTCTGAAAGTTTTTCAAGTCCGAGAAACAAGAAAATTCAAAAAAGAGAGTCAACCTTTGTAGTCCCGAACTACACACGACCTGATTCCTTGCAAAGGGATATGTAGGCAACCCTTCGCGGTTCGGTCGCAACCATCAAAAATAAATTTCATGCTGTTGTGTCGAAATTGTCATCATAAACTTGGGCCCTGTTTCATGCGAGAAGTGAGGGTGTTAAATTCGGCTGTGTGAGATACTTTCCTTTGGGCCCTGTTTCACTTTTCATTAGTCACTTTTCACTTTGCAAATTCACTCTTTTCATCATTTAATATAGTCTTATAGGTCTGCCAAGTTTGGGCAGATATATTATGCATCTTCCATAATTTGTCTTGCTATATTCTAGACAAAGCAATTCTTGCTGTCGTCAAGCTGCTACATTTGTCCATATCTCTGTCATGGGTTGCTTTGCGGAGGTTTAGTCCGCGTTAATCTGTACATTTGTAGTCTTTGCTTTGCATGTGTTACTTCTTACCATGTTATGCATCTTTCTATGTCCTTTGTCATGAGGTTTTTGCTCTTTGTAGTGTTCTTTGCTTTGTAGGCGTTAGTCACATAAGGTATCATGTTTTATACTTCTGTCACGTGCTATTGCATGTGTTACTCGGCTGGTGTTACATTTTCACCTACTACGTGTTCTTCTTTGTATACATGTGTCTATCACATTTATTCTTTGTGGGTCCACCGAGATAAATCTTTGCTTGCTACTCGGTCAGCCCCATGATTGTTGTTGATATATTCTTTCTTTTGCTTTGAGCATAGTTGTTGCCGATTGTTAATCACATTTGTTCACTTGTTAATGATTGTTGCTATTGTTGATGTGCTACTATATTATGCAAAGTGATTTGTCCTTAAGTAGTGTGGTTGGATGGATACCTAGGTAGTGGGGGTTGTCCTACGCTTATTACCTTATAAATCATCCCCATCCCACTGTGTGGGTTTACCTATGCCAGAGGGGGGTGTCCTCTGGAACAATTTGCCCAACCGAAGTCAACACAAGGTGCAAGGTGGAGCTCCCAAGTTCCATTCTGCTGCTTCCACATTGATGTCCATATCCCACAGCACTATTCCCGGTGTCATGAGTTATTTATAGATCACTTTGGTACCTTTTAGAGTGTTTCTTTGCCCTCTTCATAAATGGCATAGAAACACTTCTCTTACCGCTCTGTTATTGTATTGTCTGATTTTATTGCATATCCCTTCCATTAGGATCCCCCATGTAGCCAAGCTTGGCCTTCCCTATTCATTCCCTTTCCAGTTTTGCCGGTTTTGCTCATTTTTCTTTTTTCTTTTCTTTCTTTCGTTGTCTTTCTTTAGTCCTCCCGGGGGTATGCCCTTGTAGTCTGTACATCCGGTTAGCTTTTTTTTTCTATTTCAAGCTTATTTACCCAAAAAAAAAAAAATTGATTGAACCCTTGCCCCACACAAGGAGATTTCCATGGACCACTCTCCAGCGCTATCAAGAAGCGATGCATTTGACACATGAAAAGCTCGCTAGATCGAACGTCAAAATGAGATCTAGGTAAAAGTTAGAGCAAGCATGAGTTCTCCCTATCAAGTGGTGCAATTCAAGATGAAGAAATGCATTCTTTGTTTGATTCCCCACATAAATATCCATTTATTTTATTTTATTTTATTTTTTTTGGGTAAATAAGCTTGAAATAAAAGAAAGCAACAGAATATACAGCCTACAAGGGGCATACCCCAGGGAGGACAAAAGGAAAAGAAAAGAAAAGAAAAGAACGGTACGATAAAGTTGGCCATAGAGGCAAGTAAATCAACGCGAACCTAAGTAATGGATGTTTCATCCCTATCTAACAGAGAGGAAGGAAACACCACACAAAATAAATAAACTAAATACAACCCACACTTGGGACAAACTTGAACTACTCTATAAAGAACTTGATACTTAAATTGGGACATTGACCCTTGGAGTGAATGAGACCTCGAGCTGAGAGTGCAGCTTGTGAGATGGGACTTGGACCAAATTCTAAACTTACGAACATGGCCAGTTAAGGGGAAATTTTGGCGGGGTTTTGCTTGTTTTCTTATAAGCCTAAAAAGCGGCCCACTTGAACAATAATCCAGCGGTAGAATACAGCGAATCTTGGCCGAGAATCTGTGAGAATGTAGCGATGTAACATCAATGCCGCGCAATTAAAAGTGATCCGCAGCCCGGCGGTAGCATAGCGAAGTTGGAACATTACGGTGCATCACGGCCCGATGGCGTCTTTGCGGTATCGCGGTGAAGCTGCCGGCGGCGATGCTGAGCTTGCATCGTGAGAATCTTGAAACAAGAATCACAACAGGACATCTTCTCTCAATGGGCTATTGTTGTTGAGTTTATCGTGCATTAAGACTTGAGATTCACCCCTAATCTTTTGGTAGGGTTTCACTTGTATCCCTATAATCCCAGAACATATTGCGAGTAAATTTGGGCCAAACCACGTAGTACAGCAGGACAACCCCGGCCCGATAGGTCAATGGAAATGGGAGGAAACCCCTTCCCAGAAGGGGATCAACCAATGCCAGGGACATCCCCCGTGGCTAGGAACCCGTTGCATGGGTAAAGGCTTGACAAGTTCTACTGGAATTTAAACAGGCGGAACCAATATGTAAGTCAAGCATGCCAACACAGCACTGTCCAATGCAAGTACTGCCTGTGGTAGTCACAACACAGCAGCAATAACAGACCATGAATCAAAAAGCAGCTAAAGGCCAACTAAAACCTTGCACATGGGGATCTAATCACAGTTGGATACTATGAGCGGCGGCCAGTGCGACAAACAAGCAACAAGAAAAGCAACAGGTTGCAATGATAGAGGATTGCAACAGCCCTTGCAACCCTTATAACATCAATAGAGCATAATGCAATCTAGGCATAAAGCAATAAACTAAGGGTACCAACAGGATGCAATAAGAGGATTGCAACGACCCTTGCAACCCCTAATAACATCAATAAAAAGCACAACACATTCTAGCATGCACAAAGTAACAACGGATAGCATTAATGGTGGATTACAGCGACCCTTGCAACCCATATGACTACAAAAAGAGTACAATGCAAGTATGTTGGAAGACCAAGTCAAAGATTGTTGTACCACTGCGAGCATTACTAGTCTGAATTCCTTTATACTGATGCTTGACCCTCCACATAGGTCATCGAAGCTGCTGGAATGTGGCTTTACTTAGGAACCTGCAATCACAACTTTCCCAACTGGGACATTAGTAATGTAGCTCACAAAATCTCACCTCAATTTTGCCAACGACCTGCATTTGCAATTTGTAGCTTGTGGAAACACCCTATATATGATAACCAAATTAGAACCATTGAAGACCAAGTCAGCAAGTGAAATATATGGTTAAATTCAAGTAGGAGAGCAGGGGATGTTCCATGCTTCCATCATTTTTTTTTTTGTAATTTAGCTTGAAATTAAAAGGGGTTAGCGAATATACAGGCCTACAAGGGGGCATACCCGAGGGAGGACAAAATAAAAAGAAAAGAAAAGAAAAGAAAAAATTGCATATTCCCCGACACAATCCGTCGGGGTGGGAAGCTATGAAAAAATCGGCACAACTTCGTGATATTGGAATACAACTGTTTAACTCAAAAGTAATCAGATTTGTGAGGTGGGGACCACCCAACTCAATTGAAATCAAGGCTCTTGCCTTATGTGTGAGATTAAAGGCATAATGCCTTCGTAACTTTCTCCATGCGTGGAATCAGGTGCCCACGAAGGGCTGATGTTGGAATGACCAGCAAATGGTTTGGAAAAGTGGGCGAAAGGTGGACCCCATTCCTATCCATTTTCCTGGCGTGTAATCATCCAAGAAAGGACTTGGAAGGCGTTTAATGGTCCACCAGAAGGACCGTGGACCCCTCTAATTACCCCAGATTTTCAATATTTGTAGATGTCTTTTCATTACAAAATAGTTGTCCAAGTTGGACTTGGGAATGGACCAGAAAAGACCACAGCGGTGAAGCGGTTTGTGGTGGCCGCTTTGAGCCAGATTAGCCCACTGCAAGGGAAGGCGTGGGACTCACACCCATCTTCTCCAATTGTTTCCGGCATTACTGGTTGGCGTTTCTTCCCTATAAAACTAGTTTGTGGCAGCCATGGCCGCAAGACGACGGACCACCAAGTTGGATGCGCTGCTGTGCTTCCATCATTGCTAAAGGTCCATGTGGGGTTTTATGTAGGGACATCAGTCTGTATCTAATATCAGTGCTAATTTTGACCACTATGGAGGGGATGTTGTGCTGCACACTCTGAAACTTCCTAAGATTCCTCTCTATCCAAATATGATAGAGAGGCGATGAAAAGTCGACTTTGCAAGAGTGCATATCGGACCTTTACCCACTAAGCGAGACAAGAGTGACCAAAGGCTTGGAAAGATTACGAGCACGCCAATAGGGTTGGGATTTAAGGCACATAGCATCGGATCTGCTTGGTGAAGGGGCAATTGACAAATAGATGGTCATGGGATTCCTCTGCTTGAGCGAAGGGGGCAAGAAGAGGTGTTTTTCACACCAAAGAGAACAAGTCTATCCTCAGTGGATAACTTGTTATGAATAACAAACCAAGATATCAAGCTACATCTAGGGATATGAGAAGGGAACCACACAATATGATTCCAATTGACAATGGGAAATTTGGTCCTCGGATGTTCCCACGGAAGGGATCTGAGAAAATAAACCATCATTGGTGAGAGTCCATCTGCAAGAGTCCTCACTAAGAGGCAATTGGGAGTTAGAGCAGGAGATGAGCTCACGATCTCATTCATCTCCCAAGTTTGAGTAATAGGGAAGGCCCATTGATTGGTACGTGTTGGGGATAAGCGAAGCAGGGGGGGCATCATATGCCAACCGAATCATAAACCACACGGTTACCAAAATGCTTAACAAGAGGGCCAAAGTGATGCCAATTGTCATACCACAGGGAAATATTGGAACCATTTCCAATTTGGTACTTAATGAGTGGAAGAATGAGAGGGCGAAGTTGGAGCAATTTTCTCCAGGTCCAAGAAGGGCTGGATGAGATTTTGGCCATCCAAAAACTTTTCCCTCTGAGTAAATAGGACTTCACCCATTGGCACCACATGGATTGTTCCCCACCAGAGATAAGGAACCATATGTGCTTGGCCATGGAAGCCTTGTTCCAAACTTGGAGGGATTTAAACCCCAAACCTCCTTCTTTCTTAGGGGAACAAAGGTGTTCCCATGACACTTTGGCTCCAGTGTGCTTAAGATTAGACCTAGTCCAGAAAAAAGCTCTTAGAATCCCTTCAATTTCCTTAATCACTTTTTTGGGAAGTATAAAGATTGAAGACCAATAGGTCTGCATGGAAAAAAGGACAGACTTGACCAATTGGATTCTCCCAGCATATGAGAGGTACTTATTGGCCCAATATTTAGTACTAGGAGAAAGACCAGATAATGCCTAGGAGAAAGACCAGATAATGCCTCAAATTCTGCAAGGGCCTCCTGAATGCAAAGGATGGAGCTTAATTCCCCTTTACAAAAAATCATAAGGTCATCCGCAAAACACAGATTGATTAGCTTTTCCTTATCACATCTCCAATGAAAGTGAAAGCTGGGACTCTGGGATTTTTCCTTGAGAAGTTGTGTGAGGACTTCCATGACTATGACAAAAAGGTAAGAGGACAGCGGATCACCTTGTCTCAAACCTTTCTTCCCCATGATGAAGCCAGAGGCTTCACTATTAATGTTTAAAGAGTAATTGGCAGTGGATATACATGCCTTGATCCAAGTGATCATTTTGGGGTGCAAGTTCATGAAAGTAAGTGTGGCCCATAGGAAATCCCAGTTGACATTGTCATAGGCTTTCATGATATCAACCTTTAATGCACATTTGGGAGAAGGAGAGTTCTTGTGATAATCCCTCATGATCTCTTGGGTGAGAAAGATATTATCAACAATTCTTCTTCCTTTCCGCGAATCAGTTGGGCTTGGATCAATGAGGTGAGGGAGAGCAACTTGGATCCTTTTGGAGAGGATCTTAGCAATGCATTTATATATGGTGTTACAACAAAGAAATGGAGTGCGAAATCCCCCACCTTGGTAGGATTAGGAATTTTAGGGACAAGAGTAATGATTGTTGAATTAGCTTTAGTGAGAAGTTTTCGGACACGAAGAAATTCCTCCCTTTACTTGGTTTGTAACCTCATTACCCACAATACTCCATGTTTTCTGAAAGAATCCGGAATTGTAGCCATCAGGGCCAGGGGCTTTGTTGGGATTGAGAGACATAAAGGTTTCTTTAATCTCCACATTTGAGACCTCAGAAATCATAGTATCTCTCTGGACATCTAACAACCTGGTGGCAATCAACTGGTCAACTCTAGAGGATCGGAGAAGCGGGAAAAGAATGGGCGTTACCGGAAGGGATGTGTAATAATCAACAAAGGATGTCACGATCTCTATAGGATCATGAGTGAGAGAATCATTAGAGAGAGCCAAACTTGTAATTTCATTCATGTTCCTGTTCTGTGTAATGGACTTAAAAAAGTAGGATGTGCAGTGATCTCCTAACTTAAGCCATTGGATTCTAGACTTCTGTTTAGCAAGACTTTCTTGACTCGGCAAGGACAAGATATTGCTTACACAGATTCCTTTCATGAGCTTGTTTAACAACATTTGTGGGATCTTGTCCAAGGTCTACCTGAACTTGATCCAGCTGAAGCCTAGCAGCACTAGCTCTCTTGGAGATGTCACTGAAATCCTTAGTGTTAAGCTCTTTAAATTCAGCTTGAAGAAGCCTAAGCTTCTCACAAACAACAAACATGGGGTTGCCTATGATCACCATTCTCCAAATTTTTACGGACAGCGGATAGGAAATCGGGGTGTCGGCCGAAAGTTGAAGAATTTGAAGGTTTCACGGGCTCTCTTAGCACCAGGATTAAGAAACACAATGGTTGGGGAGTGGTCAGAAATGCCAGGGGGAGGAAAATGTGCGTTAGAGCAAGTGTAGGACTTAATCCAATGCTCATTAACAAGTACCCTATCAGTTTTGGTGGCAACATACTGGGTAAGGGCTTGTTTGTTAGTCCAGGTGAAATGGCACCCAATATGCCTAAGGTCCTCAAGTTCGTTAGTAAGAATGCAATGGTTAAAGTCATCCATATGTGGGGGCCAATGTTGGTCCCCACCAATTTTCATTTTGAGATCGATTGCATTAAAGTCCCTAAGATGCTCCATGGGTGAGGACCTTTCCACTTAGCCAAATCAAGCCAGAGCTCCCTTCTCTCCAAGTGGAGATTAGAGCCATAAACAAAGGTGGCCAAAAATTTAATATCAAGATATTGCGTACATAAATATCCATTGCAAACCCCTTTGAACCTAAATCAATTTCTTTGGAAAAGGACCCCGCTAAGCAGCTATCCCCCACATTGGGGGTGAAACAAAGGTATGTGAAAATTCAAAGCATCTCAAGAATGAAAGTGTCAAGTTGATAAACATGTGAAAACACCAAACACATAGAAGCAACAAGATAAGAAGCATTGAAGAAATAAAAGCGAAAAAATCAAATGGAAAGAAAAGCGCCAATCAAAATAGGCACAAAAGTAGAAGAGAAGGAGAAACGTCCATCAAAAAGCAAAAATGCCATCAATGGAGTCCAAGATAGCTGCTAGCTCAAACAAACCCGAGAGTACTATGGTGCTGATTTTGATTGAGCCTTGCTTTGCTCAATTCTATGGAGTTTTGAAAGGTTCTCACAGGTTCTACCCGATTCTTGATAAGCCCAGGTTTTCTTCTCTGATGAAGATGATGAACAATACCAAATATGGATGTTTGGGTAGCCAAACACTCCCACAAGTCGAGAAAGTTGTTGTTAAGTGGGACCCGCGGTCCTTGTCTAACAATGACCATTACCGCGCATAGCATGCTTTTGAAAAGGCTATCAACCGGTGACCGCTCCTTTTGATGGGTCCCGCAATTGTCCTTGGCGTTGAAATGGTGGGCATCGTGGGCCCACAATGTTTAAGAACTTTGTTTGCCGCGAAAGTGCCATCTATAAAAAGACATTGGGCCCACAATGTTGGCGCCAAAATGCATCTATAGCTGATTGAAGTTAATTTGATCAGCCTACTTCTCTTATTTGCCACATTTTGGATTATGGACCACGGTGGCTTGATGGGTGCGGCCATTTTAATAGTACAAATCAAGATTGGCTCTTTTGTCTGCAAGCTGCAAATTACATTTTGGATAATGGACTTTATTTTCTTGCATTATGTTTATTGTACTTATCGGTAGGGTTGTCTTTGGACTCTATTTTCCCACCACAGCCGGTTGTCTGCGGGGATCACGCATTTTTTCTTTTCTTTTTCTTCTTTCTTTTATTTTTATTTTGTCCTCCCTGGGGTATGCCCCTTGTAGGCTGTACATTCGTTTAACCCCTTTTAATTTCAAGCTAATTTACCCAACAAAAAAAAAACCCAAGGAAAAATGAGATTTTTGACCCTATTATCCTTCCTTTGTTAAGCCCATAACCTTGGCCCCATCATATCCTAGAAAAAAGTCTTTTTTGATTGAAAAGTACAACTTGATAGTGAGGATTCAAGACAAAAGGGAACAATCTAATCTCCCTTGAAAATCAAAAAGTCAAAGCATTGTACAAACACTAATGTCATGCAAAGCAAAAATCCAAACTGGGGCATATCAATAGGTCTTCATCAGCAACCCTCTAAACTGGGGCATTTTGAAGAAAAATCAATGAGGCATCATCAGCAATTTGGGGCATGAGTTCATGATAAGAAATCTTGTTTCTTGATAAAATAATAGATTTGAATGAACATCACTTGATGGAGTGAAACAATCACAATATAAAATTTCAATTTTATCATGATAATTTTGATATTAATAGTGAGGCATGTTTGCCATCTTTTAGAACTTCGAGTAAATGTAGTCTTCCATACCCCAGTCAAGTATCCACAAGAAGCTCAGCAAACTATTGAAATAGCAGAGTCTAATTTGAAGAAAGCTGAAGGTAAGAGACAAATAATTGAAGCAAACTTACCTCTCAGACGAGCTAGGACATGAGTCGAAGCTATCAATGTGATTTCCTCCTTTCCTAACTAGTCTAATTGGCGTGTCTAAATAATTAAAAAGGCGTTACGTTTATAATTATACACCTGATTTTGATTTGATTCTGTTGTATGGAATACCATTAAATACAATCAAGCAGAACATTCTTGCTCTTGTCTGTCAGGTCAACATGGTCAATCAAATTCCTCAAATTTGTCGGTCTCATCAATGTCCATCCTTTTGTCCAAAAGGCCGATCAAATTTCTCAGCCTTGTAAAAATCCACCTCTTTGTCAAGCAGTCAATCATGTAGTCTTAGTCTTGTATTGACTCGAGGAAATGATTTCAATGCATCAAAGAACCCATGTTTGGGTACATGGTCAATTGGTTGTCAAAACCATTAGCAGAAGGCTCCAGAATGCTCTTCCTTTCCTTATTGATCCTGTCCAATCAGGATTTGTTAAAAAGCAAGAGGATTCTGAACAATATTTTTCTAACTTCGGGGAGATTATGCATGGGTATCATAAATCTTCTCCTACACCTAGGTGTCGCGATGAAGGTGGACATTATGAAAAGCCTATGACAATGTTAGATGGGATTTCCTTTGGGATGTCCTATCTACCATGAACTTCCATCCTATAATGATTAAATGGCTTCAAACTTGTGTCACCAGCGCCAACTACACACTAAGTATCAATGGGAGAATCACGGGTTTATTGAGGGGCAAGAGGGGCCTTAGACAAGGTGATCCTCTTTCCTCTTATTTATTTGTAATTGTAATGGAAGTGCTTACTTGCATACTTAGAAAAAATGATTGCAACCTGATTTCCATTTCCATTGGAGGTCTGCCGAAACAAAATCATTAACCTCTGTTTTTGCGGATGATCTTATGGTGATACGCAGGGGGATATTGGATCTGTCGGACACATCCACACATCTCTCAGCGAATTTGAATCCATATGCGGATTGAGACCTAGCCACAACAAGAGTCACATCTTCTTCTGCGGGGTAGATTCTTCCACTAAAGTTGTATATTGAGTGTGCTTGGTTTCCTTTGAAGGTGTTTTTCTGTTAAATATCTTTGAGTTCCTCTTCTTTCCACCAAATTGTCTCATTTGGATTGCAAATACATTGGTGGATAGGATTATATCAAAACAAAGTCTTGGACCAATAGAGACCTAACTTATCTTTGGGAGAGTCAATTGATGAAGAATGTATTGTTTTCCATGCAAACTTATTGGACCTCCTTGTTCATACTCCCTAAGAAGGTCATTAAGGAGGTTAGTGCGTCTTTGAGAGCCTTCCTTTGAGTGCAGGCGGATCTTAAGAAAACAGTGCCAAAGTTTCACGGGAACACTTATGTGCCCCAAAGGAGGAAGGTGGCCTTGGTTTCAAGTCTATGCAAATTTGGAACAAGGCTGGCTTTGTGTCTAAGCACATTTGGTTCATTATTTACGGTGGTGAGCAATCCATGTGGTGCCAATGGGTCAAGTCCTACTTACTTTCAAGGGCAACAACTTACGGCAACAAAAATGCCTAGCAATCCTACATGGACTTGGAGGAAACTTCTCAATCTCGGGAGCATTGTTCATAAGCTTTATTAAAGTTATTATGCGGTGATGCCATAACTCTTCCCTTTGGTATGACAATTGGCATCCACTTAGGCCCTCTAGCTTCTAGATTTGGGGATAGGGTCATGTATGACCTTGGACTCCCCAAAAACTCAAGGTTTCCTCAATTATTAGGAACTCCAAATGGGCTCTCCTGTCACCCAAACATGGGAGATTAATGAAGTGAGGGGCTGGAATTAAGTTGAGGAGTTGAGAGCTTTCTCTCTAGGTTCTAGAGAGAGAATGCACTCCCTCTTAAATCCCATCAAATTTTTTTTATCAATCCACCAAACATATGTTTGGTTTCACCAATCTGTTTGTTCAAATTATCATCCACGTCCTAACAAGGGAAGTTATATCAGTGAAGATCTGTTGAAAGGGTTATCAACAAAAGGAATGGCTGGTGACAGCAACTCCTCATTCTGCATCACTCTCACATATTCAGTTCCTTTATGGGGTTTGGACAAAATCATGTCCTTCACACCAAAAAACACCACAACGGAGGGGCTAGTCCTCACCTCAAAATTGCAGAACCAGAAGGGTTATCATCATCTGGGGCTTGTCCTCGTTTGGACAAGCAATCACAAAACTAGAAGAGGTTAGTCCTCATCTCTCCCCTAACCCCGTACAAGAACCATCTTACGATGGTGCTCACAAAACTCGACCATGGAGCCTCACCGACCATAAGCGTTCATGCTTAAAAATCCTGAAACTCCGTGAGTTTGGGGTTTTAAACAATGTGGATCCTCCTCAATCATAAAAGGGTTCTAGAGGGAATACATAGATGCACTTCTGATTGGGGGTTAGTTTCTAGTTACATTCTTTGTCTCCCTTGCGTATCAGTTTTCTCCCATTATGTGTCGATAGTGGCACGGTGGAGGAGGTAATACCACTTTGGAACCTGGCGCATAGGTGAGTCTATAATAGTATTGGAGCTGAGCTTTTGTTCTTGTGCATTTGAACCTTTTCCTCTGAAATTCCTAGCGCCCATTTGGGATTGTTCTAACTTCGCGAGTTATTACATTGGGGAATTAACTTCGGGGGGATATTTTACCCCCAAGTTTATTAGTTAATTTGTGTTACGAATTTATGAGCATTGCTTATCTACGTGTTCAAATTTTAAGGGTTACACCTGCAAATCACGGGTTGATGTTGAAGTTAATGGAGCTACAGGTTGTCGATTGCAAATCCCGAAAATTCAGGGTTCATCTTTGAAGTTCGATGTTATCTTTGGAGAAGGCGACCCAAGTGGGTCCCAAGATGTATTAGTTCCGCGTAAAAGGGTGGTCAATCTTGGCTTCTTGAATGGGTCTACTAGACTAAAAGTTTTGTTTGGTGGGCCCATGGTGTAATCTCTCAATCGAGAAAAAAGGGACTACTTTTTCAAAAGTTGGTGGTGGAGCATTTCATTATCCTTTGGTCCCAAGCATTTCAACTTACTTTACATAAAGTGGGTGCACAAATGGCAGTGTGCCTTGCAGCATTACGTCCTCAGCTCACATTGGTGGGTCCATGTACTATATTTTCATGCAATGGGCTATCAGCTTGTTTGGTAGGCTCACCTTGTATAAATTTTGAAAAAAGGGGACCATTGGTCCTCCTTTGTTTAGTAGTATATTTATGCGATTAAAATTCTAGTTATTTACCTATGCGTATTGCTCTAAGCATATGTTTCCCTATCCTATTTGGTTTGTGCTAGGACCTATTATTTTCCCACCACTGGCCCGGATTGTGTGGGGGAGTATGCACTTTATTTTATTTTCTTTTTTTTTTGCTTAGTCCTTCACGGGGTATGCCCACTTGTAGAATTTGTATATTAAACAACCCCTTTTAATTTCAAGCTAATTTATCCAAAAAAGTGAGGGGCTAACCTCACTACTTTCCCTAATCCTATTGCCAACAAAGTTGACCTTCATAGGTGGACTCTCCTTTGCTAATGGAGTTCCTTTGTGAGCTCTTTGTGGAACATTCTTAGGGCCCCTCTCCCTAGGTTCCACGGAGCTCCTAGCGTTTGGTTCCTTGGCCATATCCCACTAAATGTAGTTTTATCACTTGGTTGGCTATCCAAGGTAGGTTGTACTGAGAGGATAGACTTGTTCTATTTGGCACTAAAATTTGCTTCTAATTGTAGCTTACGCACAAGCAATGAGAGTCATGATCACTGTTTTCAATTGTCCATTCACATCCCAAGTCTGGGCACTCTTAATTGCTAGGATCAATATTCATTGGCATCCCAGAACTTGGGTCAATTGGATTGCCCCAATCAAGGGCAAAACTCTGAATGCACTTTTAATGGACTTACATTTACCACTATTGTATACCACATTTGGATAGAGAGGAATGTTAAGTAAATTCCAAAATACGGCATGTTCTATATGCGGGGTGGTGAGCAAGATCCACTTTCAGTCATAAGACAAAGATTGATGTCCACTGGTGAATCTCCACCAAGGATCTCAAACAAATTGTCTTTTGGCCCAGTGGGATGTTGCTCATAGCTGATCATATGGCAGAAGTTATGAGATTTGAGTTTACTTGATTATGCATAATTGTTATGATTGTTATACATGGTATTGGACCCTTAAACTTCTTTCTTTGAGTATATTGCGGGTTCAAAGCACTTATTCCGCAGTCCGCATAAACTCTAGAAAGGGGGGTATGCTTATGGTGCTAACTATCAATTGGGTACCACGTGTTTGCAGTCTTTAAAAGCTCATGTGCGGGTTTACTATGCTTAGATGTCTTTGTCTCCAAGGGTGGAGGCAACCCTTGATTTTACTATTTGTCTCCCAAGGATGGAGGCAATCCTTGATTTTACTATCATCTCCAAGGATGGAGGCAATCCTTGTTCCTGGTTGATCTTGATTTGAATTATGCTCATTAGTAGGTTGCAAGAACATTTGTAACCTTCATACTTACATATGCATATGTATCTTCATGTTAAAACTATAGCAAGGGCTGTTTTGCTATAGATACTTGTTAACTTACCTACATTGTATCACGTAACTTGATGTGTTACTTCTGTTTGGCATAATCACGAATTTCTTTGTGTGTCTAATCAGCATCCACAATGTTGTGATCTCTGGCCTAGCCTTGGGGGGGCTGTCCCATGGCATGCATGTGTTGTCCCTTTTGGGAGAGGGCTTTTCCTCCCAAAATCCGTAGTTATGGGCTACCAATCACAGGCGGAACTTACATTTTTTTTTTAGGCGGTAAAATCAATTTGTTATCTTTTTGCAAATTCCTCCAGATCTTGATCTCCATAGTGTATAGGCTGTAGCGGTTTGTAGCGAGGTTGCGTTTCTGATGATTCTGATTTCTTTGCAAGGCGATCCCCCATGCTTCATGTCCAAGTTCATGTTCAAGCTTAAGTGTCTCTGATTTGCACCCTTTGGGTTATGTATCTCAACTCTAGTTTATTCTTTGGTTGAGTTACATATCTAGGTTTATCTTAGGTATTCTCATTTTGGTAGAAAAGGCTCCTTGTAACCACTTGGCGGCTTTCCTTTGTTTGCCTTTGGCATGTACTTTTCTTTCTTTTATTTCTTTGTTTTGTTTTGTCCTCACGGGGTATGCCCCTTGTAGGTTGTATATCCTTTTCCCTCTTTTTTATTTTCAAAAAGTGATTTATCCACACAAAAAAATCCAAACCCAAGTCTTGCCAAGCTCTAACCCAAACCTTGGCCTCGAGGGAAGGCAGATAAAAAAAAAGAGCCACCCCATTGAGCCTCTTACTTTTTTAAAGAAAGAATGTTGTCATTGGTGTGCGTCAAATTAATCGATGCACGTCACATGCAATGGTCTGCGAGGCAGTTTTAAATTAATGTTCACGAGGGACAACTTTTAAATCAACTATCTTGAGGGACATACTTTTAAATCAATCATCCCAGGACAACTTTTCAATTAATTTCAAGACCGAGAAATGGTCATCTTCAAAAATTAATTTCAAGACCGAGAAATGGTCACATTTTTCAATAATGTCACTCAAGATGGTGCATTCAATCATTTTAGTCCCCTACTTGACACACCCCAATCATTTTAGCTACCTAGTTGGTGCATCAATCATATCAAGTTGTTAAGTTAGTGCTTTCAATCGGTTGTTACGAGTATTTGTTGTTGATCAACCGTGCGGTATAAGCTAAGTCCATCACATAAATGTGTTTGGTTCAATAGCATATTGATTGCCTCTTTGCTTTCGATGGGTGATCACATTTCCTCGATTGTCTTATTGCTCGGTAGACAATCATCTTATCATTAGCTATCTTGTTGCTCGAGGGATAGCCACCATCAAATTAGCCTCCCGTTGCTTTCGGAGGGTAGCTCCATTTAATCATGTCACGGCATGAGTTGTTTTATACCTAGCTAGTGCACTTGATTGGTTTTGCTTTGTTTGTGTCATTGTTGATTGCCTCTTTTGCTTTCGGTAAAGCGATCACATTTCCTCGATTGTCTCATTGCTTTCGGTAGAAAATTATCTTATCATTGGCTATCTTGTTGCTCGAGGGATATCCTTTGTCAAAATTAGCTTCCCGTTGCTTAGATGGTAGTTCCATTTAATCATGTCCGCGATATGAGTTGTCTTAGCCACAAAAAAGGTGCATATGTTTGAATGATTAGTTGGTTGTATTTAATTTATTTGTTGGTTTGGCGTTTCACAACACAGGAAGGCTCGTTGATTAACATGATTTTGTTTATTTGGCATTTCCGCGACCGAGAAGGCTCATTGATTAGCATGATTTTGTTTTGTTTACAAGCGCCCGGAAGAACTTTTTCAAATCAATGCGTCTTGAGGGACCAAACTTTTAAATCATTTGTCACGAGGGACCACACTTTCAAATCAATTGTCACGAGGACCAAACTTTTAAATCATTTGTCCTGAGGGACCAAAATTTTTAAATCAATGTTCCTGGGGGACAACTTTTAAATCAATGGTCCCGAGGGACAATTTTTAAATCAATCGTCCTGCAGGCTAGGAAAACCCGTTGCATTTGTTTGCTTATGCCCTGAAGAACTACGCCGGTCTGATCCCTACAGCGGGGTACGTAGGCAGATTGTAGAGCGTGACCAATTGATCTTTTAATGTTTTCCTTTGCAGCTTGAGATGAATCGCGGGGAATAAGTCGGGCTATCTATATCTTGGACGTCACTCATACCAAATCATGGTATCAAGGTCTGTCCAAGAGGGGCAACTATAGACATCCCAACTTTGAACCCGGGATGTGCTCGAGCATTCTCGATGATGAAACAGACCAATTACGACTACCCGAAACTAGTGAAAATGGCTTGAACTTGATTAAAATCAACCAAACATTACCCAAACAATCAAAACAACCCGAATCAACCCAAGCATCATCAAACCAAGCAAAACCATCAATCTGCTACCAATAACCTTGAGCGCTCAAGCCCTGGACCTTGAGCGCTCAAACCCAAAAATCCCATCTTGAGCACTCAATCCCGTAGCTTTGAGCGCTCAACTCTGATCCCAGACAGGAATCTGCAGAGTATCTCATCATGAGATTTCTTTTTTTTTTTTGGGTAATTTAGCTTGAAATTAAAAGGGATTAAGTAAATGTCTGACCTTCAAGGGGCATACCCGGGGGAGACAAAATAAAAAATAAAAAAGAAAAGAAAGAAAAGAAAAATTACGTACTCCCCGGCACAACCCGCGTGAGGTGGGTATAATAAGCATAAAGATATAAATTAGATTGGTTATCATGTGGCTCTAAACATATGAGCCCATAACAAAAATAACTCCCACATGGTAAACAAAAGGGCCCATGGAAGGCTAGTATCAACAGTGATTAACTTTTACCCAATTGAAACTGGGTATAGCTGTTCCATTTGAACCAAAGGAGGTTTTAAGTGAGCACTCGGGCGTTACTGAATTGATGGGCGGCGGCATGGCCTTGATCAGCAATGTGAGACATATGTATCATGGAACCACCCTTGATCAGCATCAAGCAGCATTTTGGGAGGAAGCCCCCTCCCAGAAGGGGATCAAACAGTGCTAGGGACAACCCCCCTGTGGCTAGGTCTAACTAATGACAACAATCACCAAATTTTAAAGAAATTTGAGCAGCATATCTGCTAATTTTAACAAACCCTCTGTTCAAACAATAAGCGGCGTCTGACACCGGATCACAAGCAGCCGGTATGGTGTTGTTATACCGCGAAAAGAGTAAGCTAGTAATATGGTGTTGATCACACCTGGATACAAGAAACAATATGGTTGACCTATGGGAAGCTACGGCATCAAATGCGATGGGGACAAGCGGTAACAATGTTGCTACTGCGGCGGCGATATCCAAGCGGTACTACGAAAGGGGCGGCCGATAGCGGCAAATGGTACAATTACGCTATTATTCGCGGCAGCGGTAACCCGGCCCGGTAAAGAAACCATATGGATACATGAGCGGATGGAGGAATGGTTACCTCCCAATGTATCAAATGAGACTCCATAGGCCCAATCATAGCAGGAACAAACAATACTTATATACAAGGGTAGCATAATAGGAACAATAACTCTCAATGGCAGATTATGTTAGCAAGCCTAATGATTTTATGACTCACCTCCAACTCCCTAGGAACCTCTCCACTTCATAACTCTCTCTAAGGGGTCCAAGCTCCCTCAACTAATCCTCACAAGACTCCCCCACTACATATTACCTCCACTCATGAAAGACTTTGGGTCACTAGCTCACAACTCACTGGGATGCGCTCATATGGTGGTATCACACGACTCATAGCATGTCTTTTTTTACTATCCCTTGATAGTATGAGCTTTGCAAGTCTAAGAGAACTTACCCATATACCGGGGAGTAAAAGCTTTTAGGCCCGAATAGGCATTCATAATTGCCACGATGTTGTACACTCCTTTGCTTTGAATTCCACTTATTACTGAGCAGCATATGTTGAGCAACTGCAATGTTATGGGCTTGCACCACAATCTACCCAATTGGGCCATTAGAACAATTCAACCACTTTATTTGTCTTCAATTGTATGGACCAGCTTGGACAATCTACAACTGAAGGTTAATTAGTGCCATGAAAATGGAGGTGAAAAAGTAGATCCACATATATAAGTCCACATACATGCATGCTAGTTGGGTTCAGAGTTAATATGCCATGCTTCACACAAGTATAGAGGGCCCTTTGGAATTTTGTTAAGTGACAATAACCTACACCTAATATCCGTCTGGGGACTTTATTCACAACAAATAGAATAGAATCTTTGGAAAAAAAAAAAATGAATCGAGGGGTTGAAAGCTTCTCTCTCTATTTTCTAGAGAAGAATACACGTTTCACAAAAATGACCACGAGAGGTAATCTTAAAGCTCTGTTTCATCATCATCCACCACCAAACATATCTTAATCCAAGACGGGCTACTCTGGTTTGCCCAAAATTAGTCCTACAAAAAAGAAATCTGGGTTTTCTTTCCAGATTATAAGGATGGGGTTCATCTTCATCTTGTTCAAGAGTTCAAGAACCATCATTACGTGGTGTTTTCTGGCAACAATGGGGGCTGATTCTCGAGAGGTTTCCTGACCCACAATCGACAACTAGTAAATCTGCAAGATGGAAATGCGTCCTCAAAGGGGATTGTCCACCCCATTCATCGGTAAGGCGAGAGGTAGACAAACCATTTAGGGACTTGTCCTTGTCTCTTTTTAACCTTACGGACCCATCTCGATGGTGATTTCAAATCCTCCCGTGGGGCTTCAGCACATCAACACTTAAAACATGCTTCTCACCACGAGAATTTGAGATCCGGGGTCTTGGCCGACTATTCCACATTGACCCGATTCACTCCCACTAAGTGTCTTTGGTGTCCGGGGGGTGGGGTAATACCATATCTGGTTACGGTGCTAAAGAGGCTTCGGTGATGTAAGTCCTTATCTTCTCTCCCTTTTTAGATACATTTTGAAATTTGGTTTGAGATTGGCTGTGCATTTTCTACCTAGTTCAAAATTTGGAGATTGATTTGGGAAGGAGAGTGATATCAATCTCTCATGTGTGAGTGGGCTTCTTCTTGGCTCAAAATGTGCGGTTGGTGTAATGTATTGTTCGACTCTAAAAGGCTTCCTTGTGGGGCCCTTGTGACATAAATTGTTTGAGTAGACTTTCTACTTGCCGACATAAGGATTTTAGTGGATATGGGGCCCATCAAGGCTTACAAAAAATACGCCCTAGAGAAGCTCTTGGGAGAAGTGCAAACCAAATTTGTACCCCCTTAGGGTCCACTCCTAACACCTAGCGGGTCTACCCGTTAAAAATCCCGTGCTTTTTGTTTGGTGGGCCCATGGCTGATGCTCTCAATCCCATTTTGTGGGCTTCGGACTCACAACTTTTGAATGTACTTTGTTACATTTTACTCCTTGAAAAAATGGCGGTGTGCCCATTTCAAATCCTATCTTGGCGAGGTTGTCTTTGGGATCATCAATTTTCCCACCCGGTGAGGTTTATCTTGGGAACAACATAATTTTTTTTCTTTTCTTTATTTTTTAGTTTTGTCTCTCAGGGGTATGCCCACTTGTAGGTTGTACATTAAAACAACCCCTTTTTAATTTCAAGCTAAATTACCCACAAAAAAGAATAGAATCTTTGGATATTCTAAAATTTCCTAAATTCCTTGTAGGACTTAATGGCTTGAATAGACTAAAGTAGGGAGGAAATGCCCCCTCCTTGAAGGGACTAAAACATGCCATGGGGCGGCCCCCAAGGCTAGGCGAGAATTCAACATCGTGGATCTTGTCAGGACACCTGGTCGAGGATGAAGCCAAACAACTCAAGCAATAGTACTACTCATATTAACAAGCAAGTCCCTTTGGATTCCTTTGATATAGTAACATGAAGGTTAGGATGCAAGCAAGTAAGCATTGTAGGTTTACCTTGCAACCCACTAAATGAGCTTAATCCAGTGCAAGTAAGCAAGCAAGAACTATAACAACGGCCCTTGCTATAGTTTAACTTTGAAGGCTCAAGTGCAAAACAAGCAAGTAAGTAAAGAAGTATGTTTGTATACGTTTTTATGGGGCTGCTAACTTTGGCAAACATCTAATTTTTACAGTTTGTCAAAAAGCAGTTTCATATCTTTGCCCAAATTTTTCGGTTTATGTCCTTTCCTTGGGGTTGTCCTTGGACCTTTTGTTGAAGACCATTGTTGATTATATTTGAAGTTCAAGTTCCTCAATTTTGGGTTTTGTGGTAGGGAGGCTATACCATAGTCCATCCACGATTACAAGGGTTGTGTTCCATTCATAGTCAAGGGTTGTCTTTTATCACATTTAATCCATATGTGGCTTATAGTAGTTATGTTTGTAAGTTGGCTTTCAAGCAGGTTTGTATTAGCTCATTTCCTTTTTCTGTATTTCTTTTTTATTTTTTCTTTTCTTTCTTTTCTTTTCTTTTTGTCCTCCTGGGGTATGCCCCTTGTAGGCTGTATATTGATTTGCCTTTTCTTCTATTTCAAGCTCTTTTTTACCCAAAAAAAGTAAGTCAAGAATGTACCGAGCTGCAACACTAATCTGGCGCCGGTGACCATCAACCTTCCATCCATGCGAATTCAATGATGGTATGCCTTGGATCTGTCCCCCCCTAGGATGGATTTGCTTGGATTTTTTCCTTTGAATGCCCTTGGACCCGATTACAATGTAGCCACCCAAAATCACGGGGGGCTGTGGGCTGTAAACTTAATGGTTTGCCACGGATCGTCCCCTAAGATGGTTTACCAACTGTAGCAACTAATGTCTGCTGCCGACAACCTTGACAAAATGCATTCTTTGCAACCATGCCCCAATTTCCAATAACCTTGTTGTTGAAATGTATAGGGGACCCGGGGTGCCTCCTGACTTGAATTGATCACACATACATATCACTTAATTAATAGACTTGAACAATAAAGATGAATAAAAGTTCAAACCATCCCCCATTTAATTAACAAACCATGACAATTATGTCCTTGGGAAGATTTTTCCAAAGACAAAAGCTTGCATCTCACTAATGAATGGATTTTTGTTAACCCGCGGTAAGCATAGTACAAGATGTATTTTGGAGATTCACACATTTCTTTCAATCCGGATCTGATGCAACTGTAGTAGTGAACATCAATTTAAGGATTAAATTTTTTAGACTCTTGTCCTTGAAATTTTGAGATATAAGTGATCCGATCAACCCAAGACCTAGAGGGACTACTTACGACATTGATTTGAGTAAGCATCTCGACCCGGATTTGTGAGGTGAAGGGGCAATTGAAGAATAAATGGTCATGTGTCTCAAAACCATTACAAAAACTACAGGGAAGCTTGAGGATAGAACCAAACAAAACCAACACATGTCACCCGGTATAAGAGTACGTTATGGATAACAAGCCAAGTTATCATGCTACATTTAGGGATATGACGAGGGAACCAAATATTGTTGTGCCATGGGACTTTGGGGTAATGTGTTTACGAGCTCATCGAAAGGGAGGAGATAGTGAACTTTCGAGGAAAGAGTTAAGATCCCATCTATGATGGTCCGCCATATCTTGATTTGGTTTTAGGCAATGAACTCAAAGCATCCACTAATCTCATTGAGTTCAAGGGTTTGGGTAATGGGGAAACCCCAATTAGATCCTCTAATAATGGCATCCACGGTGGCATTTTTGTGAGTCAGTCATAGATAACTCTGAGAGCCAAATTTTTTGGGTGATAGGACCAAGAGGTGCCAATTATCAAACCATAGTGATGTGGTTACGCCATTGCCAATCACCACTTTGATGTGGGTATACCTGATAAGTGCGATATTGAGGAGTTTCCTCAAAACCAAGAGGGTGAACTTGGCATCTTGTCATCCCGAAACTTTTCCCTTTAAAGCATTATGACTTAACCCATTGACACCACATAGATTGTTTCCCCACTAGAGATAAGGAACCAGATATTGCTTAGCAATAGCAGCCTTATTCCAAATGAGGATGGATTTGAACCCAAGACCACCTTCCTACTTGGGGCAACACAAGTGTTCCCTTTTACCCAAAAACACAAGTGTTCCCATGATACTTTGGCCCTTCTTTTTGAGGTCGAGGACGGACCATAGAATGGACCTCGGGATGGATTCAACTTCTTTAGCTTTTTTGGGAAGTATGAATAGAGAGGACCAGTAGGTTTGCATTGAGAAGAGGACATTTTTGTTAACAAGACCCTACCAGCATAGGTTAAGTCTCTATTGGTCAGGGTTTTGGTTACGGAGGTGATTTTGGCAATCATGGCTTTTGCAATCTATGTGTTTTTAGCTTGGTGGACAAAAGTGGAACACAAGGTATCTCGCGAGGTAAAACCTTCTTTAAAACCCAACATCACGGAGGATCTCCTCTCGGCGGTGTTTGCCTCGAGAAAAGAAAACATTACTTTTCGGGACTAGGAGACAATCAAACAAGGATTCAAATTCAACTGAGGGGAGTCACGGATATGCTTGGCCCGAGTTTACATCTCCTTTTGCAAAGAGCATAAGGTCATCGACAAAACAAACAGGTTAATGATTTTTAGGTTGAGGCATCTCCGATTGGAACCTAAAATCAGGCCCTTCTAGACCTATCCTTTAATATACAAGTGAGCACCTCCATAACAATTACAAAGAGGTAAAATGAGGGGTTGAGAGCATCTCTCTCTCTCTCTCTAGAAACTAGAGAGGTGCACTCCCTTCTTCCCCGTCAATTTTTTCACACTATTCACTTAGAACAATGCATTTTGGTTTTCATCATGGAGCAGGATCTGGGGGTCCTTTCCCATTTGGTCGTCTACACCATCAAAACCAAAGTTTGGATGCGTCAGGGTGCATGTTCCCTCCTTGGGTAACCAACAAAAAAACCCCGGGGTTCATCGAGATGGGTTTTCCCAGCTCCACGAATGATGTTTCTTCCTAAAAATGGGCTTGAATTTTCTCATTCAACCAACTATCTTGTACTCCCAAGTTTCATGGGAGCTAACACTCATAGGGCTTATTAGGTTCCCAATCTCTTCATGGAGTCATTGGTTCCCACTTAAAACCAAACCACAACTTGGAGGGGGTATTAAATACAGAAGAGTTCAAACTACGAGGTTTTGCTCACTGGGGGTTTTTCTTCTAAAATACTTCTTTTGTTGTCTCCCTCATTAGCAGTTCTCAACTCGGCCATCGTGATTTGGTGTCGGAGGTAATACCACCGGATCTGGCGTGGTAAAGTCCTGCTTGGTGGCCAGGGGTTATAACTCCCTTATTTTATCGCGTTTGAGAACATACTTTACATTTGAGAAATTCAAATTTGTGAAGACTTTCCCATTTTTGGTAAGCCTTGAGATGTTATTTCTATGGATTTTGTTAGGTTTTGTGGAGTCCTTGATTATTTGCTGTTTTATGGGTTTTAAAAATTTGGAAAATCTGGGTTTGTTAGAAGATAGTTGTTGTTAGGAGATAGATAGAATTGGGTCCCACTGACTAGCAATTGTCTCCATGCAGTATCAATTTATTTGCTTAATGTCAAATGTGTGGCTGACATTA